>CM061349.1:34672941-35327584 GCA_030867105.1 Liasis olivaceus | reverse complement strand
TCATCTGCTCAGTGGTAGTGTCTCTCCAAAGTGTCAGATAATTGTCTCCTCCAGTTCTATTGCATTAAAGCCTTTTAATACAAGGTGTCTTGTCTTTCAGATGTTGGATTATAATTACCATTATTCTTGACAAACAGCTAGGGCTGATGTGAATCTGGAGTCCAACAATATCCCATCTGATGGACACAGGGTCCCCACTGAAGGTGCCAGGGATTGAACCTGGGACCTCTGTATGCAACGCATATGCTGTTATGCTGCGCTATGGCATTTCTTGGCCTCCTTCTTGTTCTCGTCTGAAATTCAGCATGGAGTTAACTTAGCTAGGATTGTTTGTTTTAACTTACCTTGTTCTGTGCCTATACAAAAAAACCTTCTACTGGATAGAGTTTTTCTCCCTATATGGTGCCACTAGTTAATTTATTTTATTGATGGGTACTAAAGATGGGTAATGGTAAAAGGTGCTGGGAACTGTAATTAAGCAGTATAGAATACTACAGGTTCACAATTCCTGGATAGCACAAGCAAAATAAAGACATCATTTCCTTTCTGTGGTTTCACCAAAGAAGGAAAAAGGGGGTCACATGTCCAAAGGTTTGCTGAATTCTGCTGTATATAGATTTCTTCATTACCCATTCTATGTATACTCTTATAATTGCTTCCCAACCAATCAAGGAAGTTATGTAAATAGAGATTTGGGCACCACAGTGTAGTGAAAAATGTGACAGGAAAGTGGTTTTGATGACAGACATTTTAACTTTGTCTGGTTTCAAATTTATAGCGCTTTTGCTGATGATGGAAGGCCAGGGGCAGCTTCAACCCTTGACAAGCTAAATTTTATTTTATTTTTAATGTTGAGATTTGCACTTTTAAGAAAATATCTCCTTTCTCACCAAAATGAATAGAACATAGACATCGAGGAAACAGTTTGCTCTGAAGAAACTGAATTCTTTATTTATTATTACCTTTTTAGTCTGCTACTAAGAATGTTAGGAACACTCTAACAGGAAAACCAGGTGTGTACCAGATATTTAAACTGAGTTTAAGATGATTTGTTATTGTGACAAAACATAATTACTTTGTATTTTTTATTTATGATTACAAATTGTTATGCAAAATACTTTTTTTTTTCATTATAGAAACATATATTTATTTTGTTACTGAATTTTTATCCTGCTTTTCCTCTGACAGCTCCTGATGCTTTAATGGGGTGGGGGAGTGGGATCTCCTGTGACTTTATTCCCAGAACAACAACAAGCCTTTCAGGTAGATTGAACTGAGAACTAACAGCTGAAAGTCACCCAGTATGACAGGAGACCTGAACCCAATTTTCTTTGGTCTGGCCCCTAAACTACCGCAGTATGTGTGTATGATAAAAGCATACAGTGTATGTACTTATGGAATAATACAGCTACTAACTCAATCATCACTGAGTTTAAATAATGTCATTGCAGCCAGTACTAAAAAAGAGATAAAATATGGAAATATTGACATGCTGACATGAAGTGGGTATATCAGAATACATGTGTTTGTGATATTTACATATTAATCCATTTCTGAAGGAGAGCATTATTTGCTTTTACATTTGTTGCTTAGATACCCATGTTGCAGAATGCATCAATTTAGAAGAGGCATTCCAACTTATATATATAAAAAAAACATATGAATGATGCTTCTGATTGTGCGTGCCCTCCATATTTTTGTAAGTACTTCTGAAAATCTCATGTTAAAGGTTCATTTTTTAAAAACGCTGATCAATGCGAAAGTTTCAAATTACTTATTCAAATTAATAAACTAAAATTCCTATTGTGTTTAATTCTTGGTTGGTAGATAGGCAGATGAATAACCAAGCCACTATGTATCAAAACACAGAAAATAAATATTGAAATATACATTTCTATACTTGTATGCTTAAAAATTCCCATATGCCAACAAATACATATATAAATAAATGAAAATAAGGAAAGTAAAGAGTTGATCAAACGAGAACAATGACATGTGGGGTGCTTATATACTTCAAGCATCCATTGCCAAGAGATACTAAATGCTCACACTCTCTTTGTGCGTATCTCTCTCACAGCATTAAAATACCCAGATATTTTATACTGGTATTGATTGTTTATTGTTATCATGCTATATTACTAAGCAAACACGAGAAAATATCCTAAGAAAACACCTCTATGTTCACTGCACACCCATGTACTGTACAAAATGTTAAACGAGTCTTCTTCAATTTGCAGGAAAAGTTTCTTACCATTTGCAGAGGAAACATATTTTCTTTGCCAAAATATAGCTGAGCATTCCCAAGAACAGCTGGGATGACATTTTTTAGGATGTTTCAATAATACTATGCCCCTGCTGTTTTTTCCTTTTCTTTATCACTGATTTCCTTTTCTTCCCTGTAGACAGAAATTTAATTTTAGCCCATTTCCTTGGTAGAAAAGTTACTTTATCAAAATACAACATTAATATTAAGCTGCACTCTCTTACCCAGTGCAGCGTTTTAAAGAACTTAATGGCTTCTCCATATTTTTAATGGCTCCAATATTATGCAGCTAATAAACAATTTCAGAATTAAGTTGCCACAATTAGGAATCAGAAGCAGGTGGCCCAATAATGTTGCTTTTTCATTTCATTTATTAGAAGGACGTGGCGGCGGAAGAAAACTCCCGCCCCCACCTCGCCCTAATAAACAATGTAGAGGTTCAGTTGTTTCATCAGCTCTGTGGTAAGAGGGGCTCGGCAACTCGCACTCCCCCGTGGATTCCAGTCAACTTCATGCCCGCCTTTCGTTTTCTGAGTCTGCAAAGCTTCTTTGCAGCCATCCCAAATGTTGAAGAGATACTTTTATTTCAGATTTACCAGCACAAATGTGGGCTTCAGCTATTAGATGCCATTTACAATCCCTGTTTTGTCATTTCTAAATATAAAAACAAAAACAGGAGCAGATGGGTTGTATTTTCCCTGTTAGGTGATCCCTGAGGTAGGTGTCTAAGTTATATATAATGCAGACACACACATGCACATACACGCCTGTGTGTACCTTAAAATCTTGCAAAGTGCTATAAAACAGCAGAGACATTCCTCTAGTTTGCTTGTTTCTGCGCTTTTCACTCCCTTTGCCTCTTTGAAAAAGAAGGTGCTAAGCTGAAGCTGCAGTTGTCCCCAGGTTCAGTGTTACGAACGAGGCAGTAAGCAAAGAAATATGACCTATAAATGCGTCGCTTATATAAGGAGAAATTGTTGTTCTCAAGAACAGGAAAACGCGCAACACACCTCTCACTCTCTTTCCCTGAGCGGTACCTCCATTCTTTCCGTGAGCAGGGCAGGCGACTGCTGTGGCCCTGGCACGCCCTCTAGCGGTCTGAGGCTCAGCAACATGGCTCTAGGTCCAGGCGCAATTCCTGAGAATTAAGAGTCAGGTGGAAAAGCTTGGCGTCTTTGAGAGAAATCCCGGACTTCATAGAAGAAGAAAGCATTCATGCTCTCCTACGGTCCCAGGGGTAGACCTAAACTGCTTTAAAAATCCGTCTTTTCTTTAGTTTTAAGAACTATCCTTGTTGCAACATTTCTTTTCCTTTGTGAGTTTCCTTTGCTTTTAAAAACTCATTGAAACCTTATTTTTGGCACACGTGATTCAAACTGTGGGCCGTGACTTTGGGAGGTCAGAGTAACTTAGAAGAGGACCCACAACATGGGTTTAAACTGATCAGTCTTGCACAGAAAAAGTGGGAGTGCACTCAAAAGAGACTCCTGTTTTGCTTGCGTTAGACTCAGTGGGTCCTGGAGTGAGTTTTGAGAGATGGCTAAGTCCGCAAGCCAATGATCTACCAATCATAGTAGTGCCAGTTAGTGATTTTTGGTTTAATAGGTAGTAGTAGATTATTTTAAACATCGCACCTTTCAAAGTGAAAAAAGGTTTTATGGGGTGGGGGGGAGGAAGAAAAGGGGAAACAGGACGAGAAATCCAGCACTGTTTTTTTGGCACCTCTCAATGTGAGGGATGCAAAAAAGGCTTTTAGGGGCTCCATGTGAAGTTGAGCCTCAAGTTGTACTCTCCTATTATATCAGCCTTGTCCCAGAAGTTCTGAACACTTCCCATGCCCTGTACACAAAATGAGACTTACTGCTCAGGAAGTAGGCAGAAGATCATAGGAGTGCTTGGTAAACGTCATCTTGAATACCTGGTATTTGTGATGTGTATGTAAGACCAATATATGATTGAAGGTACACTCTTTTTTGCTTTGTCCTGTACTAATGATAATTGTAATACTTGCAAATTTGCAAAAGAGTGACTCAGTTTTTCAAAGCCTCTAGAGAAAACTTTCATGATTCATATCACTGATATCTGTTAAGAGTTGTGTCTGTAGGATGTGATCCAATGCCATTCTTTTTGTTGCTCCATTTTTCCTAATATTTCTTATTACGATCTTTTTCAGCCCAGTCTTCCCCTTTTCCTAAGCTTGTTTCACACACAATGGCTGGACTGAATGCTTTGTATTAAATCATAACTGTTACTTAACCAAAGTTTAGTGAATGAACTGGGTTTGCAAAGCACACTAAGTTATGCATTAAAAGTAACTATCTTATTCTGGGTAAAGGGATACAATCTGCTTTAGAGCAGTGTCTTGTGGACTGCAACTAAAAACATAGGCTGATACAAAGAAGTGGGCAAGAACAATCATTATGTTTAATACAATCTAATTTAATGATACATTGTTTTAATAAAATAGAACAGTGTTTCTCAACCTTAGCAACTTTAAGATATGTGGACTTCAACTCCCAGAAATCCCATGCTGGCTGGGGAATTCTGGGAGTTGAAGTCCACATATCTTAAAGTTGCTAAGGTTGAGAAACACTGCAATAGAATAATGTGAAATGGGTGTAAAACACTGAAGGAGTGCTTTGAGCAGAGCAGTTTTCTCTACTGTGGTGCATTCCAGATGTAATGCCCAGTCCCACAGCCAATATTACTGCTGGATGGGCATGCTGGCAATTGTGCTACCAGTCTGGGGGTGGGGCAGGGCACCAGACTGGGAATGCTAATCTGAAGGAATGTAGATAATGTCAATGCTACATTACACTAAATTGTCCTCTTCAATTGAATCGATAGTGATTGAAAGCCATATCACCATTCCAATAGTAAACTATGAGAACCCAAGGGATAGCGACAAATAAAGAGGAAAAATAGTATTTGGGATAAGAAGGGGTTCAAAAGATGGGAAAAATAGTTTGGTGTAAATCTGAGTCTTGTTATTTTTTTGTCAATTTGCATGGCAGAGTTTTACACCAATGGATATGTGTGTAGCACGTGGGGAATGTTTTTTTTTACTAAAACTCCTGGCATACCTTCTCTGGACAGTTTATTTCTGAACCTGTATAAGGTGGCTGATTTTTTTCCTTTTCCTTTCATAATAAAATTGCCATGTATACTCAGTGCAGCAGGGGACCTGTGCAAAGGCTGTTTCCATGGTCTTCCTAGGCAGACTGTGCAACTGTACACTGTGTGATCAGTTTGTCATTCCAGGAAGTGCTGCAAAGGAGAAATAGTCTGTTCAGAGATTTCTACACTTGGCATTTTTCTTTTCACTTTTGCTGTGAAAAGAAAAGCCCAAGTGCCTCTACCATATTGTGTTGGATTCTCCTTTCTTTCTTTCTTTCTTTCTTTCTTTCTTTCTTTCTTTCTTTCTTTCTTTCTTTCTTTCTTTCTTTCTTTCTTTCTTTCTTTCTTTCTTTCTCTCTCTCTCTCTCTCTCTCTCTCTCTCTCTCTCTCCTTCCTTCCTTCCTTCCTTCCTTCCTTCCTTCCTTCCTTCCTTCCTTCCTTCCTTCCTTCCTTCCTTCCTTCTTTCTTTCTTTCTTTCTTTCTTTCTCCTCCCTTTCCCTCCCCTCCCCTCCCCTCCCCTCCCTCTCGCAAGATGAACATTAGCTGGACTGATCCCTCCTACTGTTCATCCTGTCATGAATCTGCTACAAGTGAAAACCAAATCTGCTCTCAGCAGGATCTTTGGCAAACTTTTCTATATCCCTATCAGGAGATGGAATTGACAGAAAGACAATCGTGTTGGTAAATTAGTTAAGTATGTGACTGCTAGGTGTATAGGGCCTACACAAATACACACATAATATGATATGATGGGTTGGACCCCACTGGTTCTAAATCCATTACCCACAACATTACTGCACCACAACTTCTGCGAAGAGCCACTTCAATAATGCTGCCACCACTTTTCTCCAGAGAAATCCCTCTCTGTCCTGGTTTATTTGGAAGGAAGAAAGCAATAATCCTCCTTTCATCAGTCTCCTGACTGGAGGGTAGAAAAATGTGCAAAAGGCTTTCCTCAGAATTAGTATCAGTGATTCCTTAAATATTCAATTCTTTATTATGAACATCAAGGTTAAAGAACTAGAAGGGATTTAAAAAGACACAAAGAAGAAGAAAGAAATTATGACTTCTGGACAGGTTGATTCAACTGCTAGTTCTCTGGCCAGAATTCCTCCCTCCCTCGCACTCTCTCTCTCCCACTCACACATACAAGAGAACACAGATGTCTGCAGCTAGCCACAATGGTACTAAAATGCTGTAGTGTCACAAGACAGACTCCACCGTTCATACTTGCATCGTGATATCACACCCAAGCGTGTAATAGGCAAAGCGTGGGTGCCTGTTTCATCATTTTTCCCTTTTCCCTCCTTCCTGTGGATGCACGTGATAACAAATGTCCCACAGCTCAAATCATTCTAATCCACACTAGCTTTACCAGCCCTTAATTCTCTGGGCAATTCCTGAGTCTCCAACCAGGATCTCAATGGGCTGAGGTGTCTTTTCTTACCTGGCTTTCTGCCAGCCTTAAGATAGGAACCTACTCCCTCTTTTTTTTTAAATCCCATCTGAGAGGAAAACGTCGTGCTCCTAATCCGTTCCTTGGCGTTTGATTTTCCTGGGTTTCACTTGTCTCATCTCACTACCTCAGTGTTGTCCAAACTTGGCCACTTTAAGATGAGTGGACTTCAACTCTCAGAATTCCCCAGCCAGCATGGCTGGCTGGGGAATTCTGAGAGTTGAAGTCCACTCATCTTAAAGTGGCCAAGTTTGGACAACACTGCACTACCTGGACTGATAGGTGAGCTTGATTTTCCTCAACTATTTCAGCAGCTGAATCATTTGGAATGGGATTTCTTCCTATTCACTTTGTAGAACTGATGTGTAAATAAGTATTGTATACCAGTAAAATGTATTGAATTGAGATGAGATAGAGAGAGAGATCAATGAATTAAAGAAGACATTTTCCAAAAAGCAAATAATCCACAAATTTGTACAGGACCCATTTTTTAGAGATAAGCAGTCAAGTTGTGGAAGCTTTCAGATAGATGACTTCTCCTACTTCAAATCTTCAAGCCATTCTATAGCTGCTTGTCTTTTCCTCTTAAATGGGAATCTAGGGAGGAAAAAAGAGAGGAAATATGATGGTGCTTCAAAAGGCATGTAACATCTGGATCTACCATAAAACTCCATGAATGAGGCAGAGCACCTGCATCAGAAACACTTTATTTAGAAAATCCCATGGCTCTTTTCACATACTATACTATGTCATGCTGTAATCTGTTTAGTTTTGGCTTAGCGTGTTGTGTGAATCTATTCATTGTGGTTTCCAAACTGTGGTAGATAATTTACCATCCATAATTGCAGAATTGTGGCTTAGTCAAGAAGCCATTGTTAACCAATTAGGGTTACCTAGTGCAATGCATGAATCCAACTTGCATTTCCATACATGTGTCCCACCTGAGCTCAAGTGATCTGCAAAATACAAGTTTTATACACATCTTATTCATTACACTATGAATCATGGGTGCATACTCAACATCTGTCAGAGTGCAATGGTTGACTATGTGCCCATCTTTTCTCCCCACAGTTCTAGCATTCACAGACTTTCATGTTTTAGCACTTACAGTGGTACCTCAAGATACGAACACCCCACCTTACGAAAATTTCGAGATACGACCAGCTCCAGCTGCAAAAATTTACCTCGACATGCGAACTCTGCCTCAAGCTACGAACCGGATCCACGGCCATTTGCCCTGCTGCCACGTGGTCGCGGCTTCCTGTGGGCGAGATCGCGGTAGCAAGGAGGCTTGCTCCACGAGGCAAATTTCCCCATAAGGTTTAATGTGCACCACGCCAAGGGCTATGGACAAAGGAAAGAGCGCGTAGTTGAGGAAGAGGAATCAGTGCGGGGGGGGGGGGAAGCTCCTGCTCCTGGCTGTGCGCGCCACAAAAGCCCAGTGAAAGCAATCAGCGCGTGGGGGAAAGGCTTTAGTGGCACGCACAGGGAGCTTCCCCCCCCCGCACTGATTCCTCTTCCTCAACTCCATGCTCTTTCCTTTGTCCATAGCCCTTGGCGTGGTGCGCGCGACAAAAGCCTTTCCCCCACGCGCTCAGATTAGTGAAGAGGCGCCAGGTGGCCCTTTCATTAGCACTTCCTCTTTCTGCACTAGGGCTCGAGTGGTGAAACTGACTAAAGCGCGCCTGGGGAATTTTCCTAGCCGTGCAACACATTGAACCTTATGGGGAAATTTGCTTCAGGATGCGACCAAATTCGGAGGGCGGATTAGCCGTATTTACATTGAACCTTATGGGGAAATTTGCCTCGTGGTGTGACCAAATTCGGAGGGCGGAACGGATTAACCGTATTTACATTGAACCCTATGGGAAAATTTGCTTCAGGATGCGACCAATTTGACTTGCGATCAGAGTCACGGAACGGATTAAATTCGTATCTTGAGGTACCACTGTATATATTACTGAAGCTGGATCAACACCTAAATATTTAACAAAAGGAAATGAGGTTATTGTGCCAGCTGCAAAATAAGTTCTTGCAGGAGAACATCAGATATATTACAAAAGAAGAAATATTTCCAGCGTTCCTTACAGTTAATGCTGGATTGCCTGTTCTTGTGATGTGGAGCTCAAGAGCCTTCATTAAGTCAGGAGAGAAGTAAGTGCCATATTCACATATTACTTCTGTGCAGCTTTATATCTTGGCAGAAGCATTTCACACTCCTTTTAAAAGTACATTATTATTTTTGCTGCTTGCTAAAATAGACTCATATACAATATAACATGTTTATATGGTAGCAATTACACCAATTCAACACTTTTAAGAATTGAAATTAGATTCCAGATCACTCCAGAATGGTTTCAAATGGATATGCCTACTTTTCAGAACAAGTTAAGGGTCCTTTTCCTTTTCCTTTTCCTTTCCTTTCCTTTCCTTTCCTTTCCTTTCCTTTCCTTTCCTTTCCTTTCCTTTCCTTTCCTTTCCTTTCCTTTCCTTTCCTTTCCTTTCCTTTCCTTTCCTTTCCTTTCCTTTCCATGTCTGCAATTTGATTATTAGCAGAGAAAAAAGCACAGATGGAAGTGATATTTAAATTTCAGCTATGTGTTGATATTACTTGGGGGATGACAAAAATGTTTAGGGGACCATTTTTGTAATATTGCCAGTTCTGTTTATTTATCCCATGTCAAAAATGCAATAGAAATTGTTAAAAAAATGGTAGTGTGAACATTCCCCAATCCTTTAAGGAAATATTAACTACTGTGCTACAAGCTAGTTAATGTATTGTGAAACTATCCAGCTACTTTACATCAGAGGAACTGCCTTTGCAAAACCTTTTCTTAAAAACAGAACTTATATGAAGGGTTGCACCAATTGTATTCCAGTTTCTGAATTATACCAGGAATATCTCAGTTGGCTCTGGCCCATTTCTTTGCTGTACCACATTCCACACTTGTGGAAGAACTGGGTATCGTAATCTATAGCAATAGGGTTACCTCCTCCAATTAGATTTTAGATCAGGCTTGGAAGATCACACTAACTCCCCCCCAGAAAAGCCCCAGAAAATAGTTCAGTTCATTGCAAGTCAATATTGGGGCAATGTGGATATCATCACGTCTCCCAATGATGATGTCATTGGGAGTGTAATGGATTCTGATTCCTCTTGCAGATCCATTTGTCTTGCCACAGAAGTGGGGGAAGTGCATTTGCGCATGATCCTGGTATCTGGTTCACAGCCATATTGTATGTTAGGTTCCAAAAAAGGAAAGGCATGAGAATTATCTTGCTCTTCTGGGATGACACTAAGCCCTCTCACTTACTCACCTACTTCCAAGGCCCTAATGCTATCCTTGTATTCAAAGTGAGCCTTAAAAACCACAGGAATGTGAAATTTATTTATAATACCCCTAAATGAACAATGATAGTATACGACAAGCACATGAATTGTCAAAGTGCACTTACTGAAGAACTTTAAATGTCTCAGTGCATTAATTCGTACATCAGACATAATGTGCTCAGCCTTCATGTGTGTGAACCCAAGCACTGTGCTTTGAAAACCTTAGTTTATGGCTTAGCTGCCACTTGCTGTGCAGAAAAGGAGATGAAATTTGCATACATTCATCTTGTATTCATCCTATTTTCTAGGAGATAATATAATAATACTGCACTATTTCAAAATGCTTGCTTCTTTCTGTTTAGTGGGATTCGTGTCTGAAGTCCACTCCTACAGGCCCTACTAGGGATATAGTAATTGGATGGGATTAGCTAACCATTCATCTTCATTTTCTGGATCACAGGCATTCCTGGTTGGCATACATTCTTTGTGATTTAATAGATCCAGGTTTAGAGTGAACTCAGGTAAATCAGTGGGATCTGGTTGTGACTAATAGAAGATCCACTGATTTCAGTGAGTTTACTCTAAGCATAACTAAGTTTGAATCCAACCAAAAGAAAGTCTAACCTGAGTCATCTTAATTTATTACAGCTTAATAAAATGAATAAGAACCATGTGCCTAAGTAATTATTTGTCATTGCTGGTAATACCTCATCAATCAGTTAGGAAGTTCTAAAGGGAACAAATATTATTTCCTATAGCATAATCTGGTGAATAATTCTCTTTGCATCTTCTTCCTTAAATCTCTTCTTTAATCTAATTAAAAAGGGCTGGATATTTACTTTCAAGAAAAAAGAAAGCTGAACATTTTAGAAAAGACCTGGAATATTCCAGAAGAGAATACGACCAGCTTCTGCAAATAACATGTAAGCAGGACAAATATCTTCCTTCAAAAAAGAGGCTGGACATCAATCTCCAGTCTGTTCAGTGCCCAGCCTCTTTTGTGGGGAATGGCTGGAGTGCCAACAAGCACAGTTGCTGGTGTGAGAGGGGACATCTGTCTACAGAGAAATCTGGAGTGGGATGACAAAATTATTTCCTGGAAGCCACCAAAATGGTCATCAGATTGTAGTAATGTCTTCCTATTACTAGCTTGGTTCTGATGCGACCCATTGGCCTATCAGAGAAGGAAAAGATCTACTCCTCTGAAAAGTATAGTGTAGTATGTAATGTAGTAATTTATTTTTATTTTTATTTTGCTAACAGGGGAAGCAATCTTTTCATTGACAGATGGATAGCTGTGTCAACAGTTTTTTGCTTCTATATTTTTTCATGTATTGTGAAGTGTAGGGCATACGTAAATATGTAAAAAGATCCTGGACCATAAATTTCACTATTCAAATACACACAAACACCAACAAAAATCCTGGCATGCAAATCCTTGTTTTGGATGTGAATTCTATTGTACCCCTTGTGGTTTGTGATCTCAGGGATATCCTAATCATTCTCGAGATCCTTTCAGAAGCTATTAATAGTTGGTATCCTGAACCAAGAATTCCTTACTAAAGAATGCATTTCAGATTTTAAGAGGAAGTAAAATCTTGATTTAATTTATATATTTCTTCCCAGCCCACTCCCTGGGTGTGTGTGTATTCATGTCTGATTTCAAAACAACGTTAAAAATAGCAGAATAATAATTACACACACACTTTTCAGTTGCTCAGAGCTAGAGGCACAGCAAGATCCAAAATTCCTAAGGCCCACATTTAAAGAAAGCACATTTTAAAGCTGTTCTCACAGCCAAAAACAACTGAATTATATTAAGCTTAGCTGTTGTGTTAACTAAATCAGGGCAGCTGGCAAACTATAGTTTATAGCTTAGCATTGTAGCTGCTGCTTTAACGCAGAACCCATCCTGAGCTGGACTTCTGAGAAACTAGAACTTCTTTCACACACCCAGATATGTAACAGATGGACAGTCTCCTGAAAGGTGCAGTACATTTTAAACAAACAAACAATACCCCTACCCTATCCCCAAAAGCACAAGGCAACAGTGGGGATGTATAACATCCCACCTTTGCCTGGCTGCTTGATCTTCCCTTCTGGGTCGGATCTCCCTCATCCTGGCCCTCTGATCCTGTCTACTCTCCTCTTCACTTCTTAGGTCGGACCCTCTCCCACTTGATTCACTGGTGATTTACAGCCTCTTTCCCTCCATTGCTGGAGCACTGCCGACTGATATTCCCGATTCCCTTGCATCCCCAGCTGCCTCTCTCTCTTTTACTGCAGCAGGGAGGGGAACCCTGGCTGGACAATGTGATGTGGAGAGGAAAGAAGAGCCTTCTGCTTTCTTTTCCGCCTCTTTCTTGCTCGGAAGTAGTTTCTCTTTGGTGAGAAAACAGGCCACCCTGCCTATTGTTTAATTCCCCTTATCTTCTTAGGCTTCCCCTTTCTAGGCTAACCTTTACATGTTGTTCTTTTTCCTAGCCATGACATCAGGCTAAACTTATTCCACCCCATTCTGCTACACTGTCCAGAGTCAAAGACGTCCTCTCTCCTGACCCTGGGGGCCGAAAACCTAGAACACATTAACTGTAAATAGAACAGAGCTAGTTTGAGACCTGGTAGAATTAATTTTAATTTTTTTTCTTTCCTAGCGCTTCCTACTTCTCCTTCTGCTTTTTTTTTTTTTTTTTTTTCAAGACTAGTGGTATACCATTTCATCATTTTCCAGTCAGCTGAGGTTAGAACAGTAACTGGTGTTACTTTGAGCTTATTCGCAGTGCCTGGTTGCCCCATGTCCAGAGCAGGTCAGCAACCAGGCTTTGAGGGCAGGAACAAATGATATTGCTCTTTACTCACCTCCCTCGCATCACAAATGCAACCTCTGAGCACATTCTCAAGTACTGTTTTTCCCTTACATCACTTCAAGTGTTGTGGTCCCTTTGCCCTGGTGTCCTCTACAAGGCTAACCTCAACTGACTGGAAAATGAGGAAAGTATATAAGAAGCAGTCACTTTAGTGCAGTGTTGTCCAAACTTGGCCACTTTAAGACCAGTGGACTTCATGCTGGCTGAGGAATTCTGGGAGTTGAAGTCTACTCTTCTTAAAGTGGCCAAGTTTGGACAACACTGCTTTAGTGTCTAGAAAGGGATTTTTGAAGAACAGGTTGCACGTCAGTGATGGAGCACATGTTTGGGCTTCAGGGGATTTTGTATTTCCAGTCAGAACACAAAAATATTTTTTTTCTAGAACCCTGGAGAGCTATGATCAGTCAATCAATCTAGGCAAATCTTGAACAAGATGGGCCAATGGCTTGGCTAGGAATACAACTGTTTCCTATTGAACTAAATGGGATACATAAAGTTCTTGGTAATCTTTGCAGTGCCACCCATTTACAGGGCAAAGATGCTGATACTTCCCAATCATCTTAGCATTTCTGAAGGGAAGCATCATTTTTTTTGTCAGTTCTCATTTTTGTAACGTAATATCAATCTTTTCATCTTGGTGTTTTAGATGGGTTGGGATGGGGGGGACTGTATTGTAATTCTGTCAAAAAAAATGAAACACTTCATGATGTGATTGGCAGGTTGATTACAATAGCGCATGTGATTAAACCCTTGGTGTTCTCCTGGAATGAATGAGAGGATGTCAGTGATGATTAACTAAGCATGTGTGTATCTGAGTGAGCTTGTACTTTAAGTTTCTGAGTTTGGATAACCTGTGCACACATACCAGTAGGACACCTGTGGATGAGCCTTGCAGAGGTTTCATGTCTGGTTTATCTGAAAAAGAAAAAAATAAAGACGCCAAGAAACAAATCTGGTAATCAGAGAATCAGGAATTCAATGAAATGAGCATTAAGTAAGAATACTTTATTTACATGTGATATAAATTATTATGGGTGAAAATAGAATAACACAAGATTACCTGCAGGCTCTACTTGAGGGTAGGGGAAAGCAAAGTATTGGTGTTTGTCCCAGGCCAGTCTGTTTTTCAAAGATTTCAATAGGATGCACCCACATGGATGGTTTTTATGTGGTTAGACATCCAGTTGTGACATATTCAAGCCATGAGGTTTTAGTTCCTCTAAAACTGTGAGGCCACAAGCATGTGTTGCTGGAGGTGGCTGGCTGTTGTCACATTTTCACTGCAACTCTAGCTACCAAGTCCAAATGGGTAAATAGAAACAAGACATAAAAGAAAGATAACTTGGAGAGAAATACTTTAATCTTAGACTCTCAATGTGGAAGCCCGGGATACCAACAACCTTATAAATTCTTTCCTTGGCATATTAAAAAAGTGAGAGTACAGCATACTGAAAGCAAAACACCAGGCTTTAGTATTCACTTCATTTCCAAGAATAGTATAGGGCTCCAGTCAAAAATGAAGCATAGCTATAGCCCACTGCTTTGCTGGGAAATGAGGGAAAAGCTAAACAAAGATGATAGATAGTGGTTAGCAGGTAACATTTTGGGGCAGTAATTTTTTTATAGTCTGGTGGCAGCCATTTTGTGAAGTGGTCAGCCCCCTCCACAGCTGCTTGCCTATGTACAGAATGGTTGCGGTGTTCTCAACGGTCCAAATGTTGAACGCCTGAGAAGCTTTCTTGGATTGAAATCAAGGCAAATACATTCCGTTCTTCAAGTAGAGTTACAGATGAATGATTAACTCAAAAATAATTTGATCATTTAAAGAATGATCAGGATGCAGATTTTTTGGGCCTCTTAAGTGGCTAAAGTAATGTTTATTATACAAAGATTAAAAAAATGAACCTCCTTGCTGTATTGTGCTAGTCCTAATTATCTCAAGGAATCAGTCTTTGACCAGCAAAACTTTAGCACCATAAGCCAGATTCAGTTCATTCAAGAGCCTTATATCCTCTTGGCTCTAACACATAGTACATGATTTTTTTAAAAAATAGTTTGTATAAAGAATACTGCTTGCATTAATATAGTGATGTGTAGAGGTATGCTAATGGCCCCAAGAAGTTTTTGAAACCTTCATAATGTGTTTTAATCACTGGCTGGAGATCAAACACCATCTTGTGATTTTATACAACGTGGGCAGCTTCTAGGACTGCCTTACATGAAAACCAGTCAGTGACAAAATTGGTAGATATAGCAAAGCATTTGCAATAAAAGCATTTTACGTATCTTGTTCAAAGCGTGTTAGTGCCTAGATCACTGATTGAACTGTAGACAGTATGAAGTGGAACCTTTTAATACCAAAATAAATTTCCAGAGAAAAAATTCCATTATAAGAAAAAAGTGTTTTTGCTGCACTGGGATAGATAATAATTCTTTCATATGTAATGGGATTCATGAAATATTTGATAATAACTCGTTTGTACTTCCAGAGCATGTCTGTATTGCTTGTGTGAGACTGTAGAAGATACATGTGGGTGCCTTTTTCAAGATGATTAGAGGAAATGACTAATGATGGGGCAGATAAGAGAATAAGAAACCAAAGTAATCAAGGCAAATCTGGAGCAGTAACCCAAGCAAGCAAAACACCTTCCAAAGTCACTCCTCCACCCTTTAATTTGGATTCATTTCACCAACCTCACCTAGAGGGTGTGTCTGTTGGATTTACCGTGCTTAAAGCCAACTTAGCCACCACCATAGATGTCTTTTGCTATAAACATGGCATATCTAATCAGAAATACCATCCCCAATCTTCCAGCCTTCCTGTTCCCACTTCCTTTTAGCTGGCACTTCTCTTCTTGAGGTAGGAGAAGGAAAGCCCTGGGAAGATAAGGGGACAGAGGGGGCCGATTGGATGTGCTGCTGTTTAAGGCAAGGGTTTTGATGGGAGAGAGGGAGAGAGGCCTAAAGCAAGCAATGGGAAGACTGGTATGCAAGCTAGTGCAGAGGCTGTATGGAGGAGGAGGAAGAGAAAGAGGGGTGCGATACATCGACTACTCACTCCATAAAACCCCCATGGATTTTATTTTGGCTGAAAACAGTTCTGACAAACTGCAACCCCATCTGGAATGTTTTGGCAGAACTTCTAAAAGAGAAAGTGTTCGTAATATCTTCAGAACAATATACGTTTTCCATTTCATGCACATGGTTACTTCAAACCAATTTCTAAACTTGTAATACTTAAAAAAGAACATCCAGTTGATACTTTTGAAGGGAATCATTCATCTTCTGGTATCAGAAGGAAAATGTGATTTGGACTAGTGCCATTGTAAAATGTTGTAAATATGACAGCAATTGCCCTGTTTCTTCCCTGCTTGTATAAACGTGCATAGAAACAAAGTTTGTGGTCCTGGAGCATCACTAGCTGAGCACTTAACTAGTTCAAGGGTTTGTTTGCTTTTTGTCGACTTGCCTTTTTGCAGTACTGTATGGCAGACTACAGTCCCAGGAATTTCCCCTTTTAAGAGTGGCCTGCAGGGATCAGTCTTGGATCCTATTTTGTTACCCTTTATAGTCTTTCATGAGCGCCCTAATTCATGATCAGGGTTTTCAGTTTCAGTGTTGTACTGACGATACTCAGGTCTTTGGTTTTTGTGGTCCTTATGATAATGCATGGTCAACTGTGAAGGAATGTCTTATTAGAATTTTGTCCTGAATGTCTTCCCATCACTTCAACTTGAATAAGGTATGTGGCTTTATCGGTAGTTTTCTGGCAGATGTTGCTGATTCCTTTCTTCATTACCCAACTCTAGTCTAGAATAGGGTTGTTCTGGACCTTCAACATTATTCTCCTGTTTTGTTACTTCCCAGGACTCTTTAATGGCTCCTAGTTTAAGCTGCTGGTCCTTATGTTTATTGCCCTCTGGTTATAACACCTCCAGTGTCTGTCCTTATTGCTTCCTACATATTCTTCTTTCTGTTTCTGATTCCAGGATTGGGGTCTCCAGCTCTGGGCTTTTAGGGAACTGGCCCTGTGACGTGGAATCAACTCCCTCCTCTTCACCTCTGTGAAGGTTTGATGGCCTTTAAAAGGTGTTTCAAGAACTTTTTATTTGATTAGTAGGTTAGTGCAGGGTTTGGTTATTTTATCTACCACTGTATCATTAATTTTGGTAGTTTTCAGATTGCATTTATTTTATATTAATTATGATTGCACATGCACTCTGCAATATCATAAAGTATTTCTTTAAATCCATACTTTAAATACGTATGGATATTTTTGTTAAGTTGTAAATATTGGTTTTACTGGATTTGTTAAGTTGTGAACTAATTTTATTGGAATTTTGTACCTAGAATGTTTTTCTGTTGTAGGAACTCAGGCATTGTGACTTACAGTTTACTATGTTGAACAACCTACCCAACTGTGCTTAAGTCAATAAACCATAGCTTATTGGCATCCGTGAAATAGTGATGAAAGAATGTGGAGACCTGGAGTGTCTTACTGAGAACTGGGTGGGCAACAATGGGGATGTAGCCTTATCAGAAATATGCTTAGCTGGGTTTCAGTTCCTATAACACCAAGGCTGGGGAGAAGAGATTGTTGTGATGGTGCATGAGACTTTAGCAGTTGTAGAGAGTACTACACAGGAGATAATTGGATATGTGTATTTGTGCATGAAACAGGGCTATTCAGACAAGCTATGGCTGCTGCCCAGCTGCCTCTTAACAGGCCTCCATGAGTCCTGATTCTCAATTCAGGGCTAGTATTTGAGTTCCCAAGGCTTCTAGTTTTCAGTGGTTTCAACCTCCTTGCCATGGAGGAGGGATCCAGTGTAGCTTGTGTGTTTATGGCTCCCAAAGCAACCATGGGCTTATAATAAGTAATAGTGCCTCAACTCATGTGGGAAGATCTGGTCTTTACTTCCGTTATAAAATGTAATAGCAGTAATACAACAGTACACTAAGGAACAACCACAACATACAAACCCATACCAAAAGACTTTCCCTTCACTAGTATATTCCCAGGTCTCCCTGGAAAAGCCAGGTTTCAATGACTTTCAGAAAAACAAACAGGGTGGGAATGAATCTAATCTCAGGTAGAATGCTGTTCCAAAGAAGGGGGCAGCAACAGAAAGGCTTTTCTCTGTGTTTCCTGAGGAAGACATTCTGCCACCATCACTCTAAGTCAGTGTTGTCCAAACTTGGCCACTTTAAGATGAGTGGACTTCAACTCCCAGAATTCCCCAGCCAGCCATGCTTTCTCCATGGTAGTCTCCACATTGTGGAACGCTCTTCACCCAGAGTTACTCATGGCCCCTTCTTTGGTAGCCTTCTGTAAACAACTTAGCTGTTTTGTTTCTGTGTGCCTTCAGCCTCAGGTCATTAAAAGATGGTGTCTATCCATAAAATTAGAAGTGCTGTGTTTACATAATACGCTATACTCTGTAAGCAAATCATATTACAGCTCAATGTGATGGCATGGTTTATACAATATAGTAAGACTAACATTAGGTTTCCTACAACATATTTTACTAGAAACTACTCAATTCCATTTTAGCCAGATCAAGAGTGTTGTGCAAATGCAGCCACGGCATCTGGTTTCCTATATTATGCTAAGTCACAAATTATTTTATTTCACTTATTTGTTAACAATATTTATAACCAGCCCTGATCACAAAGGACGCTGGACAGCATGAAAGTACAAAGACAAAATTATAAAATTAACAGTACAAATGTCCAAGCTAGTATCCATAATACAGTATTTTAAACCTCTGTCTACTGTACCTTGCTGGTTTTATATAGGAGAGAGATGCACATAAAATAATTTTCCTGCTTAATCTTGCCTCCACACACAGAAGCTCCTTAGCTCTGGAGTTTTTTCATAGTTTTTGCACCAAGGCTATTTAGAGGATGTCTTCAAGTTTAAATATAAACATTTGTTAGGGTCTTATAGAAATTACATGTAGGCACCTTTTGATATAATTCAGGACCAGCTTTGCTGGATGACACTAAAGCAGTATCTTGTGCAGTGACATATCACTGTACTGCGAAATGTAACTGAAAGTTCGTAACTCTCATCTTACCACTAGATACTTTGAAGATGCAGTATCCTGAAGAGTATATTTAGCCAGCTGATAGCAAAAAGCATGACTTCTAAGCATATTTACTTATAAAAAAGGTCCACTATGCCCACTGGAACTTTTTCCTTAACAGGAGTCTGTATTTAGGAAAGCTAAATTTGTTGTAAACTATGTTGACTTCAAAAATAAGATTGCAACTCTATTGCACATCTATGAATAAGCCCCATTAAACTAGGAGGGAATTTATTTTTTAAGACGATAGAGCTGAACTTAGTTACTTGATAATCGATTGCTTCCTATTGCTTATTTAGTATTAACCCAAAATATTTTGTTAAAAAGAAACATCTAATATTACACGCTAACAAGACTCACCTAGTATAATCATAATCATGGTTGTTAAAAGACAACATATTTCAGTTCTACATCTTGAAAAAAAAAACACCCTATGCAATTTAAAAAAAAAATTAATTTAACTGTTAAACCTACACCCTGTCTTCCCACCAAAAACTGTATTCCTGGGGCAGAACAGAAAAGGTAAATACAATGCAATCTAAGAACACAAGTCAAATAAACCCACTTTAAAACACCAAGAAAAATACAGGGGTAATTCACCTGTCAATTTTTCTGAACAGTTAATAAAAATCTGGCGGTAATAGAAAATGATTGGTACACGACGATTCCAGGTATAACGAATTAATTAATTCGTGTAAAGTATCATTTTATTTCGCTTATTGTTACGTCGTTCACACAATACGGAGCGAAAATGGAGGAACAGAGTCTAAATTGCCAGGAACAAACTCGATTGAAAATAATGGGATTTACATCTGACTACGCCAAGGAACAAGAATCAGTTAATTCGCGGGCTGAAAGTAAGATGAAGCTATACAACGGAAATAAACGTATGAAATCAGTGTGAAGTTATCGCTCGAGCTTGCACTGGAACAAACCCAGGACCCGGCTTGCTTTATCTAAAAGCCGAGCCTTTCGGGTCGAGCGCGCCGGCGGCAACTCCAGAGACGCGCCTAAAGCCTCTTCCTCGCCAGCCACGCGGGACGCCACTCCCGCGCTTAGCGGAGCCGAACTTACAGCTCCCGCTGCCAAGCTGAAGCCGCGCCCACTTTTTGGCGCGCTCCGGCGGAGCCCGCCTTCCGCCTTGAAAATTACAGCGCCGGGCTCCGATAGGAAAGCGGAAGCTTTCTCTGCGCGGCAACTCCGAACTTCCGCTCTCCTACTTCCGGTGAGGAGCGAGGACCTCAGTTTTGGTGGTGGCCGCGCTCAAGCTCTGCCCTGGTGTGACTTCTTTTACCAGAGTCCGCTTGCCTGACGAGGTATGGCCCTGAAGCGCTCTCTCTTGCTGCGGCTCTGAGGGGCGAGACTTGCATCGCTTTCCCCCCTGGGATGAGAGCTAGGGAAGCCAAGCAATGCGCTCCCGCCGTGCCCCATTTTCTTTGCCCCCTAGGCGGTTCTTACTATTTTCCCCTTCCTCCTACAGCCCCTCTTGCTGCTTGGGAGCCCTTTTTAGGAGGCGTTGGCCACAGAAGAATCTTGCGTGTTTCCTTTCTTCCCTTCCTTAGCTGTGGATGTCGGTGTGAAAATAGTGAGTTAGCAATATAATTGAAATAGCCATAGGTTAGTTTTTTCGCGATCTGGTGCGTCTTTCGTCGCCTCCTTCTACTGGCTGTACTTCGTTGGGCGGGCTGATAGTCGATCTAGTCCAAACTGGGTGCAGCTCGCACGACCCCTAACTCAGCTTGGCTAGGTGATAGTATAACAGTTGGAAGATCCCAGATTGGGAAAAGCTGCCACAAACATTTTTGTTTGCTCCAGTTTTGTAAATGGTGATCCCTTATTAAAATAAAGCAAGGTGGGCAGCCTTTTGATGCGAAGGGCAACATGAAACATTTTGGGGGAAGCTAAGGGCATCAATGTGAGTAGGGCTACAATACAAGGGTGCATGGGCTGGTTGCGGGGGGAATCCCACCTGAAGTTAGTGACAAACTGCCATTAATTTCCAACAGTGATGGTTAGAATTCTTAGGTCTGTGCAGAGAGACTGACTGTAGGTTGGCTGAAGTAAAAGTAAAGCCAACTTTTCCTCCTTTTTTAGGTGGGGAGGTGGTATGTCCTCTGTTCAGTGAGGTATCTTGATATTTTCAGGTATGCAGTCCTTTTCTTTTCAAGCCTGTTTGCCAGAAGGGAGCTGAAATAAGTAACAGTTTGTGATGTATTTGAGAACCATCAAATGAAGAAGGACATAAGTTGTTGGGGCATTCTGTAGAAAAAGTGTGGTTGGAAACATTTAATAGGAAAAAGCTGTAAAGAAAGTGGGAGAGAAGGAAAAAAAAAATGGCAACAGCAGTGAAGCTCATAACCCTATTATGGACCAGCTAAATAATTGTTAGTTTAGTTATTACCAATGGTGATGATCAGAAGTGTTTCTTGGTATGAGAAGTGCCAAATATCTCTCTCTAGTGATATTCAACTATTAAAGGTGCTAAAGTTTGTTTACTCTTAAGCTTGCCTCATGCTGTTCGGAATCTTAACATTTATCTTAAGAACCATGTGTTTAACAACCAGGGCTCTACTGATATCTCCTATCACATATGCAGGGAATTATAGGTAGTGTCTGGAAGATATAGGATTGGTGAAAGCTGAACTAGGTCCTGAAACATCCCCCCACCAAAAAAAGTCTGTATGTCTACTGCATTGCTGATTTTTCCCTGTTTACATAAAATGTGCTTTTTAGAGATATTTTCAAGTGATATAAAGTGGCCCATAGAATTTATTTGAGGCTGCTGTGACTTTTTTTTCCTATTTGTATTATATTATCACGTACAGCATTAAAATATATCAGTTAATTATGAAAGCTGTCTTGAATGTTTTATAGAAACACAATTTTTATTATCATTTTACTAAAATCATGTTGAACCTTGTAGTTTGGGTAGTGCAAGAAGTTGGGGACAGGATCAGCAGTGTGGTTTATTTTATGCCACCTCAAGATAACTGTAGGTGGCTTAAATATTGTGGTTAAAACAACCATAGGAATTGTTTTAAAAAGACAAGAAGCAAAAGAAGAGAAAGCTAAGGGAAGACATGGTGGACTGCTATCTGCTGGTCTTCCAGTACTTGAAGGGATGTCACAGGGAAGAAGGTGTGGGTTATTTCCATAGCGCCTGATGCTAAGCCAAAAACCAGTGGGTGGAAGCTAACAGAGAGACATCCAAATTTGAAATAAGGAGGAATTTCCTGACTCTGAGAGCTGTTAAGCAGTGGAACAACCTGCCACCTGAAATTGTAGGTGCTCCATCAGTGAAGAAGATTGGACAGCCATTTGTCTGGACTACTATTGTCTTTTTCTATACGGATTCTACCCATGAAAGATGCTAAAGAGGACTCAGTCAGCTATACAAAACCTTTACTTATTGATGCCTATGTATTTTTTAAATTCTGTGAAGCACACCTTTTCTAGACATGAGAATGAGTAACCTAGTGTCATTATTATGCTAATTTTCAGGTAAGCAAAATAACACCCTAAATATGTAGACATGTGCATAGGAAAGAGGGACTAGGTACCTAATGGAGAAAGATGGAGTTCCACCTATCTTTTCTGCTTTTTCTTTGTTAACTCTCCTAAGCAAGCATTAATAGGTTTACAGTGTTTATGAATCAAGTTAATGTCATCTCATCTAAATGATACTACCCTATGACAGTAGGGTATTTCTGTTTTAAGATACCAATAAGTGAATAGAGTATGTAGTTCATTATATACTCCCTTTTTGTTGAACAGTTTCAAAGCAGTGTTGAGATCTTTATCTAGCTAAAGAATAAGGTCAGTTCGATTTGGCAGGCTTGGTGCACTCTGGGTTTCATCGATTAATCAATGCCACCTATTGGGACCCCAGAACTGCGCCTTCTCTGTAGTAACACCTGCCCTCTGGAATGAGGCTCCTCCCAAGATTTGAACAGCTCCCACCCTATTGGTATTTCGAAAGGCTCTTAAGATCTCGCTCTTTGCCCAGGCCTTTAATAAGGACAATTGATGCCCCTTTTTTTTCCTTGTTACCATCCAGGTCTGTTTTCTCTGCCATCTCTGCTCTTTTGCTTTGTGTTGTTTTGTGTTTTTGTATTGTTCCTTGTTTTTAAATGTTTTTAACAATTTGTAAACCGTCCAGAGTTGCTGAGTCAGGCAGCTTATAAATTCAATAAATTGTATTAAGACTATAATTATTATTATTACAAATTCTTACATTTTGGGGGCAATGTATCATCTTCATCAGCCCAAATCAATTCACTGCAGGAAGGACTCTTCAGCTACTTTCCAATTTCACCTGTGCACCACAGGTTTTAACAGTTAACACCTTCAAATTGCATTGCATCATTTCTCCAGCATTTCTTTGGGTGTTTTATGGTTTTCTTTTTAATGCCAACTGATATCCAATCAAGGATTGTTGTGTCCTGCTTTGATCTGTTCATTGTGCAATATGGCTAGCCCATTGCATTTCTGAGGAAATTGTTTAATTGGTGTATACTGTCTGTGCTGACGTACAGTTGTGAAACTTGGAGATTAAATGCAAAAGCAGTACAGAAGTTGAAAGTTACACAAAGAAGCACGGAATGGCAAATGTTTAACATAATGTGATATGACAAAAAAAAATGGCTCTGCCAAGAGAATGAAGTCTGAGCAATGTATGTTTGCACCCTCCAGATGTTGTTGAATTCTTGCTCTCATCAACCTATTTAATATAACTAATGGTGAGAGATGGTGGAAGTACCAATTCAACATTAAGAGGCCTCTGTGTTGCACAGCCCCTCTCTTAGTAGTAAGAATGGTTACTATTGTCATGAATAATATTAGAACAGAAAAAAAAACTTGACTTTTTGAATGATAAATGATTCTGCCAAATATTAGGAAGTCTTGCTATTTATGATGAGTAATTTGCTTTTCATACTTATCAGAAATGCTAGTATGAAACATTATGAATTCTGGAAAGCAAAGCTCATCTGCCTGCCTGATTGTATATGATTGAACTGAGACTGTCAGCCATGCTTTGGAAGAGTTGGTATTGCATGTTAATGGCAATAGTAGGGGTAAAACTCATCACTGACTCTCAGCTTAAAAGATTCAACTAAAAAATGGCAAAGTGGAAGCAATGATGAGGGAAGACAGTTTTTGCTAATTTCTCCTTTGTATGAGAAATGCCTCAATTGAAAGGCACATCAAAATAAATAAAAGTTGTTGTAAAAGAGTATAATTTGTGAGATTTTCTTTTTTTTTTTAGACATTGAAAAAAGAGAAAGTAAACACTACTTTTGCGCTGTACTTTTGTGACATAGCTTATACCAAGGTAGGTAATCTCTGGTCTGTGGTCCTCTAGGTATGGCTGAATTACAATTCTCAGTAGCTGTAGCCAGAATGGCTAATATTGAAGGCTACAAGTTCTCCGTCTTAGTAATGGTCCTGTGGACATGGCCCTCTTTTAACTTTTACAGAAATGTAATTACTTGCCAGAATATGAATGATTACGGTAAGAGAGATTAGTAAGAATATATGTTATTTTCAAACTGCAAAGCCTTTATTGCACGTCATATAGGATGTAAAATAATACATTTTCCTGTTTGTATTTTGATCAATTTTGTCCCAGAAGAAGAATTCGGTACTGAAAATCATCAGAGTTCCAGGATCAGAACTTTTTTGGTGCTAATTTTAGTCCTTATGTTTTGTAGAACAGGGTATGTTGACAAATGGAAAAAGGCAATAGAGACCTTATAGATCTAAAAATAAGCCATATTTATCCTATTACTAATTACTTTGTTTTTTAAATTTTCTTTAGTGAACATGCCTAATATCAAAAAGTCAGCAGGAAAAAAAGGTCCAAGAAAACGGAAACTTGCAGAAGAATTTCCTCCTGGAGAAGTTTTTACTGACCTTTTAAAGAAAAAATGGAAGCTTGGTCCAGTTATAGGCAAAGGTGGTTTTGGCTGTCTGTATCTTGGTAAGAAGAATATTGCCAAGATTGCTAAAATGTAGGAAGCAGTATATATTTATTTTAGAATGTATATTCTTAACACATATGCATAAGCCATGTGAACAGTAAATGGATATAATTTCCTAGAGAAGAAGAATTTTGTTTGAACATACTCAGCTAATAGGGTTGCTGGAAGAAGAACCTCATCTCTTTCTTTCTCAGCATTTAATCTACAGATCGCAGCTTCTTTGCTTCCTGTAGCAGTACAGAAGCAGTGACCTTGACAAGGAAGGGGGATAAGACTTTATCTTTTTCCCATTCAACAATTATATTTGTAGGAAGCTTGCTATGCTGTTGTATAGCACTCCTCAAGGTTCTACAGCTCTAGTCAGCAACTGATAAGCAGTTGCTATAGACTGCATGGTTATCATGCTGTGGAAATGATGTCCACAGACCTAATAGTGTTCTTTGGATTTTGCATTCAGCTGATTGGTAGGTTGATGAGAGGAGTGCAGGGTTGGTGACAGCTTCTGGTGGACTGAATAGAAAGCAGTTCGGGGTGTTCCTGATTCTACTGCTTATCCTGATTTTCTTCATTACCTTCATGTTCCCCTTACAAGAGAGGCTGTTCTATGTATGCTGGGCCTTTGTTTGTGGCACAATACTTTTTGTTGGTATTTTATCCAGTGATGCTGTCAGTAGGATGGACTCTTCTAACAGAATGAGTTCCCCCTCATCCTCTATGTTCCCCAGTCTTCTGCAACAAACAAACAAACATAAATAAAGATTCGGGGGGCAAGGTGACTATGAACTGACTGCTAATTAGAAATCTCTGTTATAGATGTTGCTGCCACGTTCCTATTAGGACTTGGTGCTTATCCTCTTGATCTTTAGGAAGGGCTTTGTTGCTTCAGCTCACCCACCAAAATCACTGAATGTTCCACTGATGGAACATTTAAATTGGCTTTCCTTGGAAGTTTTTCAGAGCCACCAGGCTGGTTGCTCTTGAAGCAGAATACTGTGCTTGATTGGCTGTGGTCAGGTTTGGCAAGTTAGTTCTTACAGTTTTTAAAAATGGAATGCAGTATTGATCATTTACATGCAAAATTGAAATATTAAATGCAGAATTTATCGCTCTGTATTATTGTAGGGGTATTTGTGATATGGAGGTGGACTTGTGCAAAGAATACATAAGGCTCCTCCATAGAATATTCTTACATATACTCATGAACTTGTATTTGGTTTTCATCCAGTTATTCAATATTTGTTGGCTATGTAAAAATTGCTACTGAGATATTAAGACAGTTTTCAATCCTATTGATAAAAACTACTTATATTTTAACAGCTGATGTTAATTCATCTGAATCAGTTACCAGTGATGCATCCTATGTTATAAAAGTGGTAAGTTTATTTAATTATCCACTCATTCAGTGCCTGACTCCAGACCAACTCTGGAAATAATTTCTTTCTTTTGAAATAGTCTGCATTTGAAAGATGAAATGGAAAAGGCAGAGTTTTCCACTTAGAGGTTTGTGAAATTCTAGAGAGAAAATCCTCAGGCAACCAGTATAGTACAAATTGTTTAAGTAGATTAAATTAAACTAAAATGTATTTTAAGCTTCTATGCTACTATCAACATTTTTAATAAAAATAACAAATACTGTTGTTATCTTGCTGAAATAATATTTAATTTTCTATATATTGCTTGGATTTGGTTTTGAATAGTGGAATAACATATGTGCTTTCCATTGTTTTTTTTTGAGGTGTTCAAAAATTACATAGGAAATGAATTTTTAGTAAAGTTGGAACAGACTGAATCTGGAATCTAGGCCTATAGCTTGTGTATATTTCTGTATGGCAGTCAATGTACATTTTTGTTTTTATTTTACAACTAATTTCAGTTATGAGCTATTTTACTTTAGGCATCTGAGCTAGAGGAGTAGAACCTGTTATCATTGTAGCCCCATGAATTTTGTCTTTGGAAAATTACAGGGCCTAGGAAAGGTGGGCATGGCATCTAAGGCATTTGGAGCTGCAGTGTGCTACAGAACCTTTGAACCATTAAAGATCATTCTGATCATGAGTTCATTAATAGCAGGAATTGGAATCATGCAGCGCTTCCCATATAGCTGGTGATAGTGCATGCAGGATGCCTCAAAGAAGTTGGGCCACGTCCTGTGCCCCTTTTCCTCTCATCTGCCGTTTATTGCCCCCTTTTATATTCTCATTATCCAGTATGGATGAGTGAGCAGATAGGATCACGATTTCCGGTCCCCTAATTTTGATATTCTGAACACTTTGATGATATCAGGGAAGCCTGTTGATTAAAAAAAGCCAAATTATAGAGTGCAATTTAGTTTGCTACAAATATTATTGCTTGATGTTAGTGTCAGGTGGATTTGCCTTTTTCTGGCTATTTTCTACATACAATATGGAGTTATAATTGCTATTAATCAATTCTAATTATGTTAGTAAAAATAGCCTATATGTCACATTTTTTACTGTTAAATGTATTGAAAAGCATTAATGCATAATGGTTCATATTGGTGATGTACACGCAGTGGAAAAGGTTGCTGATATAAATATATAGATCAGTACTTTGTGGTATAATTTAGAATTTAGATATAGTGATAAATTGTATTTATACATGAATGGACACCTTAAAAAAGTATCTCTTGGAGATGGTGACATTTGACACCAGCTGTAGATATACAGAATAGACTTAAATATGTAGATATTTAAGTCTGTCCTGGATCAGGATTACGGTCACTTAAGTCAGGGTCCTCTGAATAAGACCATAAGTCCATGACCAAAACTCTTAATGGTTCTGTGAAAACAAGTAAAACTATTGATTTTGATATAACCCACTATATTATTTTGGTTTACTTAAAATGTGATACCAATTTAAAAAATGAGACAGTCAGAAAAAAAATGCATAAGCCATGTAAACCAACAGGTTTCATGTTATTCACTTCTATGGCAGGTTGCTTTATTGCAAAAATTTGTTTCCATTCATGCCAAGGACACTCTATTCTTTTCCTATTAAGAATTGTTCTGATTAAAACATCTACTATATGTATAGGAGAAGTCATAATTAACTATTATATCCCATAATTTATGCAAGATCCCAGGTCCATTCCCTAATTGGGAAGAACTCTATCTGAGATCCTAGAGAGGTGTTGCTAGGCAGAATCTAGCACAGTGCTAGATAGGCCACTAGCTTGACCTGGTATGAGACAACCAGGTAAATTTATGTTAGAAAAGGCACTGGCTTACAAATAAATTTTGTCTGAGCCAACACAAGTTGTTGAAATGTTATATGCTAATATATTTAGTATATTATTATTCAGATACTGAAAATGAGAGTGCTCTGGAAAGTTTTTTGTGGCTGCTTCAAACCCTTTCCCAAGTTGCCTCTGCATGTATGTGCATAGACAGCTGCTTTGCTTTGTTCACAGTGCCTGCAGAAGTACAACCTTGGAAAGTTCATAAAGCAACTGTGGTAAGCCTTCTGGCGGAGGCTGATGCCTCAGTACTAGATGGGTTGCTTTGCTTGGGCCCTTCAAATGCTTTATCCAACTGTAACTGAACATTATTTAGGTTTTCAGATCCCATATTAATACATCTTAATATAAACATTTTTACTGTGATATATAGAAATATTTCATTTTTAAATTATTTATCCTTTTCCCAATTATATAACAAACATCAAGAAACTGAATTACAAGGAAGAAAGATTTAAGTGATTAAGATAACAGTTTTCATAGGACAATAGAAGAATGTTTTATAGTATTAGCAAAATCTTTGCTTGAGAGAAGTGGAGTAAATCAAGTTTGAAACATTGCATTTATTTATAAATGATATTTAAAGGAACCCAGTGACAATGGACCACTCTTTACTGAGTTAAGTTTCTACATGCGAGCTGCTAAACCAGAACTAAGTAAGTAACATAATTCACTTTTATTCAATAAAACAATTTAATCATTTTTAAGTATAAGAAAATACAGTATGGGAAAGATATAGTAAAGTATTATCTATTGAATTACAGCAGCTACTACTGTAATTCATAGAGGATTCCAAATAATTATTTTAAGAGTATTAATTATAACTATGTTCCTTTATAATGATGCAGTATTGGATATTTATTGGAAGCATTTTTTATAAACTGGATCTAACACTCTTGTTCTTTTTTAATACTAGAAGTTTGAAGTTGCTTGAAAAATGGGGAGGGAATAATAAGCAAGTGTATTTAAATGACATGCTAAACATGCTAAGACAACATTTGTTGGCCTTTTGCTCATGCAGAATGAGTTTGTTGTATTTAAATTGCTAAAAATATAGAAGGAATGGTAAGGATAAAATGCATAAATGTTAAAGAAAATGCATTCCATCTAAACTTTTCAATTCCATTAATTTCAGTGAGAGAGAGGGTCTCTGTTTAAAACAATATATCTACATCTACCTCTGTTGGTCTTATTTAATATTTAATAGGCAGCAATAATAGACAGTTTTCTATCTTGCTTGGTAACAAGTTACTTAGTGAAAATGGTAACTGCATATTGGAAATTTATTTATTTTCAGTTAAGAAATGGATTTCTTCTCACAAACTGAAATATTTAGGCGTACCAAAGTATTGGGGTTCTGGCTTGCATCAAAAGAATGGCAAAAGGTATAAACCATTTGTTATTTTAGAATATAAAAGTTTTTTATAGCTTAACTTCCATTAATTCCTATTTTACAAACTCTACAATATTTCTTAAAATGAATCTTAGCAATAATGTCAAGTGAGGGCCTTTGCCATTTAAGTTTATCATGATCAGTATATTGAGGAATTGGCATGTGAAAAAGATACATATGTGTGAAGTTAAATCTACAGGGATTCTTATATACATTTTATTGGAGAACTTGGAAATATGCACTACGGTCAATATTAAGTGAATCTTAAGCAATTTTATGCTGTTCTTTTAATTTAATGAATGTCTTTGGTAGCTCTCAGGAAGTATGAGGTAGGGTGTTGAAATCTTCCAGGTTAGCTTTATTCCATCAGAATACAACTAGGTAAGTTTAAAGTGTTCAGACCAAGTAGCAGGAAGTCAACACCAGCTGCTGTCCTCTTGCTTTTCACCCCATAGGCAGAACAGAGTAAATAGGTAGTAGTTGATTCTACCAACTAAATTACAAAAATATTTGGCCAAAGGGATAATTGAAAATACCTTGCTAGATAAGTGGAGTAACAAAAAAATAACAAAAAATTGGCCAACATTAAACAAATTCAGACCATTAAGAAAATGTCATACAGGAGATGTGCTAATTGAAAGGGATGTTAATGAGAGTAACTCTTCTCTTTGTCTTGCAGTTTGGTGGCTGTGAGGCATTAAGGATTTGTTTAAAGAAACTGAAAAGACCTCTTTTCTCTCCATTAAAATTTTTTTTTTATATATATAACAAGTTATTTAGTGAGTGAAAACAGGTGTTTTTATTGTTTCCTAAGTGGGGGGAGGCTATTTAGATGAGATCCTGCTCTAGGTCCCACAGAAGTATGGCACAGAGGTTTCGTTAATTAGAGCAGCACAGATTCTGCATTTCCTTCAATCAGGAGACACACTTGCTCTCTTCTCTGCTAAACTTCAGAAATTTGTGTTTAGTGTTAGTTGAATTGCTTTCCTGATCTGATTTCATTTGTTCCTGCATACTTTCCTGAACTTGTAGAAAATACAGAAGGGGTTGTTTAGTAATTTTCAGTAGTTTTTAAATTTCTCTGTTTCTTTTGTATGTCATTGCACTGCCAGATGGTAGCACCTAGTCAGCCTTTGTCATCTTAAAAGCTAAGCAGGGTCAGGCCTGCTTAGTATGTAGATGGGAGACTATTAAGAAATACCAGGCCTGGAAATTAGACAGGGAAGTCAAAAAAGACCTGGAAGAAGTTAATGACAAACCATTGTTTGCTATTGTTGCTAAGAAAACTCCATGTCTATATAGTTCCCAAGAGTTGAATGCTATTTTTTATATGACATTACAAAGTTTTGAATTTCAACTTTCAACTTTAAATTTATTTTTTGAAATCAGTTATAGATTTATGGTGATGGACAGACTTGGGAAAGATCTTCAGAAGATATTTGAAGAACAAGGAAAGCAGTTTTCACGCAAAACAGTGTTACAGTTGGGATTGAGAATAGTAAGTTAACATTTTTTATGTTAATACTAATCTATAATAAGTAGAGACCCCTGCTAAATGAATGTAATATTGTTGAAGGTTTTTTTCTGAAATTATTCTGTGCTATGCTTTTTTAGCTTGATGTTTTGGAATATGTTCATGAACATGAATATGTGCATGGAGACATCAAGGCCTCAAATCTTCTCCTGGGCTACAAGGTTCCAAATCAGGTAACTTTCAGTCTTTTCTTCCTTCAGTGTTTAACCTATTGTTTTAAAGAAAATGGAACTGCTGTGAACCTCAGCAGAAATCTTGCCTTTATGAATGTGTACGGCGTTAATATTTCTGCTTGACATTTATATCTAGTTAATGTTGTACATTTTTTATTCACTTTGCTGGCAGTTGATCAAATTGGCTATTCTGCCCTGAATAATATTCAAGAGAATGCTTGCAATACAAAATGAATTTCAAATAGCTGTTTGGGGGTGGAAGTTTAAAATTATATAGTACACCAGTGAATTACGTTTGCTTGTCTGCTTTGTCAATTTTTTATTTCCTTTGTTTAAAGAATCCATCAAGCATAAGTGTTCTGTTACTTGAAAACCTGATTTCTTAACATATTAGTTCAAATCAAATGGTTTACAGAAATATCTCTAGCTGTCTATTATTGTTGTTGTTGTTATTATTTAGTAATAGTAGTCATCATTAGCAAATGCACAATTTCCAGGTTCAGGTACTTTTCTTGAGGTGAACAAGTGAATTGTAGTACTTTTAATGGAGCTCATCTGTTTTTGAAAATGAATCCATAGAACTTACTCATCCACAAGAGCTTTTGCTTGTCTACTTTACACACTCCCATATGAATTTACAAGAGCATTGAGAGAGTCACTTTGTCTCTTCCTTTGGCAAGAGGTCCAAGAGTCACTGGATGGTTGTACTGCTTTTACTCAAGCAGGGATGCCAGTAAAAGAAGATCAGCCCCTAGATTCATCTGGATAAAATGGTCTATTTGTTTACCACTTTATTTTAGGCATTATGAGACTGATTCATCTCCCCCTCGCTTTAGATTTCTTTTTGTTGTTGTTTCTAAACCTGAGGTCAACATTTTTGTCTTACATCCACAGTTTTTTATCAACGTTGCATGAATTGTAGATAAAGAGCACTATTTTGGAAGATGAGAATTATCTAAAAATGAAAATAATTTTATAAATCAAAGTGGGGAAATATTGACTGGGTTGAAATGGGATAGCAGAATTTCTGGACTAAACAACATATACACGTGCATATATTGCATGCCCTAAAGACAAAATTTTAGTTGCTTAAATTGACACTGTTTGCATTGAAAACAAGGAATTATTCATAGCAGGAGCTCACTCTTCAAAGGCACCTTGCCAATCTTAATTACAAGATTTCTGAGAATGCAAATATTCTCAGGATCATTGACTTATTTGTTGTACAGGTAGTCCCCAGTCTAAGAATAAGTTCTGTTCCCAAAGTCTATCCTTAAGTCGAATTTGTATGTAAGCTAGAACAGTTTTATTGTATAATGCTGTATAAGTAGTATTGTGTAATTTACTTGAATCACTGTTTTTAACTCAGATTTTGCTACAATAGGCTCCGCTCTTAACTATGGGTCATCCTTAAATTTCATACAGAAGACCTTTATTTTTAAAACAAAATTGCCTAAAACCAGGCTCCCCAGCATGGTACCTGTGGGCATCAGTGTGTTCACAGACATTTGTCTTGGCACTAGCTGAACCCCTTAATTCATCTGACTTAATTTTTTACATTCTTCTAATGAAAGTAAAATGGAAGCTGGCATAGTGCAAAGCAAAACATTGACAGTTATTCCCAGTGGGAATAAAACCTAGTGTTTTGTGGAGAAATTTGCCCATAGGCTCAGAATAGGCACATTAGACAGAATTCTGGGGGAAATGGCTTCCTGGTTAATGGTAGTTTGTGGCTGGCTAACCTTATGATTGATGAAAAGATATCACCCCTTCTTTCACGGTAACTTTTCTATAAGTACCCATAACATGCTCAGTAAATTCCAGGGGTGCCCATCAACCCAGAAGTTTTAGCAGCCCCTGGTCTAAGAGATTTTTCTGTAAGCACAAACTGAATCTTCCCTAGTTTTTTACTTCCTATATTAATTTCTAGTTATCCAGATTTGGATCCAGGGAATGAATTTACTTACTTATTTGATTCCAGAATGACTCCAGGTGGTTTAGACTTTAAAAACAGAAAACACTAAAGAGAAAATCCTGTGGTCTAGACAACAACACCCCATAAAAACATAACCAACAGGCTCCACAAGCACCCTAGCCCAAGGCCTGGGAGAACAGCCAAGGTTTTAAGCCTTTCAAAACATCATCAGGGTAGGAGCTACACAAATCTCTCAGGATATCATTCCAGAGGGCAGGCGCTGCAACAGAGAAGGCACACTTCCTGGGTCCTGATTGATGGAGTTGAGTGAGGGGGCACCAACCTTGTCTAATCTTACTGGATGGGCAGAAACCATGGGAGATAGGTGGTCCCTCAGATAACCTGATCCTATGCCATGAAGGGCTTTATAGCCAGCACTTTAGATTGGAAAGGAAAGAGGATAAGGCTGGTACTGACTTTTCAGTTTCTGTAACAGTTTGTGAGTCTTAGATGTAAATGAAATAGGGACTGGTGGTAAAAGCAGCATGAGGCTTCAGGTGGGAATTGAAAGCATTCACTGTTATATTGTGCCTTGGTTATTAAAAATAATTCTGAATTAGGTTTGTGCTGGTAATATGATGTTTAGAATCACCATCTATGCCCCTGAGACAATTTGTTCTACATCTGTTTAATCAGGAACTGGTTAATTTTAAGCCAGGTTGCAGGTAATATTTTACTACGTGGTTCTTTTAGCACTAATATTAGATTAATGTTATTGGATTGCAGGTAGATTTACTTTAACTTGTTTGGGTGTCCTGTTAAATTTAATAATATAATGCTTTGTTTTTATTGGAGTATATGGAATGAATGATTAGGCTTTTAATATTAGGAAGAATCCTTGAACTAAAAGAGAATGCACGCTTATATTTGAATGTAATTTCCTGACAATAACAATATAATGAGAACTTGTCAGTATTATATAAATAAAGGACAATTTTTGATATGGTTGTTTTTAATTCTTGGATTAAGTTAAATTTGTTGTGCTTGACCTTTACATAGGTATACTTGGTAGATTATGGTCTTGCTTTTCGATACTCTCCAGAAGGCAATCACAAGGAATACAAAGAAAACCCCAAACGGTGTCATGATGGAACCCTTGAGTTTACTAGTATTGATGCACACAAGGGAGTGGGTAAGATTGTTTTTGTTTTTTGTTTTTATGTGTATTCCTTCTTCTGACAAATATAAGGTAACAAAGTTGAATTATTGACCTAAATAATTCTACTTACATCTAAAAATACTTAGATGGAGGGGCAAAACAGTGAATAATAGAGTACAGATAGTCCTTGCTTACTGACCACTTGTTCAGCGACCATTCAAAGTTGCAACAGTGCTGAACAAGTGGTACTTATGACTGGTCCTCAAGGTTCTGGCCATCGCAGCACCTCTGTGGTTACGTGATTACGATTTGGGTGCTTGGTAACTGGCTTGCATTTATGATGGTTGCAGTTTCCCATGGACAGTTGCAGTTTCTCACACCCCACTGTGCCCTCCATCCCCCAGCCTTCCTGCACACATGCCCTGCCATGCCCTCCATTCCCCGACCTTCCCGCGCTTGCTGCATTCCAGAAAGTGACCGGGGTGTGAGTGATCATGAGTGAGGCCTCCCGATCCAGAAAACTGCCCAATTGGCACACAAAATTTATCTATGCAAAGGACCCTTTAGTCACAGCTGCAACCTGCTCCTTGAGCAGGAGCCATGAATCTAGAAGGACCCCTGAATTGTGCACCAACTCCATCCAGAGGAGTGCCACCCCACCTAGAGTCAAATGTGTCAGCCTTCCTAGGTAAACCAGATAGAAACACAACCAGATGAACTGCTTCTACTGTATTGTTAGGCTACATTAATAGAATCTTGCAAGTCTGAAAGTACAAATCTCCTACTGTTTCTTTTTACTGCCTGATAGGTAAGGGCAGGTCCTTTCTAAGTTTCTTTCTCTGCCCGTTGCTCAGTTGCAGGCTCCTCCCCCTTTTATCTGATTGTCGCCTAGGCAGCATCTCTTCCATCTTCTAAAGTCATTCTCACATTCCATTACAAATGTGACACATCACCAGACCCTGGGAGCCCCCAAACCCAAAGCCACTCCCTCTTGCCAGGATTGAGTTGGAGCCACTTCCTCCCTATCCAGATCCTCACAGCCTTCAGGGGCTGGGCCAGCCCTGCAACAGCATCACCTGCCTGGACCAGGGTGGACATGTAAAACTGGGTTTCATCAGCATATTGATGATACCGCACCATGTGCCATTGAATGACCACACCCAGCAGTTTCATGTAGATGTTAAAGAAGAGTGGTGAAAGACCTGAGGCACCCTATGCTGCAGGGGCCCAGGTCTCAGCCCTCTCCCCCCACAACACTGACTAGAACCAGCAATGGAGAAAGGTGGAAAACCACTGCAAAATAGTGCCTCCCGCTCCCAATCCCCAGAGCCAGTCCAGAAGGATACCATGGTCGATGGTATCGAAAACAGCCAAGAGATCCATGTTTGTACCACCTCTGTCCAAAGCCCTCCAAAGGTCATCCACAAGTGCGACCAATGCTATCTCAGGACTATACCTAGGTCTGAACCCAGACTGAAAAGGCCTAGATAATCCACTTCATCCAGGTCCCTCTGTGGCTGAGCGCCAGCCACCCTCTCAACCACCTTGTCTAAAAAGGGAAGATTGGAGACTGTATAAAAGTTGGTCAACATTGTTGGGTCCAGGGATAGCCTCTTATGATGGCCTCTGATTCATGATATAGGATGGCCTCTTAAGAATGTGTTTGATTCATGATATAGCATGGGAACTGCATTAGAAGAAAAATGTACTACTAGACATTAACACTGTAAGCTCTTATGTAACTTGGATAGCTTTCAGTCAAAGCCTCAATCATGTTTCACTCCATTACAAATTTCACTTTTTACATACTGGACTACTTTTCCCTATGATCTTAAATCTACAGCCAGAGATAGTGTAATGGCAATCTGGGACTCTTCATTTTAGTGAAACTGAAATTATAATCGATACTGAGTGTTCTGTCTTTATAGGCCTGTAACTAATAATACAGTGCAATATACTTGACATCTTTTCCTAAATGAAACCCTCTTAATTATCTTTAAGAGACCTAGTGGTATTAAGTTAATTATTCCTTTTGTTCTTTAATGACACTTTTTATAACTATCAATTTTTGTCTTCACTATGAATTTAGCACTTTTTTTTTTTTTATTTAGCTCCATCAAGGCGTGGTGACTTGGAAATTTTGGGTTATTGTATGATCTGCTGGCTTAGTGGTAAACTGCCTTGGGAAGATAATCTGGAAAATCCAGATTATGTCAAAGAGTCAAAAATTAGGTAAATTTAACATATTTAACAACAACAACAATACTTTTGGATGTACTCAAACTGCTCAAAATATATGTGCTTAGGTGAGACTAAGTATCACATTTTCATCTTACAAATACAGGTGCTAAGGTGAGACAGGCTTGACAGGTTTAACTGAAATTGAATTATTGGACAGAAGTTGGGTGACATTCTTGTTTCAGCTATGCAGTTAGATATTAGAGTACTGCAATTCCAACATTGATTGATTGATTGGATTTATATACCACCTTTCCTTCTGGAACTCAAGATGGTGTACATAGTCTTCTATTCATTTTTCCTATAACAACAACTCCCTATAACTGGGATAGGTTGATCTCAGCAGGAGCAATTGACCCAAAGTAAGCCAGTGAGCCATTATGGTTGAGGGTAGAGCTGAATCTTACAAGAAGGGACAAAAATGCCTAACGTGAAGGAAAAAGAAGAGGTAAACAAACAAAAGAATACATGTTGAACTAGTACAACAGAATTTTCCATAGATGATATTACACTTGCTATTGAAATTTAGGGATACTATTATATTACCTGCACACAATATTTAGGGGTAATATTATATATTACCTGCACACAACTGATTTTTGTACTGTTTCAAAAATCAGTACAGTAGTGCAGTCTGAGATAAAGCCAGAAACAATAAAACTAGAAATACCATAAAGTCTTAATGCTGAAAATTATTGTATTTTCTTAAGTGGTATATGCTTTTTGCTGTCCTCACTCTCCAATGCTTATTTTACATCAGCTTGCAACCAAATTCTAATATGAACAGAAGTATAATTGTTTATTAAGTATATGCTATTTTTACTAACTCTCCTGAATCCAATAGGCCTTAAACAATATTCCTTTGACAGCTAGAAACATGACAAGTGAACATGGTCCTAGCTTTCTTAACCTATTGTGCAGTCTTCCACATATAATCTCCATAAAGCCAAATGCCAATGTCATCTTAGTTTGCCAATCATTGTTCTATTTATCCAAAACAAGATGTCATATTAGATACTGACTTCCCTAACATTCCCATCAGAAACATAATAAAACAGCATTTCTATACTTCTAACATTTTAATTCTCAGAATGTTTTCAGTCCATGTTACTAACAATATTCATAGCAGGATGATTGTAGCATATTCAATAGTGAAGTATAATTTTAAAAAGGCAGGATAGCTTCATTACTGCTGTCATTAATGTATGTGTGGTTGTGTGTATATATGTATTATATATTTGAAAGGGGTCAAAATCTAGCAAAAAACTATTGATCTATTAAACATAATTTGGCATCCTCTTTCTTCTCTTAGGAATACAGATAACATTTCAGGATTCATGAGTACATGTTTCACTAAAGAAGATAAACCAGGTAAGAAGAGTCAGATTAAATTAGTTCATCAAATGAATGTATTTGCTTAATGTAAAGAAAGAAGAAATTGAGGAATCCGTTGAAACAAAATTGACCAATGTCTTTTTTGGGAGTATTTGAATAAATTGTCCAAAGAAGTTGCATTTGACAAGCAGAATTTAAAAAAACATGCCTAATATTTGTGGATGATACAGAACATCCTGGAAACGTACTTTTTCTCACCTCCTTTGCATTATACTTTATTTGAGGTTTTAGAGAAAGTAGAAAGGAAAAACAACAGATTCTGCCAACAGTGTCTGTTTCACCAGCACTCTGATGCCATGGTGGTCTGTGAGTTTGCAGGTTTTCTTATTGCACAGAGAAGAGTCATAAATGAAACTAAATCTCATGAAATTGAGTAAAGATCATTTGCTTGTTAGGAAATAATTTTCTTTTCAGAAAAAAAAGATCAATAAAAAAATCTGACTAAATTTATTGAAAATTCCTCTTTAAATCTATTTGCTGACCTTGTTTATTTTTAAAAGTATATCAACTACCATTAAATATAGTTCTGTTTTTAAGGTTTACTTTAGTTATTTATGCTACTGTAATTATTTTCATTTTCAGGTGTTGTCAAAAAATTAAGGAAGAAATTGTTAAAGGTGGGATGTGTTTATCCAGATTCTCCAGTCATACTAGGTCTTCCTAATGTGTATATTGCACCTGTAAACCAAATTCACATTTTATGTCTACTATGGAATTTAAGATTATTTCTATGAAACTGCAATATTCCTGAATAAAATGAGCCTAGAAAGCCTAAGTGACTGGCTCAGGTCTGTATTCTTGGTCAGGTTGGATCCTGACAAATCTGGGAGAAGATGCCCTCCTTACTTGATGGACCCATCTGCTCCAAATTCTTTTCTAAAGATGTGGAATTGTCAGGAAAGCTCTCCTTCTTGGCTCTTCTGTGGTATTTACCTGGATCTAACCTATTACACTGATTATCCCAAGCAGATCTTTATGTATTTTACAGATTTTGTTTCCAGACACAAAGTAGTTTCTATGAGCAGAGAAGAAAATGTTTTTATTATCATATTTGGATAAGAGCTATGACTGTGTAGTAGTATCTTATAGATACTGTATCACTATATTGGTACATTAGAATATAATTCAATTAACTTGGACTTTTAATTGCTCTCTTTAGATGAAGTAGCCAGGTATATGGAAAAAGTGATGGCTCTGTCCTATACTGAAAAACCACCATATCAGGAGTTACGAGAAATATTTCTTCAAGGTCTGCAGGACATTGGTCACAAAGATGATGGCATATTGGATTTTGAAGTTTCAGTGAATGGTGATGTTCCAGCAAAGCCTGAGCTTAAGGTCTTTTTAATTCAGATTTGTATTTAATGTCTCTTGTTTTCAGTTGAAATAAGAATGGATGGTGTTGGAAATGGGTATCACATAGGTTAAATCAGGACTGGAAAGGGAAAGAAAAAACATTTATTTATTTATTTATTTATTTATTTACTTACTTACTTACTTACTTACTTACTTACTTACTTATTTGGCTTGTATGCCGCCCATCTCCCCCAACGGGTGACTCTGGGCGGCTCACAATAAAAAAAAAATATGCATGAGATTTGGCTGTGCCAAAGGCTTGTTTAATTTTCCTGTGGCTGCCTGCAATCCAAAGAACTATTTCAAGTGTGGTTGAGAGGTTGCACAAGTCTCTGAGGTTCTTCTTTGCTTCTATTATCTTAAATTTTGGGAGAGCTCTATACCATATCATAAGCTGCTTTTGAAATACCATCCCACTCAGCAAGACTACTTGTCACAAAATTCTCTTAAAAGGACTTCTTTGAATATTAAAAAAAACATTTGCCCTAAAACTATTAAATATAACACAGCAAAGTGCATGCAATTTGTGTGTAGTATCTAATTGTGTGGGTAATTAGTTGTTTAGTTATCATTGCTGAGAAATAGAAATTACAATAAAATCTTCAAATGACTGCATTCAAACTAAGCTTTTAAATGATTTGATAGTGATATCTATACACTTTACATATTAACTTTTTAGCCATGTATTTTGTACTGGATATCAGGATTAATTGATCAGTCTAATTATTAAATATAATATTCTTCATGGACAGTGATAAACTAATGTAACTGATTTTGAGTTTGTAAATATTGGGCACTCTTGAAATGATAAATCTCTTTGTATAATATCTTTTTGGTCACATCAGATAGATAAAATACTGCTGCACAATGAATATAGGTCATTATTTTTAAAATTAAGGCATTAAAAACACTGATTTAATGCCCCAAGTTAAATTTCATCTACTTTAAATATATATCAGCCTGATGGCTAGTACTTGGCCAATTAGTTTTCATTATTCACAGAGAGGGAGATCTGCAGTAAATATGTTTATTAACATAGATGTCATTAAATGATTTTTATTATTTAATATGAAATTATTTGGAATGAAAAATGCTTTTGTGTAAACTCACGAAGCAATTTCCTTACTAGTAGTGTAGTATTGTATCACAAAAGCTTGTCACAAGGATCATGGGCCATGATGCTCACTAATATACTCAAAATTAACAGGTTGTGCCTGATGTAACCTATCTGCTTAATCATGGATTCTTAATCATTCAATTTAAGTATGCCTTAACAGAAAATTTAAAGGTGACATGAAATAAAAAGGAAATAAGAAGCTGTGATACATATACACACACATATATGGAACAATATTTCAAGAAGTAAATAGGTTTGATTAGCATAAATTGAACAACAGTGGAAGAGTTGAATATTTCTAAAAAATGCATTAAAATATTGAATGTATACATTGAATATGCAACCTCATTGGCCTGAGTTGCTGTGACTATGCATCTTAGAGCTGTATGTTGAATATTATGATGTTGCACTGCTATGTTATTCCTGTCATGTGATTCTGCCAATTTTCTACAAAATACTTAAATTACGTTGCTAGCTGCTCAGAGCATATCCCATGATTTTGTCTTCAATGTAAACTAGCATATTTAGCCCTGGGCTGAATCAGTGTTGGCTTTTCAAAATGCCTACATCTGCCAAGAATTAATCTTGGCTTGTGACTTCTCATTTCCTTTGTTTTTAATGATATAGATTGTTAGCCAATTAATGTTTAATTAATTGAAACTATAAATTGTGGTGAATAATTGTTCTTGCTAGTTTTGATAATAGAATTGATCTTTTCTTGTAAGTGAATTAAATTATAGGTGTTGGTCAACATTCTTCCCCAGTCCCTTGTGCTGAATGAAGAAATCTCATTAAAAAAAATTCTGAATTTAAACATATGTTCATAGATAAGCCTCATTGTTGATAATCTTTCAAAAAGAAATATTCTGATACACAGTTCAGTGAAACATCCAAACTTTGTTAATTTAGCCAATTTATTAATGACTCAGCTCTGTTCTCTCTTGAATGTTTCCATTGGTTTGATTGAATCTAGTTGGGACTCACCTATTTGTTATGACAGTTTATCCAGTAGGAAATACATACATACACACCTATAACTTAAGCTTTCTGTAAGTTCAGAATGCTGTTCTAATATCTAGGGAACTAGGGTTCACATCCCACTCAACCATGAAGTTCAGCATTATACAGATACAAAATGAAACTTTTGGGGAAGTGTATTTCATGATAAGAGCAGCAATATCAAGTAGGCACTTTGTCCCAGTAATGAGCCCTTATGCTTTAGTTAATAGGATGCTGAAAGAAGGATTTTTTTTAAAAAAAATCAGGTTGTATAGATGATATATAGTCACATCTTTCAAGAATTCTGCTCCCAAGTTATGAAGAACATTAACATCTAAAAAGCTGCATTTTCGATGAAGGCAGAAAATAAGCTAGAAGTTGGCAAAGTATAGATGTAAGGTGATGATAATCCCTGTTTTTGTTAATGGCTACTCAGTTATTTTGCACTAATTGCTTAATCCAAGTCATTCAGGGACCAGCATCATGAAAAATACACTATAGGGTCCCACCATAGGGTTTACCAGGGAATGGATTGTTGATACTAGGCTAACTGTCAAGGTAGCATTGCTTCTAGTATAGCCATTTCCAGGAAGAACATAGATGAAAGTGCTGAATGTCTGCACTTGAAGGCACCTATCTCAAATGTTGCATGTAGGTGTTAGAAAGCAAGGAGTACCTTGTGAGCCTAATGGGATTGCAGTTCTGCAATTAAATGAATAGAATTTCTTTTTCAAATGAAAATTTGAATTACAAAGGATCTAGCTGGTAACATAAGTCCTCTTAAGCATCCCAAGGAACTTGCAGCTTGCTTCCTATCCTTACTTTACAGTTTTGACTCTCTGTATTTTTGGTTAGCATGTGAAGTGAAGAAATAGAAATGGTTGTCTTAATATGGTTCCAAGGTCCAACTTGATAGATTTTGTGTATAGCTCAGAATTGAGGTTTCTGTTTCTACTGTGTCAGTTTAATTGTGCTTTGCAGAAGAAAAATCCTAATCTCGAAATATTTGTCTAGTTTATAATTGGAAAAGAGACTCAGATTAATAGAAATAGGATAGGATTCTGAAGAATAAGTTCCTAATATATAAAACTTAACTCTCTTTACGATGATGCTGAAATAGTAAAAACCTACCTTGGGTAACATGAATGCTCCTTTTCAAATGAGGCAGGCTGTTACAAAGGTAGATAGAAAGGACTGATAAGCCTTGCAGCGCTTCATTAGAAATAATTATTTTGACTATTCTGACGACTCCAAGGGTTTGCTCCTTAAACCTATTGTGAACGCATAAAGACTTGCACAACAGTTCCCTGGTTTGTTTATACACTCTTTTTCTCACCTGAACAAATGTGTCTTCCCTTCCCTTCCATTTTTGGAGAAGATCTTATGTAAGCTTTATGTACATGGCATTATTTTTCAAACTAGTTGGTTCTAAACAAACAATGGCTAGATTTGAAGAAAAGGGTAGAAGGGTATAAGCTTAAAGGATACTCATGCTCTTAACTCAATAAGGGATTGGGTAGATTACCATATTCCTTAGCCCTCAGACAAGTATAAGATGAACTATCCTTTCTTCCCAAAACAAGTTCCTGTGGAAGATTATATTTCTCATCTGTATACAGCTGCAGTCCTATACATACCTGCTAAGGAATAAACTCCAGTAGTGAGGTTTTTTAATTATGCATAGGATTGCACAATACATTTCTCAATTTCAATATTGGCTAGGAATCAATTCCAAGTTGAATCTCAAAACCAGATTCTGTTGAGGATATATGATGCCATATCATAATGGCTAGTAAATTGTGAAAGAGTAGAAACAGTTGCTGCCCAGCTAATTGAAATTGGTTACACAGAGAGTTATTCATCTTCTCTGTTGTACATTTTAAGTGATTCTAGTTCTGGGATTTATTAATGAGACAGCATTCCCTACTAGGCTTAAATTTAATTCACTTTCATATGAAATGGATGATGTTACTGTAACATTTATGTTTGTTCAGTTAACTTCTGCCAAAAGAGAAGTTACCCTCATTTTCGTGCAGTGAAAACATCCATTATTGAGCCTGTAAACTACTCAAGCCATGGGATATGCTTAGTGATGAGCCCATTGATGACATTTGATAACAGCTAGAAAACATTTGAACTGAAATAAATATGAATTAGTGATTCATAGTTTGCTGTGCACCCTGCATCAGGCTTGAGTGTTGTCTCTGTCAGAGAATGATACATGACTTCTCTTGCCATGTAACTCATCTGCATCAAGATTAAGAATGTGCCGTTTGTTGTAATGAGCTTGGAAACAGTTTTTGGGTGTGGAAAGTATTGGGCAGCTGCTTTTACAATAAGTCTTTAAAAAAGCACAACCCTATTCCATTTAGCCAGGAAGAATGCATTTGTATCCTGTGTACAAAAGCAATACAGTGGTGAAATATTCCTTCTTAATTTTGGTCAGAACGAACAAAAGTGTCTGTGTTTATTCCTGCCTAATGCATCACAAATCTGCTGACATGCTAACCTTGGAGTTTTGGTTGGTGTTAATCGGGCCTGTGCACTGGCAAGAAAGATGTACCTAATGCACTCTATCAGTGCAGCTTGCATATGGAAGTTCTCACAGGGGAGCTGCCCTGTGCCAGCTGAGGGTTACCTGCCCACTGCAGTTATTGTATGTAATTATCGAACCAATCTGTTCAGCCCAGCAGGGTTTAGATGGTAATCATGAAGCAACACTTTGGAAAGATGTAATGCACTCTCCCCTTTTCTCATCAGCTATATAAGCTTGTAACCACTTCAGCAGCTATTTCAGTATGGATACACTTTTATCAAACTTACCAAAAAAGTGAGTGAAAGTTTAGCAGTTATTTTTATGCTGGTAGGCTAAGATATGAGCCTTGGAAAAACATTCTGGCTTCTTAACATTCATAGTAAAAAAAGAGGGGAAAATATACATAGTTCCAGTTTCTTTTAAAATATGTTGTCCTCTGTGCAGCATTTATAATGGGTATAACCTGATGCATCTCTGGTTGAGAAGCAGTTCTTGCTGTAAGGGAATAACAGCAACATTTTAACCAAATAAGGCTGAAAGCTTTTAGAAATCTCTTCTAAAATAAATAAATGAATCCCAGTAACAATCAGCATTTTTTAAATTTATATTCTTTTCTAATTGGAATACTTTCAAACTGTATTAAAAATCAGTATGTCTTTTATTTAAATGTAATTTAGGTTACTATAACTGGGTCCAGAGATTAAGGAAGGGAGGCTGACAATGGTGGCTGCTTGAAATTCAACTTTTCAGGGTTCATAAGCTGTAACTTAAATTTTAATCTTAAATATTAAGAAATCAGTATTTCCAGTTTGTGTGATTTTTGTATGACTTCCCATAATTCTGCACTAATTATATATTAATCTGTATTCTTTTTAAAATAATTTCAAAATAATACTGAAATATAGCAGATACCTAAATTCCTACAGAAATGTTTGTAAAAGGCTGAATTTCTCAGGCAACCTTAGCTGAGAGTGTCTACAAGCTGTACAAATCAAGTATACTTCCACAATCTTGAACACTAGCAACTTTAAAATAAAATTTCAAAATAGAAAGCAAACTGCTTAGGCAATGCAAGAAGTAAATTTTGTAATGTATTTATAAGAAATATTGTCTGGAAGTAACCCACGCTCATGTGCTGTTGCATTATTTGCAGGTTGTATCTGATTACTGTAAACTATGGTCTTGTTGCTGAACAGACTAAAATGGATTCTTGCAAGAATCTGTAGAAAATAAGATATTGAAAATCATAGCATGATACCTAAGATAAAATGCTTTTTCTGTTAAAAGCTTTTTGAGTTAATTACTCAGAGGATAGGAAACTTTGATAGAGAAATATGGTTAGCAGTTTTATGTATGGCATTATCTTTTGTTGTTTAACTTGTCTGTGTGCATTTTTCTGTTTTGATTTGGACGATAGACAAAAAGAAAATTAGTTGCTGCATCAGAGGCAGCCACTGCTGATGAGGACAATGCCGAAATAGCTGTTGATGGTGTGAAAAATACCAAAAAAAGAAAACATGCATCATCCAGTAAGTCAAACATTCTTATTAGAATTTGTCATTGATCTATCACTGTAGAAAAATTCAAAGATGTTTAAATTCCGTGACCATTTTGTTGGGTAACTTGGAAAAAGATTGTCAGCTATCTGCCAGCAGCAAATGCGAAATATATTTATTGCTCATCATATAAAACTGATGACAGTTAGTTGATGAAAGTTGTTGGCGGTGGTTCCCTGCCCCTTTTCCCACCATTTATTTTCCTTTCTGTTTTCATTTTTATCCTCACCTATCTTGTCCAATTCACTGTCAGGAAGTGCTGACTCCCCATGACCAATTCATCACAGCAGGTTGCAGCCAGAGGCTAGCAGCAGCAACAGAAGTCATTTGCAAAAGTGAGTGCAGTTATGTTAAGAAAAGGGAGTTATCCAGATAAACTATAAAATCTTGGTAGTGTTTTGGCATAATCTGTAGTTTATGACCAGCAGATGCACATCAGCAGGACTTCTGAAAGGAAGGCTTGCCAGTTCTTTTAGCAGGAAATGCCAGGAATTAGTTTGGACCTCACACATTTGCTGCCTCTGAGTTATAGCTTGTCTCCAAAAGGCCCTGTGGCAGATGGTATCATTTCCAAGTTAGGACTGTGCAAAGCATCAAAGGATTGTTTCGCTTCGAAAGAAACCTCAATCAAGGCGCCCTTTCGAGGCAGTTCTGTGAAATGTAGTGGCACCTGGTATACATCAAAACAACCACTTCAAAGGCCTACAACGGTTTTCATGCCCAGAAGACATTTGGATCGGCAGTTCCAGCCTACCTCAATGTTTCTGTTAAAGATGTTGAAGCAGAGTGTCCTGCTTTCTTGAGTTAAGGCTGATTTTGAATTGTATTGCTTCTTTGATCTGACTGAGTTAGCTTCACAAAATGAAGTTATACTGCTTTGGATAACAAATATTACTGGCATTTTTATTTTTATTTATTTAAAACATTCATAGCCAACCTGCTATTCAGAGGTTCTTGTGGTAAGTTACAATCTATAAGGAAGCAAGGAAAAATAGTAATCTAAGTTAAATAACTAAAGCCAAGTTATGCCAAATGATATTGAAAGGCAGAATATGTCACCATGAACCTGGCCTCAAGGGGAAGGGCATTACATACCCACAGCCACAGACTACTATAACTCTTCCTCCAGGTCTTAACATTTGAGCATTTAAATACTGGGAGATATGCTCTTTCAAGTATCAGTATTAATCACTCAAAGGCATTGAATATCCTTACAAGTAGTCCTCACTTAACAACCATTTGTTCAGTGACCATTCAAAGTTACGGCAGTGCTGAATAAATGGTAGTTATAGCCACTCCCTGAAGTTATGGCCATTTCAACACCCCTGCAGTCATGTGATCAAAATCTGGGTACTTGGCAGCCTGCCCACACAACCACAGGGATGCTTCAACTCCCCCACCAGCCTATCTCCCCCCATCTCTGCCCTTTTGGCCGCCTTACATGCCAGCCCTGCCACCCTGTGATCTGCTGGCCCTGCTGCCCCCAGCTGACCTTCACTTCCTGCTGCTGACGAGGTGCACCTAGCCTGGCCCTTCACGAGGCAGCTGCTGGCCGCACCAGACCTTCTTCCTGAGCCTATGCATGCCCTTGTCCAAGTCGCATGCAGCCTTCTTGCGAGGCTTTCAAACTGGACAAGGGCTGCACACAATTTGAAAGCATATGGCTGTGTCCAAATCACCAGTGGACCTGTGGACAAGGCCATGTGTGGCCTCGGGAAGAAGGCCTGGTGTGGTCAGCAGCTGCCTCACAAGGAGCCAGGCTGGGTGCGCCTCATCAACAGTGGGAGGAAGAAGATGGCAAAGGTCAACTGGGGGTGGCAGGGCCAGCAGAGCGCAGGGCCAGCAGAATGCAACGCGGCAAGGTCATTGGAGGACAGGGCTCATAGAGGCAGCAGGCACAGGGCTGCCCAAAGGGCAGAGATGGGGGGTGGAGTTGAAGAGGAGGCAGTCGCTTATCTTACTGAGGTCAGGGCTGGGAGGGACCAAGCTGGGAATGGCTTGGATCAGTGTGGGTCCTCGCATAACAATCGAATGGGATTCAGTTAATGACAGCAACTGGGACTGCGGGGATTGCTGTCACTAAGCAATGCAGTCACACGGCGTTGTGCTTCACAGCCTCATTGTTTAGCAATGGAAATTCCAGTCCCAATTACCTGAGGACTACCTGTGGTAAAATGAGTAAAGTCTGACTGCTAACATGTTGTTATTAGATTTTTATCCTGCCTTTTTTATATATAAGTCAAGGCGGTGAACATACCTAATATTCCTGCCTCCCCATAATATCCCTGTGAGGTGGGTTGGGCTGAGAGACAGTGACTGGCCCAAAGTCACTCAGCCAGTTTTCATGCTAAGGGAGGCCTAGCACTCACAGTCTCCTGGTTTCTAGGCCAGCACCTGGACCACTTAGCCAAACTGGCTCTCATATTAGGCAGGCAGTGCAGTTATTTTAGGTTCAGCATTATATAATGTCTGAAGAATGTAGCAGCTGTGTTCTGCACTAGTATAGCAAAGCTGCATACGTTCTCCTTCAGGGAGAGTGCAAACTCATTCAGAATCTGAGAGCAGAATCCTACTCCTAGTCAATTCAGTGTCTTCTTAGGATTCATCATCAGTTTACTGGCCATCCGCTGGCTCATTAGGGTATCCAACACCTGCATTGTTTTACCTGACTGGGTGTTAACATACTGGTGGTACTTAGTCCCGGACCCCAATGAACTCATTGAGTTGTTTCATAAAGATGTTGAACAACAAGGATGACCAAGTGGATCACTGTGGCATCCTACGGTTTAGCAGCCATGAGGCCAAGTAGAAACACCTGAAAGCCAACCCTCTAGAGTTGATCATAGCTAAGAGTGCAATCAGTGAAGAAAAGCGCCTCCTACTCCAGTCCCTGAGAGTCAGCTCAGCAGTCAAATCCACCACATTTGGGTGGATAGTTCTAAAATACTTTTAGATGGAAGTTCATTTTAGGAGGGGCTATACCACTGTTTTTTTCAAGACATGGAAATTACCCCTAGTGTAATGAGAAATTTATCACACCCTGGATACACCCCATCAGTCCTCCTTTGCTTGATCTTAATAGTCAATCTTGGGCCATATATTATCAAGGCATTATTACATCCCCAAAGCCCACCTGAGGAATAACTGTCTAATGGTTTTAGTCACAGGCATATAAGGAAACTGCAGAGGTGTTATTTGAACATGGTTCTAATTTAGGAGACTGATTATGTTCTGGAATTACATGTGAAACACAGATCTCATAGCAGGCAAGATGAGAGGCCTGTGAATTTTAGTGATTGTTAAAATGAGTTAGATACTGAGAAAATACAAGCATTATTAGTGCTCATTAATGTATTTTCTGAATCAGCCCTTTAATCCAATTTCCTATTAGAGATCTGGAAAATAGTGGCTTTATGTATGTGTTAAGAATGTACCTCAAATTTTTTAAAGTCACATTTAAGAAAAATCTCCCTACCTTAGCTACAAGTAAAATGTATGTTTTTCTATTTATTTAACATCAGTAACATACTGTACATGGAAAGCTAGATACTTCTGACTAGATGCAGAGTTCATGTAAGGATAGAGAATTAAACTGAAATATTTCAATATTGCTTCAGGCTGGATTATATTTCTTTCAGTATGTGTATCTTCCTCTCAATTTCAAGGGTGGTGGTTTACGTGGATGCATGGGAAGCACACTTTTGTTGTTGTGGCTATAGACAAATGTTCCCTATGCTTCCATTTGGGCAATCAGACTGAAAGCACAGCTGTGTACTTCATTTTCCACATCAGTTGCTGGATGTAAGACTTAAAACTTGAGTATGAGCAAGGAAAGTCAGGAGGTGAGGATGAGCAACTCCACTTGTTTCTGTCTTCATAATCATTTTTTCCTTGAGATTATTTGTCCCTTCAAGAACTTTATTTTGTTGGAGCCAGAGAAAGTTGGCTAGATATTTACTGCCGATAGGTTGCCAGTTCACTGTTCCAATCAAATATTAACTTCAATATGTTTATTGTTTTGATTGCCGGTCATAACAAATAAGATAAAACCTACATAAAAGTGGCCAAACATTAATAAAATGCATTAAAATGTACAAAAATCAGTAAGAATATTAAAACATTATTATTACGTCAGATAAAATAATGAAGAAATATTAGGAACTTTTTATAAAATCATCTCTCTGCTTAGCAGCAGCCCATGCAAAGCTTGCTAACCTCCATAGCATTGTCTCCTTGTCTAAATTCATTAAATATTCAATTTTATATGACTCAGGCCAAAATGATTTTTCTATCAAGAGGGGCTCCAAAAATTTTCCGCATGCAGAAATAGGGCAGTACAATAAACATTGTATAAAAACTTCCATAATTTCCTTGGAATGTGGGCGGAAGCGCATATTATATAGGATATTAAGAAATTGGTCCTCTCTGGTTGCTGACACCTTTTGCTGGAACCGTAGTCTGGTGAGTGCCTCTCAGGAGGACGGCACTGTAACATACCTCAAATGTTGGCATTCAATTTTAGTTTTAAGTGCATACCAAGAGGCAATTTTATTTTGTGATAGTTTTAACAAATTTCTTTAGGCGAAGATTTCCAACACCCTGCTTTAAAATAACAGATTATCATTTGCGTTACTTAAATTTAAAAAGAGTGCTGGAGAAAAACCAAAAGTATGTATGCGATTAGATAAGAATGTAAACCAACTGGTGCAAAAGTAGTGGAGAAATTCATTTGCTCCAGGAGGCACAATCAAATATAGTTTGTGTAGCTTGGGAAACCATTTCTGTGAACTTTACTACTATAAATTATATGAGAGTCAGTAGTGTCCTGAATTTGATATGGATTGTAAAGTGTTAGTAAATTCTTGCAGATTTCATTTTTTTAACTTAGTCATACAAAGTGGTTTGATTATATTCGGGTTTTCTGTGAACCATCTTTTTAATAATGAAATTGTCTTTATTCATAATAACTATAGAGATGGGAGCCACCAAACCCAAATTACAGAAGATCTCGCCAAAACCAAGAAAAACTTGAAACCAAGGAAGAGATTTCAGAAGTGAAAAAAACAAAACAAAACAGAATATGAGTTTCCTACTTGCACTGAGTAGTGGTTTTTTTCTTTTAGATTTTACCTTATTGTAGTAGCAATTGGCTTTTCCCCCTTTTGTATGTGTATTTAAACAGTAGACTCTTGCAATATAGTGCTGGCTTGGAAAAGTAAAGATTTTAAATCTTATATATAGAGTGTATAGTTTAGTATCATTAACAAAAGTTTCAAAGTGTTTAAATGGCATTTTTTTGCACATTCTTGCATTCAGTCATTTTCTATGAACTTGAATAAAAATGAAATAATGTCTGTGTAAAATAAATCTTGAATATTTAATTATATATTGTTGGTGGCATGTGTATGTGTGTGTAATCACAGTCTATGACATGGCATTTGGCTCAAACCTATACTAAGTTTTTTATAGTCTAAAAAACTAATAAAAAGAAACAACCAAATCAAAAATTGACTGGAGGCAGATAAACAGGAAGAATGCACCATTAGTTCAAACTTATATACTTTGGCTTAACTTGAATAGGATATCAGTTTTCCCAATGCTTCCTTGAAAATTTGAGATTTGAGCAATGGGTTGGTAGAAGAGAAATAGTTGCACAGAGGCCCTGGGAGGCAGTTCTAAGCCTATGGATTAGCAAGGGAAAAACTCCTAAATAATTTTAAGGAACAGAAGGCAGTTGGATGGGAAAATGTGTTAGAACTAGATGAATGGAAATCATAAGAAAGGGAATTTTGGGATACAAGAGAGATCCAAGGGAATATGATTTTGAAGGTAAAGACCAGGAAGGTTGTCTACCCACAGAGAAGCTCCAAGACCAAGCAAATGTGTTTCCTAGGAATTCTGATGCTTTAAAGAAGCAAGGAGAGAATGAAAAAGCATATGACAATGTTTAAAAATATTGCAATAAACCTGTGTTTTTGAGATGGGGGGGAGAAGGGTGGCAGCTCTTGGGAGTCCTGATTTGAATGCAAAGTCCCTTACACAAAGAAAGTAAGCTTTCCTGATAGCCCGCATTTACTGCTCTTGATGACTCCAGTTGTGTGTAAATATTAGAAAACAGCAGGGTCCTGCATTCCAAGAATTACTTGAGCACTGCCATGAAGACAAGAGTCCTTACCGGTATTGTAGTCATATTCCCAAGCTCTCCTGCTGTTTCTAATCTGTGCACGCAGCCATGAAAAAACTGGACTGACATTTACAGGCACAGCAGGGAGACACTTGAGTCAGGGAATATTAAAGACAACGCTACATACTTGGGATTTTTTCCTTGTCCGTTTTCATAGTGGTCACCATACATGAGAAATGTTCACGGGAGAGCTAGTTTGCTCTTCGACTGATGGTGTAATGAGAGTATTGATAATGAATCGTTCAACAGTTCTTTTAGTGGCAAGCATTCAGCAGATCCTTGTTTACTCCCCTACTCCCTCTAATCTAAAATATCTGCAGGGAGAATCCAATTTAATTATAGGCATAGTTTTGTTTCTTCTTGATTTTTTTAACCACATTCAAACCTGCTTGCTTTATAGTTGTATTTCCTTCACTTGTATTGACTCTTAACAATTATTAAAATAGAGAGTTAAATACATATATGGTGAGATACAAACTGAGTAATTTTGCATATACACACATACACACAAACACATACACACAATTTAGTTTTGGATATAATAAATTCATATTCACTTTGTGCTGCCTCCTTTAAGTGATAAGCTAAAATGATTTCCTAAACCAAGTTTGAATGACCTGCCAGATTTGACATGCCATAACACCAATAATACAATGAGAATTGGCGGAGGATGGGTGGGTGGGGGAGAGGGTTGTGTATTGTCTGGTTGACTTCTCAGTTAAAAGTTTTATCTCCTCTTGAGAATAAGACTAGACAGACTGTCATTTGCTATTACTTACTCTGCTTAGCATTATCACCATAGCGCTCTCTTCCTTCCTCTTCTTTTTTGTAATTAGCTATCTAAGTTGGCTCTTAAATTTTAATAGCCAATTGAAGCTACGTTTTAGCCAAGTTCTATATCTAAATTGTATTCAGTCCATTAAGAAAGTTGGTTAAAAGGCTATTAAAGCAAAAAGCCAATATATGGCAGTTAGCAGTTATGTTTGCAACACTAGCAATGGCAGCCTTCAGTGGTGTTTTCAAAAAGAATGTGTTCCATGTTGCTTTGAAAATGTTCAAAGAATTACCAAACCAGGGCGGCAATTTTGTCTATGTTCATTTGGGAATAAGCCCCTTTGAATATAAAATTGCATGTTAGTTTAGGAAATCCAATAACTATGCATGAGATCCTAGCTTCTCAGCTTTTAGTTTAGTTAGTTTTTTTAACCAGATTATTTCCTCTAGTTTATCTGTCTAATGGAAATGGTTAGCAAAAACATCTGAAGCATCTTCTGGTGGAACTGTAATCTTTCAGTGATTAGTTTATAAAATATCCTGCCAGACACCATTTTAAGATGAGAAGGGAAACATATAATGCCAACGTGTGGGTAGTGAATACCACTTCTAAGTGAAGGCTTTAGCCACAGACATAACACCACCTTCCCATCAGTTTAGTTGCTTGGATTTAGTTCAGTGGGAAATCATCTGAACTATGCATGAAGCTCTTCAACACATGGATCTCAGTTCTTAGTTTGGGACAGATTTGCAAGTTGTTCTGAAGATCAATTCTTTTAAAAGAAGTGGAAGGGGACCCTTAGCTCTCTGAATGTCAAGTCCAATTACTCCAAGCCAGCAGAACAAAGTCAAACAATATCCGAAGGACCAAAAATAAATGCCATATTTCTACCCAATGGCTTGGTAAAATAGATTCATTAAGACAGAATTACTAATTCAGTTGTTTTGGCTAGTACAAATGCAACAACTCTGGGAAAACTTAAAAGGACCTGTATGTGCATTTTTTTTCTTAAAATTATAATGACTTATGATGCTTCTTCCCATCAACACTCCAAAATATAAAGGCCCTGGTTTCCGTTATATATAAATCACTCTCTGTTTTATTCCTGGAATGCTGGAAAACTCCAAATTGTGTACGTGACCAAATTACATCATGTGTTCCCATCACTTTAAAATTCCACCTGCAAAAATGCACGTTGTAAAGTAGGTCACAGAAGTCAACTACTAAAATGAAATCATTGCAGACTAACAGAAGACTGGCAAATGACAAAGCTGCAATTAACTGAATTTCCATAGCATTGCTTGCCTGCTGCTGCTAGTAAGACTGGAGTGTCATTTGAAATAGGCAGTATTCTGGTCTGATGTTAGCATATTGCTTTGTTGCTCCTTGTGCCACCAATTGTGAAGTGCCAGGAATCATTTGGGAATGTCTATTCCTGATAGCTTTAAATTCTGCAATCAAGCTTTAAACTGTGCAATTGGCTTCAAGTATGATATACTGATAGGGAGTAATTCCCTCAGCTGCCAATAGATGCATCTGAAAACTCCAGGGACTTCTCATTTGAATTAAAACTTCAGCTGGAGTTCACACATGATATCTGAGAGGACTGTGCAAAGTCTTAAGCATAGGAGCTGCAAGTCTGAAATAGTTGTCCTAAACCACCATTTTAAAATCTGGTGCCCTCCAGATAATTGGAAATACACATTCTACAATTTCCAATCACTAGCCAGCAGCTATACTGGCTAAGACTTCTGGCAGATGCATTGTCTTAAATATCTGTAGGGCGCTATGTACACTCTTGCACGATAGCAGTTGAATCAAAGGTTAAAGATTAGACAAACTGGAGGAAGATAATTATCCGGTTATTTATCAAAGGCTATCTTGTGCAAAGATGAGGAACCCATAGCCTTTTAAATGTTACTGAACTAAAACTCCCAATAGCATGAGCCAGCATGGCCAATGTTGAGGAATGTAGGAATCGGAGCAACTTCTGAAGAGGTAGATGGTGCTGTCTGCACTTCGGAGTAAGTCTCACTGAATTCAGTGGACTAAATTTCTGCATAGTCATGCTTAGAATTGCACTACCAACATTTTTCATGGTGCAATCAACAGGAGCAGTAGGATTCAATGCTCTTCCTTAAGGAACATTAAGTGTACACCCCCAAATCTAGCAGCTTAAATGTATACCTCTGTATGCTCACAAGTGTTTTTTTTAATGGCATGCACACTTCACAGTCAAGGCTGTGTAGAGACTAGTCTTGGAGTATGGATGGGATGATCCACAGTTCTTCTTTGGACTTTCTCTTTCAGGTTTGAAATCTACCACCTCTTTAGATACATCTGCAAGGAGTTTTTCCTTTAAACCATCTTCTGATCTCTTGATCAAATTATTTAGGCTTCTGATTTTCATAAAGAAAATTGAGATGAGGGAAATTTCCATGAACTCTATATTAATAAATGCAAAGCTGTTACAGGTAGTCTTCCTTTAGTGACCACAATTGGGACCGGCAACTCAATCTTTAAGCAAAGTGGTTGCTAAGTGAAACTGTGACTGTGCTTATGATCTTACTTCAGCTTTCCTTTGCTTTACAGACCTGTGAAGGTTGTAAATGTGAGGATTAGTCACAAAATTACTTTTTCATAACTCTCGTAACTGCGAACAGTTGATAAATGAGGCAGTTGCTAAATGAGGACTACCTGTAATGCTTTGGGATTGGTTAGTTGGTTTTTGGTTTTGTAAGACTTTACAGCTTCAACCTAGGCATATTCCTTTGGAAATAAGTCCCACTGAATTAAATAGGAATTACTCTCAGGTCAGTGTGCAGAAAGTTGCACGCTAAAGACCAGATTTAAGCCAACTCCATTTTGGTGCTTTGGAGCGCAGATTAATGTAACTTGGGATATTTTGGATGCAAAAAATTGCCTCTGTTCTGAGCCATTTTGGGAAGCCTGGAGGATTACATGTTGGGGGATGTTGTAGAGACTTTGGGGTACAACCTTGCAATCCACAGTAACCAATTTTTAATATTCCCTCCATAATAGAAAAAAAAGGGGGGGGAGGGATACTGGTTTACTACAGATAGGAACCACAGAAAGAACTGTCCCTGGTAAATAAAGACTATATCAATACACAATTTGTCCTCAGTCCATGAGATAAAGTGGGTTATAAAATATTAATTCATGTTTAAATGGAAACAGAAATTGCCACACTGTGATATACCAGGACAGAAGAATATGTTGTTACATTTCTACACTTTCAGCCATTTGGTTTCTTCTCCAATATGATCGTGACTCCAGTAAGTTCATTTGTTCGGGCAAAAAGAAAATGAAAACATTCAGCAAGATACTCAATGTATTACAAAAAATATAAACTATAACCAACAATATTGAGCATAATAGCAGATAAAGGCCCAATGGTTTCTAGTTGTTTATACAAGTTAGGTTTCAAATGGAAAGTGCTTTGTTCATAATGCTAATAAAATAGCTGCATTTCATTTCCTTTTTCTTTCTTTTTGAGAAATAAATATTATGCTACATTTCTTCAAATTGCAGGGAAAAAATTAGATTGCTGGCAAATAGCTTCCACTAGATGCAGCTGGAAAGGGAACAGCAATACCAGCATTTCTAGATCTATCAACATTGAATGTAACCTCTGCAAGTGTATATTCTGTGCTGCCGGGCAGGAGGTAATCAAGCCGAATAATTGCTATGCATGGCAAAGTGTTCCATCTTTACCTTTCCATTGCTTTTCATGGCAGAGGAGGATAATGAAGTCGACCTTGTTGTCATTGGCCTGTCTTTTATTATGTGATTTTTTTCTTAATCTTAAATATTGTTTTGTATGAAAACATTCTGCTGTTTGTGGCAGAAGCAAGCGTTGATGCACATCGTACAAATCTACTCTGCCTGCAGGGTTCAAGAGATTCTGCTACGAGGCCAACAAGAGTTTTAGATAACTATAACACGCTTGGTGTGGGACTGCCCTAAAAAAACATTTAGCTAGTGCAAAAAGTTGCTCTCTGATGACCAACAGGACTAGGCCAGAGCGTATGGTTCTGTTTTTGCCTAATCTGTACCAGTTGCTTGTTTCTGGGTTCTGTTTTGAGCTATAAATACCTTGGAATACTTTAAAGACCTTATAATTAGTTTCATTTAGTAACCTGGCAGTTGCATTTGGGACTAATTTAAATTTTTGATCTATTCTTCAAAGGCAGCCCTATACCTAGGCAATTGTTGTAAAGGTTATCAGAGCTCCTACCCAGCTGGAAATAGGAACATCCTTGGCTTCTGGACCACCTTCCATAGGACAGGGATGAGCAAGCTACTAAGGGCTGGTGCTGCAGGGATATCAGTGCGGTGAGATTTAATAGATGTGTTAAATGTGAGTGAGAGTCCTCTGGGAGGCAAACTGCTTCCAGTCCTACCAAAAATCTGAAAATCATGCTGTTGATATGGCTAATTTTTTGTAATTTCAGGCCATTTTGGAGGACTTCTGGGGAGGTTTCAAGGGTGGGAATGGAAGGGTGGGAATGGTTTGCTTCCTAGTGGGTGGCTGGGTGGGGAGGAAATCAGAGGCGGCTTAAAATATACAACCTTGCCACTAAATTTTAGCAGCATAATCTCCAGGTGCTGGGTGTTCTGTGCATACAGTGGGCTATGAGTTGCCCACCCCAGCTTTAGGAACAGATTGCACATTCTCTCCGGATAGATGAACCATCAGAAAGGAGGGCCTCAGTTTGTCAGAAATGAGCTTCTGTTATTGGCTGAGCAGTACTACTGGTTCTGGAGATGTTTTTATGAAAACTGATGGAGTTACATATCAGACTGATAATTTGGAGGCTTCAGGTTCTTCCAAGTGTTCACTTTACAAATTGAGGTAGGAGCAGAGACATTTCCTGAGGGCCTTTTCCCTTTTATTTTCCTGAAAGATTGAGAAAAAGAAATCTTTCCTAATAGTTTTATTTTAACTGACATATAAAATAGTTACCATATAAAAGACGTTGGCCTGTATTTGGAAATGCTTACAACAAATCAAGCACTAAATTTACAGGTAAAATGGTACAGCTTGCCTCAATACAGGGAAACCTTCAGTTTGTAGAAGTCCATGAAAAAGATAAAATGCTAAAAAAAAAAAATCAGAAAAAATAGAAATTATTAAGAGTTATAGTTCAAAAATGGAGACTGATTACACAGTCTTTCAGATGGCATAATGTATATTCAGAATCTTGTCTCCCTCCCCAATCCTACCTGCTTTTTTCAGCTTTGTTAAAAAGGAAAGGAAAGGAAAGGAAAGGAAAGGAAAGGAAAGGAAAGGAAAGGAAAGGAAAGGAAACAGTGCTTTTTGTATCTTGTTAAGGAGTGGAAAACAAGTCACAGTACAAAATGTTGTTCGTTTAAATACAGTGTGGATTTTTTTCTCTTTTAATTAGTATTTTTTCCTATTTTCAGTGTTAACATTCATAGTAAGCAGATAAAAATAACAATATGTTATATTATTTAGAATTCAGCTATAACAGAAATTAAAGAGTTTTCAATTTGAATTCACTCAATCCACAAAACATTGTCTAAATCAAATTTAGACACTGAGAATAACAAATACATAGAATATTTTATACAGTAACAAGTGACTTTATATGAGAAATATTTAAAATTAAATATGTCATGTTTTCCACCAAATTTCCAGGTATTTTTCTATTAAAAAAACCCAACCCAACCCAATGCAGGAAAAGTGTTTGTTCCCCGTTTTCTTCCAAATGTATGAAAATGTTATGTCTCTCGGATGAAGGAAGGCCATTTTACCTCTACTGTGCCTTTCTGGTTTCCCTGGGTACAGATAAGAGAAGCCCCTGCACATAAAGTCAAATGCACACCTTTGCACACCTCTGGTAGTTGGAACAGAAACGACCAATATCACTCAACAGCTTCTCTTGCATTGACTTTGGTTCAGGCTCCTGGTCTCTGGAATGGGTTTCCCACTGAATCAATGGGACTATATTTTTAATTAGGGTTGATTAGTCTTATATCCCACATTTTCTTCAGGAGTAAGAAGGGGATCTCCATTTTATCTCCACAACAAGAGACGGGAGGTTGAGCTGAAAGAAAATGACTGGTTCATGATTATTAGATGTGCTCCCACAGAACATAAAGTTATCATAATTTATTAAGATATATGCTGACAGCGGCAAGAGTCAGTGTGGCACAACACTGGAAAAGAGAAACCTTGTCATCAATAAAGGACAACTTTTTGCTTGCATGTTTTACTTAACCAATAAAAAAGAAGAGATGTTAAAAAAAACCCAAAACAAATGCAATAGATTTTTAGATTACATCCTTTTCAACAAGAAATAATATTTTAGAAATGACTTCATTGTGTTTATGTTGTTAGATACAGTTAAATTAATGCTTTATTTAAATATATTGTTCCAATTCGGTAAGAAGCAATTACATGCATTAACTCAACTTTGGGATTCAATATTTTCAGTTTTGGATAAAGAAAATGGACTTAGAGTCAAAAGACTTACCGTTCAGCCTTGAAAAGACAAACATACGGCTCCAACTATTCAGTGGCTTTCAGAATTGGTTAATGCAGCTCAGCTATGAATGACTGTAATGAATTATGGCTTCAATTTATTGATGTCTCTAAATATATATCTTGTATGCTTTTGTTTCTTTCAGTTTTTCTTCCCCTTCTTTTATAATTGTTGTATTCATTTTTTTTTTTTTTTGTATTTAGTAAATATAAAACACTCAAAAAACACAGCAGAGGCTCCACAAACACTCTGATGATTTCCCATTTGTCCTGATCCACATATTCTTGCTTGCAAAAAGAGGCTATAAGTTGCTATGCCGGATAATTTATATTTCTTCTGAATTACAAAATAGATTGTTGGCATGGGATATGACTTAGAGCAGAAGAGACTAAGGTTAAGACTGGTATAGCCATCTTTCCAAAATGACCAGGCTCAATCTCAAACAATTGCATTGAACATAAATATTGTACTTTAAATAGATATTAATAGACGGTCCCTTTATGAGTTTATTAAGTCCTTTCTGAAAGCCATCTAAGTTTTGGTTGCTGCACTGAAATCAGTTTAGCAGTGATCAAAATGTTGTGCAGCTGTTACATAAGTATGAGAAAACATTGTCCAATTTGAAGATTTAAAACAATGAAAAATCAGCATCACATCAAAATACTTTCAGCCAGGACATCTTCATGGATGCAGCACCTGAATTCATTTCCATTATTCCAGGAGTTAATATTGATTTTTTTTAAAAAAAAACCCTTGCTTAAGGCTATTAATTTGCTATGAGCTAATCTATGCCCCAGTGACTTTTGCTTTGTCTTTTCACTGGACACAACAAGGGCATTTTGCTGGCCTCCCTTTCTGTTTTGTATTTCTTCTAAGAGATCCAGATGGAGCAACAAAATGGAATAGGCCCTGGTCCTCCATCTGTTGGGGGGAAATTGAATACAGAGTTTTATTGTTCTGTAAGTAGGAACAGATATAGCCTCTACATCAAGGCCAAGCTATATGCTATAAAATCTACTCTTTGAAGTCCTTCACTGGGCTGACCAATGACAGATGGTAAACTGGTACCACTTGATACTGGCTTAGGTCAAGTCGAAGTTCAAGATGAAAGTTAACAACAGCTTTCATTCAGCTGTCAAAAGAGTCATTCTATATATTGAATATCATCTAGTTATCTTTACTACATCAGGTTAAAAAGGACATTTCAGCAGGTTTATTTGCTAGCTCTTTCCAATTTGAAGCTCTTGAATATGAAAATAATTGAAACATTTTAAAAAAATACCCTAATAAAGATTTTGATAGTAATGCTTGCATTTGTATCATTTCCTGTCTTCAGATACTAGTACGGTTGTGAAAAACCATATATCTCATGCCATAAGCCTTTAGCCAAAAATATTCATTTCATTTACTTTAATACTATGGATTTGATTCAATAGTGTATGTCCACCAGAAAAAATATCATCTGATAGCAAAATCAATTATTTTGCAGTTTTTTGCAAATGACTGGAAAACTCTCTAGTACAGTTATGTGAGCTTGTGAGAACTGCAGTGGATTGGAAGGGAAAATCCCATTGGATGAATGAAAATGTATTCCCTTAACACCAAATGTGGGTCTATCTTTGCACTGTATTTCACATAAACAAAAGTGGTATTCCTGCACTAAAATGTTTAACTGAATTTGAAAGGGCTTCTGTAGTTTAAAAAAAAAAAAAAAGATTAATCTCTGTCATATGACAAAGGTATCAAAGCCCAAAATGTGTTTTACAGAGAAGAAGCAATGCAGAATAAATTCTAGTGCTTCATGTTTTTGAATAAAATTTTAATATTATGAAATGTTCATAATAATATCAAGTTTCCTTGGTTTCGTTCATTGTTCCTTGCTTTCTTTATTATTGTTCTTTCTGTCGCTCTCTTCTTCCAGGTTGACTAAAACCATCAGTCTTTTCCCAGTTCTGAAACTGTTCTTTTGGTGTTGCTTCTGTGAAAGCAGCTATGCCACTAAAGTCGGTCTTCTGGGCAGAAACCTTTGAGCCCGATAGCTTAGGGGCCTCCAAAAACCACAGGCAGAGGTAACAGAGGATAAAGGAAGTTGATTGGTTTCTTTATTTACAGCATTTACATGGCTGTCCAACTCAAACAAAGTGACTCTGGGCAGCATACAAAAAGTCAACTAGAAATACAACCCCCAAAGAAAGCAACATAATACATTTTTTCAAAAGTATTTTGCAGATGTCCCTGGCATGTTATGAGTGCATAATGCTGTCCAGCTTGTAATTTTAATTTTCTCCAAATGTCACTAACTCCTTGCATGACTGATTTGGAAAAAAAAATCCAGCATAGGGAAGCTTAAATTAGATCATGACCAGAGAAAAAAGAGGTTTTAGTTCTTTGTTTCTGCCATCATTCCAGCTAGAATAAGGAGCAAGATATTGATATTATTTCAGACAAGAATTCCCTCTCCCAGACCGGGGACTCTTGTCAAGGTCACTCATGCCCAGGACACCTCACGTGCAGACTATTGCAATATATTCTACCTGCGGCTGCCCTTGGAGACCGCTCAGAAGCCGCAGCTGGTTCCAAATGCAGCAGCGTGAACAGTAATGGTGTGTATGGCCATGTAACATCTCTGCTATGTGAGCTGTGCTGGTTACCAGTGAACTTCTGGGTAAATTCAGAGTGTTGGTTGGCAGCTACAAAGCCCTACCTGGCATTTTCTGCCTGGGTTGGTATGCTTTCGGTCCCATTTCTTAAGCGGTGCCATCTTATGGGATCAGGAGGCAGCTTTCTCTGTCATATCTGTCCCTTTGGAATAGCATTTTCCCCCAAGCCCAGGCAGCCCCAATCCTGCTGTCCCTCGAGACAGCCTTGAAGGCCTGGCCTTTTATCCAGGCTCTTTGCTAGTATGCGATGTGTACCCATTGTGGAGGTATGGATACGATCATCTTTTATTTGGGGTTTTAAAGCATTGTTTTTCTCCATGTTTTACCCTTGTATGCTGCCCAGAGTCATTGGCAAATGGGTGGCCTTAGAAATTTTATATATATATATATATAACCAAGATTGAGGAAGACACATACCACCCATAAGGGGGAGAGGGGACACACACACACACACACACACACACAGTGTGTGTGTGTATTTCCCCTCTCCCCTTTATGGGTGGTATGTGTCTTCCTCAATCTCGGGTCCTCTACCAGAGGCCTGGGAGTTTGAGGGTTCTGTGCAGTATCTTAGCTGTTCCTAGCACTGCACTCTTCTGCACAGAGAGCTCTGATGTTGTTCCTGGGATCTGTTGGAGCCACTCTCCCAGCTTAGGAGTCACAGCCCCGAGTGCTCCTACCACCACTAAGACCACTTTGGCCTTTACTTTCCACTTCCTCTCTAGTTCTTCCTTCAGGCCCTGGTACTTCTCCAGTTTCTCATACTCCTTCTTCCTGATGTTGCTGTCACTTGGCACTGATACATCTATCACCACTGTTGTCTTCTGGTCCTTGTCTCCTACCATGATGTCTGGTTGATTGGCCAGTACCTGCCTGTTGGTTTGGATCTAGAAGTCCCACAGGAACTTAGCCTTGTTATTCTCCACAACCTTCTGTGGAATCTCACATCTGGACTTGGGAGGGTCTAGCCTGTACACTGTATAGATGTTCCTGTACATAATGCCAGCTACTTGGTTGTGTCGTTCAGTATATGCTGTTCCTGCCTGCATCCCTGCCACTATATGTTGGACTGTCTCTGAGGCCTCTTTGCACAATCTGCACCTTGAGTCCTATCTAGTGTGGTAGACCCCTGCTTCTATGGATCTGGTACTTAATGCCTGTTCTTGTGCTGCTATGATCAGTGCCTCAGTGCTGTCTTTTAGTCCAGCCCTTTCCAGCCACTGGTAGGATTTCCCAATGTCAGCCACCTCAGCTATCTGTCGATGGTACATCCCATGCGGGGGGCTTGTCTTGCCATGGTACTTCCTCCACTTGAACTTCCTCCCATGTCTGCTGCTGCCTCAGGCATTCTGTCAGCAGCTCATCTTTGTGTGCCATCTTAGTGATGTACTCCTGGATGTTCTGGGTTATATATATATAGTATTAACAATGGAAGGAACACCTAGATTGGTGCTAGTGGGAACTTCCATTGCAAATAGCTGAGTCCCTGATTTAAATCAATGTTGTGCTGTAGGGAACATATTAAAGCCTCCCTGCTTCATGACATCTTTCTTTTATCCTCTACATAGTTTATTTATAAAAGAAAAGTATCAGCCAGGCCAGGACAGCAGATACCAGATCCCTTCTTGTTGCCAGCCTTTTCTCCCAAATCAGAAAATTCTTGCTTGAAAAGCCCTCAGAGAAAGATGTCATAGGATGGGCTGGGCTAGGTTGGATCTGTTGCATGCTCCTCTTTTGCCTGGAGGGGGAATCAAGACATGAATTTAAATGTTTTAGATATTTTCTCATATTGCATGCAATGGGAGGAGTAGAAAGAAAAAAAATCCATTGATTTTTGTATAATTTATAATTGTTCACTCCATCTTTCCAGTCACCTTAGTCTTTATACATTAATTTTTAACAGCTTCTTTGTCTTTTTCTGAAAAAGCATGATTTCAGATATTGACAAAGAACGCATTTCAATAATCCAGTGCTTCCATCATGTGTAGATTTCTCCTTTCAATATGGTTTCAAAATTATTTTGGCCCACATCCCGTGACCAGAAATATCCATCACTGTTGCAAATGTTCATATCCTGAAGTTATTGCTGAGAAGAACATCTGCCCCTTAGCCAAAGAATGATTTTTGTAAACTCATGTTTATAATCCTGCGAATCTCAGACTCAAATGCAACCACAATAGGACAAGCCTGGATGCTTTGAATTAGCCAAAGTTAACAACTAACTTAAAAAACCATTTATTTCAATGGTTTTATTCTTAAATAAGACCAAATCTGAATTGTACCCTCAAAGTTTAAAATGTGTGGAAAAATTCAGAAACAAAGTTCCATTGCCAACAGAAGGTAGTTAGGCACCAGAGGAACCTATCTGAGAACAGCACTCTTCAGTTGGGATGCCACCACCTAAAAGGCATTTTCTACTACTAATGACTAATAACTGCATTTTGCTGGGAAGAGACATGTAGAGAAGGATGTTCAAAGTCAGTATAATAATTTGAGATTTTCTCCCTAATGTGCCAAGCTCTTGAAACCAGGACTGGACTATGACCTCAAGTATGTCAATAAGACGTGGACTCTAATAATTTCAATAGGTGAAATCCTAAAGTGAACAAGGAGCCATTTTATCTTAAGCCAGTTCCAGAATAATAGGAATGGAGAAAATGTTTGCTTTCAAATACCAGAAGGGTCTGATAGTACTTTTTCAAACAAACCCATTTTATTAAAAGGCAAAAAGTATCACAAACTACGTCGCTACATCTGATGAAATAAGCTGTAGTTCACAAAAACGTATGCCTTTTAATAAAATTGGTTTGTCTGAAAAGGTGCTACCAGAGTCCTGGTTTTTGGCTTCCACAGACTAGCACAGCTCTCTTCCTACAATGATTTCAAATACCTGTTTTAAATGGCTTGCTTGTGAACTTCTTTTTCTTAAGTTCCAGCACCCTCAACTGCTTTCCCTACTCAATTAGCTTTTAGTGTCATATTTTATTTTTGAAGGGTTAGACGATGCAGTTCACTTCAATGAAATTTACTTAAATGCCCTCAAATCCATGAATATAACCATTCCTTAAACTGTAAGTAATAGATGCATATAAAAATTAAGAAACCCATTGTGCTTCGGATAAATTACATTCAAATTAGCTCTTATTATAAATGGGCTAGAAAATGGATTTTTTAACTCTGGCTGGCCAAAGAGCCAACATTTGTCTCTAGTTCATTTGTTTAAATATATTCTGGCCAGATTGAAATCCATATTGCTTGACATTAATTGAGTACTGAAGCATCAGTGTACTCAAGTTTCATAAACCACTGATGACTGAGTTTTTACAGGCTTGATTTAAAAATATACCATCCCTTTTGTAGGAGAATAATGTTCAGTTTATAAAGTCATTTTCAGACCCCACCATTAAATGCCATACATCTTAATAGAATGAATTTAAACATGACATTTGTACTATTGCAGTGACATCTTGTTTGCTAAGAAAATTATATTTTTCTCCATTTGATAATGTATTTTTACAGAGCCTTCTGTGCTACCCTAAGTAAACATGCTTCTCTTTTCCAAGAAGACTTGAACTCAAAAATAAGCCAACTGCAACATACAGACAAAAATTAACTGAAGTTTTGCAGTACAGATCTGGGAGAATAGTTTTCAGTTAATACAGCAAAACAAGAGGGCTGTGCAGAGCTTAAATGGAGTGATCTCATTCAAAGGTACTTTGATTAAACCATCCCATTGTAGAGTTTCCCAAAGGAAAACAGCACCGCATTTTTACTTGCCATATCGGGGCAGTAGATTTTCTGGTCCTTCCCTCGTCTTCTAGCACGTGCACAGAAACTGCTTGCTTCAGAGAGAAGCAAAATCACCATAGGGACACACCTTCCAGATGTGCTGGGCTTAATCTCAAATATTCCAAGCCTGCATGGGCATCTAAACAATACGTACTGTGGCTTTTTTACGGCAGCAGTAAACTTTACGAGGGTGAAAAGTTGGTTTTCAAGGGCCCCACTCAATCTTTTCAGATGCATTGTTTACATATACAAACATACTTCCACATGTCTCTTAAACACATAGCAACACTCCAAATCATCTGTAGCAACTGGGCAAGTAACTGGAGAAAGCCTGGGGCAACAGCAGGAGGTAAGGGTTAAATCCTGATTCCAATTTAGAATCCCCTCTTCCCTAGGGTATCATCATAATCATCATGCCCACCATCATCACTGTAATCATTTTTAAAAGCATGCAAAACCAACCATGTGCTTAATACCATGTCTAGTTTGATCCTAAGTGACTCAAAATGGCTCAGACGTGAGCTTTCTGTAGATGAAACTGGTGGTTGAAAGCTGGTGCTCACAGGTATTCCCAGTTGAGAGTTCCTGCAAATAATGACTCCTGTTTCCTCCATTCCAATGGGAGCTAGGCTCATCTGTCTGACCAGAATTAAGATGGGATGTAGGACTGGAAGGAAAGAGACTTTAAGGAAGGTGGGGCTTTTCCTCCCTGAAGACCGAGCCCCGTAAAGACCTAACTCCATCCTTGCCTGTGGAAATCAAGGGATCAAGGGATGGCCCCAGTTTGGGGACCAGATTTATTTCCCTGTTTTTATTATATTCATAAGTGTCGACAGGTAACTGCAATGTTGAATAAGTGATGACTTGCATGTGGTGACATCCTGAGAGAAATCCCGGCCTTTACACTTGCATCTCAATGTCACAAGGGCTTGCATTATGACGTCACAGAGCACATTTCCTCAGTTGCTTCTCCTGATTTCCTCCACAGATACCTGTGGTTTTATTGGTTATTTTCATTGGTAGTGAGTGTGATTAATTAGATATTCAATAAAGTTGTTACTCCCTTTAATGGACTCAGCGCACTTCATGAAAATCATACAAAAGAAGCCTGTATCTTTGAAAACTCAAAATTAGTATTTAAAAATGATGTAGAGCACATTCAGCTTCCCTCATGTCCCTTAAGACAGTGTTGGCTGGCTGGGGAATTCTGGGAGTTGAAGTCCACTCATCTTAAAGTGGCCAAGTTTGGACAACACTGCCTTAAGATATACTGCTTGGTTCCATAGCTGATGTCATGGTTAAGCTAACTTCAAACTTCAGAAATCTTTCAAGCTAGTTGAAGGTGGAAGGTTAGGACTGGAAGCAGCTACTATTTCAATGTTCTTCACTGAGTATTGTGGGTTACCATTTACGTTTCTAACATTATTCGGAATAATGTTACCTTGGGGTGTCACACATGCTGCTCCCAGGTTCGGCTTATGGTCACTCACTCACACACTCACAGCCTGTTGAGGCACACAAATCTTGTCAGCCCCCCTTGCTTTCTACCTGGGTTTTCCAGATAGGTGTGGCTGGAGCAGACAAAACACACAGCCCTGGTCAACAGCCGGGAAATAATTAGGGATACACACAAATCACTTCCAACCGAACTCTGAGGCACAAGAGGTTCTTTGTCATGCACGGAGACCCAGTGAATTTAAGGTAACAGCAAAACTTTACTGGTTGCAAAGTACATTTGCTCTTTCTCATACACACACATGCGCTTATCCACACTTACCCACATCCTTCCCAACTAGGCTACCAGGCACTAGCTAGAGGGACAGAAGCCGCCAAGTCTGGATCCAAAGGTGACTCAGATGACTCAGACAACTCAGAGGACTCAGAGTGGGCGGGCTTTGGGACTCCTTTTATCCCCAAAAGTCCTTGCTGGGTTGATTTACAAGTTGATGGGATTGGGGTGAGGGTTTCCATGTGCTCAGGCCCAACTTCCTTTTTCTGGTTCAGGTCCTTTGTTTTTTCCTTAAGGACTTGCTTCCTTCTTATCTACCTCCCTGAAGGGATCTCATAGATAAGTTTCCTGGCTTTTGTCCTCTCTGCTTACGTGCCTGCTTCATCTTTAGGTTATGGCAGCTTCAGCCTAGTCTCACAGGGGGCATTGTGGGGAATTAAAATTTTAGCAGTTCCAAATCCTGTTTCTTGATGTCCTTCAGAGCATTGTCTGCTGCCAGGTACTAATCAAGAAAGGCACATTGAGACACGAGACCTCTTCAAATTTAGACCTAGCTCTGATAACTTGACTTAATCATTCTGTAGCACTAGTCTCTTATGCAATAAGGCTCCTAAGCACAGTCATTCTTCAGCCACTCCTCACTCCTTCTTTCCCAACAATGGGAACCCTATCACTTAGTCTTCAGCTATCCAGTCCTTCAATAGCAGTCACTGGTCCTCAGAGTGAGGCATTGTGGAGTTGGCAGGTGCCACAACCACCTCACAGTACCTCACTCTAAGAATTCCCTCAGAGCAACATGCAGCTGCTCCAGATCATGGACTGGGAGAGGAGTAAGGGATGGGGGGAATTGTTCCTAATTTGCCACCAGGTTTGGTCTGCTATCTGAAGTTGCTACTTCATTGCACCTAGTGGCTGGGTCAGTCACTCATATGTGCTCATATGTGCTCATAAGTATGAATCCCCTCAGTCAGACTCCTTTTGTTTAGGAATTCATGCTGTTTGGAGCTCTCTGCCACTCTGTGTGCATCAACGTCCGACATTTTAACTGTTGATATATGTCACCAGAGAAATTGTCTAGAATGTATAAAGGCACTTCAAATTTATGTTGGAAATGTGAACAACAAGAAGGGACATTTTATCATGTTTGGTGGACATGTAAAAGAGCTAGAAAATTCTGGATTCAAATATATACACTAATTCAGGGGATTTTAGAAATTAATACACAATTGAGACCAGAGGTTTTTCTTTTGGGATTGATGGACAAACAGTTGGAAAAAGTCATGGAACTTTGTTTTTGTACATGATAACTGCAATGAGATTATTGAATGCACAAAGATAGAAAGATTTGGCACTACCCACAATGGAGGAATGGTTGGTGAAGATGATGGAACTTGCTGAGATGGCTAAACTGACTTCTTTGATCAGAGAAAAGACATCTAGCCTTAACTTTGCTTCTCCATTCTGATCGTTCTATATATTTTTTTTTAAATGCAGGAAAGCACACATTTAATGCAAATTTTCTCATTGCTCACATTTTCTTGCAGTTTGTACACATGCACACAACCCCATACAAACATCCAGAAAAAGTATAAAAAGTCTAGAGATGTCTGATCCACAGAGGAATTCCTGAAATGGAAATTAGACCAGTTTGCTTAAAAATTCAAACTGACAACCCAGTGCTATCTGGGAAGGTGTCTGGTTAGTTTACAGGCATTGTGCAACTATTCCCATCTTTTTCTGCTTACTGAATTTTGATGTGGAAAAGAAAAATATGGAAATAGTAGAGAGAAACCATGGAAAGGTTACAAATGGAAGATAAAGATGTTCATCCAGCCCCCCTTTCCTCCCTCCAAAAGTCAGTAAATGAGATATGTTAACTTCATGAAAAATACCCCTCCTTTAGCCCAATAACCTCTTCCCAGGGCCCTAGACAATGTATCATGACCTCTGGCTGTTGTTAAATACTATGTCTATTTTGTAATAAGATTGCACACCCCCAGGATTTGACCCCTTCTCCAAGATCTGCCCTCTAGATTTTCAAGGGATGCAGCAGCCACAACACCAAGGACAGTAAGAGTGGGTGTGTGGGTGGGCAATGATCCTTGTGAGCTCATCCACAGACCCCCCCTTGATATAGTGTGAAGACTCCCAACATACCATTTGCTGATGACACATCCTCTTGATGTCACTACCATCTTGTTCCCAACTCACCACTAAGGCAGGCTAAGAGCATGTTTTCCTCCTTATCCTGGCAGAAGACCTCTCTTGTAGGCAATCTAGAGAGCATGGAGGATGAACTACAGGATGACACAACTGGAGTCAGGGATTTGCTTGGCCCCAACTGGCCTGGAAATTCCACTGATCATGACCCTATTCTCTGTCCCATCCTGCAGTGTTTTGTAGCAGTGCTACTGTTTTGGTAGCAAAGTAGAACAGAACCTTCCCCAATAATTTTTTTCCCTTTTCTGTTTTAATGAATAGGTTGATCTAAGTAATGGCTGGTCATTTGAGGTTGGTTGGCTGACTGTTAAGTTTTAGACCATAACTGCTGAACAGTCACCCAACCAACCTCAGAGGCAACTCTCATCTTTTTCAAAGCAGGACAACAATGCCTCTTCAGGATTATAATTATTTCTTATTTTTCTTCTCTCTGCGAAGGAGAAAAGTGCACACAGGTTGATCAGAATAAGCCTTCCTTTGTTTCTTCCTCTATGGAGTTTGAGAGTGTTTGGTCTCCAAATAGCACCACAGATGCAGCCCTTTGCTTCCTCTTATCTTGCTATCTGAGACCTGGCCCTTGACCACCCAGTTTACTTATTTCCCTAGGGCTCTAGATAACTTCTGTGGAGCACTGTGGAGCTTTGCCACACTGCTGGCCCATATAATTTATGAGGCACTTGTGTATCTCCAGCCTGCCGACAAGAGTGTCTGGCCCAATTGACAACTGACAGCAAGAAAGAAGAAATTCAATCTTCCTCAGCATGCCTGCCCCCTCATCAGTCTTTTCCTTGTAAAGATTCTCCCAGAGCTGAAATGTTTTCTTTTAAGTCTGCAATGGGAGTTGAATTATTTTATTATAGCTTCACAGTTTCCCTGTGGTAAATCCACTTATTTGTGTCTTAAGAAGAATATTCTTGCAGTGTTTAGTCTTACCAGTTAAGAGAGGCCTGATATCACCATACTCTCATTACCTTCTGATTCAGATGAATTCTGAAGACAGTCTCAATTACCTTCCTCAAAAAGGGAATTTAGAGATTGAGTGACAGTTATCAAATATGAAAGTTGCAAAGATGACATCTTAAGGACTGCTGGCATCACCACCTCCTGCACTGAGGCACTGATCAATTCCAAGATCCAGGCTATCACACTACCTCTAGGTCCCCTAAAGACCTGTGAAGGGCAGGAATCCAACTTACAAGTGGCCAGAGAGAACCAGAAGAGCACCCTATACAATCATAGTTCACAGGCCAGAAAAGTCCCAGATAACATGGCCCAATGTTGCCCCAGTCACCACAATGGACTCTGTCTATGAAGAGTCAAGACTGACAAATTTGAAGGACTTTATTGCAAAATGTTATGCCATCTGCTCAGAGAGGCCAGGCAGGAGATTTACCTGTGGCCCCCAAAAGGGAAGGCTCCTAGCCAATAGCTTGCTAATGTAATAAAGGAAGAGAGGTAATGATGCTTCACCTCCCTTATCACTGCAGGGTAGGCTTGAACCTGAGCTTGTACCTGAGTTGTAAGATTCACTTTTCATCTTCTTCAACCAATCTTCCAGATATCTCTTTTGCATTTCATCTCCCAGAAGTCCTTGATAAGCCAGGGAGAAGTCCAGGATCAGCTGACAGAGATAGTCCACTTGGAGGCAATTGTATCAAGTGTCCAGGTTGCCATCTGTAGCCAGTGGCTAACCAGGCGCTCAACAGGATTACCTGCAAGATCACTGGGAAACCATACAGATCCATGGGATGCCTGCAGTGTACCATTTGAATTGGCTCATTTACCCTACAGAGGTCCTAGCTGGCAGTCAGCCTCAACTATACCAAGAAATTATCTGACCAGGGCAAAAGGCTGGCAGAAATGCCCCCAATATCCAGATTACAACAGATCTGCTCTGAGACAATTACAAGTTTTAACATGTGCCTGTCTTCATGTGTTGCTTCTGAGATGACTGATTGATCAGATTTATATCCTGCCTTTAGTTTGTACAAGTCAAAGTATGTACATAATGCTCTTCCTATTTTCTCCATAACAATGCTGTGACATTGGTTGAGCTGAGACAGTGACTGGCCCAAAGTGACTCAGCCGACTTCCATATCTAAGGGAGGACTAGAACTCATGGGCTTCCTGTTTCTAGTTCAGCAATTTAACTAGTACTTGGAATGAGCCCATGGCCGCCATGGAGACCATGAATTCATGAAATTTACTCATGAACCAAACCCAAGAGCATGGAGATTGAAGTCACTCAACAACAAAAAGCAAGGAAACCCCAATGTCACCCTTGAAATTAAGTCAAAGGAGGGATCCTACTAGGCAGGGGAACAGCTGGTACACCAGCAGGATATCCAACCTGTCCCTATAGCCCAACCTTACCTAGGGACATATTACCTGATCACAGGTAAGGTGTAATTAATTATCCAACACTGGGAAACACCACCTTCACTTAATACATACCAGGTCTGGATATTTATCTGCTATTCCATCATAAGTGAATGTGGTCTTGCGTCAAACATACCTGGCATTACCATCAACAGCCTGAGGCCAAGATTACCAATTTGTGCAGAATGCAGCAACCCTCATAGTCATTGGCATGAGGTTAATCAGCAATATAATAACTATATTGCAAGTACTGTACAGCCTTCCAGGTGGTTTATGTGTACAATTCAAAGTGCCAGTTTCCACCTAAAATCCCTACAGGGTATGGGCCCAGGATATCTACAGGACCATCTCCTCCAAGTTAACTCTAGCTGGCCTGATTGAAAAGCTGCTCTGTGTACTCAGTCTGGGAGGTAAGGAGGCAGGAACATGGAAGCATCCAGGATAAGCTCCCCACCCCAAGATGTGGTTAGTCTCTGCTTTACTCATCTTCAGGAATGCTGTTTTAACAAGCCTTTGGAGATTAATATCTACACTTTGTCTGCCATCTGTTTGACAGTATGGTATCTTAATTTTGTATTCTTTTTAATGACTGTTATGATGTGATTTTATGGTTTTATTGTTTTATGACTTAAGTTTGTGAACTGCCTAGAGATATGCAATTGTGGCAGCATGTAAGAAACAGAAAATAAATAAATAAACAAATAAACAAATAAATAAATAAATAAATAAATGGTACTGGCCAATGTCAGCATATGCTGAGATGTGATGTAGAATCAGTAAACATTAATTTGCAATATTTTTCTTAGTGCCACCTAGAGGTTTCTAAGATTAGAGCTAATTAATTCCACCTGAACAGGTGGAACAAGAATATTAGAATTCAATAAACTGAGTTTTCAGTAAATGCTCTCAAGAGTTCTGAAATAGGAGCAGGTATTAGAGACTTATTTGGTGTTGTGGAGAGTAGGGGATAATTGGAAGTGAAAATAAAGGACCATGGTAAAAAGATTGTGGATGGATCGGGATACAGAGAAAATCAAACTCATTATCAGAGAAGGTGTACTTTGTGGTGAATGAAAGTGTGTGACTTGAATGTTGGTCATAACTGAAGTTTGGAAGATCACTTTTGGACAAGGTGAAGACATAGTCAAAAGGACAAAAGGGAGGATGAAAGTGAACTGGAACATGTTTTCAGCTAAACTGAAAAAAGAAAGTGAAGTGCAAAGTGAAGATAGTTTGTAAGGCTCAATATGAAATGACTTAGAAGAAGTGGTGGTACCTTTGTTGGAAGATGAGATGGCACTAGAACTAGAGGTTTTTGTCCATGGGACTTTGTTTCATTCATTTCAGGCTGAGGTGTGCACAGAGATGACTTTGGTTATTCTGATGGACAATCTGTTGAGGGAGTGCACCATCTCTTCTTATGGTCCTGTATCTGTCAGCAGTTTTGGGTACCATAAATCATAGTATTGTTTGGGGCCACCTGAGGGTTGGAGTCACAGCTTTGACATGGTTCTATTCTAATTAGATGGCAGACTCCTGTTAGGAGATGAATGCTCCTCTCTGCAGACTTCGGCTGCTCCTTCATGCTTTGCAATATCTATATGAAGCTGTGGGATGTGATTATGTGGAGCTGGATGCCATCGTTATGCATATGACACCTAGATGTACTTTTCTATCAGCACTAGGTATGGTCAGCTCCTGCTTGGCCTGGATTGGATCCTCTATGAGGCATAGCAACTAAAACTGAATTCAGACAAGTCTGACAGTTTGCTAGTTGGAAGTCTGCTTGATTGGAAAAGTTTTCCTGCTCTTCAGGAGATCACACTCCCCCAAAAGAGCAGGACTACAGCTTGTCGGTTCTTCTTGATATCATGCTGTCCCTGAATGGGCAGGTGAGTGTGGTGGTGAGGAATACCTTCCAGTTGGACTTTATTTACCAATTTAACTCTCCCTGGATAAGGTTGACCTGGCTTTTGTGATCCATGTGCTAGTCATCTCTCAAACAGATCACTGTAACGTGCTCGATGTGGGGGATGCCACCGAAGGAAACCCAGAACTGTACTGGGTCCACAGTGTTGTGGCATGTGACACCTGAGTTGGTTTAGTAAGAATGGTTTTCCATAGCCTTCACATTCAAATGGGTTCTGCCTATTTCAAGAAATATTTCATCTTCATGTTACCAACCAGGAGCTCAATTAATCCTCTGTGGAACTATAACTAAAGGAGTTCTGCTAAAAACATTGAATAGTAGCACCAATTCTGTGGATTTCCCTTCTCTTGTGCTACAGGCCTTTATTTCACTGGCTGATTATAGAGAAACTTGAATTCCCTTCTTAATTTTGCACTTTTAATGACTTTATACAATGACTGGTTTAGTCCTGTTTTAAGTGATGTTACTTTTTTGTCATTTAGTGTTATTTATTTTGTTGTAAATCATCATAGGCTGGCTTGCCAGGAGTATATAGATGTGTATGTAGGCACATTTATATTTGTGCCTCTGAGTCAGTCTTGACTCCTGACAACTGCCTGGACTAGTCCCTGCAGTTTTATTACAAAATTTTTCAGAAGTGGTTAGCCATTGCCTTCTTCCTAGGGTTGAGAGATAATGACTGGGCCAAGGTCACCCAGCTGGTTTTGTGTCTAAAGTGGGACTAGAACTCACAGTCTCCCAATTTTCAGCCCAGTGCCCTTAGCCAGTACACCAAACATAGGTATATAGTTATAAATAAACAAACAAACAAACAAATCTTTGCAACATATTAATAAAATTGCTCCCAGCTTGTTGAATTTGTTACTCTTGACTGAAGACTTCCATAACCAGGATCAATATGGTGTTTCCCAACACCTTACAAATTATGCTTACATAGTATAAAAAGATCCCAGTTGCTTAGTTGCAAAGGTAGAGAAATCCATCCCATTATCATTAGGCATAAGCTGGTCTTTGCATATGGACATATTTGCACAAAGGGACAATTACACTGTATCTCTTTAAGCAAAAGACTTTCCTAAAGAGATAGACCTTAAAGCTTTCATGCTACTTTGTTTTATAAGCACTGGGTTAATTGAGTAATGCTGTATATTTAATGGGGTGGGGGACCTTTGGGATAAAGCTACAAGGAATTGAAGTTGTTCAACTGTCCATTAGGCAGGCCAAAATGGCCACAACACTCCCAGTAGGCCAAATCATTAATGGGACACTAAGCTCCAATTAAGGGCATGGCCCAAAAGACCCAAGTGAAAAACATGGTTCTTAGTGCTTCTCCCAGAGGATCTCTTTCATCTTGCCGCTTGGTTTTATTTGCAGCACAATAGCAATCAGCCCGCTTATTTACTTAAAATACCCAGACATTTTTGTCTAGAATTTCAATGGAATACATTAAAATTAAATAAAGTATATAAAATCAGAACAGGCACCCTAATGCTTAAATTAAATAAAACAAAACAAGATGATAAGGGGAAAATAATTCTTTATCTAGAGCTGAGTTTCCGCTGCATTTCCTCATGGCTCAGGAGTAACACTCAAGATCTGCAACTGGGTCCTAAATGCAATGCTATGTAAGTCAGCCTCTACTTCCCCAAATGCTTCTTTGGATTCTGGTCAGTGAAAGACCTTTAAGGCAATTCAAGCTGCAATAGAGATGGCAGAGACTGGAATATTTTGGATACTAAGAACATAAATGAGTGTCATCCTAGCTCTACAGTTCAGTGACTGCTGTATTTTAACAGCCTGTGCCAGTTACTGGTGACAAAAGACCTCCTTGTCTGCATCTTGATCAAGCCATGATCTTAGTTCTATTTCTTTGGAGGAAGAGAGTTCTCTGAGGATGCCTTAGCTGCTCAAATGTGCTACTTAGTGAATCCAGGCTTGCCAGCAAGAAATAAAAGTTGGTGCTGGAGGTAGAAGATAAATGGACTTGACTTTCCGTACATGTCAAGTTGCTGACTGGCTATAACTGTCCAATATGCTTCTCTGTGCTTGCCTATCAGTGGTGACCACCACTTGTCTCTTCCTTTCTTTGTCTTTTAATATCCCACTGGTTGCCATCAATAGGATCATATCATATTTAGCCAGATGGCAAGGGAAAAAAATCATTGACAACCTTGTCAATTTAGGTGCTTGATTGTTTGATATCCACGTGGCAATCTTAACTCATTATGAAGTACATCATCATTATGGGCTCAGTCCACTGTAAGCTTTTACATTTAAAAAGAACCTCATTTACTTTTCAATAATTGGACAATCCTAAGTATATGAAAATACAAAAATGCGATGCAAGTAACTTTTATTGTTGTTGCAGTAGTTCATTCCAAGAATACCAATGAAGATTCATTTCCATGTTATGCTTGAAGTGTGGGGGATGTCAGAATCCCATGAGTGGAAATGAATACTGTAGACCATGTACAGTGTTCATCATGGTATATTTAACCATGGTTTGCTAAATAAGTAGTAGATGAATTTATACAGTAAAATGATTTACTTATCGCAACAGCTAGGATCATATAATTCATGAAGTCAAATAAAGGAAACTGTATCCCATCCTTTTCTTTTAAGCAGATTATGGTACAACGGTAAAAAAATACTTTGAAGATTACAACATAAGCAAAGAGTCAATAACGCAGCACTAGAGGTAGGATTACATCATTCTCTCAGCTGGTATCCACAGAACCCCAAAATTAAATATAAATTTAATTCTCCTGTAGAAGAATAGCTGAACCATAGAGTAAAAGGGTGGAGGTTTCAAAACAAATCTCCCAGACCCCTCTAGACCTTCAAACCTTTCTCTTCTCTTGCCTCTTGCTTTGGGTTAATGATTCCTGCTGCTACCACCTATCTTCCATGAGGCATCTCACTTGGCACCCTCCCTCTGTGAAAGAAATATATATCTAACAACTTGTGCTGCCTTTCTGGTGGTTGAAAGGTCAAAAGTACAAAAACTGAAATAATTTATGCATTGCTATCTCCTGGCAATGTAGATTATAGGCAAGTAGTTAGCAGTTTGGGGCCTTCATTTTCCCCTTGAGAGAGAGATCATTTCACCAAAGATAAATAAAACAAAATTTTATCTTAAAAAAAGATAAATTGCAGACAAACTATAAAAATCCTTTTTAACTTTAAATATCCAAAATGCCAACATTCATTAGTGTAGGAGATCGATTGCACTACTATTCAGATTATTGGAAAATAGCAGCTTGATTTTTTTTTTTTAAAAAAGAATATTTACAAAAAGAGATGTAAAGCTCCTGGCAAACTTGTCTGCTGCAAAGGAGTTGTCAGGTTTTTGATAGTTGACTCAGATGAGAGCAAGATTTCTTCTGAGTTTTCTTTAACAAGGTTTATTGAAGAGGTTAAGGAATAAGGTTACAGAAATCTCAGCAACTGGTTTACTTTCACTTTGGAATCTACTTTATCTTTCAGTACATTGTCATTAAGGATGAATGTGAAAACAGACCGCCAAAGATGAAGAAACAAAAGAAATTGGATGTCAGAACAAACCTTGGAAACTGCCAAAAGAGAAGAGAAGGCAAAGCCAAGAAAGAAAAATCTCAGAAAGGAACTTAAGAAAAAGTTTCAGAGAGCTGTCAAAAGAGATAAGAAGCAGTAGTATAATAACATCTGTAAAGACGTTGAAGATGGAAACTGGCATGAAAAAATAAGGAAAGTCTTCCAAAAGATTACTGAACTCAGAAGGAGGTTTCAGCATCAACTTGGCATGCTAAAGGATGCCAATGGACAAATAATAATTGATTCAAAGAAGATCAAAGAAAGATGGAAGGAGTATGTTGAAATACTGTACAGTAGAGATGTCAACATCCAAGACACCTTAGAAGATATTCCCTACTTAAAAGAACTTCTAGTACAGTGGTACCTCGGGTTACGAACTTAATCCATTCCATGACTCTGATCGCAACTTGAGTTGGTCGCAACCCGAGGTAAATTTTCCCATAAGGTTCAATGTAAATACGGTTAATCTGTTCCGCCCTCCGAATTTGGTCGCACCACGAGGCAAATTTCCCCATAAGGTTCAATGTAAATACGGCTAATCTGCCCTCTGAATTTGGTCGCACCACAAGGCAAATTTCCCCACTTTTTTCTTCAAAGCCTTATTCTTGCCAAGCCTGCTCTGCATTTTCTTTGGAGCCATGCTGACAAGCACACCAAAAACCTTCCAAACGCCACAAAACACACCACAAGCCTCACCGAACGTCTCCTTGCTACCGCGATCTCGCCCACAGGAAGCCGCGACCATGTGGCAGCAGGGCAAATGGCTGCGGATCCGGTTCATAGCTCGAGGCGGAGGTCGCACGGCAAGGTAAATTTTTGGGGCCGGAGCTGGTTGTATCCCGAAAAATTCGTAAGGAGGGGCGTTCGTAACCCGAGGTACCACTGTACTAAAAGATGAAGTTAGATCAGCATTCCAGTCTTTACCAAATCAGAAGGCTACAGGAACTGATGGAATACCCACTGAAATATGGCAAGCAACTGAAGAAGAATCAGTAAAGGTTCTAACTAAGCTATGCCAACAAAACTGGAGAATGATACAGTGACCAACAGATTGGATGAGATCAATCTACATTCCAATACCAAAAAAAAAAAAAAAAAGGAGGTTTAACAGAGTATGCAAATTATTGTACAATATCCCTAATTTCACATAATAGCAAAATAATGCTCAGGATCATCCAACACAGATTAAAGCTCTGTGTGGAAAAGGAGATATCAGCTGGCTTTAGAAAAGTCTGAGGAACAAAAAACATTATTGCTGATACACACTGGGTAATTGAGAAAGCCAAAGAATACCAAAAAGAAGTCAGTATGTGCTTCATTGGTTATAAAAAGGCCTTTGATTGTGTTGATCATGTCAAGCTGTGGAACATGCTTAGAAAAATGGGAATCCCAGAGCATCTTATTGTCGTCATGCCAAACCTATACACAGCCTATATACAAGGAACCTATACCCGAACCTATACACAAAGTTATACACAAGGAAGCCACAGTACAAACAGAACATGGCAAAAGAGTGAGATAAGGCTGTATACTCTCTCCTTATTTATTCAAATGATCTGCTGAATATATATTAAGGGAAGCTGGATTGGAAGAAGATTAGTGTAGTTATAAAATTGGATGAAGAAACATCAATAATCTGTGCTATGCTGATGACATTACTCTGATAGCCGAAAACGCAACGGATCTGCAAGCTCTAATAATAAAAGTCAAGGAGCACAGTGAAAAAAATGGGATTAAAATTAAAAATCAAATAATGACAAGTTGAACAACCAGCGTTAGAATTAGCAGTGAAGGTATTGAAGTGGTATATAGCTTCTGCCTTTTAGGGCCAACTATTAACAGTGAAGAAACAAGTAGTCAACACTGCAGACGAGCTCTTGGTAGAGCAGCCATGAAGGCCTTGGAAACGATATTCTGATGTTGTGATGTGCCTGTATCAACAAAGATCAGAATAGTGTAAGCAATGGTATTCACTGTGACACTCTATGGAAGTGAAGGTTGGACTTTGAAGAAGCAGGGTAAGAAGCTTAATGCTTTTGAACTTTGGTGTTGGAGAAGACTCCTGAGAATAGCATGGTCAACCAAGAAAACAAACAAATGGATCATTGAACAAATCAACCAGAGTTCTCACTAGAAGCACAAATGACCAGGCTCAAATTATCTTACTTCAGACACATTATGTGAAGACTTAGCTCTCTGGAGAAGGCTCTAATGCTGGGAAAAGTGGAAGAAAAGAGAAGAGGAAGACCAGCAACAAGATGGATGGATTTATTTGCAGTGGCAATGGGTGCACTGTTAGAAGACCTGAAGATCCAAGTCAGGGACAGATAATCATGGAGAAAATCTATCTAGGTGGTTGCTAAGAGTTGACACTGACTTGTGGCACATAATCAATCAATTAAAAAAAAATAGTATTTCAACTCTAAATAGGTAATAAGTATTTTGGTACCTGCAGGATTCTCAAGATCAGTCATGGTCCCTGGACCAGAAATTGGGAACCACTGGATTATGTTATGCATTTGTAATGCGTGTATGAAAGAAAAGTCCAGAGTTCTCCCTTAATGGCTTGGCTCAGAATTTGCAGTTTCATTATTTTCACCCTTAGATCCTGTAACAGGAACCTGATTCTATTCTTAGCTTTGGATTTGAACAGCGCTTCTCTATTTTTAAGTCTGGGCTATCACTCAAAGTTAGGATCATGATATTACAAAATGTACCCAGGGTAAGCTCACTGAAGAACTCTGTCAAAACAAAATTGTTTTCTTTTCATTGTTCAAGTTCGCCAGCCGCTTTCTTGTTTCACTTAAGAAGGTAAAGATGGAGATGGCAGTTCAATTTTTTGGGGCATCTAATCTGTAATAAATCCATGCCCTTACTTTAGAAAACCACATATAGCTGGAGCAAAAGCTTGGTGATCCATCCAGTTCAGAGTTTCTGAACCTTGGCAACTTTAAGATGCATGGACTTCAACTCCCAGAATTCCCCAGCCACACAGCTAGGGAATTCTGAGAATTGAAGTTCCATTCGTCTTATAGTTGCCCAGGTTGAGAAGCACTGATCTAGTTTGTAATTCTTCACCATCATAGCTGAGTGTAGCAGGAAACCACCTATCTGTCCTACTGTCAGAGGAAGCAGTACTAAAACTTTAGCCACAGACATTTCTGTTGTTACCACAGGATATGCCACAAGATATTCTTATGTTTCAGATGGTTTCAATAATCAATCAATCAATCTTTTTAAAAACAAGGTAAGGCATTAAAGGAGGCTGATGAAAGCTTGGTTTAGTTTTTATTTTTTTATTTTTGGAGATCCAGTTCAGCAGGGCTTATCTATCCTATGGTGCTCGTTCTTTTAAAAAATGCAAACATCTTTGAGTCCCAGGCATGTTTTTGTTCTGTCCTCCTCTAACGAGGAGTTTGATGAAAATTTACAGTCAACATTCAGGCTGTTTCATTATGTGTGTTTCCAAATGCAGTCCTCCCTTATTCCCACCTGAGGTCATTAGGCACAAGGTAGGTTAAAAAAAAAAATGTATTTGCATCCATCCTTCCAGAGTGCCCCAAACCCCATTAAGTCCTCATTACCATCCAGCTAATTATTTTGAAAGGTAGCATATTACTCTGTTAAACAACATTTGGATTAGCAGAGTTCTGTAGTTACTTAGCTAGAGCTTTCAAGTAAAAAAGACGGGAAATTTACTGAGGTGAGAAGTGAATCCTTTTGATGAGACTAAATCACAGTACACTTTTATGGAAGGCAGATACAGTATAAACTGTGTATTTTCTACAGAGAAAACTTTCCTCAAGACATGCACCATGGATGTTTGGTAATTTAATATCTCAGAATGAGGAGGAAGTCATTTTCAAAATAACAATTCCAAGGACTGTCAACCAATTAAAATTGTTTTTCTTGAATAATCACCTGCTTTTGGATCAATTAATCAATGCATTCATCAGTAATATTTATATGCATAATGTACTTCTCTGAGATGAAGAAAAATACCGGATAAATTAGAGTTTAATAATCAAAAGCTAGTATTCACTGATGGCAACACTGTATCTATTCCCTACATTTCATGGTTGGAAAAAGGTACATAAGTCTTCCTGTGACAATGTTCACTATCTGTAAATCTCCTTCCCCATTTACTCTGCAAACTCTGTCTCTTCACTGTATTAAAAAGCAAAATGGTGTTTATTGTTTGCTTGCTTACAGCTCATGTAGATGCATTAGCACAGAACAGCCTGAAAACATACTATAACATACCACAGGTTATTAGAAGCAAGGTATCCCAGTCTTTACTATCCTTGTTCATGTGTGGATTTAGGGACATCCATACTCAGGTTATATATGGCCTCATCTGTTCTTTAAGTCTGAAAGCAGACGTATGCATTAACAGAAGGGTGAGACAACCTGCAGCCCTTGACCTAATTTCCAAAAACCATTAAAAATCATGTGTTCAGATCTCTGACAATAGTGATTTGCTGCCCCAATTGATAAGCCCTATTTTTCCATAATTACAAAGCTGGTGACTGGTATCGTCCTTACACTTTTAAGGAAAGTGACTGGTGGATTCCCCCAGGTTTGTTCCCTCTCCCATCTAATGCCTGAAGGGGGAAAGTAATAATGACTGATAGTCTACCTAATGTGGGGTAGGGTAAGGTAGGGGTAGGTGAGTTTAGGCAGGTGCTTGGAACGGTATGTTTAGCTGTTTGTCAAGTTTCCCAACTAAAAGGTTGGAGGCATGAAAACGTTCTATCCCATGACTTGTCAGCTGGGATATTTTTGAACTTCTGAAAGAGGGTTAACCTCATGTCAGACAATAGCTCAGCTGACATATCACAGGTACAAAAGAGGAGTGTGAGATTAAGTAAAATGGAGTGATCAGTAATGCACGATCACTATCCTCAGCTAGGGAATGTTGCAAGGGAAAGGCAGCCCTAGCAGCAAGTTCAGTTTTGGTTCTTGTGGATGGCAGCACCTGGAAGTAGCCCATAGATGGCCATAGAACTAGAAGAAGTAAAGACAGTAACTAGTACGGCAGTGCAACCCCCTTGTTGGCAGAAGTAGTAGAAAGTCTGTAATGCATGCATTAGGGACAGAACCAGCCACCCACAGCTGGAAGAACCCAGCTTTCTTTCCTGATTTGAAATTATCTTCTGTGTAGGACAGGACAAGTACTTTCCCAGCAGAACTCTAGACTTATTTTTATTTTTTAACACAGGTCCAGTGTTTTTCAAATGAAGCCGCCCCCCCCCCCCCCCCGCAAACATACACGCAGACCTCGCACTCTTCAATGATTTGCTAAACCCATCTTTATAAGCAGCCCAGGCATTAAGCAGGCAGATGCCTCTGAAACACCTGGTACCCTGCCTGTTCTGCAGCTCAAACCAAAATGGCTGTAGAGGGTTGTTCTCAACAACTGGAGAGAAAGAGTTGTGGTTTCAACAGTGTAAAGGGACTAATAGGAACTGTGCAAAATCCAGTCCAGACTATGACAGCAACCATGCTGCCATTGAAGCATTCTAGATTGTATCCATGGTCAAAATTGTGTTGGGAGAAGAGGAAAAACACTATTTTAAATAACAGCTAAAGATGACTGTAAGTTGCTTCAGTTGTAGTCTGGGGATGAGTCAAAGGAAATGTCATAATGACATGGTATAAAAAATTGGTTTCCTGGGGCATGTTCATGCTACAATTAGGGGGAATGTGTAGATAAGCCCAGAGTCTCAAACTAGTTCTGAGTTTAAACTGATACCCCATTTTAGGTGGGCATTAAAATGAATGCATGAGAAATCTTATTAATTTTGAAGAGTCATGGACTTATCTGGAAATGTGTATGGGTCTCTCCTTCCTTCCTTCCTTCCTTCCTTCCTTCTGCCTTAAAATGTCACTGTTTCACAGGATGGCATCAGCTCAAGTGAGGTCTTGAGGGAAAACATGGCCACTGCCTACTGAGTTGGGAAAACTATGCTTAAAAGAGAAATTAAAATAAATCGCTGCTGCAGTTTATCCAAGACCTCAGCTCCTGATATTAATTAAATTTATTTTGAGTGCTCTCCCAAACTTAGTGGGTTTCTTCTTTCATCCTTTTCTTCATAGCAATCAATTGCATCGTTTTGCAAAAAAAAAAAAATCTCATGGAACTTTCATCTCAGCATGGAAGTTAAACAGTGAGAAACACAGCCAGAGAAATTGAAAAGAGCTGAAAGAACACTTAAAAATCCATTCTCATAAGTATCATATAAACCACACAGAAATTTAAATGTGGAAAGAGCTGAACTCTAAAAAGAAAGAACTCTGTTTTACCAGGGTTCCTCTCTGGTATACAGAGGTATCTTGGAGCCTTTGCATTTTTACTCTTCTTCCAGTAGGTCATCAATGGTCTAAGAAGAAAAGGACAGATTTAGCTTTTGGCCCCACCTAGTTAAACTTTCCCACAGTGTTTAAATTTGTGCTCTTGTGATAATAATGGTGTGTGTGTGTGTGTGTGTAAACTAAGCTGAGATCTAATGTGATCAAAGAGATTGTTGAAGGCTCAATTGAGCCTTCTTCAACCTGGCACCCTTCAGCTACATTGGGACTTTAAATGCCATGCTGGATAATACAGCTGTGAAAGCCTGAAAATAATAGGATCCCTTGGGGCTGGAAACACAAAACACAGCACTGGGGACAGGTCTAGTGTGTATCCTCGTATCTCCTTTTCCACTGTACTTGAAAAACTCATGTGAGCCTGCATGAGGATCCTCTCTTAGAGATTTGCTTGATCTCAAAAAAGACAAAGGGGGGCATTATAATGGTAGAAGAAATGTTGGTTCTTAATGGCTGAGCTGGCACACATAGGTATTTTCTAGATCCCAGATTCAGTGATGTTATAATTCCCTTTAAATAGAAAGATGGATTCGCAAAATTGGTAACCAGCCTCTCTGCCTTGTCTACTCTGCTGATTGGTATTCTGAATGTCTATCCCATAGTCTGGTTCTGATGGGATCACTGCTGGAGAACAGATTGTTCCTCTACCCTGGATATCACAGAGTAGAATCCCTTCAGAACTGGACCAAGAGATTTTGTTGCCTGAACAACCATTGGTTGTTCCACCTTCCACCACAAGTTAAGATGCCTTATACTAAAAGCTGTTGGTACCTGAGGCAAATAAAAATAAATACAATAATCTGTTACACAACCAACCATTTCTTGTCTCTCTGCCCCCCCCCCCCCCCATTCTAAGAGGAGGGCCAGTCCCAAAAATTCTTTGGGTATTATTCATTTCTCTAAGATTTGGGGGGACAATGTTTCTGTTGGATTCTAAGTCCCTATTTGCTTTTTCCTTTTTCCTTTTATGTGTGCTGTGGTTTGATTGTAATTTTCCATGCATTTGTATACACTCAAGGTGGTCTATAAAATATCAAAACAAATAGAACAATGACAAACTTTCAGACAAATGAGTAGAAAGCACTATTAAAATCAGATTTAAAAATACTTTTTAAGAGAGAAAAAAATGTTTTGAAATGCCAGAGTGAATAAAGAAAGTAGTTTCATGATAGAAAACAGGAAAGATAACACTGTGCATACTGGGGGTGATCAGGGGTTTGTGGGGGGTATAGCACATCAACAAAGGCTTTATTGAGCATCCTCTTGAAGTTGCTTTTGAAAAGATGTAGCCGCTGTCTAAGAGCAAAATGAAGTGGCTATGTTGCTTTATTTTGCCTCTTTTCTGAGGCATCTTTTGGCAGTCCCAATAGCTGGAAGAAGCTTCTTCCAATGCTTCTAGTCAGCAACTGGAAATGCCAGAATGTACAATACAGGTAGTCCTCACTTAACAACCATTCATTTAGAGACTGTTCAAAGTTATGATGGTGCTAAAAACATGATTTATGACTGGTGCCTGAAGGTATGACCATTGCAGTGCCCCTGCAGTCATGTGATTGCGATCCAGACGTTTGGCAACCAGCTTGTGCTTACGACAGTTGCAGCGTCCTGGGTCACATGATCGCCATTTACGACCTTCCCAGCTGGCTTCTGGCAAGCAAAATCAACAGGGAACTGCATGATTTGCAAAAAAGGTCGTAAAATTGGGTGTGGTCACATGATGATTCGCTTAATGACCACATTGCTTAGTGACCTAAATTCCAGTCTCAGTTGTGGCCATTAAGTGCGGACTACCTGCATATGCTCCAAAGCCTTTTTCAGCTAATGAACTGGCCAGTCATTAGGTTTCAAGCTGAAGCCACATTTCTCATTGAGGAGAATCACAGGGCTGCTTCATCTTGATGAGAATTGTCCTGCTTCCACAAAACAAAGGGGCTATTCAGAGAGAAGTAAAGCCACTTTACACAGGTGAATGTGTACATTCTTGGACAGGGCATTCAGTAGATGGAGCAAAATAGCTGAAAGTTCCTTTCTTTTACAGATGCTAGTCTCTGCTCGCAGATGTAAGCAGATATAGCAGTTGGAGAAGAGCATGTGGGTTGGCGTCTGAGCAGACCAGTTAGCATATAAGCTATGTGTACAAAAGTGCAGTTTTCGTACTCACATTGCCCTCTCCTACATATGCAGAGTGATTAACGAGTGGTTCTCCAGAGTTTATTGAACTCTCATTCCTATTGTCCTTCACCATCAGCTATTCAATTTAACATTTAAATATTGCCATTTAACAATCTCTGAAAAGACATCCATTGCCCATCCCTGACATATAATGCTTCCATTTTAATGATGGCAATCTTGCTAGTCATACACCAAAGAAGAAGAGAGAAGTAAAAAGAGAATAAAATATGTCGTCTTACATATCATGGCAATTACTGCCAGTTATTCTATGGAGAATGCCAGCTACCCCCAGCGGCTCTCCAACTGTTCTTAAATATGGCAGTAAAATAAGGAAAAAGACAACAGTGCATAGCCATGGAGGCCTCCCTGGTAGACATGCAGTGTACAATTAGCAGGAGATGAAGGGCTTCCCAGACGCTTCCATTCAATGTATTCTGCTTTATAATAGGTTTTTTGTGTGTGTGCTATCACTGGGATTTTTTAAAAAAGAGTATTAAATTAACTTTGTGCCAGTGAATATTATATTGAGACAAGGGATTAGATGAAATGATTAGAATAACAGCCTTAGAAAAGATCACATTTCCCTACTGTGCCAATGTATTTGACTACATACAACAGTCCCTTTAAACCACCATTCACAGGGAACAGATCTTCCTGCCAAGATCTAAGTTCTGCATTTTTTGAATGGCAAATGATTAAAACTAGGTCACTTCTAAGAAGGAACCAATTGTTCATCTTCTTTGGGGTTGTACACATTGATAAAGCATGATAAAAGGATATGAGTGCAGCTTCCTATCTATATGCTCCTGGCAGAATAAACACTCAGGATAACATTTCACAAGTGAAGATGTCACATTGGGAAAACATGATCAAGATATGCAATATTTCTCTTTGTTTACAAGTATACCCACAGAATCTGTACTTCAGATCCTTGTTCTGCGCACTTCCAAGGGTTATAGATACAAAGTCTAACGAACCGCTTTATATCACGTAAGACCATTGTTATAGCAGTTATGCTTCTATCAGATGCAGTCTCAAAGCATTACTTCTCAGTAGAGAAGATGTAAAATGGTTGAAGATATTTGTGGGAATACACTCCCATTACCATAAAGCTACTTATGCTTGGTAAATCTTTGCTGTATTTGTACAATTTTTAATGTGTATTTGTTACTGTGAAATCCATCTATACATATATGTAAACTCACAGGGGTACTACAATGAACATAGAAATCTTCCCCAAAGGCATAGCATGGGTATGATGGTTTTATGCACTCTGTTTCAAGAAAGGTGGTTTTTTTTTTTTTTTTTTTGGTGCTTTCGAGTCAATGGTGACTCCTGGTGATTGCTTGGATTAGCCCCTGCAGTTTCCTTGGCAAGGTTTTTCAGAAGTAGCTTGCTGTGGCCTCCTTCCCAGGGCTGAGAGAGTGACTGGCCCAAGGTCACCCAGCTGGCTTTGTGCCTAAGGCTAGTCTCCGGGTCTCTAGCCTAGTGCCTTAACCACTTGTCAGGCCTAGCCCAAGGAACTCCAGGAGACCATGCAGATTCAGTTCAGCAATGTTTATTAGCTACAACCTCTAGCAAGAATCTTCCCAGACTGAAACCTCAGTTACCAAAGTCAACCAGTCAAAACAGAGTGAATTCCTCAGGGAGGTGCCAGCCTCATCCTCTTATCTCTTCCTCGCCCCTCAGGAGACGAAAGAGCATGTTTTCCTCCCTGAGTCTGGCCTTCATAATTCCATTCCATCACACCACTATACCAAACTGGGTCTCCTTCATAAAGTGGGGAATAGCTATTTCAAAGGGAATGTGTAAAGGGGGTATATGCTCATTATTGTTACAGGTCAAAATTGTATTTAATGCAATCATTTTACAGATGATGGAAAAAAGCTTGGCTTCTACACCAGCCCCTTAGAACATAGATCAGTACACCATTTCCAATAGGTCTTGTTTAGACACGAACAGAAATAGAATTGTCATTTGTGAAATTATCAACCTAATCAAAAGTGGGCAAATATAACTTATTTTGGGAGGATTGAGGTTTACAATTGATAAGGCAGTGGCAAAAACGGGGAAAAAGCTACACTTTGGTCTCTGTTTTTCTAGGGGTTATCCTCCTAAAAATAGGTAGAATCTGGTATAAGTAGTATCCTTAGATTTTGATAACACTGCTCATTTCTGGAGTTTTTATGACAATAGCAATCTGTCATACCCAGACGTGTGTGTGCGCGCATGCATATTAAAGGGAAGAATAATCTGGAAAGCAAACTTAAACAGTTAGTGAAAAGAGAAAAAACTTATAGTCACCTACAGAGAATGGTGCTATTATATTTAAGATAATAGCTAAAATCACACATATAGATGCATCCATCCAAACATATCTGTTTTGTTTCAAAATAATCTTCCTGAGAATTATCATAACTGTCCTTTCAAGTGTGACTGATTCTAATCTTAAAAGAGGGTATAATTGGACTTGCCATCTGAAACGGAATTACTGTCATTAAGTTCAAGGTGCGCCCTATCATTCAGCTTGACTCCATTTTTAAATGCTCAGAGGCATAGAAGACTTTCTGATTTGTGACTGGAAAAACCTTTAAATGTGACCACCAGCATTTGATATCGAGATTCCTTTTCACTAAAGCTAACCCAGGAATCAACCCCCGAGTCACTGCCAGGGATTTTTCATGCCAGTGACAAAGAATATTAGGAAATCTGGAGTTGTGATAAGTGCTGGAGTTTTCATAATCACAAATGTATCTTCTCTATGGGCACACTGAAGAGGTGTAATGTAGGAATTACTGAATCTTGAATGTCTTAAAAGTGTTCAGGGAAAAGAATGGATTCTCTAATTGTTTATGTTTATGTTCCTGAATTTAGGTACTCTCTAGCCATTTTTCCCCATTGCCATGCAGATAAGAAAGGGTCCTTAACAATGTTTTGTTGCTTTCAGCAACAGCAGGCGGCAGTATTCTCAATCAGCACTGGCTCTGGGTGACATCATTTAATCACCTATATGCTACAAGATGCTGCTACAACAGGGCATTGTGGGAAACTAAAATGACACTGTCTGGTCAACGCTGATGAGGTGCAGAGGGAAAGGAACCTTACAATGTCATGCATTCTGATATCACTGCACAATGAGATCATTTGCATGATGTCATTGCATACCCATCATCATTTTGGCATCATCAAGTTTTGCTGCAGGTCCTGCTGGTTTGTGCCTGTTCTGTGTGACCCCCTGCCATTGTTATGCCAACAGAACGGCCATTTATACATTGCCATAAATAAATAAGTCTGAAGGAAGGGGCTGAGGTGATATATAGGGAATTGATAATTACAATTTCCAGTGCCTTTCTCCACTTGTTCCATTTATTATTAAAATAAATCCCCCATAGAATGTTTTCTTTTCCTGTGAAAAGATTACATTAATATCACCATAACATCTGGACTGACCATGATAATGCATTTACGTGCCCCCTTTCCTTCTTCTGGTTTGGACGCTGGAGTTATAACTGAACTATTATGAGGGATAAAAGATAAAAAATTTCTAACTGTGGATACTGACATTCTCCCTGGTGTTGTAAGGGAGTAGAGGCTGTTGAACATGAGATGGCACCACTGAGATCATTGTCTGTCACAGCTGATCAGGTCATTGGCAACAAGCTGCACATAGATTTAAGTTACAGGAGGGCAGATTAACAGTAAGAGCTATTCAACAGTGGAACAAATGACCAAGACAGGTGGTTGGCTTCCTTCATGGAGGCTGTTCACACAGGGCTAGACAGATGTTTATGGTGGATTTGAATTCCTGCACTGACATGCAGGCAGGCAGGCAGGCCTTGAAAGCCTAACTGACCCCTTCCAACTCTGTGATTTTATTTGCCTCATGCAGTATGTGCCTTTGCCTTCCTAAACAAGGCGGGGTAAAAGAAGAGAGGACCTGCTTTCTCTTCTCAGTGAAATTCACCTAGTGATGTCTTCCCTTTCTTTGGAACCATGTGAACGATTTTTGAATCTGTTCAGAACTTATCAATGGTTTAGTCCATGTTGGTGTTCTGCTTTCCTGGGCTGTTGTGTTTTACTGTATCATTGACTCATTACTCTAAAAATCTTTTCATTAATTACAATTCCACTATCTTATTTACTGATTTATTTTTATTTATTTATCAAATTTATATAGCCGCCCATCTCACAAAAAGTGACTCTGGGCTCCGTACATCAATTAATTAAAAAAATAAATATATAAAAACAGTCATTATTAAAATGTAAAAAACCACAAGTTACTAAAAAGAATGAATGTTAATCATAGAGTTTCACTGGTCCCCTGGGACCCCCAGGCCCGATGACATAGCCAGGTCTTGAGGGACTTCTGGAACATTAACAGGGGTGGAGCTAACCTCACTTCAGGGGGAGAATGTTCCATAAGGTGGGCGCCATGGCAGAGAAGGCCCACCTCCTGGGGCCTACCAACTGTAATTACCTAACAGACAGGACCCGCAGCATGCCTTCTCTACCAGATCTGATGGGACAGGCAGGTATAATCAGGGAGAAGTAGTCCCTCAAATAACTCAGCCCCATGTCATGAAGGGCATTAAAGGTTAAAACCAGCACCTTGAATTGGACCTGGAATCAAACTGGCAATCAATGCAGCTCGTGGAGCAGAGATGTAACATGTGCTATTCTAGAAGCATATATAACTGCCTGCGCCACTGCATTCTGCACCTGCTGAAGCTTCTGGATACTCTTCAAGGGCAACCACATGTAGAATGCAATACAGTAGTCCAAATGGGAGGTGACTAGGGTAGGAGTGACTGTGAGCAGAGCACCCTGATCTAGAAACAGTATAACTGTGCACAACACAAAGCTGTGCAAAGGCCCTCCTAGCCACGAGTGCCACCTGCTTTTTGAGGACCCCCAGATTGCTCACCGGGTCTGTCTGGGGCAGTGCAACCCCACCCAGTGCCAAAGATGACATAGTCCTAGAACTGGCAGGCCCCAAAACTCAAAGCCACTCAGATTTGCCAGGGTTCAGCTGAACCCTGTTCTTCCCCATCCAGTCCCTCACAGCCTCCAGACAGCAGGATAAAATGTTCATAGCATTGTTTAATTTACCAAAGGCAGAGATATATAATTGGGTATCATTGGCATACTGATGATGGATGAGCTCACCCAGCAACTTCATGTTGATGTTGAATAGGAGCAGAGAGAGCACCAACTCCTGTGGTACCCCACACAATAGGCCAAGGGCGGGATCCCTCCCCTCAATCACCACCAACTGGAACTGACCCTGGAGAAAAGAGGCAAACTAGCATAACACTTTGGTGCCTAACCTCAATCCTCTGAGTCGATCCAGAAGGATACTATGGTCAGTGGTATTGAAAGCTGCCAAGAGATCAAGTAGGGCAAGAATGGATGCACAACCCTCATCCTGCCCTTGCCAGAGGTCATTGAAAAGTGTGATCAATGCCATTTCCATCCCATACCCGGGTCTGAATCCCCACGGAAAGAGATCCAGATAATCCACTTCTTCCAAAGTCCTCTGAAGCTGCTGCGCAACCACTTTCCCAACCACCTTCCTCAAAAAGGGGAAGTTAGATGCTGGATGAAAATTGTCCAGTATGGTGGGGTCTAGCAATGGCTTCTTGAGGAGGGGGCAAACCAAGGCCTCCTTAAGAGGTAAAGGAACAATCCTCTCACTCAAAGAAGAATTAACCACTGTTAGAACCCACTCACACAACACCCCCCTGGGCTGCTTTAACAAGCCAGGAGGGGCATGTATGAGCACGTGGGTGAGGTTAAAGTCCACTTCCTCTGGCCCAGCAGGCTCAAACCATCCCCAGCTAACTGAGCAAAATAAGAACAACAGTAACAACAATTTTATGGAAGTCCTGGATAGATACTGGGATCAATTTGTAGCTGATAACAACGAGTTTTTATAATTTTCTCTGCTAAAAGATAAATACCATTTGTCAGTTGCCACCCACTGACAATATTTACAATTATGACATTTACCAACATCTTAATTTGAACTAGTAGCATTTTCAGCCTTAGAGACACCTAAGTTATTAGAAGGGATCACTAAATCCTATGAGACCAAAAAGGCCATAATTAGTCTTTCTAAATATCTGTTATCAATAGCTCAATTTGATATGCACATTTTAAAGACTGGATTCTAGAATAACACCACATTAAAACACATAGTTTTGCAGGGTTTTATTATGTTCTGGGAAGAAGTAATTGCATATAACTGCCCAGAGTTGTTCAATGAGATGGATGGTGACAAATTTGATATATAAATAAAAATAAATAAATATTAATTTAATTTTAAGAGAAAGTTTAATGTTTTTATACATTCTTTTGAACTACATACCTACCACATGGAAATTGACAGTTGCATAACAGAAATTGATTCTTTATACCCTAATTATTACAAAGAGATTAGTTCTTCAATAACAACAACAGCAACACTAACACTAATAATATGCCACCCAACTCCCTATGACTCTGGGTGGACATAGAGTTAAGGATTTATTCAGTGTCCCTGTTTATCTATCATTCTGCTTGCTCTTTGTCTATGAGTTTGCTAATCTGAGGACCCTCCCTCCTGCCTTTCTTCCTAGGCATGCAGGCACAGAGCACATCTCTTCCTGATAAGATATAGTTAGCTAGGTGCTAGGCTTTGTCTGTCTCAGTTCTTGCAAATAAATCTCCTTTCTACCATAGTTATAAAACCTGCTTCACTAATTCTTGCTCAGGTTAGCTTGCTGCTGTCAGGAACATACACTCTCTCTCCCATACACATATACACAGAATGCTCCAACCTCCAACAGTCTTCACTCCATGCTTTGTTTGAAATAGTCCCACCTGTCCTGGAAAAACAAAGGTCAGGTGATAGAGAGCATCCTAGATGTGAGCAATGATGGAAAAATCTTTACTGGTTCACTTTCTTGTAAAAGGGTATTTTGTGACCATATCCATAATGATAACCATTTTGTAAGTGCTCCTACAAAATGCTTTCAAACTCCAAATGTGTTCATCAACACAAAAAGATGCCTACCTCTTAACAGAATTTAACAACTCTTTGTCTGTTCTTTTTCATTATTTACACATATTTGAATGTTTTTCAGTATACTTAGATCTTTTATTCTGAAACTAGCAGGGTAGCAGTTCTTAAGATGGTAACTGTGGGAAATAGTTGGTTAGTGGGTGAAAGAAGAGACTAACCTGACCAGGGATGGGGGCTGTGGGAAGGAGCATTTTAAAAAGACACCACCTTACTTGGCTTGCTGTAAATCTATCTGGAAATGAACATATACACTTTTCAAGATTCTAAGTTTACCCTGACTAACATTAAAAAAGCTTTCCTGAAATCTCTGTATTCTTGAATTTTGCATTTGCCAGTTATCTGGGGCTTGACAAATGGTCTACACTTCTATGCTATTCAAATGAGCTGAGTGGGGAAGAACGGTCTAAAAAAAAAAAGACAAGACAAGCTATGCATCTTTGCATTCGTCAAGGTAAAGCCTGTACTGACGTGTTCCTCCAATGCTTCCCCAGCAGTTAAGATTCTTGTACTCCCATGTTAACTGCAGGCCATTAGAGAATTGTATGTAAAACAATTAGTATCAAATTTATAAGTAATTATATGGAGAAATATAGTGCAACTGGAGCTGTTATTACAATGACACAGCAACAAGTCACAATGTAGGGCTTCACAAGGCAGCATTAACTTTAGATAGGACTGTGTCATAACTATCTCTTAATGTATGTTTCTACAGCTAGCAAGTCCATCTTGAGTCCCATTTCTTGGTCACACAAGAACATGGCAAACAAATGGAATCTATAAATTATCATCTCTCTATTATCTTTCTCTCTGCCTGTTTGCCTGTCTCTACATTTATCTAGTTAGCCAGTTTGCCCTTATTCTATACTGTCTGGATGTGTTGGCACCCTTGATCTCAATTATTCATACTGGTCACTGGGTGCATATGTCCTAAATCTAGGACTCAAAATTATCTTAGAAGTATAGAAATGTAAAAGCACATCTGGTAATTGAAAAGATGAAAAAAAGTAATAATAAAGTGCTCATTCTGAAGCAACAGTGATGAAGATAATGGATGATCGCCAGGCAGGCCATATGCACTTGGCGGACAGAATTAATCATAGGCTTTACAATGCAAAACAAGAGCGACAAGTACAATAAAACATTTAAAGACAAGAATGGATTTTAATTTTAAGGGTTGTAATAAAACAATAGGATAACGATGATTGCCAAGGCAGATCTTTACATATAGAATCGAAAAAGAGACAAAGGTATACATAATATTTAATTTGCGCTTCAATTACATTCTAAAATATAATATTGACTTTAAATATAATGGGGGGGGTACAACATGAAGATCTCTACACTTCTATGCTATTCAAATGAGCTGAGTATAAAAAAACTCCCTATGATATGAAGAGATAGAAGTTCGGATTGTATGAAATGATCTTCCTACCCACATTTAACAAAGAAGTCTTTGGAAACCTTTGCATTTTCATTTAGTTTGACTGGAATTAATAAGATAAGACACAGTATTAAAGAGGCGATTAATGGTGCAAAATTATTTTAAAGGATTTTTGTATCTTGCAGATATATTTTCATTAAGCCTCTAGCTATAACACCAAGGGGATCATATTTAGCTCTTGATGTCTAGTGTATTTTTATGTTCCTCTTTCATTTGCTTGTACAGTTGGTGTACACTGAACATTACTAACAGAATTTCTTTAAAAATGCATCAACACCAGATTCTGGAAATGCAAGCAACTCTACAAAGCTTTGTTTGTTTGTTTGCTTGCTTGAATTTCTCAAGGGAGAATGGAGGCTGCTGAAATTTCTTGTGCTTGCACAAATGATTCATTCTGAGTTGCTTCATATGTGGAAAAACTTCACTATTTTACACAGTTATGGTCACTTGGTATTTCTATATGTAAAATACATGTGCTTGTAAACTTGCATTTGATTTGTGAGAGTTTCAGATGGGCAAGGATTTCTGACCATCATCTGTTTACCAATTGCAACAACAATATGATCCTCCTCAATTATTACTGTTGAAATAAATAAAGATGATGGAGAGGCTAAGCAGGTGGGGATTTTTGTTTGGTAAGTGCCCTTTCTGGATCCAGAGGTATTAGTTAACTCCTGTCTGGTTTCCAACCTTCCCTTTAGGGAGAAGGTTGTTGAGACAGTGGTGCAGGACCAACTACAGAGTGCCCTAGATGAAGCAGATTATCTGGACCCATATCAGTCAGGGTTCAGGCCTGGATGTGGGACAGAGATGGGATTGGTCATTTTGATTTATGTCCTATGTTGAGAACTGGGCAGGGGTAGTGCACTTGTCCTAGTCCTTTTGGACCTTTCAGTGGCCTTTGATATCATCAGCCATGGTAACCTTCTGGACCAGCTGCAGGGAGTGGGGATTGGATGTACTGTTCTGCAGTAGTTCCTCTCCTTCCTCAGCAGTCACTTCCAGTCAGTAGTAGTTGGGATGGGTAGAGGAGATGTTTGCATCATGGATGCTCCCTTGTGGGTACCACAGGGGACAGTGCTCTCCCTCTTGCTATTTAACATGTACATGAAGCTGCTGATGGAGGTCATCCAACGGTCTGGAGTTCGGTACCATCAATATGCTGATGATATCCAATTGTATAGTGCAACCCCAGGCTGGGCTGGAGATGCTGTTGAACTCCTGTCCTTATGCTTGGAGACTATATGGGTCTGGATAGGAGAGAACAAGTTTAAACTAAACACTAGCAAGATGGAGCTACTGTTTGTACATTGGGGGGTGTTCTACACTGCCTCTTTTATCTCTAGACAGTGAGTCCAGGAAGACTTGGGGGTTTTCCTGAATTTGCAGCATTTGCTAGATCAGCAAGTGGAGACTGTGGCTGGGAAGTGATGGTTATGGTGCTGTTGCACAGCTTAGGCTGATGCACCAGTTGCAGCTGTACTTGGGGTGGGAGGACCTGACTACAGTGGCTCATGCTGTCATCACCACCCATTCTGATTACTGTAACATGCTTTACATGGGGCTGCCTTTAAAGTTCATCTGGAAGCTTCAGTTGGTGCAGAATGCAGTGGCTTAGATGCTCACAGGAGTTGATTGTTGGACATGTATTACGCTTGTTTTGCGGGCCCTGTGTTGGCTTCCTATTAGCTTCTGAGTGCAATTTGAAGTGCTGGTATTAATCTATAAAGCCTTTTATTTCTTGGCACCTAGTTATTTGCAGGACTGCATCTCGCCAAGAATCACCCTTACTACTTTGTCCATGCTGAGAGAAGCAGCTAGTCTTCCCCATTTTTAGGAGGTTAGGGGGGCTGAAGCCGAGAAGCACTGTTTTTCAGTGATGCAGCTGGCCCTCTGGAATTACCTCCAATTCCAAGACTGAAGACAGAGGTTTTCCAGAAGGCTTCTGGGACCTGAAGCCACATATTTTGTTTGGTTTCATCTGTCTTATTTTATATTTATATTTATTGTATTTTTATACCTTGTTAGCCACCAAGAGTCTTATGATTGTGGTGGCATAGAAATTTCATCAGATAAATAAACAAACAAACAACACCCCCCCCCCCCCCGAACTCAGAACTCCTTTGTTTTGAGTCTACATTTTTTGTGACTGGCATCACCAGCTGAATGAAAATAAGGAAGGAAAGAAAATTCTGTAAGCAGAAGTCTGCTCATCTTTGCCTCCAGAAATTATCAGTGTAAGGACTGGAAATTTGAGGGTTATTTGAGGAGACTGCCTCTCCCTGGTTACATCTACACATCCCATCAGATCCACAGGAGGGGCATGTTGTGGGTCCCACCTCCTGAGGAACTTCATCTGGCAGAACCAGGAGGAGAGCCTTTTGTGCTGTGGCACCTGCCCTCTGGAACTTCATCCCCTCCCCCCACCCAGTAAGATTGGCCCCAACCCTATTGACTTTCCAGAAGGCCTTTAAAACTTGGTTTTGTCACTGGACTGGGGATCCCATGGAAGTGTGAAGCCCGCTAAATGATTATACTGTTTATAAGTTTTGGAATGCACTCTCCCATGTTTTTGTTTTGCCATAGTTTTAACTGTTTTAATTGTATGTTAATGGTTTTGTTTTTAATTGTTTTAATTGTTTGGTTTTGTTATTTTAATTGTCTGCACCACCCAGAGTCACATCTGTGAGATGGGTGGCTATATAAATTAAGCAAAGAAAGAAACAAATAAATAAATATTCTTTCTTCCCCCCACTTGTCTTCTAGGACTTTTTTCCATTTCATTTTTTGTGGTTCTGTTTATAATAAAACACAATTGTATTTCCTAACCCCTGTCTCTTCTTTTTTCCTTTCAGTATTCTGGGTCCCAACAGGTCGCAGGGACAATGAGTAGGTGGTCTAGGATCATTGTTGGGTAGGAGACAATGGATTATTGGGGTTGAGGACTTAGGAAACTCAATCAACTTTGGTGCTGGCACCTAACCACATCTTCCCAATGATGCACATTGGAAGGGTGGAATTGATTATCACCCTAACATAGTCTTTCTGGTTGTCTCCCCAGTAACTGGGTGGTGGAGGCCATTATCACTAATCAGATTGGTAGTCTTAGGTCGTTGGCCTTCCTAACCCAAAATGTGCTATAAGCTGTATCAGTAAAATTGTGGCATATTTTCATTCCCCCTCTCTCCTTTGGCTTGCAATTAAGATTTCTTTTCTAACAAAGAAGCAGCAAATATCTTTTGGGAAAAACAAAGTAAGAAATTGTTAGAAACCTCTGTTTTTTTTAAAAAAAATTGAAAACATTTTGTTATATTCACATGCATTAAGACATTCAAAGGAAAAAAAAATAGTAGTCATAAATGAGTGACTAATTGAACAATATTGCACTTGATTATGGCTGTATTTGAAACATGCCTCCATCAAGGCTGGGGGCAGGGGGAAAATACAGGAGCCTAAATCCATGAACAAAGAGATTAAAAATAAACTTGAAAGTTAAGAGTAATTATGGATTTGAATGAAAAATAATAACAAAAAAGTAATAACCCTAAATAATGAAAGGGGAGGGTGACAGTCAGGCAAGATCAATGTATGTGCATGACAAGGTAATGCCATTTCAGATGTAAGAACAAGGTAGGAAGGGCTTCGAAAAATACAGTTTTCAGTCTTTGCCAACAGAATAATATGCTACTCAATACAATGAAAAAATGTGACAACAAAGAAGCCACTTCTGAGGGCTCTCCCCCTCCCCTGCCAACTCCCCCTCCTGAAATCACCACACTAGGAATGATCTAGTTAAGTACTTTTGAATGTCTTTGGTGTCAAGAATGGAGCTGTATGCAGGATAGAGGCTTCACTCCTGCCAGATACTTAGCTGTTGTTCACTGCAATCACTAGGACAATGTATGTTTGCAACTTATATTTGGTTTGTGAGATCTGCAGGAGAATGGTGAAGATTTCTCATTACCAGTTGCTTACCAGTTACAACAAAATTACTCTCCCCAAATTATACTGGACCTTTCATTCACTTATAGTGCAATCAATCAATCAATCAATCAATCAATCAATCAATATTCTGGATTCTCTACAGATATTCTCTTCTATTGGAGTTGTAGATTCACATCGAATGTAAAATGTCTGCACTATGCCTCATCTGAAGAAAGAAAGAAAGAAAGAAAGAAAGAAAGAAAGAGAAAGAAAGAAAGAAAGAAAGAAAGAAAGAAAGAAAGAAAGAAAGAAAGAAAGAAAGAAAGAAAGATCCTATAACCCTGAAGTCTGCTCGCCTTGATGCCCTTCACATATGCTTGACTCCAATTCCCATCAGCTGAAAAAGATACACATTTCAGCTTACGGTGCTTGGGGCAGGGAAACCAATTGTCAAAAGATGCATTTAGCCTTAATGAAGGAACCCAGCCCTTGTAGTTTACCATCTTGTGTCATTCCAGTATGTTAAGCCATAAGCCAAAGATTACAGACTACAGTGTGTGAACCCAATCAGCATTCATTTCACTGTTAGGAAAAAAAGGACTCTCTAAATCATGGCAGCTCATCCCTTTTGTCTTTTCCAATTAGAACTGTATTGTATTTTAGAACTTTTCCTCAAAATCTGGCACAGAAGGCTTAAAAGTTGAACATACACTGTAATTGAATGCATTGACTTTGATCAAGTTAGGCTGCTTGTCCTATAATCTTTACCTGTAAAATGCCTTCAGCTCGACTCTCAATCCTCAAAAAGTACTGTAGAATTCTTTGTGACTTAAAAGCAAGTGTACTTAAATATTTTGCACAAGGGACTGCTCACTCTCACTCCTTCTTCACATGTCCATGCAGACATCCAAATAAACTCTGTACTAACTCTGTGCTAAACTTTGCAGAGAAGAAGCTTGGAACAGAAGAGGGTTTAGATTCTCACAGGACATAGTGCTCATTAGAGAAGGAGGGGCAGCAGACAGAGAACTGGCAAAGTGGGGAGACTTAAAACACCCTGGAGACTGATGGAAAGGAAAAAGCTGGAAATAGAGGTGAGGGTTGGCAGATAAAAAGGCTGAAATAGACTTAGACATCTGTAGTGGTTGTTGAAGACGGACTCCTGGTTTTAATCCAGAAAACCAGAACTAGAATGGATTGGACAATGTTTGTATTACTGAAGACTTGCTGGTTCATAAGTGGTTGAAAGTCCACAAAGTATTTGAGGGCAAGACTGGGAGAAGACTCACTGAAGAGGAAAAGCACCATGGGACAAATTATTAATCAGTGCAGACTGCGCAGTGGGGATGTGCAGATAGACAGAAGAAAGAAGATCAAAGAGTTATCTGTCAGAGGGTCATCAGCTGGATCTAGGCAACTGTCAATTTCATCTGACTGAAAGAGGTAGAAAATTGACTAAGTTCTGCAAGCTTTTTTCTTAACTCTAGATAGGAGGAGTTCTAGGATTTAGCGATACAGAGGGGTACATACATGCTAAGCATATACATCCTAAATTCCTGTCATAATGTTCTAAGATATCCATACGGCACTTGGAATGGCTTTGAGCTAAAAGTTAGAGTTCAGGGGAAAAAATGTTTCTCTCCTCTAAAGGCTACTGTGCTAGGAGAGGGTACAATTATTTGCTGTGGAATGTAAAGCAGTTTGGGATTTATAAATCACTTACATTGCTGGGAGCTGGGAAACTGAAACTATCTTTTAAATTCAATAAAATAAAATAAACATTTGAATACTATGTGGCACTGCCTCTTTCAGTCAAGTTGCTCTCAAATCCATATATGAGATTTTATGACATACACTGTCTGTTCTGGCCTTAAACAGGCAGGTCCCCCAAAAGCAATGGAGTTGGGGGAGTGAGAAAAAAATAACACACTTCTCTTTAATTCTAGCTTCACCAACAAAATTCTACCAACTTGCCAAGAGTTTTCTTTTCTTTTTCTTTTTTAACAGAAAAACCTGGGGCATTGGCAACCCTCCTAACAGCTGACTGTCCTTTTGTATAAACAGATATGTAAATACTGATTATACATGAAACAGATACAGGAAAAGTGGTGGCCATTAATAGAGAGCATTTCATAGTAAGTCAGGAAAAAAAAAACGTGTAAGAAGATGATGATCTGAACATCTGACAGGTGCTAGTAGAATCTTCACTGCATCATTCCTTGAATAAGAATAAAACAACAACAGCAACAACAACACATATCTTTCAGTGGCTTTTCTTACATTTTCCAACTACTTACCAAAATAAATCACTTTTTCCCCCCCTTATTCTTTCAGGTACAGCACTATTCCTAGTTGGTCCTTTGGAAAGATTTGGGGGAATGGCTTTTTAAAAATGCCGTATTTCCTGAAATGTTGTCCATGGCTTCGTGGCAATATGTGACATTTGACCATCAACAGTGTAGCCTGCAAAGTCCTGGAGAGTCCTGGCTATTTTTTCCACTGGACAATTGATCCAAATGATTAGTTGGCTGGCAGGGACCATTCCCCCTTTTCTCTGTGCTAATGGCAGCAGGAAATTGGTGATCTACAGTGGAGACGGAGAAGGGAAACATTTGGGGTGTGTGTGTTTGTATGTGAATATGGGAGATACAGAGAGAGAAAAGAGAATGATACAATGGGTATAAAGGAGTACTGCCCTGTGTAAATCAAATAAATAAATAAATAAATAAATAATGTGGGTAGGTATGCAAATAAGTGCACATGTGTCCGAGTCTTCTCAAGCAATGACCCAGAATCCATTCAGCTCTTGGAGCTGAAACAATTACCCACTGATGCTGATGAAGTGAAATCTCCAAGGGACAGAAGGGCAGGTGCGCCATTACCCTAGGTAAACAGCAGGCCTCAAATGGGTCCATGATTCTGGCATTTTAGGAGATGTACAGGGCAGGACAGTGCATTAGGCTGCCCATCCATCCTGCCCCACAGCTCACCATGAGAAGGGCCATTAGAGGATGGTATATTTGAAGGGCTGTTCATTTCACATCTGGCTGAAAGACAAAGAACTATAAAAAGGAGAACCAGAAGCCTTGAGCTGGTCCACCAATATAGCCCTTAGGAGAGGAAGCAGCTGTACAGGTCCCAGCCTCCCCTACTATGACTAGATGCACGGCTCTGAGACTTGAATTAATTATTTCAATACTAGCAAGTGCTCAGACACATTAGCATTGGCACATTTTAAGCCTACTGTGCGCTCTCTCTCTCTCTCTCTCTCTCTCTCTCTCTCTCTCTCCCTCTCTCTCATGGTGGGTTGCCTCTCCTTTGGTATTAATAAATGACCCCTCTGTGCTGGGCACAGAGAGAGAGAACTGCTCCTGTCTGTGCTCCTGCCCTCTGAAGATGCCGGTCACAGATGCTGGCGAAATGTTAGGAAACAAAACTTCCAGAACACGGCCGCACAGCCCAGAAGACCCACACCAGCCAGCAACCCCTCTATTCTTCAGGGTCCTTGGCTGGGCTTTGAAGTAATGCCATAGCAAAATACTTTTTTGGAAGTTTGTCTGGCTTAGTTATCTTTTTAAAGCTGGGCCAAGACCCTTTGATTTGTCTTGAAATTTTTGTGCTCTCATGGGACATTTCTTTCTGGTTCCCATTTGATACATTTCAAGAAGAGAAAGGAATCATCATCATCATCATCATCATCATCATCATCATCATCATCATCATCTGGAGAAAATCACAAAATATAAAGACCTGCAAATAGAAGTAGAATAACCGTGGCAAAGAAAGCAAAGATAGTACTAATAGTTATAGGTGCCTTGGGTGCAGTCCCAAAACATCTGGAGCACCACTTGAAGACCATCAGCATTGACAAAATCACCATCAGTCAACTGCAAAAGGCAGATTTACTTGGAAAAGCTTCCATCCTGCGACAATACCTTTAACATCATCAAACAACAACATCTGCCTATCCCAGGTCCTTGGGAAGGACTCAATAGGTGAATAAAAATGCCAAATCCAGTCTAAACATCTGGCTAACTGTGTGACCAACAATAATTCAAATGTACATGCCACTCAGCTCCAGTGTCTCCCAGGAAAGGAAAGACTGTCCAGAAACTGGAAGAAAAAAGAGGTGAAATTGCAAAAGCACACAAACTAATGTATAATTGGTTTAACTTTTCAGAGTATACTTTTTTCTTCAAGGGAATGTCAAATCAGCAGGACAGGCACATTTTTAAAAGAATTCTTCAGTAGGCAAATGAAGTCTGATTTATTTCAGATTGGAGATTTAAGATACTGAGGGCAATCTGACTTAGAGTAGTTTCAAGACTTAATTTGAAAAAAAAAAAAGACCATAGACTATAATGGGAAAACTTCAAAATGTCAGAAGCAACTTCATTTTCTGGCAGAATGGGATGAAAACAGCATGGTTGGCAGACTCTTTACAGGACACTCTCTGCTAATTTTCAGTTTGATCACTTCAAGGATTATACATACATACATACATACATACCCATCCATCCATCCATCCATAGAGACATATATCTCTCACTCCATAGCTCTTTTAGGGCAGAGAGAAGAAGGATGAAGAAAGGACGACACAACTTCTAAACTAGTGAACAGCCTATAGAGAGGTTTGCTGAACCAGCAGAGAAAGTGTTTTACTCCAGTTTAAAGATTATGATAGGAAGGAAGGAAGGAAGGAAGGAAGGAAGGAAGGAAGGAAGGAAGGAAGGAAGGAAGTTAGTTCTAAATTTCCACTTGCTTTTCTAGGAAGCCATGGACATTAACAAATGGACACCAATTATGGGTGTTTTTCTGCCTCTGACCACTAATATTTCTAAGGGGCCAGGGATGTTGGCGTAGCTAATTGGCATTGGCCCCTCCTACAAAGGAGACCCTCACTACTGGCAAGACCCAAGTTGTGTGAGAGTTGTGGCTTGCTTGCAGTATTTGATGTTAGCAAGCTAGCAGCAGCAGCAGCAGCAGCAGCAGCAGCAGCAGCAGCATGCCTCTGTGAGATGCAATGCTACAGATACAGCCAAGCAACAGAGAAAGATGGGGGCTATTTTAAAATTCTGTTGCAAATGTTATGATGCCTGCAAATCTCTTTTCCATTTTTTGTTTTCTCTTTTTTTCCTTTTTTCTTCTCTTTTCATTTCCAAAATTAATAGAAAGGAAGGAAGGAAGGAAGGAAGGAAGGAAGGAAGGAAGGAAGGAAGGAAGGAAGGAAGGAAGGAAAGGAAGGAAGAAAGAAAGGCACAGAGAAAATGGCCACTCAACCCCTGTTTTTAAAGCAGTAAAAATTTGAGCCTGTGCCTGCAAGTGTTAGCTTAGCACCTATTCACTCACTGTCAAGAGACCTGCCCCAAATGCACAGAATTTTAAAAAATAGGTAAGGTCAGCCTCAAGCCCATATTCAGTGCTGAGTGCTCAGCTGAGCCCCCAGGTATGTCGACAAGATCATCACAAAAATGTAAGATCCCATTAGCTCAAGAGAAAGCAATGCTAAAGTTTGCAACTGGGCAGATTCAAGAGTTTGATAGCTGAGGAAGTGAAGAAAACCGAAAGCAAGGTCAGCCTTGTCACTCCAATAGAACTCTGCTAGGAAAAAGGTTTAATGAGAATGAAACTGATTAGCTGGCTTTTCATGCCAATCAACCCCCCTCCCCCATATGAAATTTAAGTTGTAGCATTGTATATTGTCTGTAGCAACTCCACAAGCAATACAAATCCTACAAATCTGCAAAATGCTTCAGAAGATTACAAAGTGTTTCAAAGCCACCTGATTCAGTCTGCGACTTCCAAGCAGAAGTATCAGCTTCAGTGCAAAATCTGTTTGAATGAATGATTTGATCAAAGCATCATCAAAATGATGCCCTTTTCTGAAGCTTTGCATATATCCTATTCTTCAGTACAGTAGGTGCAAGTAAATTTTTTAAATCACAGGTTATGCATAGATTGTCATAGATTTTAATTATTTGTGTCACCTTTACTATACTGAACAATTATTTTTAAAGTAATATATGCTATTAAAAGTGTTTTTTTTTTTTTGAGGGGGGTAATGTACCCAAAGAAGGAATGTATTGTAAAATCTGATGAGATTAATAAACCACCCAAGTGGTTTTGACATCTACTCTATTATGTTCTGCTCCTTTCACTGACAGAGGAAATATGGAGTGCATACTAGTATTATTTATGATTTGCTATTTTCTTTTTAACAGTTAGCTGCTCTAGAAACTCTTTGGGATTGAAGAAAAGGATGTGAAGTTGCCAATGCATAACATAAAACAAATCCACCCAAGTGATTGATTTAACTAATGAAGTACATGAATATATGTATTGTTTTAGAAAAAGACCCGTATCTAGAGATCAATGAATCTGTCAATTTTGCTTTCATCCACATTCAAAGGTTTAAAATTTTAATTTCTTTCTGCCCCGTTTATGAAGACATTTTAAAATGCTGGCAGGTTCTTGTTAAAAGAATGAGCCCAGCAAAATTCTTATCTATCTGCCCTGGCAAAACTCAACAGATACAGCTGTTCTCAACATAGAGAAGACCCCACTGTTTTCTGTAGGTGGTTATTAAGATGGAAAGCCTTATTTTTTTTTTTTTCAAAAAAAGCTTGATTTCAGCTCTGCAAATATAGTTGAATAAATTAGGATTCAAGCCAGTCTAAGAGCTAAGCATTAAAGGCTCAGTGCTTCAATGGAGGAATTTGTGAGTTTTATCCCTTCCCCCCTCTGCCCACCCACATTCAACTTTTTATAAATATATCACAATTTCTTTCTGCCCAATTTGTGAAGAAATGTATATGCTTTGTTAAGTCTTATTAAAAGAAAACCAAATAAAAATCTTACTTTTCTTACCCATATCCATACTGTTTTCCACTTCCCACCCCTGTGACACAAGATAGTGTTTTGACTGGGAAATGTGATCTTGTATGTTTTATCCCTTAGAAATAAAAATGGAAATTTAGATGTACTTTCTGAATTCTCTGAACAGTATTTTTTTTTAAAAAAACAAATGCAATCATTAGATGAGCTTCCTTAATCGTTCTTAAGAGCTCACGGAAAAACATTTGTCTCGGCTTATCACACGATGCCTGTGGCATGAATTAATCTTGCAGAAAGCGAGAGCCAGGCTGTGCCATGCTAAGGATGTTTGCTTGGCAGCAAAGACCACTGAACTCAGTGGGACTTACTTCTGAGTAAACCTGCACTGGACAGGGCTTTGGGAGGGAGAGCAAATCCAAGCATCTCCTGTGTTAAAATCTGGGAAAGGGAAATCTGAAAATGCCAGACCTTTCCCCAAAGTCTCCAGCTTTCTCTTTTCATAAGTATGAAGAGGCAGACGGAGTGATGTTTCTGCTTTTCTGGGCATGTAGAAAAAAAATCAGAGGCTTAGGGAAGGTGGGGAGGGGGGTGCGAGGGAAAGAATTGCAGAGTCTCATGTGTAAAATGAGCAAGGAGGAAGGAGAGACTAATTCCCTGATTTAAAAGGTGACAATTTGTCTGTGCAGCCAAACGGTCCTGTCAAGGCAGTGTTGTCCAAACTTGGCCACTTTAAGATGAGTGGACTTCAACTCCCAGAATTCCCCAGCCAGCCATGCTGGCTGGGGAATTCTGGGAGTTGAAGTCCACTCATCTTAAAGTGGCCAAGTTTGGACAACACTGTGTCAAGGCATCAGGAAATTCGGGGACTTGAATTCAGAGAGGATGCTTTAGAAAACAGAGGCTGCCTTGAGCTCCTTGGAGTAACCTCGGAAGCACCAGAAGCTGTTTTGCAATTTTGCCTTCTCATCTGCTTGGCTTTATCACGGCGGTAAATAGGGATAATGACAGAGCGTCCGTCATTTTGACTTAAATGCCAGTTTTTAAGTAATAATAAGCTCACAGCAGGTTCGATTTGGTCTGTACAGAGAGAGTACATGGGGTTATTTTCCTGTTTGCTTTCTTGTGGTGAATTATCACAATCCTCAAAGGCCAGGCGGTTGCTCTCTCTGTTAAAAAAACACACAGAGGAAATGAACAATCAGCCCCCTCTGTGACACACTTAGCAGGATGTGCTCATTTGTTGTTCTTCAGAGTGATATTTTGGAGGGGTGGGGGGTGGAGCAAAGAAGAAATGTATAGATCACTGATTCTAGGGTGAAGCTGGCTTTCATATAATGCAAAATAATAGTGCTCTTTCTCTTTCCAGCTTTACCACCCCGAGCATCTCCTGCCTGCACTGCGTTCCCTAATGGGAAATGTTAAAATCAGTGCTTATGATAATGCCCTTGTTCCCATGGACACCAGAGCACTGCAGAACCAAGATTAATGGAGGACCATTGAGACGGGCCCTAAAAGATTGTCCCTCTTGGGTATTATGGTCTGTCATGCAGCATCCATTAGCTGTATAGTGGAGGGGCCCCCTTTGTCAAGTTGGTATCCCTGGGACCAAATGGAGCCACCACAAGATGGCATTTTTCTAGTACAGGAACTGATCATTTCATCCCTGCATAAGGCATCATAAATTGGACTTATGGATCGGTTGCTGGCATAAATAAGTCCCTTTGATAGTTAGTAGAAGATATTATGACACTCCAGGGTACAGGAGGGGACATTGGCATTGTCAATTTCCCCCCTAGTCCTGGCATCTTGGTGCCTCTGATCTTTCTGAAGATTCAGGGCACGCGCTGTTCATTACAGTTTGGGCACCAGGGACTTGTTGTTTTTTTTCTTTTTCTTTTTCTTTTTCTCTTTTTTTTTGCAAGATTAATGAGTGCCACGGAAATTCTCCAGCGCATCTCGATAATTAAGTCTTTGTTTATCAAAAAACAAGTTATATTAGGAGCAGAAAATTCGCAGTAATTATTCATAATTCTAACAATTCAAGTATAGCTACCTCATTTGCCTGGGTAATTCTGCTTTTTAATTTCTTGCATACATTTGCATATTAATTTTGCCCATCGGCTGCAGCAGACTTTGACAGTTTGTTACTATGTGATGGTTTTCGCAGGGGTGCGACTCAGTTGGGTGGCATTTCGACTGGGTGCAATGATAAATTATGAATTTTCTAATTTGCTGCATAATGAAGTAACCCCTTCCAGCCCAATTAAAAAAAGAACAAGGAAATCCAAGGCACAGTATCTCATATATATATATATATATATATATATATATATATATATATATATATTCCTTCCAGTGTAGAGCAGCATTTTCCTCCCACTGTAAAAAGCAGATGATTGCATTTTTAGCCTTTCCAAATGATTCTTCTTTTCCATACACTGAATGCAGTCCATGATTTATGTATCCCCTGCCTATATTCATGCTTCAAATTGGCCACTTCTCAACCCACAGGGCAATCAGGGATGATAGTTAAGAAATCCAGACTCTATCTCTGATGCCCAATTTCTTCTGCAGTGTTCAGTTTATACGTGTGTGTGTGGCGGGAGGGTATGTGTGCTCTTGTGTGCATATATTTGTCTGTCTTGGTGTAAGGAAGAATGTCATTCAAGGGAACAAAATGAGTGTTTGTATTAACTGCATAAGCAAGAGGCAATAAGGGTGAAAATTAACTTCTAAGCGCTAGCCTGGGCTTCCTTCTCATACAAAACAGTTGAGAGGGAGAAAAAGGGAAAAATATGTATTACTTTGGTGTAGTTAACAATAAAAGGGGCTTAATTGTAGGACAAGGAGTTGTAGTTTAGTATTTTTTAAGTGTCTTGGGGACATTTGGTAATCTACTGCTCTCGACACAGCACTTAGGCAAAAATCAAGCCCGTCCAAATGCCAGATAAAAGCTGTGAATGTTCCTGCATCAAACACTTTAGGTAGATGGCAAGCCTGATACAACTCTGACTTTAAAACAATCAGTGATAAGATTACAAATCTGTGGAAGCATGAAACAAATGCCAGCATTAGGCAATTATACAGAGTTTTAATACAAACCAATTCCTTGGCATTTTGCCACTCTTAAAAATGCTATGTTCATATAACAAAATGATATACAACAAAAATGCAAACTCCCTCACACAAATGGCTCTGCTCTTTGATTTTTCTAAGAGCTACGGCTGAGCTACCCCAGTTATCTATCTCACAAGATCTGACACTAATATACTACAATCAAGCACCAGAGAGCACAACATACAGCCACAAAGTCTATTTCAGTTTTGAGTAAATTAAGTTTGAACAGGATAACTTTAATGTATCCCTTGGCAGTTCTGAATTGATTTGGCACAGGTGGGCCACAGGGGACACTCACCTGGCCCTGTGGTGGCCATATGTGCAGACCACAAAGTCATCTTAGTGCTGTGTTAAGATTTTCTTTTGAATTCTTGAGCTTCCCACCCCCCCGCCAAAATCTGGTAGAACAGAAACTGCTTTTCTTCTTTTTTCAAAATCGCTAAGACAATTACGTGAATCTCTCATGCAGGGGGATTTCTGTTGCTACCCTAGTTACTGGGTGGCTAACAGGAGTTCTTGAGTCAGTCTTTTCAGAGCTTTGAACAAGTGCTTTGATTTGAGAAAGCTTTAATTGGCTCACCCTATCAGAACCGATTTGTGAATTGGAGACCTGCTTTGAAGCAGTGAATTTAATCAGGTGGATGTGAAGTAGCCCACAAATGTAATGAATGGACAAGCTACTCCTGGATATTATTCCACTTTGGTTCTGGATAGGGTACCACTTGCCCACTTTGGTGTGCAATTTGAGAGTCCTCCTAGATTAATGGCCCTACCTGAAGACAGGGTGACAATGGTAGCTAGGAGGGCCTTTGTATAGATTTATTTTCTGCAGCAACCATACCCTTTCCTGGATCAGGAGTCCTGAGTCACTCACACCTCATTCATCTCTCATTTGTACTACTGCAATGTGCTCTACATGGGGCTACCCTAGAATACTTCTCAAAAGCTACAGCTGGTCCAGAATATGGTGGTATGAGTAGTTATGAGTGCACTTGAAACACTACTACTATATGGGCTATACTGGTTGCCAAATTCAAGGTGATAATCATCTTTAAAGCCCCCTGTGGTTTAGGGCCTGATTATTTGTGGGACCACCTCTCTCCAATTGTTTCTGCTTGTCCCATTAGATCAGTGTTGTCCAAACTTGGCTACTTTAAGATGAGTGGACTTCAACTCCCAGCTGGGGAATTCTGGGAGTTGAAGTCTACTCATCTTAAAGTGGCCAAGTTTGGACAACGCTGCATTAGATCCATTATGGTCAGCACTTATTAGGGTCAGCATGCACTAAACGAATATCATCTTATGAGATCCTGGAATCATATTTTCCCTGTTACCATTTCTGCCCTCTGGTGAGCTGTGTTGCCCCCCTCTTTTTAAATTAAGATTTTAAAAAGAACAGTAAAAGATAATACAAAGTGAAAGAAAAAAGAAAAAAAATACAAAAGATTTCCCCCTTTTAAGAAAGCGACTTCCCACCCTCATCACCACAAGTAATAAACAATGTCATAATTTTACCCCTCTTAACTGAGAAATATAAAACTCTTCATCCCATAACCCATCTCTTAGTAGTAAACAAATCATCTTCACTTTTTAATCGTCAGCAAAAAGACCAGAGTTCTAAAATATTAAAATTAATTAACAAATATAAAACTCAACTTTCCATGCCTCAGCTCTTAACTGTAAGCAAAACCCCATTTAAAAGGCATAAAAGGTAGAAGCAAACCAAGTCTAAATTTTAACATAACAAAAAAAGACAATTTCTCCTTTAATAAAACAACAAACTCCAATACGCGTCCCATTCCAGATGCCAACCATTCCAAAGATAGCCACCCCAAATAACAACCCATCCCATTCAAATAAACATTTCCTATCTCAGCTTTAAACGATTCACAAATATAAGGTAATCCCAGCATCCTAATACAAAAAAGTCTATAATTTAACATAACAAAACAGTTTCTCCTTAAAAAAAAAAAAATCACACAGTTAGATACTAAGCATTTAGATACTAAACAGTTAGGTGACAGAAAATAGCTCTAAAGTAAAGAATTTAAACACCATATAAGTAAATCCAGTATCACATTTTTCCAGTCAAAGTATCAGTAAATCCAAACAAACAAACAAACAAACAAACACAAACCCACCATCCAGAGTAACACTGTGCCCCATTTTAGCCCTGGTTGAATAAGCCACACACACACACACAGAGAACAATCTTTCTCTGTAATCCATTCCAATAGTTGTTGATCCTCATTATGAAATTCTTTCATTCTTTAAGCAGTCTGTTTTGTAAATCCAACAAAAAAGAATTATTCCCATTACTTTCTGGGATTGGCTTTTTTATTTTCTTCTTAATTTTTAAAACCTCATATAGTTTTATTTTTGCATCTGATGGCAGGTTCTTATCCAAAGTTTCATTTATGTTATTCTCAAATGGAATTTGTTGTATATCTTCTTCTATAACATCTTGTTCTGAAGACAGATGGTTCCCAGGAAGACACCACATAGTTGCCATAATTGAATCTCGATGCAATCGTGGGTGGAGTTCCTTGAAGGTATCTCTAAACAACCATGATAATTTATTTCCTACAAACATGCATTAATTCTTTAAAAATAATTTCAAAGTCTTAATATTTAAAGTGCAACCAGTGTTTTCTGAGCCCTTAATCTTTTTAAAACTTTCTGTAGCCAAAACCTTGTCTTGTTTTTTGCTGTTTATTTTAAATTATTAAAAGTTATAAAAATAAATCTTCATTTCTACATAATTTTTCTCGTATTAAGGTTTGAAGGTACTCACTCACCGGGTGATTTCAGCCTTGTCCCTTTGAAGGTGTCTAACTTCATTAAAGCCATTAATAAGCAATTTCCAAAGGTAGTTAGCAAGGGAAGTGCATGAACTTAGTGTCCTTTGTGATGAGAGCAAATATGGCAGATTCCCCAGTCTCCAGGTTACCCCTCCTCACACACCAGAAATTGCTGTCTTGTGGTATCTTTGTGAGGAAAAGGAACAACCATAAGAGGAAACAGCTTGGGCAACCTTGCGTCTCTCTCTTTTATCCAGAGAGGATCAAAGGAGCCGATCTGTTAACCAGCTCCTTAAAAAGTCCACAAACATCAGCTCTGCTTTTTTGTGGAGCTATCTTCAGTCAGCCATCTTCCCCGGAAGTCTGGTACAGCAGTGTTGCCCTTGAGGTCCACATGACTCCAACCATGCTGTCTTTTTGGAAGGCCATAAAGACGTAGCTCTAAGCCATGGGGTTTTGTGAACTCCCTAGCATGTTATGACCATTTTAATTTTTGCATTCCCTGGATGATTTATTTATTTTTTCTATTGTTGTACTATGGTTTTAACTTATTGTGTACACTGTCTTGAGTCTTTTGACAATTAGGTAGCCCTGCAAATCAAATACATCAATAACTCTCCAGATTCTGCTGCATGTAGACAAAGCTGGCAGCAAGCAGGTCTCCCTTCCACATTCTACACAATCATACCCAATACACAAACCTTACTCAGAGAGTAAATTAACACAGAAGCCAGGGGGGTGTCCCAAGGACCCTTCTTTTTGATTGGAGAGAACAAAGTTTAGTCATTTGGAATCCCAGCCTTAAGAAGGGAGGAATGCCCAAAAGGAGTTTTTTCCCAACTCCTAATTTTTCTGTTTGAAAAGCTTTGCTGTGAGATTTATTTCTTAATTTCTTAGATTTAGAAGGCTACCCAACCCCAAAATTACTCAGGGTAACTTACATAATTAAAAGGGAAGGTATGTGAGAGATTAGAGAGAAATCACTGGTAGATATAGCTGGAAAAGAGAAAGCAGAGACTGGAGATGAGGGAGGGAGCACTGGATTGGGACACAGCAGGAAAACAAAGGAGTAAAATTGAATTGCTCCTAAACCTTTAATTAAGTTGGAAATATATGAAAAGCAAGGTTTATCCAGGTAAATATTGAATCACAGCATAACAAGGAGCAGTTAGCTAGAATGCACCATCAGAATTTAGGCTTTAATTTCTGGGCACTGGTCCAGTTTTGCTTTCCATATCTTGATAGTTTCTGGTAATTGTCTCTAGTAACTTTTATACTTGTGAAAAGCAAATTCAGTTCTTGAATTTTTGTTATGTCTTAAACTGTGCCTGATAAAATGCCCTATAGCATTTTAAATGCCATATTGTACTCAGCTGAACTTGTTTTGTTTATTTGACTATCTCAAGTTAGATAGTCTGTTCACAGTCACTCATGTCCTAGTCACCTCCCACTTAGATTACTGTAATGTGGTCTACATGGGGCTCTCTTGGAAAGCACTCGTAGGCTAGTGCCGAATGCAGCAGCCTGGGCAGTGATGGGTGCATCCCAATATACTTGGGTGACCATATGGCTTCAGGTGCTGCATTGGTTGCAGTCAGCTTCTGGGTGAAATTCAAGGTGTTGGTCGCCACCTTTAAGCCCTTTCAAGACTCCAGACCACGTTTTTGGAAACACTGCCATCTCTTGTATTCATCTGCCCATCCGGTCAGGTTGAATAGGATGAACTGCCTCCTATCCCATCTATATTAGATTGTCAACTGACAGAAGCAGGCCTTTTTGACTGCCACCCCACTACTTTGGAATTCCCTCCCCAGGAAGATTTGGTCTGCTCCTTCCATTCTGGATTTCAGGAGAGCAGTTAAGACCAGGCATTACATTTGGCACAAGAGGAGGGCGTGTTCTGAGGGAAGGCTAGAATTTATTGGGTGCCTGATGATGAATTTTGTTTGTTTATTATTTTGAAATTTTCAATTGTGTTTATATTATGGATTGATTTATTGTTTTTGATGGGGTTGCTTTTTATATGATGCTGATCTTGATAGTTAAGCCACCAAGAGCCTTCAGGACTGGGTGGCATCCAAATGAATGAATGAAGTACGGATTTTCCTTTTCTTATTTTTTTAAAAATAAAATTAATTTTAAAACTATAATTCTACTTTTGCTTGCACTGTCTGCAAAAATGAAGGGTGTGTGTGTTTTTCTTTGACCACATTCATCAAGGGCTGGGGGTATGTGATACAGAGTTAAATTTTCCTTTTATTTATTCAGCCATTTATTCATCAAACATATAGCCCTTTCCCCCAGCTGTAATTCACAACTCTAGGCAGTACACAGCAGTTAAAATAAAGCAAGAAACCCCAAAGAAACAAAGCAAAACAAAAAGCCAATAATAACAAAACAGCATAATTTACAAAACCCCACACTGGGGAAAGAAGTAAACTCCACTACAAACATATCTCAGGGAGCAGAATCACCACTGGGCCAGATGGAAAAGCCAAGTCTTCAAGGCTTATGAAAGCACAGCAGGGTTGGGATGTAGGAAGCTAAGAGGGAACCATAGAGGGTTTTCATGGTGACAGCCAGCATCTGGAACCCCATCCAGAAGCCAACTGGCAGCAATGCAGCTTGTGAAATAGTCACCTTATATAAGTGAACTAAAGAACATCAACACTACTTGTGCTGCTGCATTTTGGACTTGCTGTAGCTTTCAAGTGATCTTCAAAGGCAGTCCCAAGTACAGAATGTTCCAGCAGTGCAGATGGGAGGTGACTAACAGGTGAGGGACAGAGAGAAGTCTATCCATTTAAGGTCATAATTCATGCACAAGACTAGGCCCTCTTAGGTGTAGTGCCATTTGCTATTTAAGTAAGAGCTGTGAGTCCAGGAGGATCCCCAAATTATGCATGGCTTTCACCTGGGGAAGGGTAACCCCACTGAGAATTTAAGATGGCAAGTCTCTGGAACTGGAAACTCCTTGAATCCAAAGTTACTTGGTTTCACAAAAGTTGACCCTAAGCCCAGGCTCTGAGATGCCCTATTTTTGTTTGTCTGTTTGTTTTTAATTGGAGCAGGACATTTCAAGTTCAAGAAAGTTCTTGACAGACTCTTTGTTAAACTGTTTGAAAGCTGTTGCGTTGTCCTTTCCTCCTACATTTTAATTTTTTTCTCAGACCAAAAAGCCTTAGGAGCCAGGGAGTTTGCACAGTTATGAAGAAACATGTAACAGGAAATACATTCAACTCATACAGGCTTAAAAGAAATTCTAATTGCCCTAATCTACAATAGAGAATCAGAAGCCTCTTTTGTAAGGAATGAATATTTTCAGAAACCTTGGCACAGTTTTGGTACATTATTACTATTTACTATAATATTTACACAGTGCAATTGAAGCTATATGTCATTGTAAACAAATACTCAAGTTGGTGTCCCATAATCTCATTGGTCCCCTCCATTATGTGTCTGCACAATTTACTCTGGACTATGTCATACATTCTATTTTTGTAGTTCTACACCAGGAATGTGTGTATGCAAAAATCTGTGTTATAGAAGGAGTCTTCAGAGAGACACTGACCACAACTGGTAGTTTACCTGATGGTAAACCTGGCTTTGCTTCTAAATAACATGTGAATTAGTCTTGGATGAAATATGATGGTTATGAAAAAGCTCAAATACATCCTAGACATCTAGAAGGTTGTAGGGACTGAACCGTTGGCACTGCATTAATACTCAAGCCCCAGCAGAAATCAGTGTGGGATGATCGTAAAGGGATCCACTAGAGCAAAATGACCCTGTTTTCTCCAAGGGAATGCATGTACAATTTAGGGCTAATGTAGATCCAAGGCTGAAAGACTTTTTGGCAGACCTAAATCTGAAGGACTCACTGATAAAGTGTTGTCTCATATGCTGCCATTTACAGTAGTGGCCCCTTCTGTAGGGGTACCTGGAGTGAAAATAGGAGAGAACAGGAGGCCAAATTCTTCATTTAAAGCCTGGAGTTGAATCTGAGGGCTGCCTCATCATGCTGGGGCATTGTGAAAAATTAATATGGCAAAGTTTAGGCACCTTGTTCAAAGGGGCCCCAGAGTAGTCATCACTGCTAGTCTCTGCTAGAGTGCTGTGACTCTGTGCTGTCCAAGGATACAGTGTGCAAATGGTGGGTCTATGGCATGTTCCACACCAATTCTCATTATATAAAAAGCCTAGTTTACCTCTGATTTTTCTCCAGCGTGGAAGATCTTCATTTCAGGAAACATGTATCTTCATAATGTCATCCATATTTGGGGGGGGGCGCTGGTGGTGGTTTCAAATTTTCATTAGGATGACTAAGGCACACAGTTTTCTCAACATTTATTTACTATGCTTTTTAAATGTTATTTAGACTGCTTTTCTGTAGTGATTCCATAAATAGATTGGGTCAGTTGAAGGATGCCTTGTTATTTTGATCAAATCCGTTTCAAATCAGAAGTAGGAACTTTCTGCAAGTTTAATTAAGGAAAAAGTTTTTAAAAGACAATGAGAAAAATATTAATGATGAAATACATGATTTTATCTCTCTATAAACCACTATTCAACCACTGTTGTCAAAACTGCATGCCACAGGATTTGAAACCAAACAAAAGATTCCTATCACATTCATATGAATAAAAATTGAGGCACATTTAAAAATGGTCTCTCAAAGATCTGAAGGAATAAAGCCTAGAAGGATCTGCTATTCTGCCTCACAATCTTCCTCCTAAGATGTTTTATTTATTGCTTTATTTAAAAGACTTGCATAGCTGCCCATTTTATGTAACATAACTCTGGGCAGCTCACAACAGTAAGAAGAGAATAAAAGCAATAACAAGTATAAACCCCCCAAAAACAGAATATTCCTGGTGCCCCAAGCACAGCAAACATACACATATGTATAACAACTGGGCTCCAGAGTCACATCAGTCCAAGGTTTGTGGGAACAGCCATGTCTTTACTGTTTTCTGGAAGGGTAGGAGGGTAGGGGCCTGCTGGTTCTCAGTGGGAAGGGTGTGCCAAAGGGCAGGGGCCACTACCAAGAAGGTGCCCCACATAGGCATATTTGCCCAATAAGTTTATCTTTAAATTTCCACTGACAACGTGATTGGACTTTCCAGAAAAGGCACTCCATGTTCTATAATGATTTTCTTCATATTGGAGTATGTCTTCGAGGAGTGTTTTTGGCTGGGAATAATGGATATGCTTCATTAGGACCACCAGTTCTAGAGGAACATGAGCTGTTCATTTTGTTTTATCCATTGCTTTTTATATCATTCACTAAATCCAATTTTTGCTTGATTTAAATGAAATGAAATGAAATGAAATTTCAGTACTAGAAATATTTTGCTGGAATTTCACATTCTTAACTCTCTCCCAACTGCAGCATTGGCATTGGTTTATTTATCACTTTAAATAAAAATTGGAAAGCTGTGACTGTGAAAGTTAACTAGATTTACGTTTATACATTAGTTTGAGAATGCAAAATTATGTAAGTTTGCATTCAAGGGCAATCTATATGGATTTATCCCCTACACCTATGGTGGCTTTCCAGATATTGCAACAGGAGCTCTCTTTACTGGTTCTAGGAGGTGCCAGGTTGAGTGGGGCACCCAGCAAAACAGCCTTGCATCAGGATTGTGATTTACTAGAACTGCTAACTAGCTGTATGTTAGCCAGCTAGTTAGCAGAGGCAACAGAAACAGGCTGGCACAGTGAGATACAATGGACAGAGACAGAGGCCGGCACATCTGTAGCCTTGTCATCAGTTTATTCTTAAAAACATAAACATTTGGGCCAGCTCTTTTAAATGGTAACCAGCACCTATTCATTCATTACATTCTTTCCCATGCATTCATAAAGCCTTGGGTAGGATACTTTCTTGTGGTTTCTGTTATAGGGAATATGTTTGCCCAGATCCATGGGATTTGCTTTTTATTGTTTTTTTTTTAATTTTATTTTTTGACATAGCCACCCAGAGTTGTTCTGGGATTGGGTGGCCTCTAAACTGTGTAAATCAATCAATCAATCAATCAATCAATCAATCAATCAATCGACTTAAAGTTGCCCTAGTCATGCCAAATTTAAAAGAAAGGTTTGATTCACAACTTTGTCCCTGACTGGTCAGCTTTCACATATGCAGAGGACTGAGAGCTGCTTGGAATCCCAGCTGTGATGACAGGCCCAGCACAGAAATACAACATTGCATTAGCACGAGAGTCCAAAATTAAGGATTATGGATGGTTACATCAAAGAAACTCAGCTTGTCACCTTTTATGCAGCAGTGAACATGGCCTGCAATTTCACAGCATGACTCTACAGTGGCTGGTTTGTCAGTAGCCTTGGCATTGAGAAAGATTGAGTAAAAATCTGTAAGCAAAGCACCAAAGGCCCATGAAGTGGATATCACACCCTGCTTTGACCATATTGGTGCTGTTGTTGTTCACCATGAAACTGTGGATGAATGTCCAGACATGCAAGACATCCTTGAAAGCCATGTAATCAAATGTAACCTGCATTTTCTCAACAACCACTTCAAGGCACTATATAGCATATATTCCTGTTAGGACTAAATGGAGAATGAAGGCCTAGCCTGAAGCACACTGACTATCTTTAATCATCTGGTATCTTTGCTTGCCCCCTGGCCTGTGTAAGAATAAAACAATTGCTTTTGGGAAGCCTATTGTTCCTCAGCCTTCAGCATTTCAGTTTAGAGTAACCTTATAATTTGCCAAGCAGCCTTTATCAGCCCACGAAACCTTTGTTATTTGGCAAGTGCAAACTAGTGTTCTTGTTTTCCTTACCTTACAATGCTGTAGGAAAACATTCCATCTGATGAATGAAAAGTTCTTGTTTTTAGGGGAACAAGAGCTAAACATCTTGTGGGGGAGATGGGCGGCGGATAAATCCAATGAAACAAATAAATAAATAAATAAACAGTCTTTTTCCTGTAATCCATGTGGCATTCATACATGAACCCTATGGCCAAACATGAAAAAGAAATGGTAGCAAACACAGTTGAAGTTGATGCTACTTAAAATAAAAAGGAGAATTGTTTCTACACTGAGCTTCTGTATGACTTAGTTTCCTTGAGTCAGTTCAATTTTTTTGACCCAGTAAAGTTTAGTAATAGGGAATTTGCCACTAAAAAAAAATGTTGGGGAAGCGAGGGAGAAAAGGAATTTAAATGCTTCTATTATGAAGCTTGTCACTAGAAGGCAGTGTTTCCCACTGATTAAAGATGGAGAAAATATCCACATCTTGCTTCAGCTTGAGACCAAAGAGATTTTTGTTTGTATTGTTGTTGTTCAGGAATTGGAAGTGGTTTGAAACAGTGATCATTGCCTGTAGTGAGTCCTTTCATATTACCTTCACTTCTGGCAAATATGTTCTTTAGGTTTCTGGTATGAAAACCTGCAAGACCTGTTTGATCAGATATAAGTCTGAAGAAGTAAGTGTAGGCATTCCTAAACTACGTTCAACTCTCTCTCAGCATATGTATGGCCGTATATATGTGCAATACACAAACACATAAGAACATAAGCAGTGTCCTACCGGATAGGATCCCTGGCCCATCTAGTCCAGCAGGCTGTTCTCACAGTGGCCAAGCAGCTACACAGGAAACCCGCTAGTCTCCCAGCATGGATGCCCATAACATCCATGAATTGGTCCAATCCTTTTCCAGAGCCAGTCAAGCTGGTAGCCAGCACCACAAATTCCAAAACTTTAATTATATGTTGTGTAAAAAAGTTTCCTTTTGTCTGTCCTGATTCTTCCAAGATTTAATTTCATTGGGTGACCTCTGGTTTTAGTATTTTGGGAAGGGGAAAATAGTTTCTCCTTGCCCATTTTATCCACACCATTCATAATGTTGTACAATCATGTCCCCTCTCATTTGCCTCCTTTCAATTCTGATGGAGAATTTTGAAAGGCTATTTGCACTCAACAAGAAGTAGTTTCTGCGTGAAGAATCCTCTCTAACATTGTCTTATATTAAGTCAAGCTACTGATCCACCTAAATCAGTGCCGCGCAAGCAGTTATTCTCCGGCGTTTCTGGCAAAAACTTTAATTCCAGTCCTACCTTGAGATGACAAGGTTTGAACCTGGCAACTTCTGTAGGCAATATAAATTTGGGTTCTGTATTCTAAAACCACTTGCTTATTAGCTCTGATTGTTTTTAAGATTGCTTTCTCCTGTTCTTACTGTCAGTACCTTATCTTAACATTTAAATCATAAAACTGATGCTAGAAGTCAGTCAATCTAGATTTTTTGAGCAAGATTCACACAGGCAGATGATCAAGCAGTGCTGGTCCCCATAATTACTTGGAAAATATCACTATCATGGAAGCAGTAGAATTTACTGATGATGGCAGTTATCACATGAAGTAATAGTTGACATTCAAGAGGAGAACACTGTATTATTGTGTTTGTATTACTGTACTGCAAGAACACACTACCACCTGCCCATTGACAGCTGCCTCTGTTTTCTGGTTCGCATGGAAAGTACTGACTCATGGAAGTAACTCCATAGACATTCTTTCAAATGTTGCTCCTGTCACATTACTGCTTCTACCTCCCTCTACCTTCTGAAATGATAGGGCATCTCTTCCATTAGGTATAGATGAGGCTGAGGTGACTAGGTACATAGCCTGATCAAGCTCTTTTAAATAGCTGGTACTGGTACATAATAACAAAGGATTAGACCATTGTTTTGCTCTAGTGGGCAAATGGAAATTTTAAAGCATATTGTGAATTTTCTCACAAAATACAAAGTACCTTAGTAGGGCTTGGCTATTCCCAAAATGGCACCACCCTGTTGGCATGTGCCAAAACCTGGCTGTTTCAGAAAGCTTTCTGAATGGTGGATTCCCACCCTTCATAGGCAATCATTTTTACTGAGAGTGATATTCTGTAATGGAATGGATGTGGAGCTAGTATTACTACTTGTTTCATCTTATGTTATTATCATTCTTATTTAAATCTTTGCTGCTTACTATAGTGGAAAGTATGTTGCTCAGAGTTATCTGTGGCTGAAGTTGCCTATAGGTCTGCATGGATGGATGAAAGGATGGATGGAGCAAGGCGAAACAAGGCAGGGTAGCTATGATGAATATGGCCTATCACAAACTACAGTTTCTCCCCTTGATTCTTTTCACAAGAAGCCAACAACAGCCCTATTGACTAGGGCTAAAGCCCTCTCCCAAGTCAGCATTCTGATTGTCAAAGTGGCTAATGCAGGTGCTTTTGGAGAAGCACAACCAGGTCTTGAAAGCAACAACCTCTCTTGTTTTTCTCCAGCAGTTGGTACTCATGATTATTACCACTGAACACAAAGCTTCTGTTTAGTTAGCATGACAAATGACCATGACTTTGCTTAATCTCACTTAATCTCACTTAGATGCCTTAGCCATCTAAGGCAAATACAGTAAGAGACCTCCTAATCTTTGAAGAGGGTCCGTCTTTTATTTGCAACTACCTTGCTGGTGGTGTTGGCTACCAACCTCTCCTTATCAGTCAACATACATTATAAAATAGTGCACTTAATAGCAAATCAGAACTACTAAAGCTGTGCACTGTTTTAAAATACAAATGGGCTCTGCATTTTTTCTCTACCTTGCTTCACTGCATAGTACTCTTTTTCCCCCATCTCCTTCTCTTTCCCCACCCCATCAAGCTTACATGGAAAGGACAGAAAACAGGAAGATGACCACATGAAAATGGACAAAGAGTATCACATCACTTGAGGGCCACTTGTGGTCCTCCACTAGTCCTATATTCTTTCAGATGCACTGGCTAGTGTGACACTCCCACCCCCTTTTATCTCTTCAATTATTGTTTAAAGTTCTTAACTGTCTTTCCCAGTAGTCTGTCTTGTGCTATCCAAGGGGTAAAAACCATCAAAAGATTGTTTGGAATATTTGGAGTTTAGAACAGAACTCCTCATGCTCAGAGCTTGCCCTAAGCTTGCAACAAGATGGGGTGTTCATTGCACCATAAGGTCACCATAAGATCAGTTGAAACATCCTCGTTTTCCCTTTGTTTCTAGTCTTAGGGCCCCCAAATGAGATGGCTTAACTTACATTGCATTCCTATAGTAATACAATGAAGTAACACATAGCAAAGAATATCAATAATTAATTTTAAAAATCAGACCTAATAATAATGATGTAATACATATTTTAGCTATTTTTAAGACCCCAGTATTCTCCATATCTCAGTGCACAGTATAAAATATTTATTCCAATATAGCTTCAAGAGGTGGCAGTATCTGGCTGAATTTGTTTTGAGAACTCTGTGTGTGTGTGTGTGTGTGTGTGTGTGTGTGTGTGTGATTCATACTTGGATGGAACACCTGCAGGGAATTCCAGGGCTGGAGGTTAAATTGAGAAGTCAAAAAACAAAAATATCCAACAACCTACCATCCTGGAAGAAGGCAAACCACTTTTGCACTGCTACTACTAAAACTACATGGGTCGATCCATTAAGTCATCGGAAGTTGAGCACGCCAGGAGTTGAGCCCAGGGACTCTATTTTATTTCAGAGTAACATTCAAAACATCAAAGCAAATTTTAAGCAAGAATTTTAAAATGAACCAGTTCTAGGTGGTAAATATCTGAAGATAGAAATGATAAAAGTGATGGAGAGGAAACATGAACAACCAGGATTTTTGCAATGGAGGTTCCACACCTGGAGGGAAGCCGATCTAAAAGAGTGTTTCTCAAACTCAGCAACTTTAAGATGTGTGGACTTCAACTCCCAGAATTCCCCAGCCAGCATGCAAGTCTGGCTTGAAGTGCACACATCTTAAAGTTGCTGAACTTGAGAAACACTGATCTAGACCATGTTGCAGGATTTGAAACAATCCGTTCAGTACTTTCTGTTTGAGGCAGTTAAACAAATTAGTTAAAATATAATCCTAAGAGCTACCTTAACATTTTGCATTTCTCCACATTCTTTCATGTGCTGAACCAATGACTTTAATGGAAAAACAAAAGGAGATAAAAAACCCTAAGATAAAGTGAGAAGAATCCTTGAGTCAATATATACCGCACACACATGCATGGGCACAGAGTATGTTGTATATGTTGCACTCAAGATAACCATGTGTGTGTGTGTGTGTGTAAATATGTGTGTGCATGTGCACATATGCATCATATAACCTTTCCAGTGTGTGCATAAATTCTGTGTGCATGCATGAGCACTCTCTCTTTCTCACACACATAGATAATGATATTGAGGAATGACCTGACACTGACCATGAAAATAGAGGCAGGTTTTGCTCTCCTGCCACTGGGCAGAACGTTTGCAAAGCCTTTGGGAGTGGCAAGGAATCTTTGGACCCTTTCTTGTGCCAGAGTTGCAGTCCACTGGTCCAGAACTCCTATATACACCCTGGTACGTCGGGAGCCTGCAAGGCGGAAGCAAATTCCTGCTATGTCTCTCCCTGCCTCCCCTGACTTCAGCCTGCCCCCCTCCTCTTCTACCAGCCAGCCTCTTTGTCGACACTTGATCATTTACATCAAGTTGACATTCGCAGAGTTTACTCAGGGGTCTGTAATTGTATTCTTTCACCGGTTCTGCATTACCAACCATGAAAATGGAATCTTATCATCCCTGACCAATTTTTAATGTACAAAATGATTTGGCCGAGGTTCAAAGGGAGCCACAATTGAAATCAGGTGAATGATACATGTAGTATTTTTCAGTTTCTCCGTGCCTTGATTTGATTTTTTCCCCTCTCACGTATGGCATAGAAGGAGAAGCCTCTCTCTCTCTCTCTCTCTCTTTTTGTAAGCCATATAAATGCATATATACTCTGCACACCTATCTAACAGCTTATCGATAGATTCCTTTTGGGCACCTACCTATCATTTAAATGTACTTATTCATAGTGTAGGGGAGGACAATGAATTTTCCTATAATCCCTGAAAAGCAATCAAAGAATTGGAACAAACTTAAATTCTCCTGATGGAGCCATGGGATTAATAGGGCATTGATTAAATGAAACCTATTGCCAAAGAACAAGAGCAAAGAGGCTGCTGAGACACCCTCGCATTAATAATAATAACAATATTAATATTAATAATAATAATAATAATAGTGCGCATTAACATCAGAAAGAGCAGAATAAACAATGGGGAGTCCTTTCTCACTGAAATGTATGCCGTTTGCAAGGGATAGGCACCCTTCGATTGGCAGAAGGGGCAAGGTGATATCCCTTGGTACATCCTTGACGTCTCACAGTTCAGACTGAAGCCAAAACCAAGAGAGAAAGATGGAGGAAATGGGAAAGCTGCTCCCAAATAGGAAACTTTGTGAATTTGCCACAGTCTGAAGAACGTCTAGTGGGTCTGCTGAACCAATGGATGTTTCTTCAGAACAGCCATGTTCACGTTAGGTCTCGCTTCTGAATCCAAGGAAAGAAAATTGCACTGTAAGAACCCTAAGAACCCTTGCTTGCTCATCCTTCCACCACAGAACTTCTAAGTCAGTGTTTCTCAACCTTGGCAACTTTCAGATGGGCGGACTTCAATTCCCAGAATTCCCCAGCCAGCATGGCTGGCTGGGGAATTCTGGGAGTTGAAGTCCACCCATCTGAAAGTTGCCAAGGTTGAGAAACACTGTTCTAAGTGTTTGCTAATATCAGTGCAAGGACAGAGTCTAATTCTGTAATTACATTTGTCTACTTAGAAGTAAGTCTCATTGTCTTAATGGGGGGCTTATTTGGATCACACAGGTTTTGTGATCTACATGTCTCTTTTGCCATGGATACCAGGGAGGCCTTCTTAGTTAGCATTCTTAAGTGTGGTGTGGTAGCAGATTTGCAAAAGTGCTGAGAACAGAATGTTAGGGGATGACATCTGCAGATTTAAATATTGCAGTCCCTTTTTCTAATAAGATATATATGAGTAACGGCATCCTTCTAGTTAGGTATTTTTCTTCCAGCTTTTTTTTTTTTTTGAAAAAAGCCTTTAAGCAGTTTAGCATTACTGATCTTTTTCTCAGATACTGGCAGATCTACTAACATATAGGGTTTTGTTCGGAAACAAATTAAATAGTTTGGCTTGTTAGTAAAGCTTTAGAATTCCATGCTGTAGCTTAATTAATCATATGGTACAGTGCTGCCAATTTCTCATAGATTTTGCCACAAGGAAAAAGGTGACAAGGTCACTGTGAAGGCCTATAGCTCTTGATTTAAACCCTTTTAGCACTTCTGTGTTGCGAGGCTTATAGTATTATTTCATATATAAATGACACAGCTAAATATTCCTTTCGCTCTATTAACATAAAATTAAAGGGCTCCTTTTTTTCCTTGGGAGATAATTAGTTGATATCCCATTGAAGTTCTAATTTGTTTCTGGAGAAAAGCCTGTAATTGGACATTGTTCTTATCCAAACGAAGAAATCTCATAATCTAAGTGGCTGTTTTTATATTGACGGAGCTAAAGATGCTTTAGCTGATACAAACTTATGTTTGGTTTACATTTGGCAATGCTGCCAAATCCACTGATGTAATCTTCAGATGGTGAAACCAAAATCAGGGATAACCTCTCCAGTCTCAAAAACAGTTGATTGAGAGAAATTAAGAAACATGAACTGTTGGATTAAATTTAGAATACCTTGTTGCATGTCATATACTTGATATGCCATCATTGTAAAATCAGGGTTAATATATTTTCAGAAGCATTCCCATAAATGGGCAAAGCTAACCTGAGGATTATTTTTCAGATAATGTCTGGCTCTAAATCAGCTGTAGTTTATATTAGGCCAGAGTTATATCACTTACGAGTTTTCTACCAATACCAGTTATTGTTTCTCATGGCCCCAATTCCTCTGAACACTGGTCAGAGGGAGACTGCCAGGAACTATCAGGTCAGCTGCCCAAACTATTTCATATTTCTGTTGTTGGGCTGAGCCACTTCAGAATGTTATTGTGCTGGTGGACTGTGCCCTCCTGTGAAAAATGAAGCACAAAACAAATTTGTAAATCTATGAAATTAGATTGTCATGAAGAAAGTTCCCCAGAAGAGGATGTAGTTCCAACACCACCACAAGGCAGTCCCACCATCTCCTTTATGTTGCAGAGGCCAAAGCATGGGCCTTTGAAGGAGCTTAGATGACTGTTGCAAGAAGGTGGGACTAAAACAGGGTTTACCTGCCTTTAACGTGGCTCTGATGGTTTCAGTTCTGTGCTACAGTAAGTCAGTAGGACACACTGGGAGCAATACAAAGACAAGCTTAGTGTTCATATAGGCCCATCCAAAGACATTTGCCCCATTAGTTTCCAGAGCTTAGGATAAAACGATTAAGAGGTAGGCTTGATAGGAATTCATTAAAAATACACACACATAGACACATAGTAATGAAAGAGAGGTCTTAACTGGATGTACCTAAAGCGTTCTTTCTTTGTCTCACTTTTAAGAATAAAACTCTTATGGATTTTGGATATAGCTTTGCTCAGGAACCATTCCTGTCTTATTTAAGCTGGTTCAGTCAGTCCCTCAAAAGACTAACATGTAGGATTAAAATTTTATGCATGAAATATTTCATGTACAGTAATTACATAATAAGAACTGGCATTTTATTTGTTTGTGCACGCAAGAAGAATAGGAAGTGTGTAATGATTTGTATTCAGACATTATTTTATTAGCATCCAGATTGTTCATTTTATAGAAAGTGGACTTCAGCCCTTTAGATTTTCTGTTACAATTTATTATTATTCTTTCTTTGCCAAATCTTATCTGAAAAGTAGTGCCCTGATTTGGTGCTCTCTCCCTGCTGCCTATCTTGGGAGAAAGTAACCCATGTGGAAAGAGAGTGAGCAGAGAGCTACAGCTGTTGCCACTTATGCTCCAGAGCACAATTTTAGGAATTAATGGCATCTAATCCTGAAAATAATATAGATACTGAATGGTGTGAGATTCTGAGCTGCCAAGATGAAGTCTCTTGCTCTACTTCATAAATATGTTTATAAGAGTGTGCCTTAATCTTTTAACAGCACAGAAAAAGCTATCTAGATCTTCCTTCATGTTTATCGCTGAGATTGGTGACCAATGGAAACTTCAGTGAGAATACATTTTCTACTTAAATACTGGGAAGATAATTAGAAATTTATAAATTATTGTTTCTGCAATGAAAATATTTTCTTTCTCCTGCTGTTTAACTCTGATGACTTATAAATACTTTGAAATGTGCTATCGTTAAATTTGCTGTCCTTTTCTTAAAAAGATATAGGGCTATTGAAAACAATTTCACTGATAATCTCATGCAATGATGCTATATTTTTCCAAAGTTTTAAAATACTTTAGCAATTGAGACTAGAATCTTACTTAGGCATGAGAATTGTTGAAGTGAATGGGTCTGAGTTCTGAGCAGAGATGTTTAGGATTCCACTGTTAGCAACATAAATACTAAAGCCACTTCACCTTCTTCAGCATACCTGACTAGTGAATTCAACTGTCCTACTATTCCTAACATGTGTATTTTTAGTGAACCCTATAGGGCCAAGTACAAAAGAACCAGAAAGGGGAGGGCTTTATCAGTTTTACAGCCTGTCATTAAAGGCTTACTATACTGTTTAGGTTCTGGAGCAATTACAGGAGAAAAATCTGTAAATAAATTGTTCTTTCAAAGCACAATAATAGTCTTCCAAACCACACTGGCTTCAGAAAAATTTTCTGAACTTATGGACTGATGCAACCAAATTTTCAAACTATTCTGAAATATTTGTATAAGGCGAGGGAAGGAAGGAAGCTTAACTTTTAAACTCTATGATTTTATGCCTTTATCCTTCTTGAGTATTTCCTGAAAATCTCTTTTTTTAAAGCCTTTATTGAACCAGGGTACAGGAAATTCCCACTATTACTATTATGTTTTATCTTGGGGATCCCTCTGGAGACGATTGGTTATCTTTACTTTTACCTATAAAATGAAACCTTCCCTCAAAGAATTTGTGATTTTAAGACTGTTGTCTGGATTTGTTATGGGTTTTTTGGGGGGTTATTTTTATGTTATGTAATAATAAATCTGATAATTATATTTTCTTATGATGTTTTAGTATTTTTTTTAGGCATTATGATCTTATTTATAATATTGATCTGTGTGGAATTATACTAATTTTATAATGTTATACCAAGGTTCTTTCCAACCATTACAATCTATGACTTCTGTATCTTTAGGTACCAGGTTGAGGAAGGCCGATCTGGACTTTCCCATCCAAAGCCACGAATGGTTGCATATGACTTATAACTAGCTTTTATGCTATTTTCATTTTCCTGAGCAGGGCAGAACTGTGAAAGAGTGAAAGAATTCCCTGCTGGAATGCTTCAGTGCCAAAGAGATGATGATACTCTAAGTGAGTGTTGCCTTTGTCCTTGGTTTTGTCCAGCATTTCTTTTTTTCACAGTGAAACTGCTTCTTTATAGCTTTGTAATATGGACATAATATGACAGGAGGCTGTCAAGCCTTTTAAACAATCATTAAAACCTTCCTCCAAGGGATATTTTCAATCAGACTGCATTTGAGTCAGCATGGACTCCGAATCTCTGTGCTGAAACTTCACTTGCATGTCAGACAGGAGTCTGAGATGATCTTCCTACCCTGTTTATGGCCCATTCTATGATTTTGCTCCTCAGGCATTTCTTGATCATCATAATAATTTATTTCTTAGAGGAAATATGACTCAGTGCTGTACTGTATGCAAGAGAATATGCAGAGATCTCATGTGTAAATCATGGCAAGACTGAGTCCAATCGGTGCTCTGGGACAGATTGCTAGGAAAGTCACTTTGGAAGTGAAGCCAAGCATAAAACAACAGGCTGTAGCAAGTGGTGGTTTTGCATACAGACAGGCCCCAGTTTTAATCTTTGTATTCTCCATTAAAAGGAATAGAGCTGGAAAAGACTTCTGCCTGAGACCTCATAGAACTTACTCCAATTGGAGTGGACTATGTGGAGCTTGGCAGACCAATCATCGAAGTAATAGGGCTGTGCATGCTTCAAAAACGATTGGAAGAATGGCTTCAGATCTTGCCTGAGTGTGAGACAGCATTGCTCCCCTACTCAGCATTTTTTTTAAGGCTTTTGCACGAACCTGAAAAATGGTCATGCCGCTCTGGGAAGAGTTTTAGTTTTAATGAGGAATTCTTTAAGGCAGCGACATCTTTTTTCAGGACTAGTATGGAAACTTGGAAAAAGCCATACTGCTTTAATGACTAGCAGAGAGATGCTTGCATTTGCATGAGGTCCAAACACTTCTAAATACCTTTCCAAGCATGCACAGCCCTACTGAACAAAGTATAAAGCAGGGACAGTAGGGGACAGTAGGGGACACCCCCCTCCCCCTCCGGCCAATATCTGTCAGGTCCAGCCCAAAGAACTCCAAGAGACAATGCAAATACAGTTCTGTTGCATTTATTAGCTTCCACCTCAAGACAGAATCTCACCAGACTGAATCCAAGTTCCCAAGCCAGCCAGCCACAACACTGTGAATTCCTTAGGGAGGTGCCAGCTTCATCTTCTTGAACTTCCCACGCTCTTGCTGGGGGCTAAGAACACGCTTATCTCCCTGAGCCTGGCCTTCATAAGTCCATTCCATCAAAATATCTTAGTGTTAAAATGCCTGTTTTGGAAACAGAAAGTCTTTGATTCAGGGATTGAGATCACCAGATGAAAATAAGTTTCAGCAGACAAACCTTAGGAAAGTTCCCCTTGAAAAACTAGGGCTGCCAATCAGAATTGCTGATACTGAGGTGGAAGGATGAGTAGAGGCTGCATAATACTGCAGTAACTGTGGTGCAGGATAGGAGTTGCTTCCTTTTAAATTAATTAATTAATGAATTAATATACTCCTAGAGCCTTTGGTTCTTTCTGTAGCTCATTTATATACCCCACACTCCCAACAAAGCCTGCCTGCCTGCAGCGGTTAACAACATCTCCAATAAGAATCAGTCAAAATAAAATCCAAGATAAAAATAATATCACTGAACAGTATAAAATCATAAAAGACATCAAAACATCACAGCATCAAAACTAATAAATAAATCAAAGAACAACTCAGAATACATGGTGTCATTATTAAAACAAAAACAAAAACAGTGGCAGATTAAAACACAGCTTCCTTAGGGAAAAGACTAGGATGTAAAAATGTGCCAGAGAAAAGGAAAGCTAAACTATTAGGGCATTGTGTTTTCTAAGGCTTAGACACTTGCTTCTAAATGGAAGCCGAGACTCTGGGTTTTAGTTAGAAAAATGTTCAAGGAAATTTACAATGAAATCAGACAAAAGTGTTCCCCCTACCCTTTTTATTTGAGCAGAAGTAAACAGTCTTCTTTCATTACCACTAAGGAATATGTTACACTGGGATCTGCTTGCCTGAAATCAGAGCTAGGCCACACGTCAGCCTCCCAACCTCCAGGAGGGCTGCAGGAGGCTTTGATGATGATGAGATGATGTCCTTCAGCCTTCAATTTGTTTGTATGTTTGGAGTGGTTAAGACTGTGAATAGGAGGGGAAGGGAAGCCTCCCCTATTACTTCATATTTAAATCAGATCCAATCAAATCTTTATTACAGTCATAGACCATCATATGGAAGGTGCCTGACCCATTTTTCCCCCTTCACCCCCCCCTTCGTTGCAGAGCAGAGAGATTGGATAAACAAGCTATCATTTCTTGAGCTGCTTTTCTCTGAAGTGCAGCAGGGCCCTAAAAAGTGCTAACTGCAAATTAACAAGCTTTGTGACCTTAATTAGTTGATTAGAACCATTGGGCTGCTACTAGCTGCTGCCTGAAATTGACAAGACCCTAATCAGTTTCACACTGAAAGTTTTTGTTTGCCTCCCAAGGAAAGCTGAAGTAAAATCCTAAGCACAGTTATGGTCATGTGATTTCCACTTAGTGATTGTTTCCCTTAAGGACCAAATTGCCAGAACCAATTTTGGTCACTAAATGAGGACTACCTGTATATTGATAGTTTTCCCCTTTTCTTTCTTCTTTTGTTTTGTTTTTGTAGTTTTTCATATATTTCTTTCTTGTTTTCTTTTGAATTTTTTCTATTTTTTCTGCAAAACATGTTCAGAAATAACCTAATAAAAATAATAATGTTTAAATAACAGCATGTTATTTATTGAATCAATTTATCTAGCAGCCCATCTCAACAACAACTCTGGGTGGTGAACAGTGATAAAAAAAATAAAAGCAGATAGAGGTAGTCCTCACTTAGCAACCACCTGTTCAGCAACCATTCAAAGTTATGATGGCACTGAACGAGGAGGAATTATGACTGGTTCTCAAAGTTGCAGCCATCATAGCATCCCCGCGGTCACATGATCACTATATATGACCTTCCCATAGGCAAAGTCAATAGGAAAGCTGGCAGGAGGTTGCAAATTGCTCCCGCAAGTTGCTCCCACTCCTGCAGCTTTTCCTTCTGAGGAGCCCCCCAGGCAGCATGGGGATCTCATACTCCATAGTGCCTGCCTGCGGCACCCGCCACCTGTACTCCATAATGCATGCCCACAGCACCTGCTCAGCTGCCTGCGGCACCTGTTTGCCCACCTGTACTCTGTAGCATCCACTCTCAGCACCTGCATGTACTCTGTAGCATCTGCCTGCAGCACCTGTACTCTGAAGCACCTGTCCATGACACCTGCCCACTTGCCTGGGACGCAGTTTCAGAGGCATAAGCAAGCACTTCTGGATTCCTGCCTCTTCTTCATGGTCTCATGAGGTCCTCTCTTAACCACCCGGGTGATTCTTGCTTAACAACAGCAGTTGGGACTGCTGGGATTGCCATCGCTAAGTGATGCAGTCATGTGACATCGTGTTTTAGAACTGCATCATTTAGTGATGGAAATTCTGGTCTCAGTTGGCATTGTAACCCAAGGAGTACCTTAACATATACAGAAATTAAAATACATACAGTAGCATAGCAGCCAAGAAATTCAACCATCATCTGCATAGCCAGGAGATGGATCCCTTCACATACTTGGGCCCTAGGCCTGAGCACAGAATCAGGTATTTAGGACCTTACAAAAGGCCAGCAGGGTCAGGGCCAACCTGATCTCCAGAGGGGAAAGGTTCCATAGGGCAGTCACTATGGTTGAAAATGCTTGCTTTCTGGGCTCCCCAGCCAACATTCCTTAGCCAATGGGACATCCTGCTGGACCAGACAGGACGAAACAACTATGGAGAGACAGTTCCTTAAGTAACCCAGTCACAAGCCATGAAGGTCTTTAAAGCTGATGACCAGTTCCTTGGATTGCACTTTGAAACACACCGGCAGCCAATGCAGCTCACAAAGTAGCGATGCCATATGCATCGAATAACCAGCTCCATTTGCTACCCATGCCACCACATTTTGCACCAGTTGAAGTTTCCAAATACTCTTCAAGGACAGCCCCATGTAGAGGTCAGGAGGGCATGAGTGACTATGAGCAGGCCCTACTGGCTCAGGAATGGACACAACTGACACACAACCTGAAGGTGTACAAAGGCCCTTCTAGCCATGACTGTCATTTGCTTTTCGAGCAGGAGCTGTGAGTCCAGGAGGACCTCCAGATTACACACCGGTTCTGTCTGAAGCAGTGCCACCCCATCCAGAACCAAAGATGGAAGTTTCTCAGCACCAGAAGGTCCAAACACCCAAAGCCACTTGGTCATGCTTGGGTTGAGCCATGGCTTGTTGCTCCCCATTCAGGACCCCATAGCCTCCAAGCACCAGGATAAGACATCCATGACATCACTCAGACAGCCTGGGGCAGAGATATAAAGCTGAGCATCATCAGCATGCTGATGATATCTCACCCCAAAACATTGGATGACTTTACCCAGTGGCTTTATGTACTGTAGATGTTAAACAGGAAGGGAGAGACAACCAAGCTCTGCAAAGTGGAGGCCACAGGCTGGACCTCTCTCCCCATCAACACCAACTGGAACTGGCCCTGAAGGAAGGAGGAGAACCAGCACAACACAGTGTCACCTACCCCCAACCCACATAGCCAGTCCAGAAGGATACTATGATTGATGGTATTGAAGGCTGCTGAGAGGTCAAGAAGAGCAAGGTTGGATGCACTACCTCCATCCTGCTCCTACCATAGGTCATCCAAGAGCATGATCAATACCATCTCAGTCCCATACCCAAGGCTGAATCCCAACTGAAAGGGGCCCAGAGAATCCATTTCTTCCAGAGTCCTCTGAAGCTTCAGTGCAACCACCTTCTCTACAACCTTCCCTAAAAAGAGAATATTGGAAACTAGACTGAAATTGTTCAGACCAGCTGGGTCAAGTGATGGCCCCTTGAAGAGGGGGCACAGCACTGCCTCCTTAAAAGCCAGCAGGGCTATCCCCTCCCTCAAGGAGGAATTAACCACCACCCCAACCCAATCACATGTTCCCACCTTGGTGGCCTTAACCAGCCAGAAGGGGCATGGATCTAACACAGAGGTTGCTGAATTGACAGCTATGAGAACTCTGTCCATTTCCTCAGGCTCAGGATTAAACTCTTCCCAGATAACCATGCAAGACCCAGCCTCTACTGGCACTTCTTCAAGGCTGGAGTCCAACATATAGCAAATCTGAGCAATTTTATTTGTTTGAAACACATGCCAAAAAACATCAAGACTTACAGCATTTCTAAAAGATGCCTAAATACCCAGTATGGGTAATTTGTGCCTCCTGCCAAAATACTTTATGTAAGGCTGTTCAGGAAGATGGTTATTATTAAATAGAATGGGATAGAATGGGGTGTTATGATTATATTATACCACTATTGCATTATCTTCCAGGCTCTCAATTCAGTTCAGTTCAGTTGCTAGTAGTATACTGTACTCTATCCTCTATGTCTAGGGCTGCAGTATATTAAGTGGTCCTAGGCCTGGAGAGTATAGTATGGTATACTCTACTGTAGGATTAGTGGGTTATGATTTTTATTGGTTGATTAAACGTGCCTGTGATCTAATATTGGGCAGCTTGTATACAGTAGGTTGCAATTCTTGAAGACTCACTGGAGTTAGTTCTAGAACTAGCTAATAGTTTAGGCCAGTGTTTCTCAACCTTGGCAGCTTGAAGATGTGTGGACTTCAACTCCCAGAATTCCCCAGTCAGCATGCTGGTTGGGGAATTCTGGGAGTTGAAGTCCATACATCTTCAAGCTGCCAAGGTTGAGAAACACTGGTCTAGAACTATGCCTGAAAAGAGCTTTTTATCTTTGTGCTTTTATCAGCACAAAAATTGCAACAAATTCTTCTTCTTATGTGTAGCACTCAAGCTCTGCCATCATATTCAGAGGCCCTGTTCTAGGTGCCTCCCTTGTGCTAAGGAACAGCAGTTAGTTCCTTGGTGGCAGCCCTTCTCAATGGTAGCTGCAGATTTGGAATGCCCTCCCAAAAAATCCATGACTAGCTTCTCAGGGATTATGTTTTCTGTACCAGGAAAATGCGTTTTTATTCTTCCAAGTTTTTAATTGTTCATTGTCTCAGATTTTTTTTTTTCATGTTATTGTCAATACTCAGTGTTTGTGCTATATCATGACCCATTAATCAACTTGTAACTTAGCTGCTATAATTTACCTTTAAAAAAGCACCCTTAAATCTTGTCTAAATCTGTGTGGTCAAAGGATATAAAATTTTCCTATGTAGGTTTTGTGCTCTCTTGTTAATTTTCTGAGCAAATTAATCTGCGTGAAGGCCAGGTAATCTGGACTTTTATTGGAAATGCTTCTCGCTCTTCAGCAGCACTAGATATTGGTGTTGATTCAGTATCAGTGGTACAAAACGGCCAATATATTACAGCCAGATCCAGTGATCTGGAGGTGAGATTGCATCTAAATTAAAGATCAACACCTGCTAATATGGACTCCATAGTCATTTGAGAGAAATTTCTGAATCAGAATCCATAACCACGAAAAGAAGAACATGTAACAGGCATCTCCTATGTGGTATATCCCACCAAGTGCTTCACAGAATATTAGAATACTATAAGTAAAAAACGTCAAACACAAATTCAAATCTGGGATCTTATATAATATACATTCTAAAGCCCTACCTTTCAAATTATTGGTAACCAAGGAGGTTCCTTGATGAGATTTGATACACAATCAATGCCAGGACAGTTTCTATATGTCAGTAAATAGTTTTCTTGCACAAGCTTTCTGTTTCTGGCTCTGCCTTCTTCAGTTTAAAATGGATATTAGGAATAGAGATGGGCCAGTTCCCTAAGACAGCATATAGCAACTGTTATGGTAAACTTATCTAGGACATCTTTAAAGGAATGTTGAAAGTATTTTAGACTACTGTACTTGCCTCTACCATGACCCAAAGCCCCAAAACACAGATAGTGCTCTGCATTCAGTAAAGGGTGCTCTTGGAGTCCTTGTGATACACATTGAAATATTAGTCCCTCCTGCGTCATGGATATTTTCTCTGATAACGTAATGCTGCGCTGTGCCAAGGTTCCACACCAATTTATGGTCTTTTTCTCTGTCGACAAGAACATGAAAGCTAAATTAATTTTTCTTTTTTTAGCAGTTTTAGATTTTTAAAAAAGAAACTGGAAGTTGATTTAAATATATTTTACATTATTTTTTCTTTCTTTCAAATATTTGCTATTATTTCCATACAAGCCTTTGTTTTGAAGGAAACTCTTCAGCTGGGTTTGCAAGGCACACTAGTCAAGGCTAAAATTAGGTTAAGTAGTTTTTGGGAAATTCAGAGATTGCCTTAACATATTTGAATCGGGCCATGTAGTATACAATCCATATATGATTTATTGGGGGAGGAGGGCGATCACAGATTAAGTGAACATAGCAATTAAGATTTGCTAATCCAGGACTAGGGTTATGTATGGACCCATCCATGTTAAAATAAAACAAAGAGGACAACTCAATAAGAAAACTTAACAAGATTTACCAAAACCAAAAGAAGATGATGACAAATGAGATGGAAAGCACTATCCTCTCAAAGTGTTTATGAACAGAGTAGAATGAATATAAAGGATGGGATGCAAATTGTACTTGGTGAAAAACATCTCTCTCTTTCCTTCCCTCCCAGAATGTGGCACTGAAAATGCACTTGACACATTATACTACCTGTGTCTGTTACAATGGGAAATTGCTCTTTACCTTGGAGGCAAGATACATTCAGCACTATAATATGCAGACTGCCAAGGCTAACACTTATTTAAATACTGGCCTAATTGTAGTACACAATCCACATACATTAATGACATGTAAATCGTTTTCATGTCAGAGATGTCACAACCTTGTTGGTCCTTCGCATTTCCCCCTCTTCTTTTTCCAATGGTGTCAAACTTTTGTTTCGTTCTTTGAATCAATGCTGTTTTCTGTGCTTGAGATCTTTCATTGTTTGCACCAGGGCCTGCTGTCCCTGAAGTTAATCGCCCTTCAGTATGGCTATTGTTATGTTGCTGTTTGCCTGTGAAGAAGTGACACAATAGTGCTAGCTTATGTGGAGGGAAAATGCATATACAACTGCATATCCCTCTCTGTTCACTTGGGAGAGAAGGGAGATGGGGAAGAGAAAAGGATGGCATGAAATCTGTTTGTAATATTAAGGAGTCTGAAATGAATATATAGCAAATATAAATAAAAGAGTCAGAAACCAACATCAAGCACATGCTGATTGAAACTGATGGTCATGGTATTCTTTTCAAGGTTACACCCATTACTCATATCAGATGTGGCAATAAAATATTTGTATCCTTAGAACCTTCTTGAAGTACAATTATATTCAAGCCTTAAATGTGTAAATTAAAAATTAAAACCAAGAAAGCTGAGAAGCCCTTAAAAGATGGAGAAGATAAGACCAACTGGGTAAAAACTTGAATGCTATGAAACGTTGTTCAATTAAAGTAGGGGTTGCAGTGGGAAGACAACCAAGCTGATCCAGAAGAGATGTCTTTGACTTTCTTGCTTTCCAGTCTCTTCTTAAAGCCTATATTATCTGAAGGGATATCCTCTGCAGAACAGGTGTAAAAGTCTCTAAAGGAAAGCTTACAAAGGCTTCCCTTCTTCTGAAGCACTGCACAATGGAGATTCCAAAATGTATGGAAAGTCTACAGATGACGAAGTTTATCAGAGTACTTGTTCCTTTGAAATGACCATTCTTCATAGATGAACATTAGAACTGTTGAAACTTGCCCTCCATTCACTCCTTGGTATTTCTCCACACAAGGTCATACATAAGAGAATCTCTTTAAGATGGTTTCAAACATGTATGCTATGAGGTATGGGGTGGGGTGACTCCATTATTGGTCAGTTTTACTAGACAAAAGACACTATTATTCAACTCAGGAGTCTTGCGTTTGAGCGAGGGAGCACTCTTAAGACTTTGCACTGTGATACAGGAAACATCCCAAGCAAAAATCAGAAAGGTATTTTTCCTACCCCCATTCTTTTGGTGCCTTCAAAAACATAGGTTAAATAACGTCCCAGAGCTAATTTTTCTTCTCATAGAGAAATTCATTTATGAAATAAACCTAAGCATGATATTTTTCATTGTTGTTTTGATAGCTTTTGAGCAATAGAGTAATAAAAAAAAATGATTTTAAAAAAATTAAAATTTTTAATACTGACTCTTTTACCTTCCTCTAATATTTTGCTATTAACTTTGGTATTAACTTTCTCTTAAAATGAATTTTACATTTTTAATTATTATAAACCAACCTGGGATTTGCTTTGATAAAAGATGGCATGGAATAAATGCACAAACTGTCATCTGCTGCATACAATATAAAAATATGTAGGTCACAATCCAGTACAGAATTGACAAAATTAAATTTAAATGGGGTTTATGCATCTCTGTTCTGAATTATTATCATCAGTCTGAGTCATACTCTACAGCAGTGTTTCTCAACCTTGACAACATTAAGATGTGTGGACCTCAATTCCCAGAATTCCCCAGCCAGCTGGCTGGGGAATTCTGAGAGTTGAGGTCCACACATCTTAAAGTTGTCAAGGTTGAGAAACATTGCTCTATAGGGCATTGTCTTTGCCATGAGTAGGGGAAGATGTAATATAAGAAGAAGGGATCATATGTCTCCTTAGTGCCCGGGAAGCCCTTAAAAAGTTGCTGCTGAATAGTAGCATGTAGGTAACATTGAGGGCATCCTTGCCTTCACCTGGCAAGTACCCAAAAACCCAGCAAGGCTTTCACTTCAGGAAAAAACCAAACCAAACCTGTGCATTTCTTCCTTAAAACCTAAGAAGATCCAGAAGATCCATACTAGAATGAACAAAACTATTTAGTTTTCTATGCTTGTCTCCAGCATTGGATATTTTGAAGCGTGCTGCCTCTGAACATGTATCAAAAAGGTTATCTCCTCCCACTTTACATTTTTAATGTTTAATGGCCAAACATGCTTCCAGAAGAGTGCCCTTTGTGAAAGCTGGAGCCTTCTCTCCTTGTTTGTCTCAAGCACCAGATAGTGTGCTGTTTCTGAACATTTAGTTAAAGGGGGAATAGGAATAATACTTTTTCAACCACTGGAAGTTACATTTGACTGTAACTTCCGGGGGTACATCTACTATATATTTGAGGAAGTCCAGTTTCTCTCATTCCTGCAATCACTGATCAGGGATCAACAAGACTATAGCAAACACAGAAGACAACAGAAAGCATCAGAGTTGAATGGCTACACATTAATGGTTAGATTTGGCTTCTGTGTCCAGAAAGGATCCCAGAGCCAAAATTGCAACCTTAATTTTGGCTCTGGAAACTTTTCCTGACCCAGAAAAACCCATTTCTTATTAATGTTTCAGAAGCTTTTAAAGATGGAAGGGGTTTTTTTTTGGAGAGCCTTTCCCTGATTTTACCATGCCTTTTAAAACTTTTTTTCATTTGTATTTTTATAAAAATGTATAATATGGATATTTTATTTGCTTATCATATTCTATATAAGCAGCCCGGAATCTCTGGATTGTGGTGGGATTGAAATGTGAAAAATAAATTAATAAATAAGTAAGTAAGTAAGTAAGTTTTTTTTAAAAAAACCTCCTCCTCTGTCAAGGTTGTCCCAAAATCATCAGCACCACTACCCAGAGTTGTGATGGAGTCAGATGGTCTATTAATTCAATAAACAAACAACCAGCAACATTGAAACTGCTTTAACTCAACCATTTTTATATTTTGAATTTCACGTCTGCGAACAAAGAGGTTAGATTTATACAACCTTCTCAGGTAATATTCACTGAGTAGGAAAACGAACTTACAACCTTGACCCACTGATAGAGTGGTCATAATATCAGAGCAGGCAGCAAAACATGTCATTCATTTATTCATCATCCTTGGGATTTGGTTGGGATGAAAGTTGTTGATAGGATATTAATCAGAAAATCCCATTTTCCTATCATGTATAGCAAACACACCGTTGTTCCTGGTGCTTCTGAACAAGAGAACAATACTGATAGCAGCCTGCTTCTTTAAATTGTTGTTGGCTATTCATCACGTTGACAATGGATGGTGGTGGCTGTGAACCAGTTACATACACGCACACATAAGCTGAAAATAACAGCAAGCCATTTGGCAAGCATCAAGGAGAAAGTGGGTTGTTTTATTCAAAGGTTGGCTGCATATTTAAGCAGCTGCCAAGTTCCTTTGAAGACAAAAATTAGTTTCATTTCTCTGTACATAGCACTGAAACATATCAGATAATTATCTCATTGGTTTTTAGAGTAAAAAAAAAAACCCTTTTGTTATTTAGAGTTATGTCATTGGCAGGTAGGGGGCATAACAATCTAGGGAAAGTGGATTTGAACTGCCTCGCCCATTTGATTACACATTTGGATATTGCAGGCATTAGGAACCTAGATGTATAAATGAATACGTCTAGATTAGATCCCTGAATTGCAGGCTTATGTCTTTGGATCAATCAGAGTTCCTGCAAGATGTCCCTGCTTCAAAGTGGGAACTGTAGTACTGTGGGAAGCCTGGGGCTGGAGAGAAGGCGGTTGAAAATCCTGCTTGGTATGAAGCTCACTGGGAACCCTTAGTTAAGGCCTTTTCCAGGGTGATAACTGCCCTGAATCTTGGAGTCCTGTGCCAGAGACTGCACTCCAATACAGTGGGTATTCCCAGGAGAAAACCAAATGCGAAGGCATTTGATTTTCCTTTAAATTTAAATAAAATTAAATGTAGTTAATATGATTATTCTCTAGTCATTGACTGACTGATTGATTGGATTTATACCTGGCCTTTTGTAATGGAGCTTAAGGTGGTATACCTAATGCTCCCTTCTCCTATTTATTTTATCTATTCATTACGAGATTTATATCCCACCTTTACTTTGTACAACTCAAAGCACTATACATAGGGCTTCTGCCTTCTATTTCCTCACCTCCTCCACAACCCTGTGAGGTGGGTTGGGCTGAGAGAAAGAGTCCCAAAGTCCCCTATCTGGTCTCCCTGTCTAAGGAAATACTAAAACTCATGGTCTCCTGGTTTCCAGGCCAGCACCTTCACCACTACAGCAAACTGGCTATTTGCCTAGTGAATTTCTTTGGCTGAAGGTGGACTAAGCCTGGGTGTCCCTACTCCTAGTCCAACACCTTATATAGTAGTTTTAGTAGTAATGCTACTTGTAACACATAAATATTTTCTCCAATCACGTTAAACTTTACAATTTGATACAGATATATTCGCTGGGGGAGAGGTGTCAAAAAGTCAAGATGGTGGGTTCAATTGTGTGGTTGTGTCACCATCTTGACCTTTTTGTTGCTTCCTACAGATAAGCCTCATTTAGTAAAAATATTTGAAGGTATCTGAGACTCCAACCAAAGCTATTGGAGGCCAATTCCATTAGAGCTTCAGTTGTACACTTCTGTATTAAACAATGGAAAAGATATTGCACATTATGTACTTTTCTAAGTACTTGTAATGTTTCAGCCCAGAAAGATGCCCAGGATTTGCTTAAAAGGGAAATATGAAACACAAAAATATACAGTGAAGAACAGAAAGCTGAAATAGATTGGGGAGAGCAGGCTACAGCTAAAGGAATTCAATAAACCTAATCCTGCATCAGAAAAGGCCCAATCACATAAGCCTCTAAATACAAGTAGATGTAGAGCAAGTACAAGATGATTAGCATGGTGTATAGATGGGCATGGAGGCAGATACTCCATCAAAAATCAATCTGTTACTATGAAGGCCTTTCTAGATAATAACTAGCACTTTCAACTGGGCCTTGAACAGGCAGTCAATGAAGATCCAGGTGTCTCTATGTTGTATGAGTGAACAAGACTGTCCCAATACGGCAAATAAAGATCAATATGTCCACATGCTGAACACTTGCAACCCAAGATAGATGCTGCAGTATAATTAGAAAAGACTATTTCAGGTGTTTGTTTGTTTGTTATTACTGCCAACTGTGGTTGTGCTAACAGCAGGTGATCACTGCAACCTTGATTAGTTGAAAAGTGATACATATAGACTGCCAGGTCAATGACTTCATAACCAGGAAGCAGAACCTCACAATTTATAAGCAAACCCATAATAGGGTATATGAACATCAATAGAGTATGGCACATTAGTGTGGCCCCTTAAGAGTTGTTTTCATATTCAAGACCAGAATAAGACCAAAGTAATGGATGAAATGGGATTTACCCTGAATTCATACGTCTCATAAGATTTTGACTGAGTTTAAGGGCAGGCCTAAAGATGTCAGGGGAAATCTGAAGTAAAGTGGGAGGCAACTTTCTGTTGTATGATAGTTTTGTTTGTATCCAGATTCTGAATATCTGGTACAAATCCACTGCTATTCATTTTACAAGGGGTTCTTGCTCTGGCATCTCATTCTGGTGGTGCTTGTCGTTTGTAATAATGAGCCCTTAGTTCTTCAGTAAAACTAGCTTCTCAACTATTTATGTATGTATGTATGTCCGTATGTATGCATGTATTTATTTTCAACATGTACAAATATCCCACTAAAATAACCATACTCTATGTAAAATATGATTAAATATAACTAAAAGTCCATCCAACAATCATCAGCTAGGTATTGTCAGAGGCAGTTTGGGGGAGCATCTGGTCTGTGCTGTATCAGGGTCTCCCCAGAAGCCCTAAATATTCCATTCACAACTACTCTGCAGTTCTTGATCTTAGACATGTTCATATGGTATATCTGGGGAAATGGATATGTGAACAGGACTGAGCAATATTGTGACAGTTTCAATTTATCACCCAAAGTGTTTAGCCCTGTTAAAACAAAATGAATTTGAAGCAGTTTTTACCCCACAAATGCTGGGTGAACAAGCACTCCTTAAGTGGTTGTTTGAAACTGGATGATATGGGAGCCAATCATACTTTCCCAGAGACAGAATTCCATAATTTGAGGGCCACCAGCAAGAAGGCTCTACTATGTCACACTACAAATCAGATCCTGGGGTGGGTCCATAAGTAAACATCCTCAGCTGATCTTATGGTATGGGTTGAATAATTTGGGGAGGGGGAAGCATCTTTGCCTTCATGATCCATGGAAGAATTTTGGTAGAAACAGCTTTTTGTCTCATTATTTTTCAAAATTCTTCCATGTTATTGCTACTGTCATATTTTCCTCCCAATGTTTTAAATTGTAACCCATAATCTCTTGCCACTGGTTATCCTGGTTGAGGTTGATAAAACCCTAACCCCTGTTTTTCTTTGTTTTTACTGTTTTTGCTGTGCTATTTGTTGCAGGATTTTGTATTCTCCATAGTATTTTACATTTCTTGTTGGTGAAGGCCATTAGGGTATGTGGAATGGCCACCAAAAATCAGACAGAAATTCTGCAGAGCTGCCTTCTATAGGTGGTGATGGAGGGAGTTGAGATAAGAAAGAAAATCTGATACTATCTCAGAAAAACAGTCTTCAAAAAGAGGAGGCCAAAAGGATCCTATTTAGAGACTTTGAAAAATCCTATAATGCTGATACGTGAATGCGTTCTGCTGTAATTGTCATTCAAAAGCACAAGTTGGATAATGATGACCCAACCCAAATTCCAGTTTTATCAGTTTGGGAATAATTTGAATCAAATGGCATTTAAAAAAATGGCTTCTTTGAATATCCTTCTGATTACATTTATTGACACTTACAGAAATGTGACAGATCAAACTATGTGTAACCCAGACACAATGTTAGAAAGTTCTAATATTGTGAAGCATGAAGTCTCTTCCATAGTTTGTGTGGGCATGCAAGGCTTTCTAATTGGGCTGTGGTATTAAGACAGTGCATCTTTAAGTTCTCATGTGAAAGTATGAGCTTTGGAATGACAGGATATCAAAGTGAAAATTAATGTCCGCCACTTGTATATTGCCTAGACGTTACTTTAGAGAGAAAAACAACAGGAGCGAGACGAAGCCATACATATGTTAAATTCACATCAGTAATAAAGATTAAGTAGAAGTTAATAGCATCCCAGTCATGCTTGTGGAGGTAATCTCCTTTCTGAAAATTCAAAATTAGATTTGGAGGATCGAAGCAAACAGGGGGTGAGACTTTGGCGTAATATTTTAATCAAATTGTCATGAATGAGTGGATACAATTAAGAATTCTGTCAGTCACAGTGCTGAGCCCCTTTTGTTAGTCAGCTGTTGTGAGGGATGCACTAGGGCATCGTGGGTAGAGATTAAACTTGACCTTTCCCAGGATCTACATATTTGACCCTCTGGCTAGGCTTTGCTTGTCAAAAGTCCTCCATTTTATTTTATTTTATTTTATTTTATTATTTTATTTTTTGATTAAGGGGAGAGTGGCAGAAATATAGATTAGGGATTGACAAAAGCATTCTCTGTTTCTCTTGTTCATATATTTATATCTATCTGTCTAGCTATCTGCAGACACACAGATGCACCCTTTTAAAGAGGCCAGCCAAGCATCAGATTCAACCCTCTCTCAGCGCTAAAATGTATGTTTGCTTTATTAATCTTCTACTGTGGACTATATGCATTTTAGAAAAAATTACATTAACAAAAAATAACTTTCGTCAATGCAATTTTTAAAGTGTATAAGGGATAAGCATCCCTTGTTTATTAAGCTGTGTTTGAAGAAGTCACAGAGATTAAACATTTTTGCTTAGCTCAAAACACATACCATGCAACTAGACATGCCAGTTAATCACACTGCAAGCCACAACAGAGCTACACTTTAGCTAGGACCAATTGAAATACCATGAAAGTTGGGGAGCAAGCTTTTCAGTTCTCTAAAATACAACTGTTCCAGTCTGTCTCTGAGTTTAAATCCAGTTCAGATTCACTGGCGTTTTTTAACACTCCAGTTCTATAGTTTGGAATAGCTGACTTCCTTTTGGAAGTGGTTGAATACATTGTGTATGATTTATGTCACACACAAATGATTGAAACGGTCAAGGAAAGATTATCCCTCTTCTCAGTACCATAGTCTCAACCAGAACTGCCTTACCTCCACAAAGGGAAATTCTCATGACTTCTCCTTGTGTGTAAGATTTCTATGCACCTACATCATTATGCGCACATGTCACTTTCCCACACTAGAAAATGCATGGCAGAGAAGCCTTTCCACCATGGGTGATGGGGCATAGCTGCAGTAGAGAATAAGGCCTGCCTCAGTGGGTCCCATCCTGCATTCTTTTAATGCATGGGGTATGTGAACCTGTCTGTAACAGGGCTTCAGGGGAAGTGGAAACATTCAGCAGAAGGGCATCAAAGTGGCAGAAGCTCTCAGAGAAATAGGTAGGTGAGCGGGCTTTAAAAAAAAAAGAGTTGCTAGTTGTAGATTGACTTATTTAAATATTTCTTGATCCTCTGTATTTTAAGATGCTGATTTTCTTCTTTATTTATAATTTTCACTAACTGCCCTGGACAATTTTTGGAATGCATTCACACAGATATATAAAGATATTGTGAATTTTAAGATGGGAAACTGGACACAAACAACACATTCCATGTTAGAGTGTTAGAGGTCATGGCATATTGATGCCTCTAAGAATGATATGGCTGCTAATGATAATAGGAAGAGAAGGGTACAGGAATATTAAGCAGAAAATAAGCTTCTGCCAACACTTGGAAATAATAACTAAACCCAAACTTGAAAAATAGAGTAAAGCTGCAATTATATAAAAGTTATCTGCAGTAGAATCAATAAAGCTTACTTTCTGAGAAAATAAGTTTAGGATGGCAGCTTTAATGTGAACAACCTTATTTCTTTCAGGAATGCAAGGTGTGCCTAATATATTTATACATGTGTATGTTTGTATTCTGATGCTAAAGTTGCATAATCTACCTTATCAAAAAAGTTCTGATATTTAAAGAAGCCCAGAGAGGGAAGGTAGATTGGGAAGTAAAGATAGTATTTTAAAAAAAACTTTAAGAAGACAATGACAAACAACTCCCACACTGTTGCCAAGAAAACAGCATAGAAATGTCCCCTTAATCTTCTGGAATTGAGCTCAGCTTGAAGAAGTCTTGACTTAAGAACTGTGAGCAGTACCGTCTTACCAGGCGGTGGCCACTTCACTAGTAGCATGCATGGGCCAGTATGGTCACTGTAGGGGTAGATGCCTGCCCCACTGCACTTTGGGACCCGCTGGTTGAGAACATGGGTACAATGGATTGCAACCCCCCTGTGCAACACAGCCACATAGAACTCGTTCCTTCAGGTGCCTTGATCCACTCTCCTGTGTAATTCCACAGACTGATGTTACACCTGGGGAAGGGGATGGGGGTGGAATTAAAACAGTAGTCAGTGTTGTGGCTGCCATGCTGCTAAATCCTACAGCCCATTCTATCCCAAACATACCTCCTAGATGTCTAGATTTCAATCCCTCAAATTTCCTAGCTAGAACAGGAGCTGTTGAGAATTCTGGAACTGAAGGTCAGATACTGGGAGAGTGCCATGGCTGATAAAGGACACTATAGCCCTGGTGGCTACTGAGTATTGGGTAGCACCTTAATTATCCTTTTATTTTTTCCACCGTATGCAGCATGTTTGATTAATAGAAAAGGCATGTCCAATGCATATGACAAATATAATTCTTACCTGTAGTTTATTTTTACTTGCTATTAAACAATGAATTCTAAACAACTTGTGTTATTAAATCAGTTTATCTCTGTATCCCTTTATATTATGGAACCTAATTCTATTTTAATGTTGCACTTTTATTCCATTTATATATCAGAGAAGCTGTCAGACTATTGAGCTGAGACATCACAGTGACTCTAAATTTGGGATCTTCTATCTCTCTTCTTCCTTTTATTATAATTTTTTAAAACAGAAGAAAAACCCAGTCCTTCTGTTAACTCAGCAAACAACACAATCAACTACATTAGCAACATTTAAACAAAGTGTTGAAAAACATACTGAAATGAACCCTATTGCACTTCAGGGGTTGAAAGAAATATGCATCAAAACGCTTGGCATTTAATTTTTTTCCCCTCCCCTTCTTCGGGAATTTAGCCAGTGAAATATAGCTGCCAGTGTCTCAGGCCGGCGTGTGTTCTTCTGCAATATGCTCTCGATCAATCAGATTTGCATAACTAAACTGTCGGCGAGCCCGCTCCGCTGCCCAGGTGCAGGGCCATTTGCATATAGAACAGTGAGGAGGTCCCAAGAGTCACTTCAGACTCCGGTGACTGCTGAGCCCGCAGTCCACATACACTGGAAATGAAATTGGAATGACAAAAGACATGGGGGGGGGAGGAAGGAAGGACGGAAGGAGGGAAGGAAGGAAGGAAGGAAGGAGGGAAGGAAGGAAGGAAGGAAGGAAGGAGGGAAGGAGGGAAGGAAGGAAGGAGGGAAGGAAGGAAGGAAGGAAGGAAGGAAGGAAGGAAGGAAGGAAGGAAGGAAGGAAGGAAGGAAGGAAGGAAGGAAGGAAAGCACTAGTGTGGAAGAGTAAAATATATACTCATGTTTGAAAGGTTATGTAGAGATCAAAAGAAACATCCCAACAAGCAAAATACATGCACGCATACACAAAAGCAAATGCCACTGCATGCATTTTATTTTCCTGTTACTTATTATCTCGTACGAATACATTTTAAAAGTGTAGATCTGAACAACAGGGTTTTTTTTTTTGGTAGGTTAATCAAATCTCTCTCTCTCTCTTTCTCTCTAGCACATTATATCTGTGTATTGTCTTCTTTTTGCCTTTGAGGAAATGGAGGTGGAATATGTCCATTTAAGCATGATGCAGAAGAACATGTGCGGAAGAACACACGCATATAAATTTAATAAATAAATAAAAAATAAAAAAAATTAAAAATGTGGCGTCTGAGACTTTTCTTTTTCTTCTAAGCTTCGTAATTTCTTTTCTTTTCTTTTCTGTTCTGTTCTGTTCTGTTCTTTTCTTCTCTCTCTCTCTCTCTTTCTTTCTGCTTTGGATCTTTTGTATGGTTAATTTGAGGGTAGGCACAGCCTTGTTTTCTAATTGTTTTCAAAAAAACGGTATTATTCAAATTAACAATGCTATGAAGTCATCAATCTGACAAATTCTCTTTAGAGGAAGAGGCTCAGGAGCATTCTTGAAAGATTTGAGAGCAGTTGATGATAAAGATGATAAGAAGGAACCTTCCATTTCATCCTAACTTACATCTGAAGTGGAATTAGGTCAGAATCTGGAATGTACAGGAGGTTGTGTGAAGCAGATTCACTTTGCAGCCTGTGACTTCAGCAGAAACAAAAGGGTAAACAAGCATCTTAGAATCACTACTTTATCTGGAACCACTCGGAATGGAACCAGTTTATCTGGAATCTGTGGCTGGAGAAAATATTTATATATAAGATTATCACCAATACACAATCTGTGCTGGAAAACACTGTTGCATGGTGTTATTCAATTCTTATTGTGTCTCCACTCTTCACTCTTGGAATTTCAGGGTGCTTTTTAAAAAAAAACAAAAACCCAAGCTATTCAATTTCAACCCCAGTTTGCCTCCTTGGTGCCTCCTTCAATTCCTGTTCATTTGTGAGAGTCTCTGGATTTGACTTCAGAGCAGATGACTTTGGTGGGTCCTGACTGTTTTCCCTTTCTTTGCTGACTACAGACATAGACTGAACACTGAATGTGGCAAATTCATAGATAAGACATTAGTTGCACAGATATTTTTATGTTTTCACCTGAGTTCAAAACTTTCTCTCATCTCCTAAAGAAATATGCATTGTTTTGCCTTTCTCATAATTATTTCAAGGGTGCAGTTAATAAGTAGGGCATCTATCCTGTAAGCCATGCAATCTTTTGAAATTTGTTGCAATATATTCTGCTCCAGCAGGGTATAGTGATAAATTGAATGGGTTGCAAGATAAACCCCTAAAGGAAGACTTCTGTAACTACTTTTGAGTCCTTCATTTCCAACCCAATATGAATTGCAAAGCCAGATAAAGCTTCCAGCATTGCTGAAAATGTCTAATTTTAGCAGTGGTTTTAACTGTAAGAATATAAGACAGCAAAATTTAGCAATTCTCTATTTCAAGTATCTAACACGAGGATGGTTTGGCTCTTAAAATGTGTACACCAACAAGGTCAAGCAGCAAGCAGTCAAATTTCTTTTTCTGGAAAGGAAAAAGAAGTCATCACCACTCTGTATCTTTCCCTTAACTGATCTGCACCTAGTGTACTTTATGTTCCACTATCTTCTAGGTGATCCAACATCCAGATTTTTCCTTATTGAGGATGGAGAGAAGTCATATATGCCTGAATCTTTCATTTGTTCCTAGCATATTCTAACATTTACAGGAAAATATGCATGGCAGCTCTTGATGAATTTGGGAGTCTTTCATGGTATAGTGTTCTACTTGCCTCTGCCACTTGGTGGCTCATACTGTATTATGTTCTCCTCCCCTTTATATAACATAAGCATATAGAAACTTCAGTACTCATATCCAGGCTCTCAGGAGACCTAAAGCCACTATTCATGTATACCGTACTGAGCTCTCTGGCAGAAGGACAGGGTATAAATGCAATTAGTGTAAAAATAGTAAATATTTTAAAAATGTTTCACTTTGAGGAATTGCCATGAGGATGACATTATTCACAGCATCCTATGGGATTTTCGATAGCCCTCAGAAAAGCTGAATGTTTCTGTTTTTTCAGAACTGGATAAGTTGTATCTACTAGGTTAACAAACCTCACTTCCCATGTCTTTTTCACTACTTAGCTTATATTCTATAGGGGGTTTCTAGTATTCCAGGGAAAGGTAACTTGATATTTTCTAGATGTTTTAAATTACAATTGGCACAATTCTTTTGATAGATATGTTGGATAGGGGAATGATCTTGGAAGTCCAAAACATTTGGAAGGAAGCAGGTTTGCTACCCATTCAGGGTACCATTGAAATGGTACAATGCTAAAAACAGAGAAATATGGGATAAAATTATCTATTTAGAACGCAGGCGTGCACAGTTTTTTCCAAACCAAGTGAAAAATGCTACACGGGGTATTTAATATATAATCCAATCATAGACTTTCCAGTAGCCAGGACTTATTCAGGTTGTTTATACAGAAGTCCCATCAGCACAGGACTCCTGTGATTATGGCATTTTCTTTGCCCATTGTAATTGCTTCCTATTTGTATGGATGTAGCATTATTGATACATGTTTCTCATTTTCTTCAGATAGTGAAGAACTGGTAGCTAAAGTGATCACTGGGAATCAATGATACATTTTTTTTTGCTGGTTTCAGCCCTACATTTTGCTGGTTTCAGCCCTACATTTCCAATCACACATTTTCATTTATAGGGAAGGGTAATTGCTATCAGCTCTTCCAGTTATCTTGGGATATTCCTTGAGATTTAGTGCTAGGTCCAGTCTTGTTTACTTTGAACACAATATTGTTAGGCTCTTTGGTTTCTTCCTTTCAATCTAACTGTCCAGGTTGTCCTTGGTTAACGATGGCAATTGCTGGAACTGCTGTTGCTAAGTGACATGGTCATAAAGCCTGACATCACATGACTGCACCGCTTAGCAATGGCAATTCTGGCACTCCCAATTGCTGTTGTTAAGTGAATCACTGTGGGTCATTAAGCAAGGACATCATGTGGTCACCATTTGCAACCTCCTGCCACTTTTCCTATTGACCTTGCTTGTTGGAAGCTGGCAAAGAAGATGACTATGTGACTGTGGGGATACTGTGATGGCTGGAACTCCAAGGACTGGTCATAAGTACCACGCATTCAGTGCTGTCATAAGTTTGAATGGTTACCAAATGAATGGTTGTTAAGTGAGGACCACCTGCAGTATCTAACCCAATCATATCTTGCTTGATTCTTCTGCCTTGAACTTGGATAATGTGCTATAGTCTTCACTTTCTAATTGCCTAAATGGGTCTCCAGTTGGATGAGTTCCACCACCTTAAATTAAATCTGGAAAAGACTGATTTTTTTTTGTTTTTGTTTTTTATCCTGATTGTCCTCTCTTGCTTTCCTTTGTTTCTTTTACTTTTCAGAATCACCAGTGGGAGATGTTTTCTAAGGTATGTGATTTGGAAGTTTTTATCAATAAGAAACTTTATTTAAAGCCTTTCATCAATAAAACTGTAAGAATTTATCATTTTTATTTTCTGAATACCTGGAGAATCCTTCCATATCTTACTTCAGAAATGGCTAAGCAGCTAATTCACGCCTTGTGGTGTTCTGCTTGATTACCGAAGCAGTTTGTTGGTAGACCTTCCTTATTTTACTCTCTGCCCATTGATTCAGATTCACAATGCAGTTCATGTGATCCTGGACTTTTCCTGATTCACCCCATCTCTTGTTCTCACCAAACCCTACATTGATTGGGTGTTCAGGAGCACTATCAGCTTAAACTGCTGAGCTGACCTCCTTGCCTGTGCAGACAGGAACTCCTATTGATTTGAATAATTTGATTGCAATTCATGTTCCTGTGCACTTGGTTTCATTGTACAATTAAGAGTGATTAATTCTTCCTTGTGTAAAAATGGCCACCTCAAGTTTTTCCCCCCCCCATTTAGCTCCTACTCTGTGGAATTGAATCTCCCTTGAATTGAATCTAGAGTCTAACCTCCTGAAATTTAAAAAAAGTCCCTTAAAACATTTCTCTTCATAGAATCTTTCTGGAGCTGGAACAACCTTCTAAGACACTGCTATTAGGTAAAGTTTTATATTATAATATTATTTTATTGCTTTGTTATAACAGTACACTAAATAAAAAGGACTACTTCTATTTCTGTTAAATAAAAATAGCTACTTCTACTCCTACTTCTATGAAACAACTTTTTAATATATCTTTTATTAGTCAAGGTGGGTTCCTTGTGGGATGGAAAGGGAACTTGAAGTATCAGTTTTCTCCTTTTGGCCTTTCCTATTTAATAATTGCAAAATATAATGTAAAAGCTTAAAGAATTGTTAAGTACCTTTTTCTGAAGGAAAGGAACAGATTTTCTTCTCTATAATAAGTAGACTGTCACTGCAACTGTATTTTATTTTTTTTAAATAACATAAATAAATTCTAGATGGGTACTACAGAAAACAAAGATGCATCAGGCTTGAAATTAACTAATCAGAATCAGGGAATTTGGTCAACCAAAGAACATGCTTTGAAAATTTCTTCTTTGGGTGGTGAGTTGCAATTTGCCCCGCCTGCCAGAAAAAGGCGGGGGGGGGGAGGGCAGGGGATGGCATGTAGCCCATGGGACAGGGACTGCCAATTTCTAATCTACATCTTCTAGAAAAAGTGAATAAAAGATAACATTCCACATTATATTAAAGTTTACACTTTGGTTTAAACATTCAGGCAGGATTGTTAAATACCTAAATAAATGAATAAAGAAACCAGAGAAAACTTTCTTGCAAACAGCAAGTTAAATGTTATGAAATCTTCAATCACTTTCTACTTTAATAACTGAAGAATGGGTTTCTTAATTCCCTGTAACACTTCTGAATATTAGTCCAAAATTAAACCACAATACCACTGATATCAGTCTTCCTGTATGTCAGCTGCATTTTTTTTCAATCACAATCATTTTTTGAAAAAAACTTGGTGCATATATTCTAATCTCATGTGCCATCCTAGTCACTAAAATGCCATGAACTCAGTTTTAAATGCTAGCCCTTGGTCAAGACTGTTCTTCTGATGGAAGGAAAAGCAATAGAGAGGTGTCTCTGCTGGTTTGAATGTCACTTGTTGTCAATTCAGCATTCCAAGGAGTTTCCATGACAACAGCTTTTTTGCACTGGGGACAAGGTCATGCACCTGTGATCTCAGTGGAAAGGACAATGAGGAGCATGTCCATTATTTAAAGCTTCTATCTTTCAATGAGCATTTAAGAATAACTTTGACACTGGACAAATAAAGGTCAGAGTACATTGCTTTGCAAGATAAGATGGTCATTCTGAGGAGGTCATAGTAGTTTACTTTCTTACCAAAGTTAAGGTATTTTGATTGGTTTCCTCAAATGCCCACACAAGTGTGTCCAATAAATGGATTCAATGTTTATCAATGAAGACACAAGATTCAGCAATATAGAACAAAGTTGAAAAAAAAAATTACCATGACATATCTAAGCTGGTCTAGATCTGGTCAATGTTTGGATGATTGATTTCCTAGAAACTTCATGTTTACCAGAAATGAGTTACATGTGACCCTCCAGATGTTACTGAACTATGGTTCCCATGAAACCTAACTAGCAAGGCTATTGGTGAGAGATGGAGCTATAGTCTGACAGTCTCTGGAAAGGCTATAGTTTGTTCCTGATGTATATCTGAGTTCACTGGAACAAAGATGGGATATAAATACAAGGAAGAGAAGATGTAAGCTAACCCTTTTTTTTTTTTTTTTTAATCTGCTTAACAGTCATTACTGACCCTGCAGTGACCGCCCCCCTAGCGGTTTTCAAGGCAATTGCATCTTTCTAGTTTCGGAATTAGACTTTGCCAGAGCCTAATTCCTAGAGCGTCAGCCCAGCTGGCAGCACAGGAGGCGGGATTTCCGTTGCTTCGCGCCCCTTTTTCGGACGAGCGCGGTTTCGCGCTTTTTACCGGCAACTTGTCCCTTCTCTCTGTTGAGCCGCTGCCAGCATTTTCCTCCCACCGGAGTGAGAGTGCTCATTTATCTACTCACGTATGTTTTCGATCTGCTGAGTTGGCAGAAGCTGCGGGTATAGAAACAAGAGCTCACCTTGTTAACGCGAGGCTGGACTCGAACCGCTGAAGCTTTCAGCCATTTCTGGCCGGCACTTTCAGCGTCATTAAGCCGCTGCGCCACCGCATCCCCCTAAGCTAACCCTAAGATACCCTTAATAGATGTGTGAACAGTACTTCAGGTGAAAATGTGCAGACGGAAGAGGCAAAGGTGACACTGACATTTGTTCAGGTCTCTACATAGAAAATGTTGAAAACTTTTTGTGGTTGTATACATGAGTGAAATGGCAATATCATGCAAAATGTCAGGAGTGGGCTCCATAGCACATTCCCAGTAGGTTCTCTATGTGGAAAAAGCCAGGACAGGATTGGTTTCAAAAACACCTGACGTAGAGATTATAGAATTTTCTTTGCAAGCTGGTTCAGTTACTAAAACAAAGATAAGAGAATCTTCCATGCAGGGGCATCCACAGGGGGGTGCCAATGATGTCAAAAGGGCTGGCATGACAGGGCAATTAAAACCCTGCCTCTTTTTAGTGTGCATTGCACATATTGCACATGCATAAAGAAGGGCAGGTCTTTGGTCACCCACTCACACCTGCCAGTTTTACATCTTGACCCTGCCTCCATATTTTACAAAAGTTGGACAAATAACATTAAATTGCTTTTTTCCCTTTTGTTTTGCCTCTGCTTTTGCCACCTGCCAACCAACAAACTGTCCCCATTACCACTCCAAAATATTTTTTCCTTCTGTTTCCTGACTCTTTCCTTTCTAGTGGCTGAGTGTACAAGTAGCATCAGCACTAGCTCTGCTATACTTTGAAACTTTCCCCTGCCAAAATGAAATATGCTTCCATAATGCAGTACTATCCATTGCTTACATTAAAGGATAGAAGAAAAGGAAGGAAATAGGGTTACCCTGTCTTTCATCTGCAACAACTGTTCCTATTGTGTCTGACACTGGAGTCCAGACATGGACCAGAAAAGAGGAAGGGGGAGGTGTTTTAGGAGGAGTAGGAATGGCTATTGGATTTATCTGTGGGCAGCAGCGTAACTGAAGCGCTCTCTCTCTCTCTCTCTCTCTCTCTCTGTGCATGTGTGCGTGCATGCGTGCATACTGGACTACGTCTCCTGAATGAAGGAGATTTCAAGGTTGGGAGTTTTACCTTCTATTTGAATTCAGTGGGTTCCTTTCTGACCACTGGCCATACTGCCTGGAATGGATGTGAACTGTTTTCTGAAATATTTGGAGAGCGCTAAGTAAGCTTCCCCTGTCTTAAAGGATAAATTCTCTTTGAAATGCATGTAATTCAGCATGCAATGTATCCATTTCCCTCTCTTGATTCCTTCTCTGCAACCTCTAATACGTTTAAGCCTTCATTTTACAACTTCACCTTCCAGACATTTTAGTACCCTTCTGGCTTTTGCTTTGAACTGCTTGCTGCTGTTTCAATGTCTTTTTTAAACTGTTAGAGGAATCTTAGCATTTTTCCAATTTTTCAACATCCTTCTTGGATTTTCTCTTTCCAAAGGTGGTCTTTTTACTGTTGACTAGAATAGTATGAATGAAATTTCAAAGTTCCCATCATATCTGGAGGCTAAAGTAATCCTTTTTTAATTCTGAGTATGTTAGCATTACATGATTATGCTACACAAGCAGCTTTTTAAGTCCTGCTCTCTTACTTCCATGATTAAGACATTAGGAGTCCTAACAAATAACAATTTTATCATGACTCTGCTCCTGTAACCTCTCATATAACAGTGACTACAAGCTTACATTCCAAGCTGTCCACAATTCTGTTTCCTTCCTACTCTCAGAAAACCAACTTTCCCCACAATTTCACTTAATCATCACATAAATTTTGCTTTCCAATAAGTTTATCCTGTATTTGTGGGCATTTCAAATAGAGACTGTGGGGCTGTTACATTTCCACCTCTCAGCTCACGTTTTCTTAGCCCAGCTCAGGGAAAATCTTGAGCCACTCTCTTGGGATTTTCTGGGAAAACACTTCACCAGCAGTTTGATCTGGCATTATGAAGGCTTTTAAGGCTGCTCAGTACATTTGCTCCAGGTTTTTGTTTGTTTGTTTGTTTAATTGTTACCCCTTGCTCTGTCCCTCCTCCCCTCCCCCCCAGCAGCTTATCAGGAAGAATGCACACAGATGCATATGTACATGCATCTGTATAAATATATAAGGTAGGAACTAATTTGCCTATTATTTTGTGAAGGAAGGGGGGGGAAATCTGTTTGTTAACCCATAAAGCACTGGAAATGTCATGGGTAATAAATTCAGTGACTGATGCGTTTGAAGCAGGAAGAATGAACTATCATTGGTGGGCCCTCTCTAGGTAAAGCTACTGTCTAGCTCAGGCTGAGCAATGATTGGCTGAGGATACTCTCTGTGACCTCTAAACCCACAAATGTATGTACAATAGGCTAAACATGTTTTTGTTCTGGAGATGATAAGAACAACATGGAAGAATTGCAGATTGATATGAGAATGTTTTGCAAATGGGAAAACTGGTGGTGTGGTGGAGCTCTACATAGGGTTCATCTATATAAGATATTTATTTATGATGTAGATTTATGAAGGTTGCCCAACTCAGCACAGATTTGGGCATCATACAATTAAAACCAATACAATATCCAAACAACAATCAGATAACATCATAGAGCTAAACATAACAGTGGGAACAACATACTATATCCAAGACATACAGTATTATCAATCTACCCAAGAGCTTAGGGGAAAAGCCAAGGTTTTAAAAATTGTCTAAAAATTTGCAAAGTTGGGTGGTCTGAACCTGCAGGGGCATACTATTCTAAAGGGCAGGTATTACAACAGAGAAGGTACACTTCCTAGGTCTCATAAGATGACATTGCCTAAGAGAGGGGACCTGAAGTGTATCTGTTTTGTTGGATCTTACAGGTGGGGAAAAATCATGGGAGAAAGGCAGTCCCTAAGATAGCCAAACCCCATCATGAACAGCTTTATAGGTGATAACCAACACTTTCAATTGCATCTGAAACCTCACTGGTAACCAGCAGAGTTTGCATAAGGAAGTGTTGCATGGCACACTGAAGTGAACTCATAATTGCTCACACCACTGCATTCTGGACCAGCTGCAGCTTCCATGTGATCTTCAAGGGCAGCCCTACGTATAACATTGCAATAGTCCACGTGGCATGATTGATTATGAGAAGGGACTCCCAATCCAGAAAAGAGTGCAATTGGTGCACCAGATGAATCTGTGCAAGATCCCTCCTGGTCACAGCTGCCACCTGCTCAATGAACAGGAATTGGGGGTCCTGACTGTCAAATAAAATAAGCTTTAATGGGGAGTGCCATCCCATTCAGAACCAATTATGGAAAATCACCAATACCAGAAAAGCCACAGCCACTTGGTTTTGTCAAGGTTGAGTTTGAGCCTATTTCTCCCCATCCAGATGCATACAACTTCCAGGACTTCGACATGACCTCCAGAGCATCATTGATTGACAGGGTTTGAAATACGTAGCTAAGTATGATCAGTGTACTGTTGATACATGACCCCATGTCAATAGATGTCCTTATTTTCTTGTAGATGTTAAATAGGAGAGGCAATAGAGTTGAACCCTGAAGCATATCATGATCCAGGGGTTTTGGGTCAGACCTCTACCTACTGTCAACACCAACTGGAATTGCCCATGGAGAAAGGAGAACTGCCACAACATCTTGCTTCCCACTTCCAAACCCCATAGCTGGTCCAGAAGAATATCAAGATCAATAGTATCAAAAACTGCTGAGAAATCAAAAAGAACTAGGATGGTTGTACCACCCCCATCCTGGCTCTGCCAGAGGTCATCAACAAATGTGATCAGTGTTGTCTCCATTCTTTGCTCTGGCCTGAAACACAACTGAAATGGGCCTAGATAATCTGTTTGGTCCAGGGCCCTCAGGAGCTATGTACCTTCTGCACAACCTTGATCAAAAAGGAAAGGTTGCAGACTGGACCAACGTTGTTCAGAAATCTTGGATCCATTGATGGCTTCTTGAGAAGGGGATGCACCACTGTCTCCTTCAAGTCAGGTGGAACCACCCTTTCTCTCAGGGATAAGTTTACACTCCATAGATCCAACCAAATATCACCTTCTGAGAACCTTAAACAGCCAGAAGCAACATGCATTTAATACAAATGTGGGTGGACTAATGGTTTTCAAGGATCTCTCCATTTTCTCAGGAAGCACATAGACATGTCTTGGTCAACTTAACAGAACCTGTCCAGTTAGAGTCTAACTCTGAGAAGATCTGAGCAGTCAGTCATGACATCATGGCTTTCCTTGATGGCAGGTTTGCTCAGCTGTGAATGACTTCCATTTGTACATGATAAAAATTGTACACAGCTATCAGAATCTTTTGATTCAAATATTCAGGGAATGTATGGGTGACTAGAGATAGAGATAGATGATAGATAGATAGATAGATAGAAGCCTCCACCTACTGATCTGTCTGTTTTTATATCACCCTAATCACTAATGTTCTGGATGATGCACAATAAACAGAAGAAGAAATAATAGAAAGCACATAGTATAAAATAATTTTTAGTGCAATAAACAATGGTTACCCAACAATCATACTATGGGCTGAAGGCCTTGCTAGAATAAAAGAGTCTTCAGGGCCTTTAGGAAAATGATAAATTGTGGGCAGGGAAATAATTATTTTCAGAATCATAACATTCATTGTTTATTTTGTCACATACTTATTTGAGGGGACAGACTTTCATACAAGCCTTGTTTTCCATTTCCCATCACCTTGAATAATTATGCAATTTCCTCCTTTTAACTCAGGCCTGAACCATCTGTTTTACTGTTTTCTAAAGGACAGAAGTATGCAAACAGGAAAATTGATAATGATTCAGCAAGTGATAACTGCTATGAAGATTTTCTCTACTTTTGAAAAACTGTCCTTAAATTCATGGGTGCATTTCTATGAGAATAAAACATTTATTCAAAGTCCTTTTAGCAATGTAATGGGTTAACAAGGGCCATCCCATAACAGCTCCCATCATTTATTGGATATATCAGATAAGGTGGGGTTACAGGGAGGTGAGCAAATTCTAACTTAACCTGGACTGATCTATGTATAACCTGTAAAACAGCTGTAACCAAGCAACACAAGCTGTATACGAGAGCAAATGAATGTTTTTAGGAGGTACATAACACTCTGATTAAACACAATTTCCAATTATAGTGAAGTAGAAAGTGTGTGTGTTGAAGAATAAATGTATAAAAAATAGCATCTTGCAGCAAATTATGTCAGTGCTGAGCTTGGGTAAAATTATTACTTGGAGGTTTAAAAACTTATCATTTCTAAAGATGTTGCTTATCAAATATCTCAAGCAGTAAACGGGAATGAGTTCGTGGCCATTAGCAACCTAGTAAGGTTATTCCAGCCTTCTCCAGTCTGGAGCCTTCTAGATGTATTAGACAAATTCTCAGAATTCCTTGCCAGCATGTCCAACACATCTAGAGGACTTCCAGTTGAGGAATGGTGTGTAGAGGTATCAGCTAAAATCTAAAAAGGAAATCAGAAGAAATTTGCAAGTGATTCTTTTCTTTCCTTTTCTCTGTACTTTAGACTTCTAATTCACACCTGGTTATCCATTATTGTAACTTGCACTGTTATCACTGTTATTAGTTCAGTTTATATTCTCCCCTTCTGCCCTTGGGGCATATATTCATACTTCCAAATCACTGGGCCAATTAAGGAAATCAAAATGACATTCATTATTGAATAATGATACTTATGGCAGATTACCAAGCCTACTAATATTAAAATTGGGAGGTCCACTTTGCACTGGAATTGCACTGGAACTGCCATCCTAATTGCTACAGCAACAGGCACCAACAGGGTCCAAGTAATGTAGCAAAATCAATCAGCTTACAATCAGCAATTACTGCTACCACAATCCATTTGAAAGATTAAATGAATCCATTATTTCAGGCCAATCTTCTTACTCTTGCAGGAGAAAGTGCAACTTATCACAAGATATTTTAAGTTCCCACTAGTTTGTTTGCTGAATGCTTTATTGTCTAGCTAACTGCAAACTAAAAGCTATGCGGGATGCATGTTGGCCGCTCTCTGAAAAAAATCAGGCTTGTGGTGGGGTCTGCTATTTTCAGCTTAATTAGTACTTAGGACTCCATTTGTCACCTTAATTGTTCCAGACAGACACCACAGAGATAAAAGATCACACACAAACACACACACACACACACACACACACAAACACACATGACATTGTTCTGGGCATGTTTTTTTTTTTAATGCTTACCTCTTTGTTTTAATGCCTCTTTGGAGATGAAGGTTAAGATTAAAATATATATAGAGAGGCAGATATTAATATTGTGCCAAAAAGGAAAATTGGTTTGCCTTATATAGCTATCCTTTCAATTTGATAGAAAAGAAACTCCTTTTAAAAGATTTTTCAAAAGAGCTGAGAATTTCAGTGAAATTTTCAGTTTTGTGTGTGTGAATTTTCACACTTGCCTTACAAACAAGGTGCCCAGGATGTTTGTGTGAGAGTCTGGTCTTTCTTTACACAATAGTCTGTTCAGCAATTTGTAGCCTTCCTGATTTCAGTTTCATCCCAAGAATAGAAATCCTCCCATGGGGCTTTTTCAGATTAGGAAATTCAGACTGCTAAGTTATTTGCAAGACTGTCTGCTATTTTGCAACATCAAAAGAAATTTTAAAGAAATCCAAAAACATCCCAGGGGTAAATAACAAAATAAACACAGGAAGTAGGTGGGGAGGAGACTTTTGAGAAATTGGAAGACAGCTATTAGTGCCAAGATGGCTTTGACAAAGGAATTCAACAGTAGTTAGGTAAACACCAACTTTGCCCTGGTAGGGAGGATAGAGTGAGAAAATTCTAATCCCAAATATTCTCTTTGTAAGAATATAACAGAGCAGAATCCTAACCCTTTGGATCAACTAAGACCCATCTTGGTCTAGCATTTTCTTATAGTGACTGACCAAATGTCTCTGCAGTGTTTGCAAGAGGATATGAAGACATATCTGTTTCCTAGCATTGTTCCCTTGTAACTAATATTTGAAGAGACATCACTTCTATCTTTGTGATAACCCTGAGTCTTCAAGACCAATAGCCTTATCTTCCGTGAATTTATCAAATCCCCTTTTAAAGCTATCCAAGCTAATGACCATCACTATTTCTTGTCCATAGGTCAATTATTCCATAGGTCAAGTACTAGTTCTTCAGATCAACATATTTTGATCTTGTGTGCATGCCTGTTGCTTCAGTCCTGCTCTCTTTTCCATGTATATTCATTCTATGCTAATCCTGAGAAGTCCTTGTATGATGCCTAATTTTCTATGTAGAGAGTTTTTTTCTTCTATGGAAGATCATTAATGCATGCAATCTGCCACCCTCTAGATTGAAATAACTTTGTCAAAGTATTGTCTTTCAACTGCATCTGCAACCAATCAAGGTTATTTGTTCTGTTTCTGTTATAGTTAGAAATAGTCCCTTCTTCTGATGTTAATTTAGCCTTTCCCAGCTAATGCCCTCTAGATGTTTTGTATGAAAGTTACCAGAATTATCTGGTGAACAATGATCATGCTGGCTGGAGATTTTTGAGAATTTCAGGCCCAATATACTCGGAAGACTGATTTATTTAAATATATTTTAAAATTTCATTTTATACCTTTCTTTTCTTTTTCATCAATAAATACAATAAAATTTTGGGTCTGGTCATTTTTATAAAATCAGTTCCTGCATTCAGTATAATCTTATCATAATGCCTAGGTATAATTCTAGTTTCCCAAACTATTTCAGTATAGTTGCATGTTTAAGGTTTTCCCTGTAGTCAGATTAGAAGATAGAAACACATGTAGGAGGGAATAGAAATATGTTGTTTTTGTCTGCTGCTGGTAAACTACTGTGCCTATTATTTCTCCATACAAGAATTTACAAGGTAGATTTGTTAAACAGGTTTATGTAAAGTTTCGGATTGTCTAAAATACAGTCTTACAGCCAAAAACTGCAGTGGAAGGCTTTGAAAACTCACTAAACAGGAATTTAGATATTTTTTCTGACCAAAAAGGAAAAAGAAAACCCCAAACAAAAACAAAAAAGACATAGGAAATTCCTTACTCCACTCAGATACAACTAAATCCAGTGCCATCTAGTGTCTAAACCATATCATCACATTATCCACATATCTCTTCCTCCTTTTATTTAAAGAAAGAGCCATTAAATAAGTCAGCACTGTTGAAATATCTGTCAGTTCAGGTTATCAGTTACTCACCTCCGAATCCTGAAGCCTTCTGAATAACTCAAGTGAAATGAGTGATGATCTGAATGGTAACATCACAGTCAATCTTACAAAATCGCTTTGACAGATTCTGAAAAGATAAGTTTGGGTTTTTGATGCTACTTGTGGATTTTGTTATTGTCCCTTCTGAAGAATAGCACAAATATGATGATTTCTGATAAGAACTGCATGTTTACTTTCATGTGTTCTCCAACAGCCTCCAACATTTCAGCATTATATATATGCACCAATGTAACTATTGTATGTGGGGGAAAAATCCACTTTGAGCAGGGCTGCTAAGTATCTCCTGCCAGCCTCCGTTATAATTTGACTGATCCACAGGATGCCAACACTTGACAGAGAAAGTCTCTCCATCCTCCTGTTTCTTGCCAAAAACACTGAGAGTATTGACAACCAAGCTCTCTCAACATGTGACATCTGTCAACTCCCTGGATGCCTTACATTTGGGCTTCGGACCAGAGCACAGCTTGGAGATAGACCTAGTAGCACTAAAGGATGACCTGTTCTTGGCAGTTTTGGGGGAAAAAACCTCCTTTATTGCAAGCGCCCATACAACTTGATTTCTTCTCTCCAGGTTTTAATTAAAACTGATTTTAAAAAGACATTTGAAGAATGTGTGGGTGCATGTATGTAAGTATGAGTTGGATGCATCCAGGCCTATCTAAAGTTTGAGAGTGAAATTAAGGAAGAGATTCTTCATCCAGACATGTATCCCTTGAAATATATTGGTTCTTGATACTGAAAGTTGATACTACTGTGGGAGAATGAGGACATATGTCTTGGATTTTTAACCCCATCTTTGCAGCAAAATAAAATAAAGAAAAATAATAAAATGCATACTCAATCCATCTCCTGGAAAGAAAAGCCTATTGTGTATGCCATGAATATATTAATTTGAAGAGGAAGAGGAGGAGGAGGGCAAGAAGGAGGAAAATTATTGTTCTTACTGGAAGTACAAAAACAAGGAAATATATATGAAAAAGAAAATTCAGGGCAAATGCTAAAAGAGCAAACCTTTATGTCAGCACGATGCTCAGCTGTACAGAAGTATAATTTCTGGAATCCCTTAATAGCCTGGACAATTAACCACGTTGGCTAGGAATTCTGGGAGTTGTACTGCAATAAACCTGGAAGGTTCCAAACTGCAGAAGGCACTCTCTCTTGGTTCCTTTCACTGTACAAGCTAATAAAATTTCAAGCATCCTTACTTCCAAAATCTCTTATCTAATACAGAATCCACTATCTAATCAGCTAGGCAGCAACCTCTATGCCAGCTAGTTTTCTATTCAGGAGTGCATCTTTCATCCTGGATCCTTCCAGAGGTTTTGGATTACAGTTCTTGTCCTTGATCATTATGGCTGGGGTTAATATGGGTTATAGCCTAAACACCTGGGGGAAGACCTACAAGGATGCCCTTCATATGATATGTTTTTCTATATTTAAATTGGGATTAGAGCAGTGTTTCTCAGCTGGGGTTCCATGAAACCCTAGGGTTCTGCAAAAGGTCGCTAGGGGTTCCATGACAGATAGTGATCGAAAAAAAATAAACATTGTTTTTTGGACTTTGCACATTGTCCAATGCTAGCACCAATTGTGATGGGAAGCTTTACATGCTACGACTCAGCTGCTGGCCTGCCACTTTGCTGTTGTAAACATTGTAAAATGTGGTTTTGTAGGTTAGAAGTGAATTGGATTGTGAAGTTTTCATTTTGGGGGGGGGGTGTTATTTTTAGGCAGGGGTTCCCTGAGATTTGGAAATTATATTAAGGGTTCCTCCAGCATAAAAAGGTTGAGAAAGGTTGGATTAGAGCAGTGTGGTTTGTTTTTTATTTTTTTATTTTTTTTTGGTAATGAAAGGAGATAATCCAAATCAAGACAGAAAGTATTCTGGGTTGTAGGAAAACACAGATATACAATTTTCTGAATGACTGCAATGTTATACAGTTAACTTACTTGCCAAAATGAACCTTCCAATGCAGGTTAACTATTGAAAATATGCACATAAATGCCTTGTACTTTATTCAGTTATTTAAAACATTTATATAGCATTTAACTCTCTTATTGTTTTAGATTCACCACGTTAAGATTCTTTGGGCTTGGTGGTAGGGGATGATGAAAACTGAAGGCCAGCTCATGTGTAGGGCATCAGGTAGTGAAAAGCTGGGGTAGGTAAATGAGCAATCTCCTCCTCCTTAATCTTGTTTTGTGTATGGTCACAAAATTCATCTGGGGATGAGGAGAATCCTCCTCTTTTCCTTGCCTAAGTGAAATTATATCTAAGGGATACATAGAAAGTTGGCAACTGCCAGAGCATACTCTCCTCAAACAAGCCTACTACATACTGGTGGCAGATTGATAAAATATGGTTGCTGTGGGAACAATAGCTCTTGAATTTCTTGACATGTATCCAATGAAAAGTCTTAACATTAATGTTGCATTAGCATAATAGTTGGTGCGGAGGCTTGATTTTTTAAAACATTTAATTAAAAAAGATGATAGAGTGGAATCTGTTAAGGAGTTTTAAGCCAATATTTCAACTCTTTTTGCCAGCACTGAAGATGTTTGAGAGATTCTTGCTCTTGCAGAGATACGAACTCTCCAACAAGCAAGGCTAAAGGGGTACAGTTACAAGCACAACATACAAGGCTAAAGAGATAGAGCTATACAGTTAATACTTCCCCCTGTCCTTGTAGCTGAATTATGCCTCTAGAAGGGATATTCAGAATAGAAAGAAATGGTCTGCTGTTCACACTAGTAAAACAATATTCCAGTCTGCTGTGCTCTTAAAAGAGGTTTTAGATGTGCTGTACAAAAACTCTTATTCCTAACATTTTGAACTTTTGTATGAAAGTCCTGCTATACACAGCTTTTAATACACATTTCTTAGATATTTTTTGAAAAGGAAAGTTATCTGATGCTATTATGCACATTTTCCAATACAGAATTTATAACACAAGGACCTTTGGTATGTATGCTAATTTTAAACACACCTAAGGTATTTTTTTTTGTCTGCTTTTAGAAATACATAATGTTTTTGGAATGCATGTTTCCAGCAATAACTAGAGAAAGATGGATTCTGTAAGCATCGATCAAAATATACATTAAAAAATGCACAGCAAACAATTCCTTTTGTCTGTTTAATGCTGGATAGAGTCCATTTTGAAATTTGCTCTCATAAAAATCCATTGTTGTTATATCACTAGTTCTTGCAATAGAAGGAAAACAATTGAGGTGTATATTCGATACTATCCTGAATGCCATCAATCCAGCTCAACTGCTGACTTATTTAGAGAACCTTAATGCTCACTATTCTTCATGGTGAAGAGTTATCATATAAGGAATTTTTTTTTAGGTGTGCATATATAGGAGGATATATTTATTTTCATACTTCAAAAGATATCTTTTGGGAACTTAGTGCACACAAATGAATATCTTAGGGTAGAAACAAACAATATAATGTTTGGGGGTTTCACAGGAAGCAGAAGTCATCATGAAGACAGTAAGGAGAGGAGATCTTCAGGTAGACCATTGAAGGCAGCCATTCTTTTCTCTCTGGAAATAATACGGTATGATTGTGTAGTAGCAATTCCAAGAACGTAACCCAAATCTCTTGCAGAAAGTCCATGGCAGGAGTTGGATTTCTAGGCCCTGTCACAGAGTTCCACCCACAAATAATTTAAAAAGAAGGGGGGGGGAGTTCAAAACCCTTGGATTTATAATTGTATTTTGCTGATTAAATCTCCCCCCTCACAACCAAAATGCTAGCAAGGTATTGCAAATTTTGTTCACTTGGCATTTATCTTGGAAAACAGTTTGATCTTGCCACTTGTGTTTCCATACACATAAATTTGCCCTTCTGCCACTGGGTGGCAACACTATGAACATAGAGAACAGCTTTGTGCAATATTTACATCCACACACCCACACACACTTTTCCTTTACTATCTCCTCTGGCCAATCAAATTGTACAGGTCTTTGAAATCATTCCAAAACCTACTTTAAAATATTTACTCTGTGCTGTAAAAGTGGGCAAATGAGGTTCCCCAATGAAGCCATTCCTTTTTGAAACCATTTTGTACTTTCTGAAAAAAACTGATGCTTGTCTTAAGCCACAGTTGACTGTAAATGGTGTCATGTGTATTGTATGTGTTTGAGCATCACAGTTTGTTGGGGCACCATTCCAAAGCAAGTGCTAATTTGATTCTCATTTTTTTCTCCCAAAGGTTACAACAAAAGGTGTACACTATTGGTAGGTGTTTCACCCTAAAGTGTTTTTTCCCCCTTGAGGCACTAAGTGTTAAGAGCTCCCTCTCCATTTAATGCTCTCTCAGTTAAGTTCAGTTATCAGACAAATAGACATATGGACTGTGCTAAAGTTAGGTACTGTAGATAGGAGAAAGATGTTCATATGGCAACTGTGTTATTTAGCCTCCTCTCATAGCAGAATACCATACTGTTAAAAATTGTCTATTTTTATGTAATTTCTTCCACTTTATATTGAGACATAAAATTATTAGTCTGAGGTTGGCTCACTTCATCAGAGCTTTTGAATGTTGGCAGCTTCTCTTCAGTCTGTTGCAGGCATTAACAACTGCCAGGGAAGTTGCCTCATCCCAAGCAGAAAATAGGTCTTCCTCATGAATTGTGCTGTGCCACCAACACAGGTTCATCAGCTGGGATTTAATCCTTTAGATTTAAGAAAGTTTGCATGTTATTTTCAGGGAGTGGTCACGCCCCTTAGTAAGGCAACAATTATCAGTATGAAACTCATAGACCTATGCTAGGATGCAAAATTCTGAAAGTAGAGTTAGCAGGTTTGAGTGTCTTTGTTGGAAGAAAGTATAGATACAGCTGTAGAGAAAAGAGATATAGTACACCTGCCAACATGTTGGGATCAGAAATAGAAACGTGGCTCATTTAAGGTGTTGTGCTTTATATGGTGCACATAATTTCATTCACTTGACTGTTGCACCTCCTTCTCTCCAAATTCAATGTATATTATATTTGTCTGTCAAACATTAAAGGGATAGAGTCAAACAAGATATTAGTAATTGGCTGAACCCATGTTTGGCACAATGGGAGTAATCTTTTCCTAAACAGAGGCCCAAATAATGAGACCTCACAGCTTTTTTACTAAAATGATCATTTACTGCAAAGAGGAAATTAATGCTGTAGTCAAAAAAAAAAAAAAAAAGCTGAAAAAGTAGCCCTGCATCCAAAATTAGTTCTGTCTGTCATGGGTAGCATAGATCGGATCATCAATGCTCAGCAGAATTTTAATCTGTGGACTTCCACATTTGTCCTATAGTTGACAATAACTATATGCTCCTTTATATAATGAATCACACCACAGGATACTGAGGATTATGGGAGCTGAAGTCCAGAGACAATTAAGTTGGGGAGAACAGTTTTGAGGAATACATTAAGTTTGGATCATACCTGAAGAAGGCTGCTTAGGTTTTGCCAGATTGTTTAGCTGGAGTATTATAACATTTATTTTGGATGAGCCAGATGTCCAAGACACTCTTTCTCCATTCTTTGCATAAATGTCTATGAAGCGACCAAACATTTTCTGTTGTTTGTTATTCAAATGGGTTATATGAGCATATTGCAGCCTTTGGACTCTTTACAAATGATTTTCAAGTAAGAAAATACAGACTTTTATGAAGGTCAACTAAGCCTGGAATGATATGTTACAAGGAACCCAGAGCTTCCACTAAAAATAGCAGACACATTTGAAATTTGCCCTTCTACCTCTCTGATGTGAAATTTAGGTTTCCCTATAGCATGACAGGAAGCATTGCTCTTCTTAATCTGCAGCAGTCAATGAAATGGTGTGGAAAATACTGAATACTGTCTGTGGAACATATATTAAATTGTTGTGGAATGGAAAAGTTGAATATTGTAAAGTTTTGCCATCTATAGGTTGTCTTTCATGTAACGTTGAGTTGAATCCTAACGCCTGACCTATGAACTTGCCTTTCTTTTCCCACTAACTGGACCAAAGAAACAAATTCCCTTCAAACATAAGGATCAACCTGACTTTTGCATCCCACATAATGGTAACTGAAAATAGAAGGCAACAATAATCCTGTATTATTCATTCACTTATTCTTCTCCTCTTCACTTCATCTTTCTGACAGTGGACCAGCCATTGGTGCAGTGCTTCTTTACGACTCAAGATCTCAGGATAAAGGAACAAGTTCATGCACATTGTGAGCAGTTCCAGGTAAAACTGCATCCATATTTCCGATTGAAGCATCAGCATCAGCATCATTGAGGTTGCTCTTCATTTAATCTCAAGGCTCCAGTTCCATCTACTTGTCTTTTGCCTAGTGAGCTGAAGGATTGTCTTTCTGCCTGGAAACTGAGATAGGGAGTTCCTGCCCTCAGTATGCCAGAGTTCCAACTCCAACTCCATCATCTCTGCCTGTCCTTCCAATGAGAGTTTATCCTTGGAAATCATATTTTGGTCTAATAGAATCCCTTGCTTTTAATTTACTTGCTGTCTAGAGTTCCTTGGATAGATGGGTGGCCATATAAATTGGATAAAGAAATAAATAAAATTAAAATATACAAATATAGAACATGTAAAAACATGTTCCATGAAGAGCAAATCCAGATAATCCATTTTCTGGAAAAGAGGTATCAGCTAATAATTTTTACATATGGAGAAAATTTTATACACACAGCCTTCATATATGCCTGAGTTTGCCCTAAGTAAAGCTAACAAACTGAATGGGAAAGTTGGTCAACCCATGCTGCCTTCTGACAAAATAGGAAGTAATGGAACCATGCCACCTGGGGCAGGGGAGGGGGAACCTTCCATTAATTGGTGTTGTTTAGTGTATGAAATAGCCTTTAGATTGGGGTACAATTTTATTTTTGCTGTATAGGGGTGTGATGCTGATATAATAATGACATTAGAGTGGGCAGGACCAAAAACTTCACAACTAGTTTGCTTCTTATTTATAAGAAAGAAAGAAAGAAAGAAAGAAAGAAAGAAAGGAAGGAAGGAAGGAAGGAAGGAAGGAAGGAAGGAAGGAAGGAAGGAAGGAAGGAAGGAAGAAAGAAAGAAAGAAAATGCTATCAAATTTCAACAACATAATTTTGTGGGGCTGTTGAAAACAAAAACTACATTGTTTACGTATGCATTTAACTTTAAAATCTCTTCTCCAGTTTTTGTTATGCACTAACATTCACAAGTAACCTGCTCCTGAATGAAAGGAATCCTTACTGTTATTTGTAGAAACACACTCATTTTGTTTGTCTACTTTTTCTACTTTTCCCCTTCCACATGCTTCTCATTCTAGGAAAAAAAAAAGTTAGTTTGGGGTTGAAGAAAGGATATGGAGGACTGGGTTTTTATTTATTTATTATTATATTCATATGCCACCCATCTCCCAATGATTTTGTTGAAAGGGTTGAGCTGAGCACTTGAGAAAGATAATGAAGATGAAGGTAAGGAAAATGACAGGTTCAAATAAATGCTTGTTGTAGATTAGTATGAATTATGGAAACAAAACAAAATTTAATCTGCTTTTTTTTTTTTTTTTTAGAAAAGCTTTAGATGGGCAGTTTTGGATATGGGTGGGGTAAGCAACTTGGTGTAGTGAAATTAGAGTCATCGAAGTCTGTAGAAGAAACTATCAAAATGTAATTCATGTCTTGACATTCAAACAAAGAATTGGTGGAAATCTTTTAGAAGGGAGGGAGGGAGGGAGGGAGGGAGGGAGGGAGGAAGGAAGGAAGGAAGGAAGGAAGGAAGGAAGGAAGGAAGGAAGGAAGGAAGGAGAGGGCAACAGAGGTTCCTGCTTTCTAAACTCTCTAGCTTCTCTGATTGATACTTTTCAATTATACCTTCCCATTTCACTGACATTTGAAATGCTATTTTTCCCCTTGTAGCGATAACTTCAAATGCTTTAGTTCCAACAGAACTGGTAACCCTGTTTAGCTGTAGTAGTAAATTGGTTCCTTGTACAACATAATGGCAGTGACAGGCTTTTGCTAGGGAAATGAGTTCTCCAATGGGACATGCCTATGATAAGACGTCCAGTTTTGAAATTGTATTTCTCTGTATCAGAATTAAATCTGGACTTTATATTTCATTGCTGCCACTGCTCTCTCGCTGGTCCCCATACAGTACAACCAAAGACTGACAAGTAATGCTTACACAGGAACTCTTTCACTTAAATTGGATTTGTGCTTTTATGTTGCTTCCTATTATTAGCTATTAAAATCTCAACACTTTTTTTCCCTTTTTTTTCCAGGGTAGGGGGAAACAACCTTACAGTGATAGGGCTTGCCAAAACATATGAAGGCTAAGGCTGGCAGAAGAGGGGGAAAGGAAATCAGAAGAACTGTACAGTATACCTTTTAACAAAAGGGAATTTCTCTCCAAAGATTGCAAAGTGAAAAATTAACTTAAATTTGGTAATGGTGACTTGTAATCTGCTACTTCAGATTTTCCTTTCAAAGCGACACCATTGAAATGCATTCTATAGACTCTATATTTTAAAAAGAGGCCTTAGGGAGTTTCTACCACACATCAGTGATCAGCCCTGCTTTGCATACCTTTACAAAACCTCACTCCTTTTCTTTTTCCCTCCCTCCTCCTTCACCCCCAGCTGTCATATTGTGTTTCTTAAGAGCCGTTAATGGTTAAAACAATTGCAAGGCACCTCCTGTGTCTTTTGATTTCCTTTGGTATTTGACAGTACCACAAGTATGCACATTTTACTTAATGCTGTGATTAACATACACTATAATGGAATATTACAATGGAGACCACTAGGAGATTATCAGCACATATAATTTCTCCTTAACCTTAGGTTCATATATTATCACTTAAATAACAAAATAATAATCAGGTTGGGGAGGTGGAGAAGAAGAGAGGGATTCCTCTGTTCTTTGTGTTAAAACTTAACTCAATGTAAACCCTTCACAGTTCTCCCTTCCTAGAGGAAATGTCCACATCACCCATCTGCTTTTTGTGAACTTTACTTGGAAAAGATTTTGTTTGAACTCATAGCTAAATGAAACGTAATATACAGGCCTGGTGATCCCTGTGTTATTGTTCCCCATTACTTCCCAACTGGCCATTTTTATTCTGTTATCTTTTAAAATTCGAAATAAATTGCCAAAGTTTAGACTCCTAGTCTGTTGTAGTTTTAGGGTTAAACTTTTTAGTTTAATGTTGACATTCTGGATAGACATCTAAGATTACTATACTGTTATTTACGTTTAAACTTTTTGTTTGTTTGTTTTATTGCTGTAATTCCTAAGGACTCCCTGTTTTATTATGCCTGTGGTTACAACAATAAACTTGATTTAACCACAGGCCTGGGGTAAGATCTTTTGAGCAGGAAATCTAAAAGGCAACTCCAATGCTTTCATTAATAGGAGACACAAGGCAAGGAGAGATTCATGGAAATGAATTCTAGATTCCTGGAAGAAAGTTCTCCCTGAGCCAACTCAATCTCCTCTATTGCCACTTTTATCAGGACCATAAATCTGCCAGTTCACTCAGATGCTTGTTTTACTTTTCTTCAGACAGATAGATCAAGCAGCTCAAAACACAAACATGTAGTGGTCAGTATATATGTAATCTAAAAAATATATGCAATGTAGGTTTAGGAATAATATGTATGGAATCCACTTTAGCGGCCCTTATATCAGATACATTTTTGGCATTATCAGGAAGTAGAGATCTATGAAATTCCTCTGCTGGTGAAATGGTCTCATGACCTGTCCATGAAAGAAATGAGGGATGCAGATGGATTTACAGCAATAAAAGAACTTTGTTCTGGCTTTCGGTTATAAAGGCACAATTTCAATTTGGTTTTTGATGAAATGGACATGTTAGATTGCATCTAGAAAAAAGTGACCTGTATGTTGAGATTTGGAAACAAAGTCCAAGAGGAACAATTGAAGGAGATGGATATATTTTGCCTGTAGAAGAGAAATGAAGGTGAGAGATAATAGTTGTCTTCTGTTGTGTGAAGGGCTTAATATACAAGACATGTAGAGGAAGAACCAAAGGATATATACTTTGGCTAATGGACAGTTGGGCCTGGAAGCTTTATTTAATTTTCTACAAAGTTTCAAGCTTGCAAGAGTCTATCAGCACCCAAATATCTGAGGCCCAGATAAAGAAATGGAAGGGTTTGATAAAAAATCAGAATTTGATGTAAGTTAAATTGAATGTAATACAGATAAAATGGTTAATATGGTTCCTCAACTTTTATTTAACATTTGGCTTTTGCTACATTAAAAATGACACCTAAGGCTTTGGAGGTGGTTTGATAGTTGCTCAGTTTTTGCACCTCCAGTGCAAATAACATTGAACCATTTGGAGTCATGTTATGACCCAGAATATGGCAGGTTGCTATGTTCCTCATTCTAATCATGGCTTCAGTAGCTGATTGATATGTTTCTGTTTAAAACTATTAACTGTTCTTTACTGTTTCTTCTTGCTGCCATTTGACCTTTTCTCCCATTGGCGATATAAGGAGAGGGTTTCTTAGGGTTATTCTTGCTAGTAAATTAAGCTTGATTGCCATTCTTTATAGTTAAAAGGAGGGAAGGAGTGGGATGACCAGTGTACAGTTTGATGGCCCCATCAGCATTTTCCAAATGCCATTAATAATCAGAACCCCTGAATACAGAAGGGCAAGTTAAGTCATGTCACTGAAACAACAAACAGCTTTAGTCAAATGTATTGGCATAGGATTAAAAATGCATCAAGTATGTATTTGTCTTCTCAATGGGAAGCTTTTATTAATAGTTTGAAGAGTGGAAAGCTTAGCCTTATACAATAAGCACTATAGCAATTTAAAAAAAAAATTAATGTGCAAAATTGCAGGATATTAAATTTGCTGTTAAAGCTTCTCACCAGTTCCAGTAATTTCCCTGCTTAGCATCCATTCTTTCCCTTTTGCAGAAGAGTGTCTCCTGGTGGTCAGAGCAGAAATGTGGTGGTACCAGGATGAACTGGGGGTTCTATCAAGTTTAATGACTTTGCTGATGTCAAAATATTGGGTATTGCAGTGCAGGAATATAACAGCATGGTATTCCTGGGGAATGTCTCAGTTCCAGGGAAATGGTTTCATTTCTTGGGAAATGTCTCACTCATGGTTCCTCTTAATTTGGCTTCATCTGGGTAATTCTGGCTGGTGTAATGAATTTCAAGGGATGATCAGAATCCAAAAATATGTGTTTTCTTTTTTTATAACAAAGTTCTACTGAAACAATAAGATCTCACTGCCAGGACTAAGTCTGGAATCCTAAGCATGCATATTTAGAAATATAATCCCTTGGAATTAAATGGTCTTTACGTAGAGTTAAATGAAATTAGGGTACAGTTGTACTGTGTCTAGGAACAAACTGAAAGCCAGTGCTACTAGTTCCACCATGAATCTAAACCAGCTTCATTTTGTTTCTATGTAAAATTCAAAATGTTGGTAGTTATCTTTGAACTCTTCTTTGGTATAAGCCTGCTTGCACAGGGAGATAATCTTAGGAAGCTCTCCTGTATTTTGCAAGAATCTCTGAGATACATTTAATTAGGATTATAAAGGTCGCTTTTCAATAGCTCCACCTAACTTTTGGGACTCCCAAGTGAGTGTCTCATCTTCTCATTATCTTCTTGAAATGGGTGAATACAATTTAAGGAAGACTTTTAACATATATTTTAAGATGCTGTTTTAAACAACCTCTATTGAAAATACATATCAATCTGGGTGAATTTTTTATTTAAGTTATTAACTATTGTGACTGACTCCAGAAACTTCTGTGGATGGTCACAGGTTTTTAGAGCTACCTCAGCCTCCAGAATGAAGATACAACGCATATTCTTGGATTCCATCTAGCCGTAACATCCACGACCTTATAGTTTCCATCTTGCATATTGTTACCAATGTTATTTACAGTTCTTTCAGAATTTTGTGTGTAAAAGGAATCACCCCAGTTCAGTTTCATTACACTTCCTGTAAGGAGCAGCCTGACTATGATCTGTGCCAACACTTTACAACTATCAGTTTGCTTAGACCACAACTAGTTCACCATCAGGAGTCACTTCAATATGAATTATTATGGGATTTCTGAAATTAGTTTATATTCATCATATCATCTTAGGGCATCTCCCATATCCTTGGCAACTGCCTTTGAGAATCTAGGACTCTAGCTCTGTTTTAGTGAAGGAAATGTGTTGGAATGTGAACTCAATTCAGTTGTAGAATCTATAAAATGAGATAGTGTGATCTGTCCGATTGGATTTTTTTTCCCCATGGTGAATCATTTTAGAAGCCCTTTAACCACAACCTCAGATGTGATACTCTTCTTTCACAGTCAAACAGAAGCATCCTCAACTTGAGAACTATATCCCACAATGACCTTTTCTGTTAATCTCTTCCTCACAGCTGCCAGCTTTGGTTCACTTCTATCTCTTGACCAAATCTGTTCCAATCTGTCCTTGTCAGCTCTACTCCAGACCCTTATCAGTGCGTGACTGAACTGACTAGTTTCTTATCTTGTTGAGTCCCAGAGACAAGTTTCATCCATGCACTCCATTTCTAATAGGACTGTATCATAGTGCCCTGTCATTGCTGATGTAGGATGAAGTAGACCTCTTTGGTTTGAAGCTCAGAAGTGGACAGGAGCTTTCAGGTTCATACATCCCATTCTAAATTCTTGTTTAAAAAGCATGATAAGAATAAGTTTAAAAAAGGGGGAGGGGGGGGAGGAGTGACATCTACAGTCCAGCAAAGTCAGTGACAAACTTTTGACTGATTGCAGCAATATGGATGGCTCCTATTAACATACATAGTTGTGTCAGGAAGTTCAGTGTCCTCTAGGAATTAAAACAAACATCATACAGGGGTATTTCTTCCTCAGATTTAAAAACAAACATGATTTTAATAATCTGATAGGGATAATGTAAAATGAAATAATTTAGTTAAATTCTTATGAAATTTAATTTTTGATGTGAATCTTTTTTTTTTTTTTTTGAAGGAGTGGAATTAGGTTTTTTTAAAGTGACTGCTGAGAATTTCTTTTTTAAAAATTGTGACTTACCTAGAAAATGGCTGATTTTCCTCACTGCTTTTCCCTACAATACTTTTATAATGCTTTGTAGGAATTCATGTTCAGAGAGATTTCCTTCTTATTCATACTCACTGTAGGCTTGCATTAATTTCTGACCCTTGTTTTGAATTTCTTATTGCACTGAACTTAAAAAAAAAAAAAATCTGTTGTGCAGAGTGCAGCAAAAGGTCCCAAAAATCCCGCTCTCAGGAAAATTACACATCAGCATGAGAGCTTGCAAAATGCAATATCCATAGTTTGCTTCTCCAAAGAAAATCCAGTCAGAAAATATAAACTAACTGGTCTTTATTGATAAAAATGCAAAACTTCATAAAATACAAATTGCATACAAAATATTTGTTGTTGTTGTTGTTGTTCAGTCGTTAAGTCGTGTCCGACTCTTCGTGACCCCATGAACCATATTGCGCCAGGCCTTCCTATCTTTCACTGCCTCCCTGAGTTTGCTCAATTTCATGCTCAATACAAAATATAGGATATAACAAAGATTTCTTCTCTTCTTAGCTTCCAAGACTTATCCACAACAAAGCCTCTAGCTAAAAAAACATTCTCAGAGAAGAGGTACACTACTTGGTTACTAGGTAGGACTACATAACCTATAAAAACCTACATGATTAACTTTACAAGACAAACTGACAGGCTGGGCATTTAGCCCTCCCGTTATATTGCCAGCATGTACACCCCCACTGAATAACTAACATACACATTACAGTAGGTGGCAGTAAAAAGCATAACAGAATCACAAGATTCTTTGTTTACATTACTCATAGAATAATCTCGACACCTGTTTTTGTATAGGGAACGGGATGACCTTCTTCCCATGAGAAAATCCTGATAAAATCTACAGTATTGCTGTTCAGAAGACGAGATCTGAGAATTCTAAAACTTGCAAATCTGTCCACTTGAGTGGACATATGAATAACACTGGAGTAGCAGGCTACTGTGGACCCTCCCCTGCCCCAGGCTCTATTTCTTCTTTCCCTTTGCTAGTTCCAGAGAGGGAGTAGACATCCATTTGGTGTGATTCCATCTGCCAGCCAGGTGCTTTGATTCTGGACTGTGGGTTTCCCACTGTGTACTGATTTCCCCTCTGGGTGAAAGCCAGAGGAGGAGATTGGTGGGTTGGGTGAAAGGAAGGGAACCCTAACCAGCGGGTGAGAGCTGCAGGATGGGGGGGGGGGGTTTCCTGGGAGTGCATGAGCTTGGGTGTGTCTGTGTGTGTGCTTGTGGGTGGAGTGAGGGAGGTGGGTGATGGGTACCCTGATGGTGCTGACAGCCAATGAAGCTGAAGTGCCTTGGAGTGCTTGGCTTCCCCTTCCTGGGATGGATGTGATTGAGTTTTATGGGAGGTTCCAGCCTTGGGAATTGGGGGGGCCTGGACTGGGGGATAGTGTGGCCTTTGGGGGGATACAGGCAGGCCAGTATTATGGTGGCAATGGGCGTGGGGAGATATGGCGGGAGATGGGGCATGGGCCATTCTCAGGGAGCACATGACCAATGTCTAATACCAGCTTCTTGGTCTCAACCTCTGTACCCAGTCAGCAGACCTTCAGAGGCCCCAGCTTTCGGCTGCAGCTTGTAAATACCAGGTCGGCCTGTAATAAGGCCTTCCTCATCGGTAATTTAATTGTTGATGAGAGGGCTGACCTGGCATGTATCACCAAGACCTGGCTTGGCCCAGAAGGGAGGTGGCCCTTTTGGAGATATCCCCAGCTGGATTTTGAGTGTGGCATCAACCAAAACCCCGGGGCAGGGGTGAAGGTGTAGCAATTGTCATCTGGGAATCATTTACAGCTTTCAAGAGCACTGCACTCACAGGATATGAGAACCTGTTCATTAAGTTGGGCTCTAGGGATCAGTTAGGATTGTTGCTGTTGTACCAGCCTCCCTGCTGCATAGCAACCTCTCTGCCTAAGCATCTTGACTCCATCTCTGGGTTGTCAGTGGAGTTGCCTAGACTTATGGTCTTGGGAGAATTCAATCTGCCTTCTCTGGGAATCAGTGGCTCAAGAGTTTATGGCCACCATGATGGCCATGGGCCTATCCCAGGTCATACAGAGTCTGACATGAGACAGTGGTCAAAAACCAGATCTGGTGCTCCTGTTGGAGCAGTAGCTATGTGATCTGAAATTGGGGGAGGTTTTGGTCTCCCCCTTGTCATGGTCAGGTCACACCCTGATTACTATGGGATTGTCTGGCACCATCATCCATTGCAGGGAGGCCAGACCCATTAGATGGGTCTGCCTGTGGTGACTGATGGACCCTGATGGGTTTCAGAGGGAGCTGGGGGCTGTTCCTGCTGGTCTGCTGCACAGTCCATCTGAAGCCATGATCGCCACTTGGAATAAGAGGGCAGCTGAGGCCTTGGATCAGATCACATCTGTGCAACCTCTCCCTTCTCGTGGATCCCATCACTCCTCATGGTTTATGGAGGAGTTAAGGCAGATGAAATGAAGGAAGAGACGTCAAGAGCATCACTGGCATTCTACAGGGGATGAACTCAAATGGACATGAGTTAGAGCTGCTATTAAGCCTATCTTGTGGCAGTAAAAGTGGTGAAGTGTCAATACTTCTCCACCCTTATTGTGTCTTCAGAGAGCTGTCCTGTGGCCCTGTTTTGGATGACATGTGCCCTCTTGGGTAGAGGGGGCTTGGAGAACCTCTTGCAGGGGTATGTGAAAGAATTTATTCAGCATCTGTCAGACAAAGTTGCTTGAATTCACTCACAGTTGGATGCTGGCCTTGTTGCAGGTCCAGGGGAGATGCCTGGGGAGGAATCTTGCCCAGTTATCTGGGAACAGTTTGAACCTGTTGGGCCTGATGAATTGGATAAGGTCCTTAGGACTGTGAACTCAGCCACTTGCTCTTTAGATCCATGCCCTTCCTGGCTAGTTAAGGCAGCTCAGGGGTGTCATGTGAGTGGATTTTAGCAGTGGTAAATTCTTCTTTGAGTGAGGGGGTTGTTCCATTACCTCTTAAGGAGGCTTTGGTTTGCCTCCTCCTCAAGTAGCCATCACTGGACTCCATTCTACTTGAGAATTTTCATCCCGTATCTAACCTCCCCTTTCTGGGGATGGTGGTTGTGCAACAGCTTCAGAGGACCTTGGATTAAGTGGATTATCTGGATCCTTTTCAGTCAGGATTCAGACCCAGGTATGGGATGGAAACAGCACTGGTTTCACTTTTGGATCATTTCTGGATGGGGATTGTGCATCCATCCTTGCCCTACCTGACCTCTTGGCAGCTTTCAATACCATCAACCACAGTATCCTTCTGGATTGACCTAGAGGATTGGGAGTGGCTGGCACGGTGTTGTGCTGGTTCACCTCTTTTCTCTGGGGTTGATGTCAGTCAGTGGTAATGGTGGGGGGGGGGGGAGATCCCACCCTTGGTGCCACAGGGGTCAGTGCTATCTGCTCCTATTCAACATCTACATGAGGCCACTGGATGAGCTCATCCATCATCATGGGGTGAGGTATCATCAGTATGCTAATGATACCCAACTATACATCTCTGCCTCTGGCAAATTAAGTGATGCTGTGGATGTCTTATCCTGGTACCTGGAGGCTGTGGGGGTCTGAATGGGGAACAACAGGCTGTGGCTGAACCCTGGCAACACCCTGGCTTTGGGTTTTGGGGCCCACTGGTTCTAGGATTGTGCCATCTTTGGTGCTGGATGGGGTTGCATCACCCCAGACAGACCCCATGCATAATCTGAGGTCCTCCTAGACTCATGACTCTTGCTCAAAAAGCAGGTGGCAGTCATGGCTAGGAGGTCCATTGCTCAACTTTGTATTGTGCACCAGTTGTGCCCATTCATAGATTGAGGGGCTGTACTCATAGTCACTCATGCCCTAGTCACCTCCCAATTGGACTACTGTAATGCAGTAGATGGCATTGAAGAGTATCCAGAAGCTTCAGCTGATACAGAATGCATCAGCACAGGCAGTTATGTGTGTTTCTAGAAGAACACACATTATACCTCTGCTCTGCAAGCTGCATTGGTTGCCAGTCTGTTTTCGGGTCCAATTCAAGGTGCTGTTTTTGACCTTTAAAGCCCTATATGGTTTGGGACTGAGTTACCTGAAGGACCGCCTCTCTCCAATTACATCTGCCTGCCCCACCAGATTCAGCAGAGGATGCGGATCCCATTGACTAGGGAGCTACACTTGGCAGGTCCTAGGTAGTGGGCCTTTTCTGCTGTGGCGCCCACTTTATGGAACATTCTCCCCCTCCAAAGTAAGTCTGGTATCATCCCTTTTGACTTTATGAAAGTCCCTCAAGACCTGGTTGTGCCTGGGGACCCCAGAGGACTGGTGAAATATTGAGGTGGCTCCACTGTTAGCAGCACCGGCTCTTCCCCCAATATTTATATTTATATTTATATTTTATTTTTCTGTTAGCTTTATGTTTTATAATTTTAAAGCTTTTACTAATATTATTAATAATTGTCTTGTAAATATTGATTGTTTTTTAGCTTTGTTGTTCGCCACTCAGAGTCACTTGTTTGTGAGATGGGCGGCCATATAAATTTGACAAATAAATAAATAAATAACAGATCTTTGCAAGAATGTAAAGACTTGAAGTAACTAAATTATTTCTCGGATGAGGAGGACTTCATATCCTTATTTCTTTGTGTCACTGCCCTACCCTTAAAAATCTCTTGAACAAGCATAGATTCTTAAGTAGATATCTCTGTGCAGTGGCTGTGATGCTTCAGTCATGAACTTAGTAGACTCTTAGGCTACAGCATCCAGATCAGGCAATGTAAAAACTCTCACTGCTATTTGGAGAAGCTTGTTTTGTAGACTGAAATATGATTCCAAAGCATCTTCCTGTAAGGAAAAGAGTTCAGTGACAGAGCTCATGGTTTGCGTGTAGAACTTTCTATATTTAGCATATGGCAACTCCAGAGAAAGTGGGTGCCAAGAAGGACACTGATTTGTCCTGGGACAGGATTAGGGACTGGCAGCACCAAAGCTGTAGTTATATAGGAAGGAAAAGAATTATACGTTACATGAATGAATAGGCACATAAATGGCATTGACCAGAAAAATTGCATTTCTGGAATCATGGTCTGGAAGATTATCTGGATGATGGTAGCATGTACCTCACAACGTATGGTAAAAATGTATTATGGCTGAAATAAAATGAGAGTTTCTTTCTAGGACATCTCCCTCTGTCCCTGTGAATGTGACAAGGACTAGGTTAGCTCCCTGTTGACACAATCCTGTCATACCTAAAGGATCTACTCCCTTCCCTAAATAAAGCCCCTGAATCTTTCCTTATGGGAAACAATGAAATATTTTGTACCTTAACAAAGTACAAAGTGGAATGAAACTGAATAAAGACAGTGGATGGAGATCCAGCCCTGTGCAATTGTCTGAGATACTTTGTTGATCTTTCTCTTCATAGATCTACTGTAACTTGGCAAAACCACAGATATTCCATGAAATTGGAGACATCACTCCAGTGTTTCTCAACCTTGGCTACTTTAAGATGTGTTGACTTCAATTCCCATGATGGCTGGGGAATTCTGGAAGTTGAAGTCCACACATCTTAAAGTTGCCAAGGTTGAGAAACACTGCACTAGTCTAATCCCATCAATGTTCCACCACTCATTAGCAAGGAAAAATAGCTATTTCCAGCACTGCTGCCATTTCTAAAAAGATCAGTTTTTCTTTCCAACAAAACAGCTCTCTTTATATAGACTAAACATATCCAGTTTCCCTTCTATGGTCCTAAAATCCTGACAGCAAATCAGAATCCTAGAATTTCCTGCCCCACAATTCAAAAGCTTTATGAAAGGTAAGAACTTTCAAAAGGAACTGTTCTCTGTACCTCTTCCTCTGTAAGTTGAAACCCAATGATTGTTGTTTTAATAAAGTGTGTGATCTTCCTACTCAGAGTTGTGCTCCATTTTTCACCTTCTATGACTATGTGTTTAGTTGAAGCATGGTGAGTTTCATCAGGAGGTCTTTAAACTGAATCCACTGAAGGTTGGTAGAAGAAATCCAGATGACTTGTGCACTATAGAAGGGCATGGATAACTTTTGTCTAATCAAAATATGGGTGCCAAGGAATTATTTACCAAAGACACTGGATTTGATCCCCGCTCCCCCCAAAGAACAAAATAACCACTACCCTACTGACAAAACAAAAAGCCTTCCTGAATTAACAGAATAAGAAGATTGGCTTCTTGTCACTAATTTTGATAGAATCAAATAAATTAGGTTTATGCTAACTGCCTAATACAACAAAAGGAGGTAATCCACAGGCATCAAATGTGAAGATGAAACAAGGGTGTAGCTAGAACCTAGGAGTGGATTGGGCTGGAAAATCCCTTAACAGGACTGAGGATTCTGCCTGAACAATTTTTTTTTTTTTACTTGAACAATACTTTGTTAATGGTGCCACTTCCTTTTTATCTTGCTTTGTTCCTTAGAGCTTTGTATATTTGTTGTCTGGTTGTTTCCCCCCCCCCCCTTTTCCTCTGTGTAGATTATGGTTCAGTTGCCATGAAAGTACGTCGTGTTTCTTGCTTGCTGTCAAAAAACAGACCCACTAGCTTCTTTTCTGCCAGTAATTGTTTATTTCTGGCTGAGAGCAGGTTGGCTACAGTCCGCTATGGATGGCTTGTCTTTTGCCAGCAAGCAAGGAACAAAAAGTGTTCTAATATTTATATGGCTTTATTGTAGGAGCAGAGAGAGGCATACATAGTAGGTTATCCCCATAGCAGTAATCTTATGTGGTAGATTGGATGGTGTCGAGAGTAAGGAAGATGACCTTGATGGAGATAATGCAGGCTCTGTTGCCTAAGCAAAAGGAGCTGCAGCATTTTTAACGTCCAAAACAAGATAACATTCAAAAGTGGTTCAGGCAGACACCTCCCTAATTCACTGAACTAGAAGAAGGAGGAGGAAGTGCAGCAAAATCAGACTTGCAAGATTCTGTTATTATAGTCTATCTCAATAAAAGTATTTTTAGCCTTCCTGTGGAGTTGATTTCCTGGTTTGGACTATCTAGTGGGGCCGACAGGCTGAGAGACAATGACTCATCCATTGTTACCCAGTGAGCTGTATGGTTGTGTGGAATGTGGCCCTTGGATCTTCCCAGCCTAACTCCCTAACAATTGTAGTACATTGGCTATGCCTGGATGTCCCTCAGTGGTACTGTATGAACCTTGGAGGTTGAGCAAGACGGGAGAGGATGAAGTTCCCCATTATGATGACAAAACCTCAGGTAAACAGTCTGAAGAAGTTTTACTGAAGACGTTCAACAGGGAAGTTTGCTATGAAAGAAGCACACACACAATATAATACCCCATCATGAATGAAAACACTAGCAATTCTCTTTCAAGCCAAAGAAAAGAGAGAGAGAGAGAGAGGGAAAGAGAGAGAGAGAGAGAGAGAATCACACCACCAACATTTGACTGATGTTAAGGATGAAGGAGCAATGGGATGGGCTGAACCAGAGCAGCTGCTTTCTCTCCAAGGAGAAATTGGAGTTAATTATTGCTGGTATGAAGTGCTAAAAGAACGAGGAGGAAAGAGGATATTTTGAAAATGTATTTATTTATTTAAAAATAAAATAATAATGAAAGGGAGAGGCTTTCATTCTTCTTGGATTCCCCGTGGAGCCTTCAGTTCCTCGGGTGGCCTGAGGAGAGATCAGTGAAGCTATGCTTTGTAGTCTATTACTGCACAGCTGTTCATCAATTAGAATGGGGAAAATAGCCCTGCTGCTTTCAAATAGTGCAGTGGGCATGGTACATTATCAAGCAGAATGTGAAGTGACTACATGGAAACCTACATGGTATAGTTGTGTGGGGTTTTTTGAAGGGAGAAGGGTGGGCGATGGCACCTCTTCCTCCATTTCTTCATCCCTCCCTTTCTTCCCAGTCCTGACTTAACCATTAGGCTTATCATATACTTGGATCTCTCTATTCTAATAATGCACTCCACAAGCCACGTTTTGTGGTGGAAGTACCATCTACTCCACCTAGCACCCCACCTGGGGAGAAATCATTAGAAGAAGGGGTTTTATTTTCAAACAAAATGCTTTTGAGAAGCAATGTGCTAAGGAAAGGAAAGGAAAGGAAAGGAAAGGAAAGGAAAGGAAAGGAAAGGAAAGGAAAGGAAAGGAAAGGAAAAAAGAGCACTTTCACTTCTGATATACTGGCTTTGGAATGTATTCTGAATGACTGCATCTGAATAGTTGCAATGTGTTTCTTTTTTTCCTGATACTTACTACCAGCACATACCGTGTTCTTTGTATTGCTACTCAGGGAGAGGCATGAACATGAAGGGTGAGCAGATATGTTTGATAGCTGACCTGGAGTAAAGGATTGCGATAGGAATTTCCCCCCATATTTCTTTTGTATTTGTAGTATGAAAACTTAGCATAGGCTTGAGTGAAATGGTGGATTCAGAATGGGAAATTCTTAGGTACAAGAAGGAAACTCTGCACAAGTCACTTAACAAAAGCCCAACAGAAAATAATACGGTGTTCAAAACAAAACAAAACAAGGAAGCGTAAGTAAGAACATTAAATCCGATATGATGCTTAGGGATGATATTCCTCTTCTTTATGCAGCCTTGCCACCAAGTCATTTTCCTTTTTCTTTTAATGTATCAGTGAGAGATCTGGTGAAAAGCAGATAGTTAGTGCTACTTTGCTGCCATATGCCTTTCTATTTGAAAATTTGCATAAATAGCAAAACACTAAAACAGGATTTATAACTCAGCTTCTCTTTTTCTCCGGCAACCCTTTGCTGAAAATAGTAAAGTGAGCCTTAGACCACAATTTACTCTGAAGTCAGTCATAAAGAATTTAGTAGAATGTACATCCAGGTAATGATAAGGATCACAGCTTCAGGTTTCCCAGATGTCCCTATCTCAAATGTATTACTTGGGAGCAGTTTTATATTTTAATAAAACAAATTCTGTAGCTTTTTATGTTAGGTGTCATCTAAGGCAATGGTAACATAAGACAGTATGCTAGGGGTTATATGTGAGGGGTGAGCTTTAACCATCAGTGACAAGGCCTCTGGCTTGATGTATAGGGTCAAAATGAGAGGCTTTTGATTCCAGGGTGAAGAAGATACCATCATTCTCACATTTCCCCCCCAGAATTCACTTGATTCATTAGGTCTACTTTTGGTTCAGCTCAGAGGGATATAATGGGTTAAATAAAGACCATTACACCTATGCTGGATTCCAACAGGCAAAGTTCTGATTAGTCACACAAACGTTTCAGCCTCAGCAATATTAGTTCTGTCCGTATTCTCTTTTCATTTAGATTGCTTTATAATTTGTTGTTTCACTATTTTAGTGGTTGCATCCTATCACCCAAATCTACCGATACAGGATGTGTTATGAATTAAAAAATGAGGGCAGAGAACCTTCTCCCAGAATTTATGAAGATACGTTGCCAGTGGCAACATCTGTGGGGTGCTGTCCAAGTATCTGGCAGACTCCACTGACCCTTTAAATAATCCTCTAAATAATTCTTACCAAAGGAGGACAGGTTGCTGGCATAATTTTTGTTTTCATCAGTGCTCCCTTACGTTTTTGCAATCTTGTCCGTCTTTTAAAAATCTACATGACTGAAAGAGTAATTTTATGGGGAATTGTGAGAAACAGATTGTGACTGCAGGCCGCACACAGCTCAACTAAACTTTGCAGGTCCTCACAAACAGTCCACTATTGTATGGAGATGCCCACAGACAGAAAGGGCTTATTTCTCAACCTGGATATGTTTGATATTGAATTATGTAAGTGTTGCAGAGGAACAGCTCCATCCACCTTGGTTCTGAATTCTGTCTGAAGTGTATTGCTATCCAAATTCACACCCAGCCTCCCCTCATTCCCCATCCCACAGTGTTGTTGGTGACAGGCCCAAGCTGTCACCAACAACATAACATCACTGCAGTTAATACACAGCACACATACAAAAAAAAAAAAAATTAAAAAAATGATAACTTAGTTAAAACCCCAGTGCATTTGACAAGTGTGAAGAGTCAATGAAAAAGCAAAGTGGGGAAAGCAAAACAACTTGACATGACAATATTGAACTCACTGTGGCTGTCAGGAAAAATGCTTTCTCAGCCCTGCAAATGGAGAGCAACTCACCATAGCATTCCAGGTCGTGCTTAAGAATTGGGGTGCAAGAGAATGCCAAAACTGAAACTGCACTGATGCTGAGTTGCACTGGCCAGATTGATTGGAGAATGCAAGGCCCAACTGAGTGTGTTTCCTGAAGTATTTGATAATCATGCTCAGATTATCCAATTCATCCTTCTTTTTGGTCCTTTAGGAAATATCATTCCAGACAAAGCAGTACACAGTTCTGATCCTTTCACCATAGCTAATTGAAAAGGGGCATTGATTTTTACCTTCTCTATTCAGTTCACTTCCCTCCTGAATCTGATCTCTTATATACAGAACAAAACAAAGCATCTTTTCCACCTATTTCCCTAGCAACATTCTTAGAAGAGAAACCAGCCTGAAATCTCCCAAGACCAGGGGGTTGGGATCCTATGGCCTGAAGGCTTCTTACAACTCCCAAAGCCCCTTCTCAGTGCCCTCTTTGACCATGATTGCTGAAACATGACATCACATCTTTCCACCATTTTACATTTTCTTTTACTGGCCTGACTGTTGAGTTTCAACATTGTAATTAATGAATTGTTAGATGAAATGAATTGATTAATTGATAAAGGCTTTCAATCATAATTAACAGCAATATGGCCCACAATGAGTTTAATTTTTCCTTTTAAAATTTGCTAATAAATAGGTAGAAGACACCTCTGTTTGAATGCAAATTATAAGGTGCACATTTACAAAAACAATTGGTAACAATATAACTAACATAAGCAATTTTAAGAATACCATGCAGTCAAGTCAGCTAAACTGTGATGTCCTGTGATGCCTTTATCTTTCATTACATCAGTTTATTTAGTGATAAATAGTGTCCCTTTACAAAACCCCTATCTAGTGAGGCTGTTTTGTTTTTTTAATTATTGACAGATACAGGGAGGCAGTGAAGGACAGGAAGGCCTGGCTCGATATGGTTCATGGGGTCACGAAGAGTCGGACACGACTTAACGACTGAACAACAACATAAACTGCATTTTATTTATTATTAATTTAATTATTATTAAACTTGTATGCCACCCATCTCCCCCAATGGATGACCCTGGGCAGCTCACAATAACAAAAAAGAAAAAACACACCAATCCCTCCAACAGTGGCTAAAATCCATAAATAATTAAAATACAAACATACATTAAAAATGTCTTAACCCCCCCCCCCCTGTATATTTTAGCACTAACACCTTCAAGATGCTGGGCGGGGGGAGCCAGAAGCCATCACCCCACCAGCCATATCCACAGATGCGAGCCCCCATCCGGACCCCAGGCCTTCTGGCAAAGCCAGGATTTAACCCCTTTTCTGAAGGCCATGAGGGAGGGGGCACACTGGACCTCAGGAGGCAAGATGCTCCATAGGGCAGGAGCCACAGCAGAAAAGGCCCTCTGCCTAGACCCCACCAATCGAAATTCCTTGACCAGTGGGGTCTGCAACCTGCCCCTTCTGCTGGACTGAGTGGGGCAGGCTGAAATAACCGGGGCGAGACGGTTCCTCAGATAACCTGGTCCTGTGCCATGAAGGGCTTTAAAGGTGATGACCAACACCTTGAATTGGACCCAGAAGCAGACTGGCAACCAATGCAGCTCACGCAAGAACGGTGTTATATGTACCCTCCTAGGGGCATTGAGAACTGTCCGTGCTGCTGCATTCTGCACCAGCTGTAGCTTCCGGATACTCTTCAAGGGTAGCCCTATGTAGAGCGCATTACAGTAGTCCAACCTGGAGGTGACCAGGGCATAGGTGACCAGGGCATATTTTACTGTATGAATAATCATACACTGGGCCCATTATTCCCCTTTAGCTCTGGCAAGATCATTTGTGCTCCTTAAAGGCTTGTGGAGAAATTCAGTTACATTCAGGGACCCATATCTCTGAGTGTAGGACTTGAGGATTATAGGAGCATCTTGGTTATGATGGTATTATCCCAACAATTTAGGCAGTCAAGAGAGTATGTATTATTTTCTCCATTGAGAGTCCTAAAATTGAATGAAGATGACAGCAGGCTTGCATTGTAGACTTATTTGATCTCCCCTTAATTATTTTATTTTGATACAGAATTAAGAAGGAAGAAAGGAAGGAAGGAATCTTACTGGAGGTGTCTTGAACTTTGGTGTGAAGAATTTAAAAAGTGATAGCCTATTCAGTTCAAGCCAGAAGAGTACATGATAGGAAGTAGCCTATTATTATTATTATTATTATTATTATTATTATTATTATTATTATTATTACTTTCTCTTTTAATGTGTTCCTCCCTTAAAATAATTTTCCTTCAATTACTTGCAAAAATATGCCATTGATATATACCAGTACCGAAGGCTGATGTAGATCTACAGCTGTTTGGGGACATGTCTGGAAGCTTGGAACCTATGAATCTATTGGCTTTTCCACTAAGCCAGTCTCCATATGCCCTGGAGATGCCTCTTTCCCCTCTCTCAGACATCAGTCCAACATTCCACTGCTGGAGAAATACTGGCCTCTGAGATTTCTCCAGCATCTAGAAGGAAGATTTGAGATTGGATTTCCACCTTCAGAGGTGGACCTTTTTCTCTATTGGGGATACTTCTAGTATATTCTATAGCCTCCCAGGAAATGTAGGATTGGAGTTTTATTGTTCTTTTATTATTGATAAAACTTTCAACAAGCATGCACTACGCTTACATATATAACAGCTGCAAACGTCCTTTATTGCAAAGGCATTTCAGCAAGCTTTCTTCTGATGTGTTCACTTGTTTCTTCCATCATTCCACAATTATGCATCATTTTTCTTTCTTTCTGAAATGCAGCTCTTTCAAGATAGATTTTGATGGGCAGTTAGATGTGTTCTTCCTGCAGATAAGTTTTGTCTTAACATATCATTCTGAAGAGCATTATCCTATTGAGCAAATAGGATAAAATGACTATCTCCTGGCTTGCTGTGCTATTTATAGTGATTTTTAAACACATGCATTTGCATTCACACACATACAAACACACACACACACACACACACACACACACACACAGAGAAGAGTAGTGCCACATAATTTAATAGAATTGTCAGTTATTGCCCAGGAAATTGTGGAATGTTACATCTTTTTGTGAATAACCTTGTGCATAGAAACATCCTGGATTAGGTTTACATTTGTAGTTTTTTAAGATTGTCCCAATGAAAGGTCCTGGCCCCAGATGTTCCAAGATCTCATCTACTAAAAATGGATTCATTGAAATATTTTTGGTTCAGATGAGTTTAAACTGTATAGTGTTATACAAGTGCTTTGCCCAAATTTTGCAATCTGAATTAAAAAAAAAATCCTGAGAACCCCTAATACATGAAGTTTTATTACAATTTTTGAGGAAAAAGACTATGAATTGTAGAATGTGTAATCAGAATGATTGTGACTCAATCCAGGTATGACCTTGGAAATATGAGTTATGTATCAACCAAATTAAATTCTTCTTCACCCCTACTTATTGCTGATATTTTATTCAGTCTATACTTTAAACACAAATAACAGCAGGATCTATTGTTTCTAGTTTGGATTGACTCTAGTTGAGTTCTCCAGATTTGGCAGAACTGGAGAATGTAAAACATAAAAATGTAGTAAGAAAAACATAACTCTGACAAGACTAGAAAGCATACTAGGAATTCAAACTAGAAGCAATAAATTGCACCATTGCTCCTGTTCACAATATAGATACATGTAGATATAAATTAGCATATATTGCAGTGGAATAATTAAGAAGTCCCTTTAATTTCAAGTGACAATATTCCAAATTCTACTTGTGTTTCAAAAAGCCATGTAACTGGAATATATGAGCAAGCTCTAATGTGCTATGATGCAGAAGCTGTGAAGACTTTACTTAGTCATATATTCTACAATTAGGTTTCCAGGCTGGTCCCTGTGGCTATAGTTTGCACTGGTCTTTCAGGTCAACCTTGAGCTAAGGAAGGATGTGCCTAAGTAGACACTGAAAAGCCCCTCCCCCCCAAAGTAACAAAAACCATATTACATTACTATAGGAAATTATTCAGCCTAATTTTTAAACAGATCATTGACCCCTGACCACATGACATAATATTGATCAGTCTTTCCATTACACCAGTAGAGAGCCAGCTCACAAAGAGAAACCCAACATATATTGGTGATTCAAGATTGTAAATCTGGAATTGAACTGTCTTTCTTACATTGAAGAGTAATCTTTTTTGCTGCACCCCATGCTTGATAAATCCATAATTCTTCATGTAGTGACAAACTCCACATTGTGGATATACAATTTAGAAATACATTTACAACTTTAAACTTTATGGATCTTTGCCACACTGTATTAACAAATTTAAGGATATTAAACAAAAACAGGGCAATAGTAGGATAAACCCATGAATAAGTGTACTCTCACTCATCTTATACTTTTAGCACAGTGAAATTAATACATTATCTGGATATCCAGTAAATGTGAAAAAGAATCTTTTGTTGAATTAGTCTCATTTTAAGTTTATAAGAAACATGCCTACTATTCTTTAAGACTGTTAGTCATTGATTTATTAAAATGGGATATTCCAACTCTATACCAGATTTCTTGCAGATAACTAATATTCCGTTTGTTTATTTAAAAATACTGTAGACTTAGAAGCATCCAAAATGCATCCTAATACTGACTGTAATTCAGCAGTTTCAGTTCTATAAATTCTATGGAATTTATTTTCATATCTATTAGATGTTAAACACTAGGATAAAGGCTCGACATGTGTGGATCAATAAAAATATAAGCCCTATCTGTATCCTTTTTTGTTCATTATTTTTCATGATAGATAGGGTTTTATATGTAAGGATTCCCGCTGTATGTAGTTTTAAACAAAACATTATCCCAGATACCATTTTAGCCTTTATTAGAAGATATCTTTTGTTAAATACATTTCCTACATGTAGCCTTTTAAAATATACCATACATTACTCAGATGTAATCCCTCCCTCCCTCCATTTCCTCTATGTTTTTGTATGTATCAAAACATACAATATGCTTTTTTAGGCACATTTCTTTCAAACATTTTTGTGTGTGTAGAAAGTTTTGACCTGAAGAAGAGAGACACAAAGAAAATGTTTTGATAGATCTTGCAAATCCCCTCCCATAGAAATTTAAGATGAATTTCTTTTACCTCTCCAGTTAAAGCTTAAAAATTATTTTAAAACTGGTGTGTATTTCTGCTTTTGGGAGGCAGTTAAAACCACTTTGAACAATTGAATTTAGTTGCAAAATCACTATAAGTTTTTTTTTTTAACCTGTGCTGTTTTTGATAGTTATTTTGATGCTTCACTTGATGCAAGAAGTATAATACAATTATCATCATCTGAGAACTATAAATACAGAATGGAGAAAAGTATTTTAACTTTGGAAGATTTCAAGGATATTTGGTAACAGTGTACTGAAAGCTCTTAAGATTGTCTGATACTATAAAATGGGTTTTAAAGAGGAGAAAGAAGAGGAAACAACTGAGAATCAGGCTGTTTTGGATATGGATTTAAAAATGATAGAATACAAGAATGATATTGGCAAAGATGCTATACAGGACTTACAAATGAAACCGGCTGATATTTTAATAGCTAAAAGGGACATTACAAATAATAAATCAGAAGAGTGACTTGGATGTGTGGATTTCAGTGCAAAAGAGTGACTTGGAATCTTTTTTATTTTGGACTTACAAAAGAGATGTGTTATACTTATGAAGGAGTTTCTGGGAAAAGATAAAGAGAAAATGAAAAGAAATCAGCTTTTGGGACATTACTTAAAAAGAATAAACATCAAGGCTTTTAAAACCAAAAAGAAGGATTATAAAGTTGGTTTGTTCCATCAAGGTTAAAATATATGATGCTTTCTCCTTCTCCTTCTCCTTCTCCTTCTCCTTCTCCTTCTCCTTCTCCTTCTCCTTCTCATTATTATTACATCATATTTATATGGCTGCTCATCTCGCTTTTACAAGTGACTCTGGGTGGCTTACAATGTTATTTATATACTAACAATATATAAATTAAAAGTAATAGTTTTTAATGGATTTTTATGGACTAGGACTGAATGACGAGGCCTTAAAGATTTGCTATTAGATAAGATATGGGGAGAAAAGGTTTTTTGCTATATGATTAGAGAAAGTGATGGGTTATGTTGTTAAAATTAAAAGAAAGTATTAAACTTGTGAAGGAATTTCTGAGAGGAGATGAAAAGAAAATGATAAATTAATTTGTGGGATATTATTTGAAGGGTTTAAAGATTAAGATTTTCTGGTAGCTCTTCATGGAATTGTTTTTATTAAGTTTGAAAAACGAGCTTTTATAGGTTTGCTTATAGATATAAGATAAAATACGAGAAGAGATTTTTGTTGTATTTTTAGAGAAAATGATAAGTTACTGTGTAAAGGAAATGAAATGAAATTGATTTACTTGTTTAATGTTATATATATTGTTATTTCTGGTAACTCTCAATGGACTTTTGCTGATTAAGATTGAATGATGAGGTTTTATTATTTACTAATAGATAAAAGATGAGATACGGGATGAAGAGATTTTTGGTTGAAACGTTAGAGAAGGTGATAAGTTAGTGAAATTGTTTGTACTTGTCTTGATGAAGGGGGAAGTCATTTCTTTATATATTCTTTTTTTCCCCCTTTTCTTTACATTTTTTCCTTTCTTCTCCCCCCCTTTTTTCCTTCTTTTCCCTTTGTACTTTTTATTCTTTCTTTTTTTCTTTTTATATTTTTCTTAGTTTATATTAGTTTTTTTATCTCTGTATTTTTAAACCTTAATAAAAATATTATTAGGAAAAAAATAAAATTATAGAGTGCTTGAAACATCCCATTTTTTTGTGATCTGAAGCTCTTTAAAAAAGGGAGGTTTGGATTCACTGCAATGCTGACATGATGGGAACTGGATGGTTTAATCAATGGCAGCAGCCCTCTGCATCCTTTGTGTAGCTTCTATAAGGGTTGTGGGACCTTCAGGATAGGCATGGAGTGTGACTATATTGGGATTGAGGTAAGATGGAAAACTGAATAGAGGCAGCTTACATTAGTGGACATACTTTTAATGACTTTTGTTTGTGCCTAATTTTCCATTGAGCTGGGCCCAAATGGGCTTTCAAAATTCTTGCCAAATTTGTGAGCAGGGATATTGGGCGGATGTTTTCTCTGAATCTCTCCAAGAAAAGGAGAATTCTCCAATAATTTCTCAGGGAGAGAATTTCACTGTAATGATGGCAGTAGCATCATTACTCAGAGGAATTCCCTTCTGAAGTCTTCTCTGAGGTTTTATAACAATATGGGAAGCCAGGGAGCTTGCAAATTGCTGGTAAGATGACTGTCCAATGAAAGACAGGACACTTACACAGCATTGTTGGCTCCCTTGTCATGCACCCAGCACAAGAACATTATACCTTACTCATTAGAATTTCTTTGCAATTGTCCTCTCTTTGAAGTAATTTCTCAAGGGAATTCTTGCCTCAAATGGAATGAGAACCGATAGGTGGAAAAGTGCAGGGCTCCCACTGAACCTCTTGATCCATCTTGCAGACTTTCCCTGCAGTTCTCTCAACCATCAAAAGAAAGGAATATGAAGGACTGCAATTAAGAGAGAGGGTAAGGAATTTGTCTGAGACACAACACAGATAAACTGTTTTTTCCTTCTTCCCCAGAATTGCAAAGAAGCAGCAACTCATCAAGAACTTAGCAACCAAAAGCCAGACAAGCCACTTTTTGGTTGGGGTGGGGGACTGAGTAACCCAAGGGAAAAATGTTTCGGGGCAGTATATTTTAAGGATGGGATGTTAAGAGCAGTTATTTATTGCGCACAACAGAGATCTATCTATTTGCATTATATCTATAAGAGATATGGAGAAGTGTTCACTTCTATATCTAGTTTATAACTTTATTCTACCATTTGTTGAGAAAGGCTGTAAAACCAGAACTATGAGCATCAGGAAGTCAAATATTAAGTGAAGAATTTTCTCCTTTCTTCAAAAATGTATTTTTTCTGTATTCAACCCTTCATAAGACTTGCGTCCTTATTTTGTGCATGGTCTCTAAGAAGTAAGCATTCAGCATACATAGGATTGTAATTTTAAAAGGAACAGGGAAACAAATGTACAGAGCAACAGCAGAGAGATGCAAATATTCATTAGTATTCTAATTCTTAATAATTTCTTCAGTTGTTCTTCTGAAAAGAAAATGTTGAGATGATAGAATAGCAAATTCAGTTCTAGCTGAAAACATTATTTCAGTGCATATCTATACACCTATATGTTCAAATTAAGCTACTGGTAATTCACTGGCCTTTCTCTCTCTCTTTCTCTTTCCCCCCCTTTATTTTAAGGATATAAATTCTAACCATGTTTTGTGTGAAGGGTCTCAGTGCATACTGACATTGTGAGTGTCAGCTCCAGATCACTTTAATCAGAGAATGGATATGCATGATAAAACGGATAAGGGACTTTAATCAAAAAATCCGCTGGTCTGGAAACGTGACGCACTCCGCCAAACACACTTCATCCCCCTTTCCTTGTGCCACTGCCAAGATTTTTATTTCATGAATATGCATCGGAGGAGAAGATATTACATTAAAATGTGACATTGTTGTGGAGTGTTAGGGATTTCGAATTACAATAAATAAATAAATAAAGATGGGGTCCTGTTTAGGCTTTGACAAAGTTTTTCTGAGTTGAGTGTGAATGTCAGGGCATAGTTTGCCCCTTCTCTCCCTCATTCAATCATATCCCTCCCTCCAGCCCCCATCGAAGTTTGGACAATGTACTGGGTTTTGCATCCATGTAGCATTCTAATAAGAAAACTAATCTTAGCATATGAATATTTTGTTCAAATAGCATTCCTAAAGGATGGTATATAGAACTCTCAGCTAAGGACCATTGTTTTCCATACATTTTGCTCTGTAGAATGCTTACTTGTGGATAAGGATGCTGATCTGGAGAAATAGATTAAGAAATGATCACCAGTCTGAATGAGAATTAATGCAAAACTTTATGCTGGCTGTGGCTGGCTTTGCATTCTCAGTGCAAAGACTTGCAAAGACCCCCCCTTTTTTATTATCTCCCCCTTTTTTTAAAGTAAAATGAGCAAATTCATAATGCTATGGTGCAGAAATTTGATACCAATAAGCCTGTCTTAGCCTCAGTGAGGTTTGCATCTATTGTATATTCACTTCCAGACTGTATTTATTGACTGAGTTAGTATGTAGGCATTTCAGAACTTTTGTTAAGCTCTTGAATCCAGGATTTCTGGCAACTGATCTCCTGTATCTTGAAACACACAGTTCTTATGGCCAACAATGCATTGGTCAGATTAAAGTTGAAGGTGCTCTGAGATTTTGTCTGATATCTTACTGAGGTTTTGGTTTTGATTTTTTTCTGCTGGCATGAAGATAAACATGACAAGCACTTAGATCAAGGAAAGGTACATCTTCCTTAAAAATGTTCTGCTCTGTTAAGAGTAAAATACCATACTCATTAAATGACGGTAATTCAAGCCTCAACATTTTCCAAATATAGAAGGGAGTTTTTAATTTAGAAATTAAAAAAAGAAAGAAAGATAACTGGGTGGTGGTGATGGTGGTATGGTTGAGGCTTATATTGTGAAAAGCCTTAAATGTATATCCACTAAGTTTTCTTCCTTTCACATGGCATTTAGAATTGATTTTAATCAATAAAATAGAACGGCAGTTCAAGATAGACAAAATTGTCTGTTTGGCCACACAATGTATAATTAATTTCTTATTTGATTAGATGAGCTATTTTTCCCCTTACCTTAATTTCCCTGGATACACAGAATAGAATCCAACTATCATGCCTCCATCAATGGGGCATCTCTTCATACAGAAGATTTTTTTTTTTATCACCATCAGAATAGATTCAGGAGAACTGCAGAGAAGAAGAAGATTTGTCCAAAATTCTTCTTCCTGGCCTATGCATTGATGCCATTACCTAGCAAAGGATTCAATACCATCCATGAAATAATTTATAAGAGAAAAACAATAAATGTTAAAGTATAAATAATAGTCATAACAAACCTCCTTAAGCACAACAGCCTTTGTTCATAAAAGCAAAGACACAACTTGGAGAGGGAATTAAAAAAGTATTTTCATAAGTATGGATCTGTCTGATTTCATGTAAAAGTGGAACATAATCAGAGCTGTTGGTGGCCAACTTAGTTGGCAAACAGGCTTATATGGAAACAGATAAACTCTAAGCAGCCAGACCTTAGGGCCTATAGGGCTCGAGAAGAAACACTTTCAAATGAACTCAGAATGAGATTGGCAGACGCTATAAAAGATGCAAGATGGGAGAAATATGGGGTCTCATCTCTGAGGTCTAGATACCACTTTAGAGATTTCATTCTGAACTTGAAGTCTCTAGACCAGTGTTTCTCAACCTTGGCAACTTGAAGACATGTGGACTTCAACTCCCAGAATTCCCCAGCCAGCATGGAGTTGAAGTCCACATGTCTTCAAGTTGCCAAGGTTAAGAAACACTGCTCTAGACAGATTTTAAAGGTAGCCCTATGAAAAATGCATTGTAAGCTATATGATTTGCTGTCATCAAATGTAACAATGGTTGTGGATTTACAAGGATCACAAGCACATTAGACAAATTCTTCAGAGAGAAAACTGTTAACTGCTATTAGCAGTGCATACTAAAATGAACCTCCATATTCAGAGGTAGCAGCACTGGGGGCAAAAGTGGTTGCAATCAATGAACCACTGATGTGGTTCCTAGAAGGGTTTAGTTGGTCAGTGGAGCCTTGGTCTGATCTTGCATTCTTTTTAACTCACATTTCCCAGTCTTGGTTAGATATCAGGATACATGGGTAAAAATGATAGGAAAGTATTGGATGGAGATGCTTAAGAATAAAAAAAAAGATACAGGAAGCATGCAGAGCATGGTTTTTGGAATTCATTCCAGTCCCTTTACCCAGGGCCAGTTCTAGGCCTAGGCGACCTAGGCAGTTGCCAGATTTTGGAGGCACCAAAGCTGAAAAGACTTCTGAAATATATAATATGAGTATAACATCTGGTAATCTTTCCCTGTTGCTTTAGAACTTTTTCTTTCTACACATTTGAAGACACTTACCCACAAAGTTGGTCAAGTGGTAGAGAACAGCACACCAACCAAACATTGCAAGTCACAAAAAATAAATTATTGTTTCAGCTATAGCCATCAGGAAGCTGATAATATTACCAAAGTAAGACAGTGGTCTGATAGGAAGGTACTGAGTGAGTGAGTCACGTGATTATCAGCTTATTGAAGTTATACCTGGAAAAGCAGTAAAGGGGCATTCTGTGCACCTGCACACCCACTCGAGGGTTAAATATAATTATAGGGGGCACCAGAATATGATTTTGCCTAGGGTGCCAAAATGTCTAGAGTTGGACCTGCTTTACCAGCAATAGCCTTAGGAGGCATCTATATTTTCTTTTCTTTAACAAAGTAACATTGTATGTGTGTGCACTTTCTCCCTACAGGATATGCACATATGTGTGTATGTCTATGAGGGTGTAATCACGATGGTAGGTGTATTTGTTGGTTCATTACTTAAACTTCAATTGTAACCAACTCTAAGGGTTGCTCTGTGTGTGTGTGTGTGTGTGTGTGTGTGTATTTGCAAGAACTTCTGTTTCATTCTACCTTTCAGCTGATGGGCTTCAGCTCTTTCAAGATGAAAGATGGATTGATGGTTTTGCAGCTCACTTTCATAGGAGCCACTTTTTTGTGTATACAACCAAACAAAAGGATAGAACATGAGGACATAATTAAACCTAAGGAGGGAAGGGTGAGGAAAGCAAGTTATTTTATTTCTCCTTTGCAGTGTTCTTTGCCCTTCTCAGTCATCTTCAGACTGATTTTAAGGGATTAAGGAGTGAAAGTAGTGACAGTGTGGAAGTGCCTCAAGTTTGCCCTATCCCTTTGCCTGCTGAACATTAAGTGGGAGCAAACAGTTAAAGTTCCCTAGGACAGAGCTCAGGTACCACTCTACAAAGGAGAAGAACTCAGTGGTATAGTACATGCTTTGCATCTGAAAGTTCCCAGATTCTGTGTTTCCAAGAGCCAACGTGGTATAGTGATGAAGATATTGGACTGGCATTGGCACCCTCAGCTAATTGTAGCTCACCAGGTGATTTGGGGCCAGTTGCTCTCTCTTGGCCCAACCTATCTCATGGGGTTGTTGTGGAGAAAAATTGAAGCAGGGAGTGCCATGCAGATGGACTTGAATTCCTGAACAAAAGGCAGAATATAAATCTGACTAATAAATATTTGGGTAGAGCTAATTGAAATCTTTTTTCATCTCTCTCTCTTCTCCTCCATCCTCACAAGGATGGGGTACCTTTTGCGATTAAGGGCATCTATTAATTCAATCTTAGTTGTATCATTCATAGTTTGCTTCTGATTTACAGAAAGAAAAGAAGAAAGACTCTTCTGACAAATCTTGTCATTTTGCTGCCTCAGCATGAGGGATTATCTGGAGGCCACATTTGGATGGAACGTATACCTGAAATAACAGTGGCTGGATCATGAGCCATATTATGGTAATGGCTGCGCAAGCCAAAGATCCTAAGACTAATCCCTAGGATCGGACTGGGGAAAAACATTGTTCAAAGTTCTAGAGAGTGGCTGTGGGCCATTGCAAAGAATGTTGAGCTACAGGGACCAACTGTCTGTCTCAGCGTAAGGCAACTTCAAGAAGTTGTAACTGCAAGAAGACAAAATCTGCCCTTGTTCAATTTCTGCTATTGGTGGCTGCAGGCCAAGTTACTTGACTACTTTTAGGGACACCGCATTGAAAAGTGACTGTCATGGCTGTGTATCCCAAGCCTGTTTCTGTTAAATGACATTATTTTTTAGTGAACATATGGAAAGTGATGAATAAGTGAGGCTAATACAGTGGTGCCTTGGTTCATGAACGCTTCTGTTCACGAACAATTCGGTTCATGAACAGCTCTGGTCGCAAAATTTTGCCTCCATTCGCGAACTCCACATCGGGTTACGAACAGGATCCGCGGCCATTTTCCCTGCCGTGACACGTGGTTGTGGCTTCCTGTAGGGAGGGGGACTCTCCCTCCAAACAATAACCGCCTCCCCACCCGCCTTCCTGTCCTCCACGCCAGAAGTCGCCTCAAGCAAGGTTAGCTTTCTCTCTCTTCCTACTGTACTTTGTGTCATATTTTTGCGATTTAAAAAAACAACAACATATGGTTCAGAACGGATTAACCGTATTTACATTGAACCTTATGGGAAAATTTGATTCGGTTCATGACCAATTTGGTTCGCGACCAGAGTCGCGGAACGAATTAAGTTCGTGAACCGAGGTACCACTGTACGTCTTCTTCATAGCCATGTAAGGCCAGCCACATAAAGTAACTCTCAACAGCTGAGCTTTCAGACAAACCAAGGCAGCAGGTTATGATAAACTTTGATAACTGCTGCAAGAAAAATAAAAACTGGAAGAACAGCCATTTGGAGGTGGGGATTGAGGAACCCACAGCCTTTGTTCAGATGACTCTGTGGTACACTGTGGCCTGCAGGGTTGCTTGGGTGCTGTTAATGGTGAAAGCGGTGACAGACAAAGCAATTGGATTTGTTCTTACTCCAGCAGTATCTGCAGTATAACCTAATTGCGTTGGGTTGCTCTCTCTCTTTTTCTCTACAATTCCTTCTTGAAACAAACTATTTCAAAAATGTCAGCACAAGTGTGAAAGTGAATAGAGCAATACCCTGGTACTGAAACAAAAAGGGAAAGGTGTCAAGAGCTGCCAAGACTGAAATCATGAATCCACAGCTGACTTGTGTAGTGAGCTGATAGGGTTTATGGATTTGAGTATGTCCTAGTCTTCTGCTACATACTTCCTCTCTGTTTTCTAATTTCCTGTTTCATTTTTTGACTGTATAGATCAGTGTTTCTCAACCTTGGCCACTTTAAGATGTGTGGACTTCAACTCCCAGAATTCCCCAGCCAGTAGGTTGAGAAACACTGGTATAGATGCTCCAAGATCGGAAAGTATAAAGGCATCATAATCTTTCATATGATGGGAAAGCATAAAGACTGTTTCTCCACAATAACTATGTAAAATAGCCTAGGCTAAAACACAGAGATTGCCAGGGGTCATCCACTGAGTATCATAGCTGTGTGATCTGAAACTTGGAATGGGTAAATGTCTAGAGTTTGTTTGTTTTTTAATCCATAGTGCTATCAGTTATCAATGCACAGGTATGTGTCAAGTGTGAAGATTTAAAGAAACTAAAGACTGTAGCAGCATGCCCATAGAAAAAATGAGGATAAAAATGATGCACATATGGGAACACAGATACATCTGTTAGACCATCAGCTGGGTCTATCTATGACCTCACCACTGTTATAACAAATGGTGATGCCCTATATAGTGCATCATGAATTACATCCTTGGCAATTGTGGTTTATGTTTTGGTATCATGACATATGCTATGCCACATTTTCTGTACAAATGTAGCACTGGGCAGGGTACTGCACAAACCATGTATGATATACTGTGCACATATTGTACCAAACATACAAGGTACTCCTGTGTTATGGTTGCTCCCTACTTAAGGTCTTGAAATAATGTCTGCACTGATGACCCTGGATTTCAGAATAACCTGAGGAACCTTTGTCTCACACAATAGCCTGTTGGTCATAGATCTAGGAAATGTTGATCTGAATCACCCCCACTTCAGTAGATCATTTAGGTTGTCCTGGCAAAGTGATAAGAATGATATATAAGAATATAGAATACTGTAAAGCTGAATGGAATGATGATTCTTTGGATTTATATAGCCCAAGAAGCTGGTATAATAGATAACAGTAAGAATGCATGGCTATTAATTGGATCTCTTTCAGAATATAGCTTATGAATAGGTAGGTGAGGAGGACATTTCTTTTTTCTAAATGTTTGATGTGCTTAATCAAAATGAATAATTTTGCATTTAGTTTTGCCTCAATAGGTCAATATAATAATTACTTTGTGTCAAAATTAATTATGTTGTACCTTGTGACATAGTGGATGACATAGCAAAGCCAGTAGCACATTAAATAGTATAAAATAAAAATAATAATAATAACAGCAATAACAGCAATCAACAAACAACAAACAACAAGTTTGCATACTATCGGTTTTCTGTTACAGTTTTAATAACAAAACTCCAACTGGTAATTCTTGTTATTAATTAGTGGTTTTGTATATCAGCATAAAACATGTATTTTTGAGATTGGGCACATGGTGCTGAAACTCCAGTATCTGGGGAATAACTCAGATGTTCAAAAAGAAATAAGGTCTGGGTTTGAAGTAAGCTAGGATAAATTGAAAAGTGTCTGCAAGTGCAATATGCTGGAATTCTTTGAACTGTTCTTTTCTGGGGGAAAGGGCTAACCATTTGGATATTTTTGATTTATGAGATAAAGCCATTCTACATTTTAAGTATTATCACTCCATGTTTGAGAAAGTGAGAGTGACTGGTATTTTCATCATTATTTTATATCTGCTGATTACAACACATGATAGCATCAAAGAGCAGATGTCAAAGTGCCAGGGAAGACAGATGCCCTCCAAAGAATTTAGATCTTGTAATCATCACATTTTTAGTAGTCATTATAATAATCTCTTGCAATTTGAAGTTTATTATTTTCTAATTTTCCTATCTTTGTATTTTGAACACTCTGCAAGGTACTCAGGGCGGTGTTAACAGGGGCTATTATTTTATCATCTCAGCACCATGAGTAATTCAGGCTTAAAAAAAAAAAGGTGATTGATCTCCAAAGAGCTTTATGGCTAAGTTAGAATTTGAATCCATGCCAAGTCCAGCAATGAACTGTGTTGACCCCACCATATAATAGTCATAGGGTGAACTGATACTTGGAAGAGGAGCCTTGCCTGGAGGGAAAGTAACATTTCCTCATATAGAATAAAAGGCCACTTGATGCTTTTCACATACCAAGTGACATGTTTCTAACAGGTTTCCATATATTTTGTTCTAAATATTATAACATTTGGAATAGAAGAAATGTACCTATATTATGTATCACCTTATATCAGCCTTCCCCAACCTGACTAATCACAGATATGTGGACTTCAGTTCTCAGAATTCTCAGCAATGGCCATCCTACCTGGGAAACACTGGGAGCTGAATTCTGGAAGATGCTTGATTTGGGGAAAGCAGCTTTATATATTATGAGACAACCAAAGCTGCCTCCTTGCTCGGCAAAAAATCTCCAGAGTTAAAGCTTAAGTTCTTTTTATCAGGTCAGAGGATGTTAAGGAGATGAAACACACAGGAAAGGAAATCCACAATTCAGAACTATTGCTTTCTTGCAGACTTGCATCTCCAGTGGTTCTCTGCTTGGTAACCAATGAGCATTTTGGAAACACATTGACTTGGTGAAGTTGAAGCAGTTTATATGCCTGGCACTGAATACCATAATCCTGTATGTGTCTACTCAGAATGCTGTCCCACTGATCACATATGTTTTGCACACAGGCAGTGGGATGAGGGAAACTATTGTCAGCAACTTTGGGCACAAAAAAGATGATGCAATTCTGCTTGTCTCTTGCTCACCTGAAATGAGGAAAGCAAGTTACTTGCTTTACAGTGATCCAAGTGATCCATTGGTCTCTCTTCCCTTGATCTCTCTCTCTCTCTCTCTTGCTCTTGAAGTCCTTTGGATTTATGGAACTGGCTGTAAGTTTTCTCAGCTTTACAATGGTAATACAGAGTAGTTAATTAAATAGTTACCTGTTTGAGCAGGTGAAGACATTCAAGTATCTTGGCATTGTATTTCATGCCACAACCACACATATTTTGGAATATGTAATCCAAAGAGCCCAAATACTAAAGGGGCATTGTATATTCTTGCTGTGCTTCAAGTGCATTTAGCCCAAGTCTGGGTACAATTATTGTATGGTGCTCAGATACGTCCATACAATTATTTGGCCCCTTTGGAAAAGGTTCAGTCTAAGTTCCTTAGGACTTTATTTTATGTCCCATGTTGTGTCTCAAATGTGATCCTATGTTGTGAGGCTGGTGTTAGTAAGATTGAATCCAGTACTTGAATACACATTTTCACTCACTGGAGTAAACTGCTTTTCTCCCTGGGTCTAACGCTCCAGTTCCTTTCTGATAAATTTATTTCCTCTTGGGCCAAGGCAATATATAAAACCTGGAACTTCTGGGTTTTTCCTTAACTCAAGCATGCATGTTAGGGCAAGAATGCACAGCAGAGGCAATCAAACAATGCCTCAAGGACACTGATATTCAAACAGACCTGATATCCCTTCCCAGAGGGATATTTCTAAGTAGCCATTGTAGCCCTTATAGATCATCCAGATCTTAACCAAATTAAAGTTCCCAAACAAAGAAAGGCCTTAACCCTGTATGGTTCAACATGTTTCCATCAATGGTTTTAGAGGGGAGATTCAAAGGCATCCCATTTAAATTCAGACTTTGCCCATGTGGTGAAGGAGTCACCGAAACCACCAAACGTGTTTTATTATATTGTCCATTTTACATTGACCCTGAGCTGCTAACCACACATCTAATTAACTATGCCGATCACTCTAATCACTTTTAATTAAAAATTTTATTTTCAGATTCAAATTATTCCATTTCCTTAAGAGTGGCCAAATTTTGTCATGTTATATGTAAGATGCCCAACAGTTGTCTGACTGATCTGTATATACAATAGGTTAATTAATATCAGGTTTATGTATGTAAGGTGTTTTATGAAATGTTCATTGACTGCAATAAAAATTCTTCTCCTCCTTCTCCTTCTCCTTCTCCTTCTCCTTCTCCTTCTCCTTCTCCTTCTCCTTCTCCTTCTTCAGCAGCACACAGTATATTGGCATTGCTGGGGAGCAGGATCATGTAATGAGTAAGAACACAATGAACAACAAGTTAAACCCACTGAAACAAAGAATATGCCACTCTACCACTAATTCTCTTTTACTCCTCTGCTAAGTGATGTCTTTCTTCTTGCGGATATTTTCATTTCTACAAGAGCTTCCTTCTTAATTCCTGCCTTTTGGTATCCAAGCAACTGTGACAGTGCTAAAGCTCATAGTGGTGTATATTTTACAGTTGACATTATGGCGTTGGTGGGCAGCTTAGTGGGCATCACCTAATTCCAGAATTAAGGCTTACATTTGGAGGAGTTGAAAAACTGTCCATTTCAGGAAATTGTGATTCTGAGTTATGTCAGTCAGCATCAATGCTTATAGCTCAGTGTTAGTTATTATTTCTCCTTTTTATGTTTGGGTTGGATCTGTGTTTTATCACTATCATTTAATTATTCATCAATGTTTACCACTGTAGTCATACAATAAATTCCCAGCAGTTAGCAATATAAGCACCAAAATAAAATAAAAGCAGTAATTAAATAGAATTAAACACACTGTAACAATAATGCAACAGCAACCTAGTCCACCAAGTCAAGAATGCCCATTCTCTTATTCCCCAAAAGCTCTCTGGAACAATATTGTCCATAAGTTTTTTGAATCCCATTAGAGTGGATGCCACCCCTGATCTCTAACAGGAAGGCTATCCCATGCAGTAGTGTCCGTCACTGAAAAACAATGTTTCCAGGCTCCAGGCCTCTTCAGCGTCTGAAAATGAGGTGTTAATAAGTACTTCTCACAAGATGAGTAAAACAGATGTCTCAATTCCACTTGGATTACAGATTGCCAGTAAGCTGAAATTCATTCAAAATGGAGGCTCTATAGCGGCTCTCTGACATGGTAAGTATCTTCATATGGATGAGGTTTATATATCATTGGTTTTGGAGAGACTGCATTGGTTTTCAGTATGCTTAGGATCCAAATTCAAGGTCTTAGTGCTAATGTTCAAGGTCACAATTGGTTTGGGACATCCCTATCTGAGGTAGTTCTTTAACCTGTATATGCATATTCATACCTGCTTAGGGAGCTTTCTTTCACATCCCATTATTGGAAGTGGTACATTATGTGAACTTATGGGCAAAGGCCTTCATAAGCCAGCTCCCTAACTATGGAACAGCCTCTCCCAGAGGCTAGCATCCATACTGACCTGGCTATTCACACACATTTTTGGTTTTAGTGCTCATAGCTTGGCCATAGTTCAACCCTATCTTCAGGTAAGAAAGGATTGGGAAATAGGCAATATCAAATGTTCCTCCCTGTGGCCTGGAAGAGCTGAAGAGCAGACATCAATCAGATCAAATAGTGCAGAGGTAAATATATATAGGCTGAGGTTGTGGACATGGATATGGGGGCTTCCCATATTCCATTTTAAATATACATTTAGCTATGCTGTCGCTTAATTTTACTTATTGATTGTTGCGTCTGGTTCTTTGTGTTTTGTTTCTGTGCTGCTTTTAGCTTGTTAATGTATTTAATTATTAGTTATTGTTTTTATGCTTTTATATTACTGAAGCATTTTCCTTTCTGGAGTGAAATCCAGTGTGAAAATGCCTTTAATAATAAATAAATGAAATTCTTCTGTAGTCACAAAGCTACTTATTCTAATCTGAGCTCCTCTGTGAACAGTTAAGTTTTATGTTAAAAAATTTATTGGTTCTCTGAAATACTGTGAAATAATTATATCATCCTTAATATGGCAAAAGTAGATGCTTTGGCTTTGAGGAAAAAAATCGAAGATCCATATTCAATACCTGCATTAAAGTAACTCAAGGTTCAGAATACACTTTGCAAGATTACTACTGTGTAAACCCTGTTAGCCTAATCAATGTATTGCTTCAATATGAATTTTGCAGTTTTCTGCCCACTTAACTGTAAGTCCCATTAAAATTTATTGGGACTTCTCTCTAAGTAGACTGGTACAGGATTGGATAGGAAATTGCTACTGCAGTAATTCCCACAATGCTCCCATGATATATTCATATAAACACATATCTACACAATTGGGTCAGATATATGCCTTAATTACCTCTTTTTCCCATTTCCTCCCTTATTCCTATTTTATGCAATGATTCAGAAATATCCTCATCTTTTCTGGACAGCATAACTCTGAATGGAAAAGCCCTTACACAAACGTTCTTATCCTCAAAAACTTTTAGGGTTTGGGCAATCTTGTGAGGGATGAATTCACACATTCATTCATTGTTCATTGCTTGATGTGTTCAAAGTTGACAATTCTCAGCCAATGTGTTATTTTCTAATGAAAACTGTTGCATTTCAATAGATGGACTAAACGTAAACATTTTCTTTAGTCATTCATGATGGCAGATCCATCCATATAAAATCAGGAAGGCTTCTCTGAGTACTTTTAAACTCCATCCAGCCTGACAGTTTCTTGGATGTCAAGTATATATAGGTTCAGGTCAAGCAAGGACCCTTAAACAATAGGTTTTGCTGATTTATATTAGTTCAGATGTTAGACTGGGGATTAAGAGGACCATCAAGGTCTGACTTTCTTAGGAAACACTGATCCTACACAACTCTCTCTTAATTGGAAGAGTGAATCCTGAAATGTTAGTTTACACATGATGATTTGAGCAGGAAACAAAGAAACCTGACATCTGGATTAATATGTGGATTGTTTTCATATCTATTATGTTTTGGGCAATCTGAACATTTAAGATCCATTTCGACACTGGTGGAATGGAACATTTAAGATGCATTTCCATTTCTGATGACTGGGTCAAGTGATGCAAAGCCACAAAAGTGGCTCACCTAAACTTCTATTGTTATTTTTAGATCACTTTTCTATTAAAATCCATCAAAGCATTGCATGGTAAATGAAAAGAAATGATAAAACTAAAAAAAAAAAAAAAATTTAACAATACTAAAACCACAATCAAAGACTAAGAGTAGTTCTTAAAGGTCTGTTTGAAGAGGTGTGCCATAATGCTGTTCTAAAACACACATACAGAAAGGAGTTGGGCAACTGTAGCTTTAAAGGAAGGCCTGGAGAAGTGGAAATGCCTTCATAAATCCCTCTCTTTCAAATCTTAATAATTTGGCAAATCACCTTTATTCATGAACTCAAGGCAGCACAAAATACCTCTTTTAAACCACTCAGAAACAATGCCTTGAAACTGGGGCTTAGTAAATAATTTTTTTCATTTCATTCTTTCTCTTCTGAGTGTAAGTCTGACAAAGAATTTCTCAGCACTGAGTGCAACATTTCTCAATATGTTTTTCTCCAGCTGTGTAGGGCTGTACTTCTAATAGGAAACCTCTAAACAGGACCTTTGTGGCAGTTCAAAATCAGCCCTGCTACTGCACATTCTTACAACACTGACAGATGTATTGAGTTTGTTGTTTGCTTTGCTGTGGTTTTTTTTTGGGGGGGGGAATATAGCAATTCTGTGGTGCTTCTGGGCAGGGGCTATTCCCCCATTGGCATGAACTCTAACTTTACCAAGTCTCTCAGCTCCTGTTATGGTAGCTGAGAACTCATTATGGCTCTCTATATTTCATGGTTAGATGAAGCTAACTTCAAGTCACTTTCACAGTGCTCTTGTGGAATTGGTGGAAATCATGACAGAAAACGTTTGGTGAAGAAGTGCTCAGAGTCCTCAGCAAACACATTGGGAGAACACCAGATTGAGAAGGTGTGCTTAAGCCTTATTGGACCACCCTTGTTGATTTTTTTGAGTCCTTGTGAACATTAACTTGGGCCAGGGAGGATTTCCATGGATGTTATAGCCTATTGTCATGCTGGCTGTCTCACTCATGCAAAATATACAGTAACATATGATCCATCCCATCCCTTACACTATTTTCCCTCCAAAATCTTTTTCTTTCTTTCTTTCTTGGTTTGATTAAGGTAATGGAATTGCAGCATATAGTATGCCTACGGACTATGATGCATTTCAAAGACAGGGTTAGGGTTATGTCAAGTTCAGCAATAATATACTATGAAGGTAATACTATTTACAACCAGGAAAAATGAAGTGGGAATTTTATGATAAGAACTGTAATATTGAGAGAACTTATTGAAACTGACTAGAAACTATTGAGATCAATTAATTGTGAATTGACTAAAGGGTGGGAACTCACCAGCAGAAGGACAGGAGAAAAACCTTGGATTTTGCTTCCCCCAAAGATCAGTGCTCAGGAAAGATAGAGAGATGAGAGAGAGAGAGAGAGAGAGAGAGAGAGATATGAGAGAGAGAGAGAGAGAGAGAGAGAGATGAGAGATGAGAGATGAGAGAGAGAGAGAGAGAGAGAGAGAGAGAGAGAAGCTTAAAAAACAATGGTTCAAGGATGTACATGTTCATAGGTGGAAAACAGCTAAAAATAACATGCATGCCATCGCTTAGCGCCTGCATCTGCAGAGGTATTAATAGCCCAATGCACAAGCCTTATACCATCTCCTCCTACTTCTGCAATTGCAACTACTCTGCTGAATTGCTGTGTGTTTCTTGAGCAGTTGTTGTATTGTGAAAAACGGCTTTCTTTGTGGTATCCGAAACACAAAAGAGGCTCTGGTGAAGATTCTGCCATGCTCAGATGAGACTGAGGAATATGGGCAAATTTGTCCCATTAGATTATTGAAAGTTTTAGAGTTAAACTCACATTCACAGATTATTGTGGGCTGAACAATTGTTAAAGTACTGGTCTTTCACAAAACACTGTCAGTTGAGACATATATTAAAAGGTTAGGGAAAGAATCTCCCTTTGCCTTTTCCCAGTTCTTTTCTTTTTATAGTCCACTGCAAAACAATAAAACTAAAAAGCCTGTATATAATGCATGTATATTTTGTTGTGCTTTTTATTCTCCACCTTTCCCAAAGGAGTCTATGTACTACCCACACTAATTGTAGGTTTTTCTGAAAATGCAGCATGAATCATTTATAAATAATGAGACTTTAAAATCCCTAAAAGACTCCCTGAGGTATTCAGTATTTCAGCATAAAATAACTGTTAAATGGAGTTATTCTGAATTAGCTTTTACTGGAAAATGGGAAAAATAAAGTTTGCTGTGAATGTGCAGTAATTCTTTCACACAGGTATCTGGAGTAATTGACAGGCGATTTTCATAATTCAGGTTTTAGCAAAGAAATCAACTGAAGTGGCTAACATTAAATGAAGGGAACCGCTGTTCAAACCCAGCTTTCAAGGGGAGGGGGAGGGGGAGGGGACCCCCCTCCCCCACATGAAATGCTGGTTTACAAGAGGCTAGTGTTGAGACCTAAAAACTTAATTCCAGCTATAAAATAAAAACACAGACGTAATGGCTCAGTAACAAATGAATAGACACACACCCTTCCTGGGGGGGGGGGGGGGGGCTTCTTAGAAACAGAGACCTTCACCTCTTTCCCTTGTTCTCCTTCTGTCCTCTCTCTCTTAGCAGTGATTATTTTAATTCAGAGACAACCCCAAAAAGGCATAGCACTCGGAGGTTGTAGAGGATTTCTATAACTCCTTTTGGACTGTGTAACCTTAGCTGTCCATTCCTATCTGGTCTACAATGGGAGATTATATTCGATCTGTAATGTAGAATTATGCAGAGGAGGCATTCTCCATATTCTGTATTTGATTGACAAATTGATCTGTCACTCAAAAGCTCCTACAACTTATCATGAGGAGTAAAGAAAATTATCTGTTCTCTGCATATGTGGGAGATACTTTGTTCATTAACCTTTAGGCTGCTGGATCTGTGGTTCAAGCCCAGCTTCAAGGAATGGACTTCTTGTTAGATGAGGAACATATGAAATCAGCAAGTGCTTAGCATTGTTGTGGGGGTCTGTCTTTATTTCCATGGACATGAACAAAATTACCTTTTCAGGATTACTATAGTATGTCTGCCAATTTGTATGGATATGTGCAATTACGTGGCAATGAAAAATGAAGTTGTAATATTTAATGCTGCACTGAAATCTGCCCATTTTCCAACACTACGCCAACCCTCCATTTTACTGCTTCATTATTGGAAAGTGTGTGTGTGTGTGTGTGTGAGAGAGAGAGAGAGAGAGAGAGAAAGTATTTAATTTGATCTTGACCTGGAGCTCAAGGAAGTATAGAGAGTATTCCCATCTCCACAACAATCCTGTGAAGAATTTGGCTGAGATGTCATGGCTTGGTGAACTTGGAACTATGATTCTGGGGTCCTTGCCCCAACACTTACTAGTATAACACATTGAGGTAGAGCTTTTCTTATTATAACAAGATTGCATATGTCTCCATTACAACAAGTATTTCCTGTGTGAAAAAACCCCATGGGAGGAATTGCTTCCGAATTTTAACTGAATCATGAGAAACGAGGCAGACTGCAGACTGTTGGGAGATTCTTGTACATTGGAGGACAGAATATTAATGAAATGCATTGATTACATTAAGTGAAAGAATCCTGTGATCTCTTAAAAAAAAATCACTAAAATATTCTTTTCCCCCCCAAAAGCATTTTTTTCTTCATTAAATGGAATGACTATGGCTGAAAAATATGCAGACATTTTTTTCACAACACTAATTAGAATAACCATTTTGCTAAAAGGATGCAGTAACATTTTATGAAGCTCTGTGCATTGGAGGAACATAGCTACAAGGCCTCCTAACCCATCTGTCTCTGTCCTTCTCATTCCTTGGCTTACCCCTCATCATACAGCAACTAATTTTAAAGAGAGATATACCACAATGCTAATGGAGGCTTTATAAAAGCCTAGCTGACCTTAGCAAATCTCAAAAAGCTAAGTAGGATTATACCAGATTACTTCTTGGATGGGAGATTAACAGAAACACCCAGGGCTATGGGCTACACTGGGAAGACAAAAAACAAATACATAAATCCAAAAGAAAGGAAAGGCAAACCACTTCTACACTGTTGTTATGTGTAGAAATGCATGCAAGTATCCATGAAGAAGCTGAGCTCAACCCAAGACAGCTCTTACTTTTCATTTCTGAATGGGAAGGAAGGGCTTCACTGACCCCACTTCTGAAAATTATCTCCTTCCTGTGCAGTAATTCATATTTATAAAGCTCCAATGGTGCTACAATGGATTTTAAAGCTTAACTCCCTACATGAGACCCAGTGTTGGTACAGTGGTAAAGGACAAAAGTGGGATTCCCAAGTTCTAGTCCACCTTCTGCCTCAGAAACTCACTGGGTGACTTTGGATCAGTCGCTCTGTAATCCACGTCATGGGGTAGTTGTTGTGGGGAAAAACAGAAGGGAAGCTGCCTTGAGTTCCTATTACAAATAAATGCAAATAAATATAATAAGTAAATATGGGCCAGATGGGACTGATCTGAAAGTGGATCTGAAAATGTCAGGTTGCAAAAGTGATAAGGAAAAAAGGTGCTATATTGGATATACAAATGAAATCAGCTGATGTCTTAATAACTGAAGGGGATGTACAAGTGGCAAACCAAAAGAGTGACCTGGATAATTTTTTTTATATTGGATTTACAAAAAAAGATCTGTTAAAGTTTTGAAGGATTTAGTGAGAAGGGACAAAAACGAAAACAAAACAAGCTCCAGGACACTATTTGAAGGGATTAAAGATCAAGATTGTAAAAAAAGAATATAAAGTGGGTTTATTTGATCAAGGTTAAAATAGATATATCGCTATTTCTGGTAGCCCTTGATGGACTTTTGATGACCAGCACTGAATGACGGGGTTATAAGGTTCTGTTTATAGATATGAGATGAGATTTGGGATGAAGAGGGTTGTTGTTTTTTTTTGTATTTTAAGAGGTGAAAGTTGTTTAAATTGTTTATACTTGTTGCAATAAAGGGGATTTTTTTTCTTTTTCTTTGTTATCTTTTTTTTTTGTTTTTTCTGCACTTTCTATTTTTTCTTTTTATTCTCTTATTTTTTGTAGTTTGCATTAGTTTTAATACTTAATAAAATTATTATTAAAAAAGAGGTAAATATGGGCAATTTGGTGTTATCTCTTGCAATGTTACCCATCCCAAAGAAATGAAACCCATGAATGAACAAGCAGGCTTTCCAAAAGTCTCCATTAGAGAAAATGTGAAAGAGGGACTCCTCTACATGGGATGCTTGTGCCAATCCAGAATCAGTGAGAGGTGATTGTGTTCCCACAGTGTCAACCTTCTTGTACAACTGAGGTGATTTTCTTCTAGCTCAGCACTGGTTCAGCTCAAATTGATAAACTTCTGTTTTGCCATTTGCAATGCTGGAGCTCCAAGGGACTTGACAGTAATCCATTCTCTCATTTGTGGGTTGTTCTGCTGCATTCCATCACCTGCAGTCTAACATGGAGTTGTCATAGACATCCTCATCAGTAAAACCTGCCCTGCCCTTCTCCTGCCCTTGCCCTGCCCTGCCCTGCCCTGTCCTCTTCTTCAACCTTCCTAGTGGTAATTTCTGTACAGCAGTGGAACAGTCTCCCTGAGAAATGTAGGTTTTTAAGAAGTTGGACAGAGACCTCTCAAGGATGATTTCATTGGTTTTCCTGCACATTGCAGAGGGTTGAACTAAGTGATGCTCATGGATCCTACCAACTTCATACTTCTATGACTCTGTAATTCTAGTCAGCTTCTATTAAGTTTCAAAATCCACACAGAGAGCTGCCTGGGTTGATTATCCATGTTTATATAAAGAGTGTGAACCAAATTCTTGCCTTGTTTTGCCTTCAACCCCCTGGGCTCAAGCACCCATTCATTTAAATCCCCTCCCCCCACAAGACATAGTCTCCCCTCCACCCCAGAAGATATAGACATGTTAAAGTTTTTACTTGTTTACAAATAAGGTATATTCATGTGCAACTGCTAAATTCATTGTCAAGAATCAGAACTGCAACAATGAGTTGATTAATTAGTTAGTCTAATCTGTTGAGAAAGTTTCTACATTTAATCTGATAACAGATTAAAATAATAATTGTGTTAAAAAGCAGGCCTGACCCAAAACCACGCAAACAGATTAGCACGGAAGAGAGAATCTTCCGTCATCATTTACATCATTTAATCATCTACTGTATTCAGGGAAGACTAGCACAGAAGGTAAGATGGCCATGAGGGCCTCAAGCAGTGGGCTTTAAATATAAACTCTGCTTATCTTATCTCTGCTTGGTACAATTCAGACAATTTGCAGGAATCACAAAGATTTCTTACTTGAGGATCCAAATATGTAGCTTATCCTTACGTAGCACCTTTGCATCAAGTAAAATTGTAATGGCAGCAGGCATTTTTCTTTCTACTGATTTTTAAAAGAATTGTTGAACAGTTTTCAATAACTTATTAAAAAAAAAATACTTCTCAGACAGCAAGCACCAATTATTTTAACAGAATAAATTAGTCAACAAAAATGTTCCTTGATTAGTCATCAAGAGGCAGCTTTTAATTGGTGAAGCATTCTGAGTGGACACATTTTAATCTATTTTAGTTTTATGTATATTTTAATAATGACAAGGAAAAGTGAAGAACAGCTTGTTTCTTTTAATAATGATGAAATAAAATAGACCATGTTTATTACATTCTAAGTAATATTCGTATTTCCTTCACTGTCTCCAGTGCTCCCAAAGGATACCTATGTTGTCAATTTGGAAATATCCACATTAATTAATTAATTGGTTAAGCAGAAAAGGGAAAGCAAACAGTTTAGAATTATTTCAAAATCTAACAGGAAAGAGTATGCTGATTTATTTTAATTACACTATAATGCACACTTCTGCTTTTATAAATCTTCTTCCATCTTTTTTATGTAGAAACTATCAAATTTGGTATGACTTTTCTTTTGGAAACATTTGAGTATAATATCTGCAGTAGTGGGTTTATTCTGCTGAAGAAATGGTCTGTTGATAAAATGATTTATTTTTCTTTTTTTCCTTTTTTTGACATCTGACTTCTCCTCAAATCTATCTAGATCCGTGTTTCTCAACTTTGGCAACTTTAAGATGTGTGGACAATGCTGACTGGGGAATTCTGGGAGTTGAAGTCCACACATCTTAAAGTAGCCAAGATTGAGAAACACTGATCTACAGGTCTGAAATATGCTTGGTGGATGGGAAAGAGGAGTTAGCAGTGTCAGAGGAAATCTTATGCTGAGAGATATCTGGGATGTATCATCATCATCATCATCATCATCATTTCTCCTCCTCCCTCTCCCCCTCCCCCATCACCACCTCAACATATCATTTTCTTTGCTGGTATTTTCTGTAGTATTCCCTTCTAATGGCTTCTATAGCATTAATTGCCTTTTTATTTTTTTGCCCAGGCTCTTGCACTATTTTGACCTTCATCACTCTGTCAAAAATCATCCAGCATGCAAAGTGATAGCCCTAGTCAGACATTTTTCAACCAAAGAACCAACATCTCTGCTAGAGTTCTCAGATGTCTTGCTTTGGGCAGGGAGATTTTCTCACATACATTTGGATGAAAGCTAAAGTCTCAGTGTAACTAGGAATACTTCTTGTCAGAGCATAATGTTCAAAAGAACAAGCAAACATCTTCTCAACATAGGGAAGATGGGAACTTAAGAGACAAGCTAGGCATGTGTAAAAATTTGGAGATTGGACAAGCAGTGTATATAATATATGTGCAGTCAATGTTTGCACAATACTGAAAATGTCTTGTAAATAAGTTTGTTATTATCATTGCTCAATATATTTTTTTTAAAAGTCTGCAAGACATGTTGGCTATTTCTACTACATGCTTCAAGATGTGATATTTCCAAATGATCTCTTTTATTTTCCTAAAGCTAGCAGAGATCAGGAAATCACCTGCAATGGATCTTCAGTAGCAAGTTAAGAAATATATAAACAGACTGAATTTTTTGGATCTCCTTGGTCTGGAATTAAACTGTTTCAGGGATGGATGGATGGATGGATCTGTCTGTCTATCTATCTATCTCATACACACACACACACACTCCAATTATAGAGTTAAAGCAATTGGTCTTAACATTATATATAAAGATACCATGATGTTATATTTCTTCCTTTTGCTTTTACTGTAAAACTATTGCTTTGCCAGTGGCTGACTAAGTCTTTAAAACACTGAGCTTTCTATAAAATCCAAATAATTCTCTGTAAATCAAAGTACTTGGCATGTTTGCTGCAAAGCCTGAAGCTTTTAAATTTTTTTAAGGTAATCTCTAGAAAGTAGTTTGTACTCATGTTTTCACAGTGATTAAATATGCAAAGCAATTTTCATGATTATCACCCCGTTCTGAACCAAATCAGATGCAGCTATGCTTCTCTTTGTACAAAGTCAGTTATTGGATCAGATACCAAAACAAATCCCCTGAATTTGGCGGATCATCATTTGAAAAGGGGGCTTGTTAAGGTAATGATTAAATTAAACCACCGCTTTAAGAATATTTAGATCTGGTCCACCAAGCGGAACGGTCTAATGGTTTTTAAATTAGAAGCTGCAAATGCTGGTGAATTTCTTTGTGGGTCAAGTGGGTATTAACAAATGCTAAGACTATTCTCTCTTTTGTCATCACCTTGAAATCTGAAAAGAAAAGCAAAGAGTCAGAAAGACACAAGGAGAGAAAATGTTTGGTATTTAACCCTGGTGCTTTTAACCAAGGGCAGCATCAGATTTGTGAGGTTGGACTTGAGAAAGTACAAGAAGATGTTTGCTACTAATCTCTCTATATCTCATGAGAGAGAGAAAGAGAGAGATTGATTTAAGCTTGAAGATTCAAAAAAATTCCAAATACATTAAATTTCTGCAGGCTAAGGTTCTGTAAAGGTGAAATAGGCTACTATTCCTAGGATGGCAGCAGCCAGAAGAATTATGTGTTATGGTTGCTCCATAAGGTTCTTCATTGGAAAGATCTTTGCCCTTGTTGTTTTGCTTTGGCAAGGTATAGCAAATACTTGCAGATTCCTGTGATCCAGCTTACTTGTGAGATTTATTAGGTTATAGGCTATACAGAGTATTAGATTATAGAAGTCCAATCTGTTGTCACAGGGTAGCAAGATATTATTTTATTTTGCACTCTTCCAAATAGAGGATTGCCTTCTAACAGTGGAATGAGATGAACTCCTCACTAATCAGATGATGCTACAATTGGATGCTTATTAGTATAAGATTTCTAGGAACATCCATGTATAAGATTGCACATTATCTACTACCAACGAAATCCCACTTCAAGAAGCAACTGGAGCAACTGGAGCCATAAGAGCAGCACTATTTTGCTGTCTACTTGTACCAGCTCAGAGACAGATTCTCTGGGCTTCCCATGCTATTAAATGCCTACCTTCTTCCACCAGTAATATTTCTTTAGAGCTAGGAACCCTGGATTGTAGAAGCCTTAATCCAAAAGGGACAACAGCATCAGCAAGAACTCTCTCTGCTTGCACTACTCCATTTCAGTTTGTCTTCCGGGACACAAGAAGAGGCTTCTGTGATGGAAGGCATGAGTGGGGAGGATTCTGGAATGGAGCTTCAAGGTTACAGGGAGGGGGGAGAGATATTCCAAGAAAAGTATCTCCCCAGCCCCCAGATGGATTGTGTGAAAGTCAAGACAAAGAGTCTGGTCCCTCTCTAAGGGCTTGATGGTTATAGTTGCTATCGTTGGGGGATTAGAGTTAGTCTGGCAAGATTCTGTCTATCAGGTGCAAGCTAATAAAGAAGCTGAGCTGATTTCTCGTGGTGGTTCTTGGGCTGAACCTGACAGCTTCTGTCCAACAAGATCTACCAAATGTTTTTAATACCCTTCTTGGAAACTTGCAATTCACTTCAAGGGGTCTTCTTAGTACTGTTCCACCACCTTTCATTCAGGAAGCCTTTCCTAGGTTTCTTGCTGTCACCCATGCATCAATAATAGATTAAGGAATATTCAAAACAACCTGGATAAATATTTATACAGAAATCTGAAGCATTTGATGATTATGTAGGACCAGAGTATCATTCTTGTCTTCCTTTCTAAGTCTGGAAAACTTGAGTTACTGCTTCTTACCACCAAAACAAGCCAATTATACAAGGCAAGATGTGAGAGTCAGGACAAGAGGGATTAAGAACTTACTCTCATCACCAGAGCAACGAGGAACAGATAAGAGGATGAGACTGAACCCTCCCTAAAGAATGCAAGGGAGGTTGGGAGGGTGACCCTGGAATTTGCTCTCACTCTGAGAAGATTTCTGTAACGGGAGTAAGGCCATTAAACTTTGCTGGATTGAATCTGTACTGTCTCCTGGAGTTTCCTGGGCTAATCCTGACACAAGATTTGTTTTGCATATTGGAGTGAGATTATTTAATCACTTTTATTAACATAGCTTTTGTTTTGCTTTTCTATTAAAAAGCTCTGATGGCTAAAAATATAACTAAAAAGAATACTGAACATCCATTTTCCATTTGAGATCAAGAATATCGAATTACAATACATTTAAAATTAAAACATACATTTCAAACATCATTCAATAAGGACAAGCTAAACCTCTTACTTTGGGGTACATTTCCCAAAAATATTGTGCTGTCATCACTGCTGGGACTGACAAGCTATATATATATATTTATTATTTGGCAAAGTTTATTATACTCCAAACTGTATTCTTAGATGATGTGGCTCCTTAGAATAGACAGAGTGTAACCTTTTTTGAGCTGAGAGCCATATTTGGCCACTGAGATACTCAGAAGTGCTACATTCCAAAAATTAGGTGGGGCCAGGACACAACTCAAGTAAATTAATTTAATTTGAGCTTTAATTTGATTAAAGGCAATTAAATTAAGCACATTTAATAAAGCTACTCCCCATGTATTTTATATAGTTTGCCTTCTGTCATATTACAAATTAGAGTTTTGGTGGCAATTTAAGGGCTGTGCCCTAGAGTTTGTGCATCCTTAGTGAGTGAGCTAAATACCACCTAATTCATATGTCTTTCTCCCAAATAAATGTGCTGATGATTGCAGCTGCTACTAGATTAGTCCAGGAAAATTTGTCATAGGATCATAGAAACGGTTGTGGCCTTTTAGGCTACAAGTCCAACTCTTTGCTCTGTACAAATTAAACATTCCTAACAGAAGGCCATCCAACCTGTGCTTGAATACATTCAACAAAAGGGAACCCATCAACTGTCTGGTTCTACTATTACACAACTTTTTAAAAGTTCTACTGGAATTTGCCTTCCTGTAAATTATGATAATTGTTTCGTGTCCTGGAATCTGGGATGAGAGAGGATGAATCTTGACATTCTTTGTGTGACAACCTTTGAATCACCTGCAAAGTTCTGCCATATATCCCTTTGGTCATCTGTTCTGAAGGTTAAATATATTCAACCAGTCAACATGGTCTGGTTTGTCTGAATTCTTCATAAAACACAATATCTGAGGTCTTCTCAATGCAGACTATATTTGAATTATTACCTGTGATTTAGAAACTGTTATGTTAATTGCAACTAAAATAATATTAACTATTGTTTTGCCACATGGCTAGTTCATATTCACTTCTTAATTAATTAATATTACAATTCTAACATTTTTTCATAATTGTTTGTCAAAGTAGGTATCTATACTTTGCTTATGATTTCTGCTTTCTAAATGACTAACTTTCATTTCTCATTGTTATATTTCATTTTGGTTTTTTCAGCTCATTTCTCCACCCTCATCATTTTGAAGTTTATTTTTCTCTCCTGCCCCTTCATCTTGTTCTTCACTATTGCCTTGGAATACATGCCCACTTGTTGGAGAAAGGAGAAATAATAGTTGTGTAGTTTCATCTTTTCTTTATTACCTGTTACCATGTTGACACCTTCACTGAGCAGCTGGTATGCTGATTCTTTCTCTTCTTTATATTTGGAAATACCTGAAGAAGCCTTGTTGTTCTTAACATCTTTTGTCAACCTCAGCTCATCCAAACCTTTAGTGTTTGTAATACCAACTCTGTAATTCCAGGCTACCCGTATGTCCTCTTCCTTGAAGACCTGTCCCTCTTTTCACTTCATATATACATACCTTCTTTTGTTTTCAGATCTTCAATAACCCTCTCATGCAGTCACAGTGGGTTTTTAAAACCACATTGAGTTTATTAAGTTATTGAGTCCAAGATATGTGTCTAGCTATACTCAACTTCAGTTCCCTTTAAAATCAAGAACTGAAACGTTATCAGTATAGGAAAGGGGGAACAAGTGATGAAATGTATGTCATGACATCACAGCACAAACCTTATGACTTAGGTAGTTACATCTGATATCAGGATGCAAATATGAAAGTGTAGAATTTGCATTATGATGTCACCACATACATGTTGCTGAGATTACCTACACACACCTATGATTATGTGATCTCTTTCCCTAGTCTCATGTAAGGACAATTAGTCCTCTTTGTTTTTCCCATTAAAAGAAACAGTTGTCATAAAAACAAGTCAGGAATTTCCAGAAAGGACTGTGTTTGGCAGAGTTTGTCTTCCAGCAGATGTTGGGGTAATTAAAATCCCCCATCTCAGTGCTCTGTTCCTCTTTGAAAGGTCTGCATTTTGCTTTTGGAAAACACCATCCACATATTCTCCTTTAGTCTGGCAATAGCAGACACCAACAACAGGCTTATTTTTATTCATTCCTCCATTTATTTTAAACCAGATGCTCTCTACAGGATTTCTAAGTTCATTCATTTTGATTTCTGAGCAGGTGTGGATACTTCTAACATACAGTGCAATTTCTTCTCCATTTCTATTGCTTTTGTTCCTTTTGAATAAATTGTATCCTTCAACTCCTATGGTTTAATAATAGGAGTCACTACAGTAAGCCTCTCTTATTCCAAATGAAGGCCATGGATTTTATGTGCCAAAGTTCATCCTGATTTATCACTGAATGTTTTTAATAGGATCCATTATGGCAACACTCCCATTGCCTTTTACAGTGCATGAATCTTTGTCAGAGGTTTTTACTTTCAAGTTCTCTTTCATGGACTGGAAGATAAATGAGAATCCCATCTTAGCCTCCAGGTTCTTGAGCCTCCTTCCTAGATCTTCAAAGTACATGGTAATATGGTTGTCCCCACATGAATTGCCTGGAAGGAATAATTATCAGTAGACCTGATAAGTCTTTGAAATTGTTCTGTCACATCCCTAATCAATGCTCCTGGCAGAAAGCACACTTCATGAGCTGATGAGTCCGGTCAGCACAAATTCATTTCTGCTTCTGGTAGTAATGAGTCACCAATTACCTGTTGGATAGCAGATACCATTCTACTGTAGAAAGAATGAATGGGAAGAGAAATGATAAAATTAAGAGTATAACTTCTGTAAGAAAGTATTCTTGAGGCTGGTGCTTGCGTGAAAAGAAAAATCAACGCAAACTTTATTTAGGAAATAACATGGTGATAGGACATCTGAGTTACTTAAGTTTGTCTACAATTAAGAGCCTGTAGTATACTGTCCTCTGTTATAAAGAGAAAGTGAGTTGGATACATATCTGAACTGCATAGGTCAGAGAAAAAAGACTGAACTGAGAGAGGAAGGAAGAGACGAAAGTCTTGGAATATCAGTCTAACCAATAGGACCCATTTTACATAAACACATGTAAGTCTTTTAGACAAGGAAAGAAGATAAAAGTACAGTCTCTCTACTAACTCTCTCTATATCTATTGCTTCTAGTGGTTAATAGGTCTATAAGTGCAGAAAGCCAGTACATGCACAGTTGAATTCTGACATTCCCTTTCTCAGTGGCCACTGCACCAGTTCACAACTTCCATCACTTCACAAAGGTCTTTAAGCTGGTCTCTTGATGGTGACTTGGTGAGAATGACTGCTACCATCTCTTCTTTGGGGTAGAAAAACAAGTACAACCAGTTCATTCGGCTGTGTCTCTCACCCATAATGGTACTTGATATCAATGTACATTGTACATGAAGTAGCTTTCCCTGATTTAGAAATCAGAATGCAACTTTTGTTGTCCTCATGGATAATTGTGGGCTTTGGCTTATCTATCCTAAAGTTTAGTATTAGATTGTATAGCCAGGTTAGCTCTTGGCAAGCTTTTGCTACAGAGATAATGATAGATATATAGATATAGATATAGATATACAGTATATATATTCTGCTTCTGTGCATAAGAGAGCAAATACCAACTGCTTCCTCCTCGTTCAACTAAGTCCTCCCCCATAGTGGGGGGAATGTCAATCCTATGTATCTTTAGCCGAGTTTACATCCACATAACCTAATAATACCATATACTCTGGTATTATTATCTGCAGATAACATTAATTTTTGATCTGCTATTCCTTTTAAGTATTATCTTACTCTCTTGATAACTATCTTTCTTTCTTTGTTGGCTCATTCACCTTCCCGCATAGTATTCTTAGTGCTGATGTAATGTCTGGCCTAGTGACAATTGATATGTACAGAAGCTTATCTACTGCTGTTGTCTGGTAGAAATTCATTTGTTTCTTTGTCTTTAAAGAAAATGGTCTTCATTGGCATGTCTACCTTATTGGCCTCTGTCACTCCAAGGCATTCTGTGAGGTCCATTATTTTCTACTTCTGCCTTAGAAAGAAGCTTCATTTTCTTTTCTTTCAATCTGGATTCCAAAGTAATAGGAGATCTCTACCAGATTTTCTTTTCTTTTTTTACTTCTATCTCCTTTTGTTGAGATACTCTATAATTTCTTGGTTTCTTTTCCATCCTCATATCAGTTAGGTCATCAGCGTAAGTTGCAACTTATGCCCATTTCTTATTCTTACATCTGGTATATAAACAGGGATCAGCTTTACCTTCTGTGAATCCCTCATTAAGCCACATTTGATTCACCTTCTTATTCCAAGCCCTTATTGCTTGTTTGACCCCCAAAATATTTTTTGCCAGTTGCACACAAGCCTTTCTTGTCCACATTGTTTTGAATTCTGGTGGCTGCTGCATGCGTATGACATACATATTCTCATACAGGAAAACTGTCTTTGTATCTATACATTGAACATGCATCCTCATGAGGTGACAGTGTTGAGGAGTGTTCTGACAGAAATATGCTACTATTGTGCAATCGTTTCATCATAAATTTCACCATATTTTGGGATTGCCCCTTGGTGACTGGTCTGGTTTTGTAGCACTAGACATCCCCTTCTGCCTCACAATAGTGAAGACCTATTTGCATCTAGTGGACTTCCTTCCTTTCAATAACTATGTGGGAGTCTATTATTTCATTCATTGAAGAGATTTGGCTCTCTTCTAGCATCTGTAGCCACTTGTCTTTGTCAGGGCCTAGAATTGATCCTAGTTTATTCTCAATTCTTTATTCACGTTGCCTATTTTTTTGAAATACAGTACATTCTATAGTCTTGTGCCCAAGCCTCCTATGCCACAGTTTCATACAGACTTTATGCAAACACTCTTCTATAAGGTTTAATTTTTCAGCTCTCTTGGTAAAAAAAAAAAAAACCCATGTCCCAATACTTTTATTAACATTGTCTTGAAAAATCAAGCAGTAATATTCTTTGAAAAGAGGCCTGTAGGTTGTGTCTGTTCCTATACCCAAAAGATTGATTTCCATCATGGCATACAATAGGCATCATGAATTAATATTTTTAATTAATTTTACAAATGAAAGAAACTGTTCCTTTTCCTTCTGTTTCTGTAGTTTCTCTATTTTCAAGGTATACAGGCACTTTACAACTCATATCTAATTCAATGAAACAGTCTGAGTTATTGAAATAGTGGGAGGTTGTCCAGCTGTCCAGATAAATTTGGCTCTGTTTTATTAAGATTTACTCTACAGATTCTTTCTCTGACAATTCACACTTTGAGTTTGATTTCCACCCCCATCTTTTCTTCTTCCACTCTTTTCCAATCCCTCTGCCTAGGCAGTGGCTTGTTCCTTTGGAATTTGCCTCTTGATTTCAATCCCTTAGGTGTCCCCTGTGTCTCCCACCAGCTTTGACCTCATCTGGGCATCTTATTTATTTCAGGTGCAAATTGCCTCCAGAGCAATATTTCCCGCCTGCTAATTGGAAAGCTATTCCTTCTGAGTCTTTTCTTTTGTTTGCTGTCTAAACAAAACTTTTTTAAAAAAAGTTTAATTTGAACAATATTAATAATCTCCTTGTATTCTGGAGACATGTATTCTTAACAAACTGTTAAGAAGTAAGCTTATTTTGGGTATTATTAACAATATTACATTTTGGCTTTTCAGATGTGTTAAAATGTCCAGAAAAGAACCCTTGTAAAATTCATTTACAATTTTGTTACAGTTGCAACATTAAATATACTTCAGAAGTCATACCGCTCTGTTCAATTAGTCACTGTAATCTATTTCAAACATATTTTGCTGTATGCATGTCCTCAGTATGAATAAGTAGGGAAGCTTTTGAGTATATTAGTCTAAACATTGGAAGGCGTGTTACACAGAGACATGAAAGGACTTAAAAGTGCATAGTCCCTCTGCCAATTTTATTGCCCCTAGTGGTCAATATGTCTATAGGTGCAAAAAGCCGGTGCATGCAAAGCTGAGTATCAGACTACCAAGACGCTTGTCTTCTTTAGGCCACAGATGTACTTCCTCTGTCCTACATGAATCCACTGTTCAGCAGGGTCCCTGTTCCTTGTTCATCAGGGACTCTTTCTTCTTATGTGAAAACTCAGAGCCTGTTTTTTTCTGCAAGGGCCTTGAAGCTGTTTCTGAGTTCCGGCAGTGTACAATATGTCTCTTTTGATTATTGTTCTAATCCACAGTGCTTGGTCCTTTGTTTGATTCTTTTCTTTATGGAGAGTTTCTTCCTCTGTCAGCTCCTGTTGTAATGATTCATTTGTTGTTCTGATGAATCTTCATTCTCTCTCATAAGCCGAAATGAAGTTACTTGCTGTTCCAATCTTTTGATTTTTTTTCTTCAAGCAGCGTTACAAGCATGGACTTGCTACAAATACATGCCAGGTTATTTTCAGGCAAGAAAATAAAAACATTTCAATTTATTACAGCACTAGCAGTTTTATTTCTTCTTGTTCCTTTCTCAGGCTCTTAAGTTAGCTAAGTTGACACTTAGTGGGGAATATTTCCCAGAAACATCCCCACTAAGAACATTTTTTTTAAAAAAAGTTATCTAGGCACAGGGTTAATCTAGGCCCTGTTTCCTGTTAATTGTAGATGCAACTTTCATCCATGAATTGATTAATAGAATTGATGAAAACTCTGTTGAAATAAAAAACTACCATCAGCAAATATGACTAATCACGCAATATGTTTGTTTGTCGGAAATGTATGGCTGGGCACAAATGGCATTTCAAATCTTTCAGTCAATTTATGCTCAGAGAAATTGAGACCATGATTTTTCCAAACTTCTCCAGGAGGACAGAGAAATTCTCCAATAATTTACAAAGTGCTGACAGTAGGCCCCTCCCGAAAAAGCCCAGTGGGATGGGCTTCTTCATGACACCATCCCTTGGGATTTAACTGATGCACAGGAAACCTGGGAGGGTGGAAAACTTCTTGAACAGTAACAGACAAGATGTTCACAAACGTCTTTGGCTATCTCATCACTATATCCATGCAATAACGCCACACTTCATCCTTGAAAGTGTTTTAGCATTTTCTTATTCCTTAAAAGAAGTTCTAAATGTCAAACTGAATATGAATTGCTACAAAAAATTCAGAATACCCAATGACGTAGGAAACCTTTCTTAAAGTAGGATCTCATATTGATAATGAAACAAGAGACCTGACATTTCTTAATGAGTTTATATATATCACACAAACTATACTTTGCCCTGTGTAGAGAGCTAGGAAAACTAAAGGGTTGTGATGACAAAATCATCTTGCAGATATAAAACTGAGTTGTTTAACATTATCAATGCAGAAAACTTAATGTAAATATTAAAACAATTTAATTCAAGTCTTTTGACTCTCTATTTGACTCTTACCTGGACATTCCATGGAATTTTCTTGGCAACGGTATGTAAATGATTTGTTTTTTCCTCTTCTGAGATTGATCTCTCTCTCTTTCTCTCGATCTTCCCAGTCTAGCCTACAGTCCAGGATTTCTCCAATAGTCCTACATCCAATTACTAACCAGAGCCAATCCTGCTTACCTTTCTAAATTACTGCAGCTCTTTTTTGTTTGTTTGAATGAATGAAAACAAGTATTGTTTATTTCTAAAATGGCAGAATACTGATATATCTATTTTTTTAAAATGGGAAAGTTATTTCTTATGCCTATAAGATTATTGTATGGAGTCTAAGTGTTCCGTCCAAGAATAGAAGATCAGTTTCCAAAAGTGCCATTCTGTGGTGAAAAGGTGGGGTATATGTTCAAAAAACAACTTAAAATATGTTTCATAGAAAACATGGGGCTTTAGAGGGGTGTTAGTGAAAATTTGGGGGTATCAACCAAATTTTATAGCTGTAAAATTCAGTTTTATAGCTGTTAAATATTATCATGTCCCAAAGAATGCCCTAATTTTCAGGAGCTGTGTTTAATCCTTTGTCTTTTCATATTTAGAATATGAATGAAAATTCATCTATATCAGGGGGCTCCTTGAAATGTTCTGGATATAATATTGCTTTTAATGTTATGTTTTATGTTGTTATGTCATGTTGTTATGTTATGTTATTTTGTTCTGCTTTATTTTAGCTTTGCTTGTTTGTTTTATTTTACTCCTGTTAGTTGCTTTGATTATCCTACTGGATGTATAAATCAATATATAATGGTAGAATATAAATAATGCAAACAAGAGGAAAGGAGGAGCAGGTACCACTTTCCTTCCTTCTACCCACGCGAACCACCCATGAATGGAATTCGTCTGGTGGAATGGAATTCAGATTCTCAATCTGTCAACCAGATATTGCTCTACAACTTTTATCACTTGTGTTCCAAAACAAGGAGAGATACTGACAAAGCAAAGAAAACGAAAGCCCTTTCTAATAACATTTGGTATTTTCTTGGAATTAAGAAACCTTTCCAGCCACTCAGAAAAATAATTATTAAATAAAAAATTGCAAATTTGTAGTTACCTGATTCGAGAGGAATAACTGTTTCAGAAAAGTTTTTTTTTTCTTATTAGAGAAATAATGTACATTTTAAAAGATTTATAAATAAATTTAACCACAGAATTCTCTGAGTTTTTTTAGATAATTAATATGCGTCGGGGAGCTAGCCATTAAAGAATATTACCTCTTTTTATTTTTAAAAGCAGAAACATTAAACATCATAAACACAACTCTAGAATAATATATAATTGGGACAGAAACCACATAAAACAGGCTGGTACTCAGATGAAATGGAGGTGAAGATTATGTCAGCTTAATTGCTTCTTGAATGCTTCTTGATTTTTGTTCAAGTTAAGATTCTGAGTTAAAAAAACAGGTGGTGTTTTTAATAGATGGAAAATTAATCTCATCCTACCAAATAGGGCTATGTAGCATTTGGATTCAGTTCCAAAAAGGTGCTTCAGAACATGCTGAGGACAGAAATGAGGTGCCTATCTGCAGCTCCTTAAGGCAACCATGCCTTTTCTCAAGATTGGGAATTAAGCTACAATCTTGCCCCTTTTGAGAGTAGCTTTTCACATGGAGAGAGTTTACATGTGTATAATGTCTTCATGCACAGGCTTGTTTAGACATTCATGCAAGCATCTGATCACTAAAAACCTGACTGAACCATGCAGTAGGAGAGCTGTGTTAGACTATGATGGCAAAAAATCAGAAGGAGTCTAATAGCAGCTTTTTTCAACTAACAAATTTTAGTAAAAGTCATAAGCTTTCATGAGATGCTATTTACTTACTTACTTACTTTATTTATTTTTAAAATTTGTGTGCCACCCATCTCCCCCAGAGTGGCTAAGTTGATGTAGGGTATAAACTGGGGTGAGGTGGGCAAAGGAAGAGAGGGGAAGACAGGCTTGTTATGAAGATGCAAGTTACTTGTGAGACAGATGACCAGTACCTTATCAATTAACAATTGTAATGTGTTGACACCTTCTGAGATCACCTGAAACCTTTTGATGTATGTGAGTTCAGCAACATCTTGCTCAGTAATGGTTAAAATACAGTGGAACCTCGGTTCACGAACGCATCTGTTCACGAACAATTCGGGTCACAACCAGCTCCGGCTGCAAAAATTTACCTCTGGTCGCGAACGCCGGATCGGGTGACGAACAGGATCTGCGGCCATTTTCCCTCCCGTGTCACGTGGTCACAGCTTCCTGTAGGGAGGGGACTCTCCCTCCAAGCAGGAACCACGGCCATTTTCCCTCCCGTGTCACGTGGTCACAGCTTCCTGTAGGGAGGGGACTCTCCCTCCAAGCAGGAAGCACGGCCATTTTCCCTCCCGAGCAAGGTTAGCTTTCTCTCTCTTCGTACTGTACTTTGTGTCATATTTTTGCGGTTTTTTAAAAAAAAAAACATGGTTCAGAACGGATTAACTGTATTTACATTGAACCTTATGGGGAAATTTGACTCGGGTCGTGACCAGAAATCGGTTGGCGACCAAATTTGGGGTCAGAACGGATTAACTGTATTTACATTGAACCTTATGGGAAAATTTGATTCCGGTCACGACCATTTTGGGTCGCGACCAGAGTCGCAGAACGAATTAAATTCGTGAACCGAGGTTTCACTGTAATTTTTGAATAAATAAATAGATAGATAAATAAATATTTAGATGGCCACCCATCTCACTAATGCAACTCTGAGCAGTTGACTAAGATTAAAAATACAATATAAATACAATATAAAAAAACATGTCAAGACCATCTAAAACATACAGTGGCTGCTGAAAACCCCATACACCAACAGTGTGGGCTACATTATGGTCCTGACCCCCATGCTCAGAGAAATAAACAGATCATCAAGTCTTTCTGAAAGGTGAGCATAGTTGGGGCCAACATAACCTTGGGATGTATGGTGTTCCAGAGGGCAGAAGCAGTTATGAAAAAGGCATGCTTCCTGGATCCCATTACATTCCCTGATTGACAGGACCTGGAGCATGCCCCTCCTGCCCTACCTAATGGGATGAGAGAAACACTGGGAGTAAGGCAGTCCCTCAAATATCCTGCCCCCATGCTATGCTGGACTTAACTGGTAATAACCAGCACCTTGAATTGCACCTGGAAGCAAACTGGAAGCAGCTGTGGCTTGTGCAGCAAAGGTGTAAGATGGGCATAATGAGGCACAATCATAATTGCTTGTGCCACCACATTCTGGACCAAATAAAGGTTCCAGATATTCTTCTATAGCTGATTTTGAGGTTTGCTATAGAGTGTCCTGGGATGTTGAAAAGCTCTGGTACTGCTTTGTTCTGAGTCCTGATATTAAATTTATGTACATTAATTCTTTTGTGTAAAGTTTGTCCTGTTTATCCTATGTAGACTACAGAATGGCATTGCTGGCAGATGACCACACACATCACATTAGAGGAAAAGCATATGAAGGTACCTCTAATCTTATATGTGTACTTGTTGGGGCCTCTGATGGTGCCATTGGTGTAGATATGGAGGCAAAGTAGACATCTGGGTTTGTTGCAGGGTCTGGTTCCCAAATTAGTATCATTGTCCTGTTGTTTCTTGTTGCTTGTGAGAATCTGCTTCAGACTGTTTGTATGTATGCACGTGCTTGCCACCTGATGTCTGAGAATGTGCCGTGTGACATCCAGTAGTATTCTGTTGTTCTGTTTCTCTGATTTCCTTTAATAGATCCTCCCTGAGAATTGATCTGGCTCTATTGGTTTGTCTATTGATCTCATTGGCTGGATAGTTCAGTTTCCTAAATGACTGGTTTAATTTTATCAGTTGAACATCTCTGTCAAGTGGGTCAGAACAAATGCAGTTATAGTGCAGAGCCTGGCTAAAAAGTGATTCCTCTCCTCCTCCCAGGTCAATGAAGTGATATGCCTCCCAATTCAAGTTACAGTGATATCCCCACGTGAGACCATTCTCATATGGGAAGAGTCACCAATACAATGGATTTCCATGACAGCATTGCCTCTTTCAATGTACCAGCTACAGAGAATCACTATTTTGCTGCTTCCCCCAAAGTTGCTTAGAAACCTGCTAAAAAAGACCACGGTTTCTCCTTTCAAAAAGTCAGCAAAGAAAAGATGTCAAGCTATTCTATCAACCTTACTGAGAGTGTCCAAAGTGTTCTGTTCCAGAAGTGTTTCCAGCTAGTTATTATAAGAACTACAATTTAAGATTTAAAACCACTCAAAACTTTGATGGGAAATTTCAAAGGACTATTTGTGTCCAGTTCTAGGTAAATCTTTGTGAAAATGAATAATCAATCCAGCTGAAAATACTTGGCTGAAGTGGAAGGTAGAGAGATTGGGAACTAAGTCACAACTCCTAAAGAAGTGCATTCCATAGCTTGGAAGCGACACAAGAAAGGGTCCTCCAATAGATCTGGCAAACTTGCTTCTGAAAAATTTTAAAGGGCAGCTTCTGTTAACCTTTGTGTTCATACATGTTCTTACCAGGATAGGAGATACCTCAGGTAGTCAGTCTCTGAGCCATTTAGGACTTTAAAGGCTGAAACTCTAAAATTTGCTCAGAAAATAACTGAGAAACAATGCAAGTCTTTCAACATGGGTATAATATGATCCTAGCATCATGTATCAATTTGCAGGCTAGTTGCTGCATTATAGCTACTCTTCCAGGTGGCCCACGTAGCGCATAAATGTAGAGGGCTATTTTCTGAAACAGGTATAGATATATTGGATATAGTAGATCTATAGGGGTATAGTAGACAACATTTTGTTTAAGTAGCTTGGTGATGAAATACCACTTGAAGTAAGTGCAGTTCTTCAAGCAGGGAAGAACCCAAGGGAAATGCCTGCATGTTTACCACAGCTCTGTGTCAAGGAGTTTCTATAATGGTTCTACATTAGTGTGTTCAGTGGTTTGTGCTTAATATTTTTAAAATGAAAGGAGGGACAGGGAAAGGAGAGCTGAGATTAATTATGCCCTCCTGTGGCTTCCTGAACCTTCATTTATCCAAGTAGGTTAAAAGTGCCAAGTGACTCTAGTTAGCGGGTAACTTAAGGTGCTATTTTCTCTCAGCTTGTGTCACAGCCATAATGTCCTTTAGACAATATTTCTGTATTAAATGTTTTTAGATCACTGACGATACATTGGTGCAGATAATTCTTTTGCAGCTTGCTGCAGCTGGCACCCATCTAGGGAGGGGAGACAGGTATAAATCCCTTTGAAGAAATGTATTACATTATTTCTTGGTGGAAATGTTTCATAGCTATTCCTGTGACAGAAATGTTTTAGAATCATGATTATGCTAGGAATTAGCCAGTGATATAGTCACCCACCAGCTATGCTTAATATTCTCACCAGCCTATTTTTTTACCATCTTACTCCAGTGCTATTTTTATGGATTCAGTTTCCTCCCTCTTTTGCTCCTGGCTATGCAATTAAAAAAAAAAAAACTTCCTTTCACTAATATAACATTAATTTGTGACTGATTGGGGGGAGGGGGGATGAAAAAAACTAGGTCATACTATATCTGCTGCCATCCTGAGGGGCTTCAACTGGTTATTGCCTAAGCTTGATCAGAAGCCAACTATTCAATTAGGAATTGAACACAACTGATTGTGTGTTTCTTTGACACATATTTCTAATGAGAGATGCCTTTTTCCCCCAACTTGCAAGGCAAACAAACAACATTTTGAAGACTTAATCACTGCAATTCTGTAGTCAAAATCCATTTGATCATGGATGGGTTTCTTCTGTTTTGCAAATGTCTGTTTGCAAAATTTGTTGAAATTGTTGGCATTGGTTCAGAATTCTTAAAAGGTCTGAACATTAAAAGTGATAAAAAATAATAAAAAAGAGCACACATACAGATAAAATGTTTAAAATATGAGGGATAAATTTCTCCCCATACGACTCATTGCTCTTTAAATGTTGGATCATGCAGCAATAAATCCTTTATGTTAGAATTTAGAGCGCTAAAGCTATTCCACATACAGAAACTCAATAATCCTTATAACAACCTTGTAAAGTAGGCCAATATTACTATAATATAAAACAATGGATAGCTTACTGACCCAGATCATTAGTCCACCTAACCAGTGCTAGCTTTTCCAAAGAGCACTAATGAAATAAAATCTCCCTGTTTTCCTAAACTGGCTACTGAAGATCTTTTCATGTGGAGATGCTAGAGCAGTGTTTCTCAAACTGGGCAACTTCAAGATGTGTGGACTTCAATTCCCAGAATTCCTCAGCCAGCCCACATGTCATTTGGGTCCTGAGAAGGATTCTATCATCACAGAGGGAAATCACTGATGGGTAGAGACCATGTTCAGTGCTCACTGAATACACTGAGAGTATGTGCAATGTGAGCTTAAATGTGAGAACCCAGCTATGATGGTTATTTTAAAAAATTCTTAAATAAACAATTGGAATAAGAATGACATGAAGAAGGGAAGGAACAAAATGCACAGGTACAATAATATGTTCTTTTTTACATTTTTTTAATGCTTTTTATAGGTTTCAATTTGTATTCTGTTTTTTTTTTTTTTTTTTTGGTATTGGTTTTTAATTGTTGTAAGCCACCCAAAATCATGTATCTGAGATGGGTGGCTATATAAATTGAAATAATAAATAAACAACTACTAATCTTCACAATTATCTGCAACCTTCCCTACATCCTCAAGGAAAGAGTCTTTGGTTTATAATTTCTTTCCATATAGTAAGCTGAGAAAGAAGAGGCTGGGATGAAGTGTTTTCTTTGTATGCCAGAAGAATAAAAGGAAATCGTATGCCAACAACATTTCTCTCTTGATTTGTTCTTTGTCCATCCAGAGTCTAAGTGATAATAATATTCTCTGATAATACAATGATCCATATTCTGCCTATCCGATCTTGGAGTTTTGGAATATTGGCCAGTTTCCCATTTTTCTCCACTTCCAACCTTGAAGCAGCCAATAAGTAAAATATAAGATCATTATTGTGCAGAGAATTATTATCATCTTTAAAGCGGAAAAGAACTCCTAAAACCCCATGAAAGAAACCTGTTGACATGTAATTTCACAAATGAGATGCAATACAATACCAGAACTATTAGGGTGAATTCAGCAACATACGGTTCAAACAAACCACAGCTAGTCCCTCTGATGGCTGCTTTCTCATTCTCAGGAGAGGGTTGTAGGCATAGTGGTAAGTCTTTGCCACAGTTTTCCCACTCTACTCTTTCTAAATGTATTTGTGTGCATGACCACTGGAGTCCATGGTAGGCATTAACTCTCAGTTCTAGCACCGCTTCTTTTAATAAGGAAAATATAAAAGTGCATGACTTCATCAGTTCTTCACTTCAAGGGTAGGGAAGTTGTGCCTAGATGGAAATAGTTTAACACTTAATTGTATTCCACCCTTCCATGTCTTGAAAAATTTTGCTGCACCACCATAGAGAGAGCATTTTTTCTTCCATGAATTTCCTGTCCTCTCCTGCCTCAACCCCAATATTAGCATTGCTATGGTTGTACTATAGATTTCCACGCAAAGGGCCTTCCCCCACTGCTGCGTGAAAGTGCTACTCACTCATCCTTGAAAATTTGCCCTCTCCATTGCTTCAATTGCCTCTACTTCAGTTGCCTCTGTGTCAGTTTCCTGCCATGTGGTAGTGTCCTGATTTCATGTGTGCAGGGCATGTTAAGCAAAGCAATTGCTGAAATGCTCTGGCTTTGCGGCTTCCCCTCTTTCTGAATGTCATCAGGCAGTGTGAAACCATCTGACAGCAGGAGAGTAATGCAGGAAGGGGTGGGATGGGGCTTGAGTGGCAAATTTTGATGGGTGGCATTCTGGATGGTGGCCGAGAAGATAGCCTGGCCTATGAGTGCACCTCTAATACACTGTGGGTTATCTCCATCCCTTTATGGATCGTGATTGTACCACCTATAATAGTGCATCCAATTATACACAACTTGGAACTTCTTTGGCTTGCTGCCAGCTGAAGGAGGCTGATCATATTATGACTCAAAATTCTCACTCTTGTCTGGCTCAGCACATTTGGGAAAAGGGATATCGATGAGAACAGTTTTCCTAAAGCCGTGCAGGCAGAGAGACTTTTGTCAGAATGGGATTGTGGGGTGAAGAAAAATGTTTTATTTTATGACATATGGCATTCAAAGTAAGAATTCCCCCAGTTAAACTTAATTCAGTTTTCTTTCTTCCCTTTCTTTCATTACAATGTTATAAAACTTGATTCATTATATTATTTCAATGCAGATTTCAGTGAAATACTATTTATGGAATATGATTATAAATTATGAAACTTCTATTATTTAGAAAGCTTAAAGTATTGAAAATAAGAAAAAAAGTAATATTCTATCAATATTAATAGCATTTTAGGATGTCAATACTGCAAGCATAAAATTATTTAACTTTTCATCCAAAATTGAGTATAACATGAAAAAGAAGGACTGCTGCATTTCATATCAAAGTTGTAGTTACGTGCCAATAGTTTTGGTCTGAAACTAATTAATCTTAAGATCTCCACTGTATTATTACTTTGTGTACATATTTAGGTATATTTATATGTTGATAAATGGGAAAAAAAGATAGACAAAACAAATTTAACCAAAGTTAAAATATCTGAAAAATAGAAAAAGAGAAAATAATAATAACAACAATAAATAAACTATTGATTCATGACTCCCCCTTTTTATACATTTGCTGGTTTGTGATATTTGTAAACATTCAGGCCCTCCTTAAAAGCTGTATTGTAAATGGTTATATTTAGCATGCTGCACAATATGTTGTATGTACAGGAACCATTCTTAAACTTCTATTATGTAAGTATACTGGTAGTTTTGCCATTGCTGCGTATTTTCAAATTTAAGTTCCCAATCAGATATTGCTGGAATGGTGTCTTTCTTCCAGTGTTGAGCAAAATTTATTCTTGCTGCTGTAAGCATATGTCTCATTAAATTATGATATTTCTTGCTATTTTTTCCGGAGATTATACCTAATAAAACAGTTGTAGTTTCATTTCAGATTTAAATATCAAGATTTTCTGCATTAAACTATGTATGTCTTTCCAGTATTTTTGAGTTGTTTTACATGTTAATTCAGTTTTCAAAACATGGACATGTGCTATACAGTGAACAGAATGAGTAGTTTGGTCCTACATAAAATCTTTGATCCAGCTAGTTCAGTTGCTGTGGAAAAAGCCAGTGATCTAGCAGACTTAAATCCTGTGCTGTCTGGCCTGAAGTGGATCTCTGGCTATCAGATGGAGACATTTCCCATTAAAAGGGCAATTGCTTTTGTCTGAAGATGAACATATTTTCAAACATCATGCTATTCTTCTTCAAGAAGCACTTGGGTGGGAGAATTTGAAAGGACCTTGGAGATAATCTAGTCCAATCCACTGCTCAGTGCAGGAATCCACTCCCACAGCATCTCTGACAGAAGACCCTCCAGGAGTGGTTTACACACTTACAGTGAAGACGAATCTATTACCTCCTAAGGAAATCTGCTAAACTGTTGAATAGCTCTTATCATTAGGATTTTTTTTCCTGATGTTGAACCAAAATCTGAATCCTTGTAATTTAAGCTTATTGTTCCCTGTCCTTTCTTCTGCAAGTTTGAACAAGACTGCTTCATCTTCTACATAACAACCCCTCAGATTCTTAAAAAGAACAATTACATCTCATTGCATTCTCCTCTTCTCTAGGCTAAACATATCCAGCACCTCTAGCCTTTCTTTTTATATTTTCCCTTTATCACTCTCCCCCAATCCTGTAGCTATGCTTTTGATTTTTAGCACCCACATGTAGGACCCTGTGTTTGTTCAAGCTGAAATTCATACTTCTTGTTTCTATCCATTGTTCCAGATTGTTAAGATCCTCCTGACGCTTAACAGTATCCTATAAGAAGGTTGCTATACATCTATTTTTAAGCCTTCCACGCATTTGAAGATGATATTTTCTAATCCCTCTTCCAAGTCAATTCCAAACATGTTGAACAGTATAGGCCTTAGGACAGTGTCCAGCTGTATGCCACTCCATCCAGCTTAAATCAGAGCCATTAACATATAACTCATGGGACAGTTGTTCAGCCAGCTCTATTTTCATCTAATGTTGTTAATGTTAATTTCCCTTGCTTAAGTTCCTTTTGTGCTTTAGTGTGTCTGACTTACTTTCTGCAGGTACTAGCTCCTTGCTGGTATTCCTCCTCAGTGATTTCACCCATTTTCCACATCTTACGCATATTTCTGTGTGTATCCACAGTGGATTCCTAAACTGCTCCCAATTTTTTTCTTACTGGAATGGTGGTTTATGTGGTTTATCCAACTCATTGTGGCTGATATAATTTTTTAAAAGACCATCTCCAACTGTGAAATTAGTTTGCTACTATTTAACCCTCTTTCAGTGTGTGAAAATTTCTACACTTGGAATTGATTTTGCAGGCAGAAACATTTAAATGGTAATAATAAATGAGCGGATATTCTTAGGTCTGCGACGTTTCCTCAACATTCATCCCACTGGGATATGTATTTACTAAATTTCCTGAAAGCTAGCTCCTGCTGTGTATTTTTTGCTTGTTCAATTTTTAAAAGATGTTTTAAAAGAAATTTGCCTCATTTCTATTATTAAAAAGAAAAGCATTAAAAATATTGTGTTATAGAAGATTCAACTCCAATCTGCTGTTTGTCAAGAAAATGGGAGCTGTTCTATTTCCTTGGAAAGAAAATCATGTATCTCTCCATTCTTAGAAAAGGAAGCAAACTTCGTCATCTTTTCTCTTCTTGCCACATTTAACTTTTCTACCTCAGAGCTCAGATTACTTTTTTTTAATCAAAGCAGTAATGGAAGAATAGTCCTCACACTCAAATGCAATCACATTTAATCATATTTAATATCCTTATTTCTCAGTTGATCAGACTTTGAAAATTTGATTGCTTGAATTTGATTTAAAACTTAAGGTAAGTCACATCCAATAAAGAAATATACTTTTGTTGCTCTTCTGCTTAAATTGCATGGGGCTTTTTTTTGGATGGGGATCATTTATTCAGCTTTTGGATTCTTTCTGTTTTGGTCCCCCCCCTCCCCAAACAACATCCGCCCTCTGGAAATCTCTACCAGCATAATTCATTCTGCATAAAAACATCATCAGATGACTTGAAAACTTTCATTTGAGTGAGAAACAAAATATACCCATTTAAATAAAATGCACATACCCCACACATACAATTTCTGTTATTTTGCCTTAATATGAAACCACGACTTAACCTTATTAAAATTATACTGAAAACACCAATCAATTAGCCCATTATTACCCTGAATTAAACTATGCTGGAATTTCATTCTCTGTAATTTTGCCACTGCTGCAAGAAACAAATCTTGCATAATATTTTATACACAGTTTAAATTGTAAACTTCGTGGATCATGGCTGCTTTCTTATTGAGATGTTTTTACATCACATCATTTGTTTATGTAGATAAAGCTGGTTTGACATCAACAGACCCCCATAAAATCCAAATGCCATCAGACATAGGGATCTTCACCAGTCTTTTACAAGACTATCAGCAAAAGCAGACTTATTCTTACCTTTCAGTGAGTCATCCCATCCTTCTGGGTCAAGAAAGAGAGCACATGTTAGAAAGTGCCGATTATATCAGAGAAATGTTCCCAGGAAGTGGAAGGAAATCATTACATGCAGGCTACAGCAAACTGAATGAATAAACAAATAAATATAGCTGCAGAAATAGGGGTGTCGGGGGGATGGGGGACACAAACATGTCAAGATGGAAGCTGCTCAACTGAAGCCTCACCTCTTTTTCAGTTGCATGGTCACAGCTGTGATTTTGGCTTTTTTTGACAATCCTCTCCCACTCCATTGACTGTATTGTACTTTTTATTCTGTTGACCATTAGAGATAGCAAGCTGGGATTTCTTCTTTGTTCCTCTCTTTGTCTCTGCTCTGCTTTCTCCTGACTGGAAGACTGAAAATGCTTAGTGTCTCACCTTCACTCCAGCTTGCTTCCTAGCAAACGAATAGTGTATGATGTTCTTTCTTTCCTTTCCTTTTCTCCCAACTTGAGGCTAGAAAGCTCAGAAAGACAAGTTCTCTATTGGGGCATTTAACGTTTTAAATAAATGTTATTTGTCTTTCTGGACTTTTAAGCATCTGTTTGTAGTTTTTCTTTATGGATTTGGTTCTACTCACTCATATATGCTCTGCTAAATATGGAACCCAATGAATGAATTAGAGGATTCTAATTGTGAATTTTCCTATAATTAATATCCGCTCTGTTTTGCTCAGCAGATTTCTCATCCAGCTGTGTTTCTGTAGATCATCATCATCCCCACCACCATCAGCTAAAGAAAAAATGCTGGACCAATTAGCAGGAAGGAATTAATTTAGTATATGAACTGGTTGAGAATTCTTTCCTTTCTCTTAACAGAATCATTAACTGTTAAGACATCCTACATGTTAACAGCATTTGCATACAAAATGCTTATTTTACAGTGTCCCTTTGTACACTCAGAGGCCTATGCAATTCTCATGGTCATATGGGTGTCCTAGGAGAAGTCTGCTTGTCAGATTTGCTTGATGCATTCATGCCACCATGAATTCCACTGGGAGTGAAACAACTAGATTTGTTCCCAGAAGAATCCATGGTGAAACTCATTAAAATCCTTATCTAAGATTGCCTTTTTTTTTTTAACCCTACAAGCTTCTCAGCCAGGGACCCTCCAGATGTGGTGAGACTGCAATAACCAGAATTCCTACTATCATATCTCGTAGCTGAGAATTCTAGGATCAAGTCAGATAAAACCTATCTGATAAGTGGATGGCAATGGCTCACCATTTTTCCAAACACAGTCTACTGCAACTTTTTCAATGTTATGTTTTCCACATGTATTGGACTTCAATTCCCCTAATTCCCAAACAGAAAGGTAAAGTTCTAGTGTTCCCATGACATAATCTGCTCTTTGAATATAGACTGGTAAATTTTTGCTTAATAGTTTTATAAAACCAAAGTGGTACTCCTTGCCATATAGCTTCTTTTGATTTCCAGAAGGAAACCCATTATGATTATCCACATGGGTCCTTAAAATCATAGGTTATGAAGAAAAATTTCAAGCAGGGCCCCTGGTTATAAACCTGCTGGGAGCTTGTGAGTGCTTCAAAGATGGATTACTAGAAATGCTCTGCTCTACCAAAAGCTTATTGTAGGCAAAGACTTGCCTCTGGGTTCAACAGGACATCGTTTTCTAGTTTGTGCTTATGGTCCTTTTACTCTTGCCATTAAAAACCCCAGATTTTGAATCTGATCCTTTAATTCCCAACTACATCTATAAAACTTCTCTGTTTAAAGTCTTGTTATATCTGCCATGAATAAAAACAATAATATGTGTCCATTTATGTATGTATATAGAAATACAGAAAATAAGCTTTCCAAGGCTGGTTCATATGATTTCAGCCATAGCCTGAATTCCTGATGCCAGTGTGTCAGTGTCCGGGGGTTTGTGTAGTACAGTCTTGTGAAAAGAAGGAGTCTCTTGGCCTGAAGAGGATTAATTTAAGATGCTTAGTCTCAAAGGGCATAGCAATAATTTTACAGATCAGAATTGCTTCTACTCCCTAGTGTTTGGACATGCAGGGCATTTACATTCAAGCTGTACCATACTGATATATATAACTGGCAGGGACAGCATGGGCCAAGAGAGGCTTCAGTGCTTACTTATTAGTGAAACATTAATGATATTCATTATACATTAAGTACCTATAGCAACTAGGTGCTGTGCAAAACAATTTAAAAAACAAAGCCCTGCCAAAGGCTTACAATCTTTAAAAAGATTGATGCAACTTTAAGAAAAAGGGCAGGATAGAAGAGAGAACAAAGAGGGAGGAGATTTATAATAAAGTGAAGCATATGCTTGCTGAAACAAACAAACAAGCAAACAAACAAATGTGCTTCAAAAGATTTCTAAAAGACTGGGAGGGACTGAATAGGTTGATTGAGAGACAGAGTGTTCCCAGCAAAGAGGTCAACCAAAGAAATGCATACAAAAGAAGCAAAGAGGTAAAATGTAGTTTAGCAAGTTAAAATAAAAAGAACACAAGTAACAGAGATCAAGGAGAACAACAAAGTCAAACTAAAAGAAGAAAGCTATGAGGAATCGATAAGAGAGACACTTTAAAAAAGTTAATTTAAAATGGATTCCAAACAGCTATTATCCTGCTTCTCCATAAAAATATTCTGAAAATATTTTGCTTGCTATATGCACATATGTGCAGTGCAGAATTGAGTGTACAATGTGACATAAGTAGTGTCACGCCTGTTTCAACACAGATGATCTTCTGGGTTTGAGGAGCTGCTTTCCCCAGGGAGCTCCACCAGGCTCCCTCCAACTCCTATTCAGTTCACTTCAAAGAAGCTCGCTCTGAAAACTCCAGCCAACAGGAAGCTTGAAGAGATGCCTTCAAGAGGGCATCCAATAAGAACATGATACCTTTTTTCATGAATGGATAAGTTTAGTTTATTACTTGTAGTTGGAAAAGGACAGCTGTACAGATATACAGATGGCATCACTCAGCTATAAAAATAAACAATAGATAAGCTATTGAACTCAGTGGTATGCTTTCTGTGTGTCCTGCAGAAAGACTTGCTCAGAACTAGCAGTTCTTAATCAGATAGACTGAACAGTCTCTTTAAAGATGCAGAATTTAGTAGTCTTTCTTTCTTAATCTAACTTTCGTTTCTTTTCCCCGTTATCTCCTTCCTAGAGTAATCTGACCTTTTCTTCTTTTTCATAGCCATTGCTCTTCAGGCTAAACATCTTTTGGTCCTTTCTTTTCTTTGTCGCCCCTCCCCATGTATGCATCTGAGTGACCATCTGCGCACTTACAGCTCCACAGCTTTTTATGTCTTCTGAGTTTCGTTTTCATAGGACAACCCCCCTCCCTTGCTGGAGGTGCTTAATTGTGATTCCCTTACTGACTCCAAGCAATCCAGAATAAATTTCTTATTCTTTCCTATAACCACTATTTCTATTTACCTTAATCTTCCTGAAGATCCCATTTCTTCTGCTAACTTGTTCCAGTTCCAGTCCTGTGCAACCAGCTCCTTAGCATCCAAGTCCACTTGCTTACTTCTCCATGGCAAAATCCTATTGGTTTGCACAGACTAGAATTCCTGTACTTATTTTTCATCCTTACTGCAATTGAATATGTTACAGTAATATATAATCATGTTTATGCTGCCTATAAGTAAAATAATAACCCCTATTAATTGTGATGTTTATTTGCTCAGGCCTTATGGATAAAAGCATCCATTCTGTTTCATTGGATTTTCCTTAAAACAAAGGACTGAACAGGACAAGAAATAGTGTGTCACTTTGAAAAGGGCAGCATCTTCCTTCCCGCTTTGTAACTAATCCTGCTTAGCCTTTACCCTTACAGAGAGAATAATGTTTTGTATTTCCTTGTGACTGGCCAACAGTATGGCTGCCACTAGAGAAGCAACCCATCTCCCAACACACAGGTATAAGTTGTTCTGTACTGTATGTTATGTCTTCTTTTTTTTTTACACTAGGTTCTTATTCCTAACAAACACATGTCCTATATGCTAACAGTGAGCTGAATTATCTAAATGCCAACCTCTCCCCTTTTCGGTATCCCAAACAGCATCATTCATGGCAGTCCTAAGATTGGCTTGCAGAAAAATAAAAAACCCTTTAGGGAGGAAAATGCATACAGGGGAAACTCTGAGGAACTGCTTAGTGAAGGTGAAGCATGCTTAATGGCTATGGATTATTGGCTGATTAGGATTGGAGAGAATGGAAAGCTGGCAAGATGTTGAAGACAGGCTATGGAATGGCACGGCTTAGAAGAGGGCATGGCTGGCTGGTTGGGAGGAACTCTGATTAGGAACAAATTGCACCTTGACTTTTTATTCCAGGATCCATTTTTATCCCTTGGTACTTTAAAAGGTAGGACTATACATGTATGTGAAAGGTAGACCATTGGATGCACTCAGCTTTTTTTTAAGTTTGCCATGTTATTTGGGAAATACTAGCCAAAAAGGAGTAGGAAAACATAAGGATCATTGCACTCAGTAGGATCCTGGTTGCAACTACAGCTCAAAGGCATTCCAGTCATTGAATGTGTGAATTGAAAGGCCTGTGCCCAAGACCTAGGAAAGCTATGACTGACTGACATGGCCAATGGTCTGATATAGTATAAGGCAGCAGCTTCCTATGTGATAACATGTGGACAAATAAACATAAACCAAGCTAACTGTGGAATAAGAATACCCCTTCTTTTTCTGTCATAAGAGAGAAGCACTGATAGGAAAACAAAGGAGCACAAATGTTTCATCTATATCCAGTTGCCTTTTCTTTCTTGCACATTTTAAAAATTTTCTTTCAAAATATTTTTTAAAACAATACTGTAATAAAGAACGTACAGATGGAGCTACAATAGGGGACTTTGATGGGAATAAGTATTATGACAATCTCCATTCTCTTGTCAGAAAAAAGGGTGAAGACTTCATTTACTTCAAGTCATGGGTGTAATAGATTAAACTGGAGAATCTATTTCAGTCAGGGAAGGGTGGATGCTGATGAAGTTATGAGCTTCCTGCTTCTTTTAAAATGAAATATTTAAACAAGTGGAACCTTATGTGGTTGATGCATTAATCTGACACTAGATGTAAATCAAACAATACCTAAATGTCCTTTAACAAAGTCAATTACCTTATATAAGCTTAACAGAGATGGAACTCCTTTATTCTACATTTCTGCCATTTTTTTCTGCCTGGAGAGATAAAGACCTTTCCACAGAGGCAGAATATTATTTATAACAACTTGGTGTTGTGCTATAAATTGCATGGAATCTTTAACAAAGTAAATAAACAGCAAATGCAAAAGAAGTAAATTAAACAACAGATGCATTTCATCTTGATGGTGTTGTCCTTGCACAGATGAACTATCTACTGCAAATATCAACATAGCTCCTGAAATCCTCTGTGTTAGATTACATAGATATCATCTATGAAAATACTTCTAAACTAAATATGTCTGGACTTCAAATTATCTATAAGCAAACACTGAGATTTGCATTAGATTTTGACTTTGAAACCCATTACTGTAAGTTCCTTGCTGATTTTAATGTGATACCTTCTTTTATACCTCAGAAAGGAAAGGTGTTAAAGGCAGAGTGTTCATTTATAGATGTTTGCAGACTGTTTTTTTAGATAAGACCCATTTAAATCTCTTTTGAAGGTCAATCCCAATGCTTATGATTCAAGAAGTAAAAATAACCCTGAGAGAAGATGCCTTGGCAAAACTCTATTTTAAAATACAAAGAAGAGCATTGATAGAATGAACTTATTTAGCATTTGACATAGTATGATATTTGTGTTCTAAATCATTTTACCTCCATAGGGCTTCCAGTAGGGAACCTCTCAATGGGGGTATTTGAAATGATTATGGGAAACAACATGTAAGATCTATTTATATATGATATATCTTAAATAGTAATATATCAATTCTCAGGTTTGCCTGCTTTCAGACCAGGTTCCTGTTACTCTTGAGAATAAGTAGAGACAGAATTGTTCAGGATTCATCAAGAGCAGGTCTCCTAGTCTCTTAATCCAGAATGTAAATAATACCTACACATTTATTCACCAATACTTATAAAATAATAACAATAATATATTAAACTTGCATGCTGCCCAGAGTCACTGAGAGTTGGGTGGCATAGAAATTTAATAAATTATTATTATTATTTTACAAGTATTGGTGAATAACACCAACCACGAACATCCCACAGGAAATGAATCTAGACAATCTAGACTTAGACAATCTAAGTCGTGTCTGACTCTTCGTGACCCCATGAACCCTTTCGCGCCAGGCCTTCCTGTCCTTCACTGCCTCCCTGAGTTTGCTCAGTTTCATGCTCAAGATTTTGCAGTGGGATAAACCCTAGCAACAACAACAACAATGTCCACTGGTGTTCATCTTTTCCTGAATAAAGCTACCAAAAACCAAGTCTGAAAAAGATTTTGTTACTGAATGCTGTTAACTGTAAAAACAATGCTTACAGTACATCAGGGAAAATAATATTTTAAAAGGCTGCATCTGTGATGGTTACTTCTCAAAGAATGAAACCTGGGTGATTTCCAGTAAATAATTTTTAAAAACTTCTTGCACAATTTACATTTTTTTTTAAAAAAATTCTGTACTTGGAAGCTAAGCAGAGTCAGACCAAGTTAGTACATGGATGGGAGACCACTAGCAATTTCCAGAGCTATAGACTAGACCAAGAAGTTGAAAAAACAGTCATGAAGAAGGTTATGGATTATTGTCAAGAAAACTGCAAGGATGTGTCACCAGGAATCAAACTCCATTTGAGGGAGACCTTACTTTTCAAATTAGAAGCACACAAGCTTTTATATGTTATTTGATTTCAAACATGAACAGGATACTTTGAAAGATTTTTTTAAAATGGGGAAAAGAAACCTGATCAGAATACTGCCCTACTAATGCAAACATTGGCCAAGATTGTTAGTGAGTCTCACATCTCTCTACCTGACTTCTGGTGGTTTGTTGGTATAATTAGCTAACTTTGCTGTTAAGGAAACTACATTCTCTCCTACGATCAAATTTAGGTGATGTACAATCCCCAAAATCACCACTTCGAGGCCCACTCCTTGCTCAGTATCTGATACATTTAGGCCTGGATGTCTTTCCCACAAATCCTAGTTGCAGACTAGAAAAATGTTTATTCAGGATGAACATCTATTATTTAATCCATATGGTTAAATATGATTTTATTACCACGCTTTTCCATTATGGGTACTGAATCCACATCTGCTTGAAAAGTTTAAAACAAATGTATATGTATATATATAGTAAAATGCAAATTAAATCAATAAAAATAAACACAACAAAATGGGAAGTGCAATTTACAAAAAAGCTTGGTATTTATAGGTAATAGCCTTGGAAAACAGTATGAGAATCTGAAGAATTCAGAGAGGCCCGTGAGTCATTGCCCAGAGAATCCTAGGTTTGTAGCCTGCTAGTGTCTTAATGGGGATAATTTTGGATTATTTACAGTCTAGGTCTGGAATCCTATGCCTGATTCCTTGGGAGTAAAAGCAATTTAACTCACTATGGACTTGTGAGTAGATAGGCACTGGATAATGCTATCAGGACATCTAGTTAGAGCTCACATTTTGTAACATTGCTCCCAGCTAAAACACATTCCGGAATGATCGCAGTTTCGGTTCTGGCTCTAAATGGTTAGATGATCTTGTATTCACTCCCCCAGTCTTCCTTCCTGCTGACCTGACAATAGCAATCTATTTCCCTTCTGACTGTGAATCACTGGGGAACTATCAATCATAATCTTTCCTTCTATTGATTGCAGCCAGTAGTTATCGACAGCTCTAAAAAGATTATGTTTTAATTGGGGATCAGATAAATGGCATTTTGAGGTTTAATTTAACTTTTGCACCTTCTGGTAAGGGTATGCCAGTGGTTCTAACCCTCAAAGAGCACAAGAGCAACCCTACAAACAGGATAAATCCAACCGAAAATGACTGAAAATCTTTTTCTATCATATGGCTGAAAAGGTTGACACTGAATTCATTAATGTTATCTTTGCTTCAGACATAATATTGCCACTACACAGGCTCCTATTTTAAGAAATGTGAAGGGCAAGGAATAAGGTACATTGAAGTGGGCAGGGGATGGGGGTGGGGGGAAGGTAAAATGGCTTCTAATGGTTTTGGGATATCTCTAGATGGAGAGATGAGGAGCTAGCTATTCCTGGTCTATGTCTCTTGCTCTGCTTCTCCATTCATCTAAAATGTCCATCCATCTTTTTTTTTTTTAAAGGGGAACTCACCTTCTCCAATTGTGTATTCATTTAAATGAGCATTTTATGCCAGAATAAGCACTGAAGTGGCCCTTTCCCCCCCCAGTAATTAATATTAGGACAATTCAGATCTTCAAAAGAGCACTTTATTTTGACAGTGATTTGCCCTGGGAAGGAATCTTTGAAAAGCAAAGAGGCTCTCCCTCCTGATCAGGTAAGCAGATACCAACTTTTCTCAAGGGAAGCAGCAGCAGCAGCAGCAGCAGCATTTCTCATGTTGCAGAGGTAGATAGACCAGTCAAGGCAGATGGACCTTGCCTCTTTCCTGATGCAGAGTTAGGTATCTTTATGAGATGCTTCGCTCATCAAGGTGTAAGAGAGATGAAGTGCCTCCTTAAGGCAATTTGCCTACATTCTGCACATCCCTAATATGCATTCTGATACAATTAAACTGCCAAGAACAGTCCAATCCAGTGGATAATGGCATTCTAATCTGCACATTCAGTCAAGAGGAAAGTAAAGAATTCTTTGAGTCAGGATTGATTCCTGGAGATTTCATGGACACATTGCTTTAGTTTTCTTGGCAACAATACAGAAGTCATTTGCCACTGAGTTCTTCTGGAATGCTTTCAGTTCCTAGACAAGCCAACAGTCCTATATTTCTAACTAGGTTTAACTCTGGTTAGTTCCAAGCCCAGACAAGGTTACCAGGCCCTGCCAGCTGCTGAGGAAGCCTCTAGGGATCTAATGCTTTCAAGAGTGCTGCCTAGAGAGATGCAGGATCGCCTTCCTCTCATATTTTGAAGCTCTCTTCTGATTAAAACTGCTCAAGGTCATGAACCAGGTCAAGAAGTGATATCTAGACCAGGATAGCAAAACAAATGTGACACAGTTCCTTTTTTACCTTCTTTTGTATGAGGTCACAAGCCAGACTTGTTTAGTATCAGCAAACAAAACCACTTTCATCCCATCACTCTTCTCTTAATTTATACAAATTGAAATCAACCAGCTGTGACTCATAAGGCTCCAAATGCCATACAGCTGCAGCATACTGGGGACTTCTGTCCAACAGAAGTTCCATTAAAAATGAAAAACAAAACTCAAACCCAAACCCATGGAGATCTCTCTGGTTTGCATCACATAGAAACTTCTGATGTACTGCAGTTGGAGGACACAGACCCTAAATAAGTTGTGGACTGCTGTAGCTAAGCAAGTTGCAGCTCAGGAGGAAGAATGTATATGCTTTCATTGAAACTAAATAAAACTGGTTTGTCATGTTGTATGAACAGTCCAGGATTGATGGCTAACGTTAGATTCCATAATAATAAACGGAGGTCTGTCCAGGTAATTGATATCATCATTGCCAAATCTTATCCTGAGTCTTTGGAATGTGTGTATATGTACAGAGTGAGAAAAAGAAGATAGATGCCTTTGAATTATGGATTTGGTCAAAGTTACTAAGACTACTGCGGAGTGCAAGAAGAACTAATCCATCAATCTTGGTCCAAATGTAGGCTGACTCTTCCCTGAGGTGAAGATCAGCAAACCGAATCTCACATACTTTGTGGATGAGGGACTAGAAGAAATACTTACTCCTGGCAAGAGTGAAGGAAGAGGAAGAAAGAAAAGACAACGGTAGGTTATTGGGATTACGGGGGTCATTGCAATCTCCTTGAAAAAGCTGTGATTAAAGACAAGTTAAGATGCTGAACGCTTGTCACCAGTCACCATGAATGAAACTCATCTTGATGGCACCTACATAATTAGTGCAGTTATGTTTGGACATTAAATATTAGTTCCAAGTCTAGACAAGGTGACCCAGGGTTAGCATTAAAATAAACATTGGATTACATTTCTCCAGAAAATTTTTTGAGGTGAGGCTTTACCATCAGCATTGGCAGTAGTACAGTTACCAGTTTATATCCTCCAAAGGACTTCAGTTTAGTGTCATTGCATGCAGAATAGCAAAGGGAGAAGGAATGCCAGCAGTTTCGATAAATAAATGTGAAAATTCTGCAGAGTGGCCTTTCTTTTCTTGGAAGACAGGGACAAAAAGAGCAATCTCAGGAATTTTCTCAGAAAAAAAAAATTCTGGGACATTTTGTCTCTGTTCTAGTATTCTGTGGTTAAACATTTGGTCTTTGTTTCTCTCCTGGCTTAAGGCCTCTGGAAGATTGAAATGAACACTCCCACTATCTAAAATCTATTGTCAGTCACTTCGCACCTGTACCAAAAGCAGACAAAGAACATTACCTGGCCGCTTGCCAGCATTCTTTTTGACTGCTGCCACCACATTAATTAATGAGTCTTTGGTGGACTTGTCAATCAGATTTCCACTTGTAACCCGCCTCTTCTTTTAACAGAAACCTGACAATCAGGCATATATTTAAAGTACTTTACATAATGGAAGATATTGCCTGTCACAATCTAAATGGAGTATTTCACATTTGCTTGACAAATGAATATGCATTTTTTCTTTCACTCATTACCTTGATAGGTCACTGTATGATAGGGGTAAAATAAATTCCTTTAAAAATATTTATTGCCTTGAAAGGAAGAAAGCAAGGCCTAAAGAAGGAAAGAAGTACCTCCCATTACCTTTACCAAAAACAAAAAACAAACGAAAACATTGCCAGAGAAGCTGTAATCCTAATGGTATCATTTGCAACCTTGACAGAGGGCAGAGTGTTTTATATTACATTATCTGTCCTTTGGAACTCCTTCCCTCAGTAGTTCTGACATATATAGCTCCTTTTCAGGGGATGCGTGAAATATTCACTGCCATCAACAATTAGCAAAGAAGTTGTCAAGGTTCAGCAAAGAAGCTCTGTTCTGCTACTTTCCTTGTAGATCGGGCTGCTTTGCAGCTCTGTTTAGAATATCCTGCTATGGTACTGCAGTAAATAAAAATTAACAAAGAAAAGTGTAGCTGGAAACAGGTATAGCAGTGGCTCCTTGTGGTGAATGATCTGTAATTTTGCTAGACTCAAAATTTGGCAGAAATGACAAAATCAAAATCGTCTGATTCTGCACAGGAAAAATATATGCATACATATATTTACAAAAGTAATGGCAGAGGCAAAGAGGAGGTTTGCTTCTTTGTCCTCGTTTCATGTTTTTCTTCCAGATTCCTCTATTTTGTCAACATAAATTCTTTTTCATCTTTTTTCCTTGCAAGGTACTCAGTCCTGAAGGGAAGTCTCTCTTGAAATATTGGCTCCACTATATCATATTCCTAAATTTTGGAATCTTCTTCTAAGTAAAGAACCACACTGGTATTGGGATTTAGAAGAGGCATCCATGGGGGGTATTGAGGGGACTGTCAAAAAAGTCAAGATGTTATCTACAACTGTGCAATTGAAGGCCCACCCCTTTTTGACATGTGTTCCATGCACAGTGCATGTTAAAAGGGGGCAGGGCTTCAGTCATCAGTTATGACCATCATCTTGAATTTTTGATACCCCCCCCCCAACATTCCTGTTCCTCCATACTACCTCTTGAACTTTCAACACCTTATTTCACATTCTTCCTACAGAAAGTTACCAAAATAAAATACGAATCAGCAAAATAATGGTAAACTGTCAAGTAATCAAACCAACAACTGATAATACAGCACATAAGCATGAAGGAAAACCATCTGCAAAAATAATTCTAAATGAAGATCCAAGAGTAGGAAAATGGTTCTTCAAATGCTTGAAACAGCAACTACTTACCTTGAACTCAAAAGACCATAATTTAGGTGCCAGACAAACCTCTCTGGGGAGGGCAATGGTCAGATGGGACAACTGGATGAGCTTCATCATGCTTCAAGCCAGGAGTTGTAACAACAACTGCTCTTGGTTGTTCCTGCTATATATCCTATAGAGTATTAAGAAATGCCACTCAGGTGACCACTTCCTCAGCCTATGAATAATATGGTTGACAGGCCCCAAGATGGTTTATTTCCTTTTTCTAATCTATTAGCCTTGCAAAACTTATCTACTCCTCCAATTGACATCTTTTAACCAATGTTGCAACCATTACAGGGTGCTGTAATGACTTCATTGCAACCATTACAGGGTGCTCACCCACTCTACCTCTTTTAATAATCCAAAGCAAAAACTACACAACAAACTTTACAGGCATGTTGAAAAGCTGATTTTTGGTTTTTGCCTCAAAGTACATGGCATATCCCTCAGTGAAGACCAAAAAATTTGATGGGAGCTAAGTGGGACCAACTTGAGCTGGGATTTCAGCTTATATCAGCTACAGAACCCTGTCTCCCAACTAGGCAAGCTGTACAAGAATTGTGCAGTCTGCCATAAATGCTTGCCTATCATACTCCTCTGCTGAGTATGAAACTACTACACATGTTAATAAGGTACCAGCAGGTAAGCAGTAGTGGCATTAATGATAGTAATATGGTGGCAGTCACAGCAACAGATACAGTTGAGCAGTTCTGGATAAATGATGTAGGCCTGCCTTCCCTAATCTAGATACATTGGGTCTGCAATAACTATTATTTTTAACCTAAGACTGGGTGTCGAAAGCTGACAAAGATTATTCAGAACAGGCTGGGGTTTGAGACACAGAGAACTTCTGCACTAGTTAATTTAGCATCACACAGCCTACAATAGTGGTATATCACCATAGCAATGGCTGGACAGTGCTATGAATTGCTAGAAAGGAAACAAATTGAGACCACCTCCCTTTGATGAGAGAAGACAAGATGTCTACCCCACCCCCGCTTTGATTTCCTTTGCTTTTTTCACATTTTGCTTAGTAGCAATCCAACTTACTACACTTCTACACTGACCATATGGGTAGAAGATAACTTGGCCTTCCTCCAATTGATATTATTCAGTGGCATCCCATATCTCCATGGTAGGCCATCACAGTCATTGCTGTGATGGCGAAGTGAAATATGTATTAGCTGAGGATGAATTTCACACATTGCTATTCCCATGAAGAAACAAACTGGACACCAGTTGAATTTGATTTCAACACTGAGGGCAACAGGCTGATTTAGGGAGTTCAGGACAGGCTGTACAGCATACACAAGTCTGTCCTCCATCAGTAGGGAATGGCCGTGGGGCTTCTGTTTTCTGCCCACCTGCCACGTTGGATCCTTGTGTCATTTCTCCGTATGGTTATGAAATACCTAAGAACTTGAAAATTATAAATGTTGATAATCTTACAAATGTAATTAATCTAAAACACACAGAGATGCATGAAAGGACAGGAAGGTGAAACAGGAGGAACTAAACGAGGTGGTATGCAGTAGGCGGCAGCAATTAGCTAACTTGAATGTTAAGCAGGGAAACCATCGGAATATCCCATATAATGGTAAATCATGTTTCTTATTGGCAAGAAAACAGCACGGATGTGCCCATGTAGGGACCAGAAGTCAAGCCTGACTCAATAGGATCTTTTCTTTATGCAAGATTATTGAAGAATTGGGAAATTGTTATGTAACTCTACTTATGTTTCATCTTTCAGTTCAGTGTGGTGGTGTACACGGGGATCTTCCTATTATTATTATTATTATTATTATTATTATTATTATTATTATTACGGTTGGTCGCACAGTCAGCCAGATGTTTAGACTGGATTTGGCATTTTTATTCACCTATCGAGTCCTTCCCAAGGACCTGGGATAGACAGAGGTTGTTGTTTGATGGTGTTAATATTAATATTATTATGGTTGGCTGCATAGTCAGCCAGATGTTTAGACTGGATTTGACATTTTTATCCATCTTATCCCAATGACCTGGGATAGGCAGATTTATTATTATTATTATTATTATTATTATTATTATTATTATCATCATCATCATTATCATTATCATTATTTTGCAACATAAAAATTCTGTGAGGTTGATTAAGCTGAACTGAGTTGGTTGAGTTCAAACAGACCTGATTTGTTTCTTCCAGATTAAAATTCATCATCCATCAGATTTTGCAGCTCTTTAAATGTTGCGAAATTTTTGGCAGCTTAACAGTGCAATTTGTACCTGCCAACTAAGAAATCAATCCTACTGAAATCAAGGAACTTAGTCCCAGGTAAGTGGTAATAGAATTGCTGCCTAAATATATCAAATTACATAAAAACATGTTGCTTCAGGAAAAATGCATTTATAAATTGACATTTTCAGAAAAAATATGTTAAGAAATGCATAATTTGAACAAACATATATTTTACAATACATAATATCGTCTTTGAATGCACATGTTTATACAGCCTTAAAAATACAGCAGATTCACTCAGGAACAAGATGGAACAGACTTAACATGGATTTAAAATAGACTGATTCACCCACCCCTGGCAGGATCTTGTTTGGAAAAGTGATATCTTCAGATCTATTTTAAAAACAGGGAGAGAGTGTTCCATAAATAAAGAGTGGCTGAGGAGGTGAGAGACACTGGATGCCATGTGTTAGAAAACAGATGTGTAATTAACTTGTGCTTCTGTATATTGCTGAATGTCTTGTCCAAAATGAAAGTTCTCATATCTCCCATATGGAAAAGCAAAAGTAAAACATGCCTGGAGTGTAGACTATTTGTTTAATTAAGGTGTGTGAATTCTCTCGATGGACCAGAGAAATAGAAAAAATAAAATGTGTGTGATCCAAACATTCCACTTCTTGCCTCAGGTTGTCACATAAAATGGTCCTTAGATATATTCTTGGAGATACAACAGAAATCTACAGTGCAGCTTTTTCATCAGCTATTAAATATGTACCAATTTAGATGTATGTTCTAAAACATTTATTTAATATCAGCTACTGAAATAGTATAAATTGCTTTAGACCTTCCTTATCTCATTTTTCCAAGTGATTTGAATTTCGCAAGTGAAGAAAGTATATTTTGAAGCAAAACAAGACAATTCTCAACATTTGTCTCTGTCCTGAAACTACTAAAATGGAACAAGAATACTCAGAAAATAATACCTCATGTTAAACCCTAAGACTATTGTACCATTATAGATAATAGACTAATTTAAAGTCCATCTACAAGTATAATATCCTGCTAAGGCATATCTAAGGCTTGGTTTTGTGCATGTATGTGCCTTCATGTCAGTATTGATTCCTGGCCACTACATAAACAAGTCCCTGCAGTTTTATTGGCAAGGTTTTTCAGAAGTGGTAAACTACTGACTGCCTCCTTCCTACGGCTGAGAGGGAGTGACTGGCTCAAAGTCACCCAACTGACTTCATACCTAAGGCAGGACCAAAACTCACAGTCTCCTGGTTTCCAGCTCGATGCCTTTAACAACTATACCGTTCTATTGTTGATATGAGGACTTATTCTCTGTTCATATTTCTTTGACCATTTATTTAACATAAGGATTTGATAAACATTGAATAAACATTATAAATCAGGCAGTGGAACAAAGGGCGTATCTGCACTTAGCTTGTTGCCAGTACAGATCATCCACCTCTTCCAGACTGCAGGAATGGACAATGTCATCCTCCTCCCACTCCTCACCCATTGCAAAAGCAGTCCCCACCCATGTTTCCCTGCCATGATTCAAAGGTGGTGTTTCTGCCCAAGTTCCCTCAAGCCCTTCAGAGTGGATTGTTTCAAGAGCTGCCTTCTGACTTAGTGAACAGCTCCAGCTGTGATTGGCCGCATGGCTTGCCATGCCCCCTTCCCTTGGCTGATTGCTGCCCTGTACAACCATTTCCTCCTGGGCTCCTGGGCTGCTTGGCTCTCCACTCCTTTTTCTTTATATATTTATTAAAAATATATATAATTTCAAAACTGTAAATTAAAGAGTTCTTTAAAAAAAAATCTAGCAGTTGATACAAGAGTGGTTTGATGGTGATTTGCCGGCCTGTATAAAACCTTGTGCTACACTCAGTCCTCATTATTACCACTAAGCACCCTTTCACTTTCTCCACAGACTACAGGGGGCTTGCTCCCCTTCCTCTCCCATCTCCTGTCCACTGTATGCAATATTTCCTCTTGGTTCTGTAACTTTTTTTTTTTTAAAGCACTTCTAGATAAGAATATTGCACCAAGCTCTTAAACAACTGGTAGTTGTGAGAGGGTTGAAAAGAGGGGACACTTTAGAAAGAATATTTATCATTAATTCAAAGGAATGATGAATTGGTCCATAGACTCAGTTCTTTGAAGTAATGTTGGTAAAATGTTAAATAAATTGATCAATCGATATTAATGAAATAAATTAAAGGAGAAATAAGGGGATTATATAATGCTAAAGAGGAAGAATGCAGGAAGGCTGGGGCAGGGCATCCTAAAAGCAAAGCAAAGACAGGGGACTAGTGAGGTGGGGCATTCTCTAAAAGGAAAAAGAAGGCATAGGAAGACCAGTCCATATCATGGCCATTCCATAACACTTCACTTCCTTGCATTAATGGGAAGGTCAAGAAACAGTGGAAGACCCAATCAGGTCCTGCCTTGGCCTTTGTCTGGACTGAGTACTCACCCAATCCTGTTGCCAAACCACAACAATGCAGACTGCAATTTCTGAAGTCAGCATTCAGAAAAGCCAGGAGCAGAACTGGAGACAAGCAGCTTAGGCTGCCATGCCTAAATGCCCAAAGACTTCCTAGTAGAAGTGGTACGGAAGGCCAGCTTGGTGAAGAAGAATATGGCAATGATCAGACTGTTATGAGAGCAAAGCTGATGTGGGCAGCAGGCCTTCAGTTGATGGCTATTTGTCATCCTGCTTACCTGGATTATAGTGGTGTGGGGTTGCAGTTCCTGCACAGCACTACGTGCTGGTGTATATTTGTATGTGTCTGTTTGTGAGTGGGGGAGTTGGGGAGAAGATCTCAGTATAAAATTACTAGAAATATCAGGGCTATGACAACTGATCAAATAAATATCAGGGTCCTTTTTAAACTTCTTGCTGCATCAGTACCTTGAATCAGAGAACTGAGATTTGATAGATAGTCTTTTCTATTAAAACAAGATTGTTTCTTGGCTGAGTAACAATTTTTATGCTTTTGCTATTCTTCCCCCTCCCCAGTATCCATAGCGGACAGCTGAGAACTCTTCACTTTCTAGCAATATGCATTGGATTGGGAAATGTAAGGCATGAGTGAGAAAACATAACAAAACTAGGCTTAACAGGGTTGCTGGCCCACCATCAGATACCCTATTTTAAAACTTGTAAGTAACACAATTAGGCTTTGCGCCAAGCCCGTTCCCTTTGTGAATTCAGGCTTCTGCACCACTCAATAGGAATCTGTTAATGACTACAAAGATCCACAGCTGTTTACAGTTTTATGCTCAGTGGTGGACCAGGCAATGTGCTTATTCCAGCAAGGAAAGTGTTGGGCTCTCACGGCAAGCAGAGGCATCATGATAAAATTTCCTTTGTGGAAGAAGGTGAAGGGTGCAAGTTGGATCCAATAATTTATTTATTTAGGTTTATGGTATACTGCACCTTCTCCCAGCCACTTGTGATAGACTTTGTATTAGAAAAATAGAATGAGAGGGAGGTCTAGTTTAAACACACACACACACACACACACACACACACACACACATACAGAGAGAGAAATCTATAAAATAGTATTGAGAGGCAAAGCCCATTATTGCCTGAAATTCAGATTTTCTCCAAAGTCTGCTGAATCATGATCCATAAAATTAAGAGTTTACGGTAATTTCATGAGAAATCCGCAACAGCTCCCTGTTGAATGTACATTTTATTTAACTGTTAGAATGCTTTTATACCACTTCAGTTGCCAATCTAAATGGCTTACAAGCACAATGTACAATATGTAACAATACACAAAAACCACAGTTATCAGAATAAAAGTTACAATCAATAATTACCATATTAGAATCATAAAATCATGCTGACTTATATCATCATCATCATCATCATCATCCCAAACTCAGTTACCTCTACCCATTCTGACCTCAGTCTCCAAATTCACCTTGAAAATGCCATATTTTTAAAAGCTTCCTGAATGTTCAAAATGAGGATGCAATTCTTATATATAGTGGGAGGGCATTCTACAGGAGGGGAACTCATGCAAAGAATTTGTGTCTCCAAGTCCCTTCTTGTCACACATCTGTAAGGCAAACTCATGAGATGTGAGTTGTGGGAAGTAGTCCCATTTCTGTGAGGGTGGAGATAGAATGTAACTGAGCATCTGCATGAGAACTGGGTATCTTAAGCAGTGAAAAATGTGCATGTTATGTTTATAGAAGTTGTGCAAAAACCACACAAACCATATTATAGTTTAGTTTATCACAATATGTAAATTAAGTCTGCACCTCTAACAATTAATACATTTTCTTCTCCAAGTTCTCCAGGTAAGGGGGGGAAAAACCCAAACAAAACATCAACATAGATGGAGGAGATGAAGAAGAGGGGCATAACTTTTGAGGTTGACAATTCTAGATTCCAACTGGAAATAACCAGATTTGCATTCTGAGTATTGGCTCTAATAATTAGCTGAAACCCCTTAGAAAACTTATAGATGTCTAACATGTGTGAAACAATAGTTTCTGTTGAATAAATGTTATTTTTAAATATCTAGAAATATGGTACATACTGTAGATGCCAAAATGGTCTCCACTGATGCAGACCAAGGGAAAAGAAGAATAATTGCAGAAAGAGAAAATATGAGACATTTATGAAAAAAGAGATTAATCCTCCAAAAGAATGATTAGAAGGTGAACATAAGGACAAGGATGTGGAAGCTGCTTGGACAGAGTGACAAAATTATGTTCACAGAAAAGCATAAGTTATGTTAATGGGAGGTATGAAAGGAATGTTTGGTGAAATGATGAAGTGAAAGAGGTATGGATGAGAAAAAAAAATTGATGTAAGACAAGGGCTCCTGTAAAGATGGAAAGCTATCGTATCATAAATGTAGAAGAAAAAGATAGTTGAAAAGAATGTACTTAAAGAGAACAGGGACTAGTTGAGACTAAAAAAGGCACAAAACATGGAAATTTTTTAAATGGTGGTGAAGGATACTAAACAAAATCCTGTTTTCTGGAACAATGCCGTATGACAACAGCAAAATGAAAACCATCCAGTGCTTTTTGGAAAAATAATTCTTTCTCTTTTCCTCTGCTTTTATCCCTCTCCAATCAGAAGCCCCTTCTCTTCTTTTTTACTAAGAAAGCAGCTTTTCTATTTCTATTATTTTATTTTAGGCTGTGCCCTGCATCACCTGATTTACTCTAACAAAAAATGCGTTTTCTTCTCTGCTATGGCAAGAAGTCTTAATGCCCCATCTTTCTATTTTTATTTTTCTGCTTCTTTAGTTGATAGCTGAACTCTGTGTACACTCCAGTAAAAACCCTTTGCTTCTTCTGTCTTACTTTGAGCTCACCCTTTTGTCTTTCTCTTACTGAATTGATTAAATAAACTGTAAATATCTACTGATATTAGCCACTCTTTTTCATATCTTGCTTTCAGCTTGACTAGTATGCTATTTGTACAGTTAGCTACGTACATTCAGAGGTGTCTGCAGCATCAGAGGCTTTTGTCAAAATGACAACAGCAGACTTGTGCCATCACAACACAAACTCCACCCCTTTTGTATTTGTGTGTAACATTACAATGCTTTACAAAAGGAACAGAGCTTGCATTGTGACAGCATGATACTGCTTTCATCATCCCCCCTGATTCTCCCAGCCCCGCCGGGTGGATGACTGTGAGTGCATTAGTTGTACTGTTATTAGGAAATACTAACTTCTTGCATTAGGCTTTAGGCTGCTAAAAACTTTGTTAGCCTTAGGTTGGTATCTATTTTAAGATCTTATATACATCTGCTTTTGCTTTCATATCACTAACTGTTCAAATTCAGGTTTTAGTCAGTAAACTGTTAATTATAACTATTTTAAGTTTCTCCTGTCATGAAATCTATTTATGATTGGTTTGAATTTATTAAAAACTGCTTTCTTTAAATCCAAGCTACACATTTGAGTATATTTATCTGGTGTTACGGTGTGTGAGGGAGTCAATCTGGGGAAGAGGGGGCTTTCCAAGATCCAACCAGACACTTCAGCATGCAAAGACCCTCTTGAGAAGTATGTTTTTTTTAAAATTTATATAACCAAAAGTTAGGAAGATTTAATTTCTCTTTTAGCCATGTAAGGCTAATCATGTAAGTGACATTGAGCATCCCCTCTCTTCTGCTAGAAAAAGCGTTTCAAATGCAGTAAACACAGTAAATTACTTTGTGAATTAACTGTTTCTATCATTCAATGATTAATTAGCACTCTCCCTGAAATAGTAGCAATTTTTCTACTATATTTGTATGTTCATTCTAGAATATAGTGCTGTGTATAGTTGTGACTACATTCCTCCTCAGAGTTAATCAAGGGCAGTAATCAGACTTAACTGGAAAACTCTCAAAGCTAGCAGAAGATTGATCTTCTTCTTGGGTTTTCTTCTGATCCTCTTCTCCTTCTCTCATTAGGCAGATACGATCCCTTAAAGTCTGATCCTCCCTCATGTTTGATGATCATCTCTTTGCCCAGGAGTTCTTTGGTGGTCTTTTGTCCATTCTGGAACCTGCAAATTTTCAGGAGCCAAAACTGTCTAAAGCCAACTTAGTTTGCCAGCCATCTTCTTATTCTCAGTCTTCAAAAGTCTTACACCACTCCCTTCCTGCCAGTTCCTTAATCCATTTTAACTTTCTCTTCTGTGAGAGTAAGAGCGAGAGGTATAAAGAATGTACTCTCATCCCCCGAAGAGCGAGGGAGAGATAAGAGGATGAGACTGGCCCCTCCCTGAGGAATGCTAGTGATGTTTATAGATTGACCCTGGGAACTACTCTCAGTCTGGGAAGATTCTTTGTATAGTGTGAAGCCAAATAAACCTTGCTGGATTGAATCTGTATTGTCTCCTGGAGTTTCCTGGGCTAAACCTCACACCTTCAGACCACTGCCAAGATTAGAAAAATGCTGTCTCTCTGTGTGAAGGTCCTCCTGATCAAGGTTGCTATGCTTTGTCCAAAGACAGTCTTACCAGTCAATGTGATGTGCAGTCAATTTTACTCCACTAACTAGTTCATTTATGCCATGGTCCCAGGAATCAAAATTCAGAGAAGCAAATACTGTTTCATATATGCTTTGTTCTGTGACAGCTAGGCTTGCATAAAACCAGTGATTTTATTCTCTAGAATGTGTATCATGGGAGCACAGATAACAGCAGTGATATGGCCTAGCAACGGAAAGTTTTCTGAAGAGTTCTGAAGAGTAAAGTTCTGAAGTTTTCTTTCTTATCCCTACTGTTGTCACTAGTTGTTGACACCAATTCCCCAGTAGGTATGCACTGTTTCAGTAAGGCTTTATAATTTGATTCAGCCTCTCCTAGCACTTTCTGTATGGATAGTGGTGAGGTTCACTTGATGGTAGCTTTGCTGTGTTTTTGCCATGTTCTACCATGACTGTCCAGACCAAAATACTCTCAGTTTACTCTGGCTATTCATCTTTATGTCAAGCACTGAAAAGCAGTTTATCAACTTTGGGGCTGAGAAGCACCAAAAAACTTGTAAAGTAGATTTAGAGTTGCCTTCTATGAAATAAAATGAGAGCAAGTCCATCCCTCAAAATCATAATTCTGAGACAAAACAGAGCTTCAGAAATATTTTTAGGCATCCATAGCAGAAAAACAAAAAGGACTGATCAGCTCATTCAGCACTTTATTAGAATATTTGGATCTGGATTAATGAAATAACTTAGTACAATACAGAATTTAAACACATTTATTTTTTGTCATCCTTGTTTCTACAACCTCTGTTCCTTCTGTTAACTTGTCATTTTTGTGCCCCTCACTTTCCAATGTCTCTGTTTGTCTTCCCTTTATTGCCAACTTTAAATTGTGACTTTTTCCTCTGTTCCTTGGTGCTGAGCTAAATAATATAGATTTCTAAGAAAAATGAAAATAAAGGATTAATAAATGGAAAAAGTATAGAAAACATCTCTTTCAGGACTATGTGATTCAGACTGACACCACAAGTGCACTGTTAGAAGAAAGAAAAAAAAAACGTTAAAAAGCCAAGTTGAATCTAGGCTTGAAATTCATGGGAACCTGTGCCTAAGATTTCCTTGAGAACTTTTATTTACTAACTTATTCTATTTTTATATTATCATAATCCATACTGACTCCTTGTGGTTTACCTCAATAAAACTTAATACATATACCAAAGAATAATATAAAACCAAACAATAGAATAAGGAAGTGTGAAATGCAACAAGCTCAGATGAGCCCAATTGTGACACTTCTTACTCTCCAAATGGCTTCCAGAACGATTTCATCTTCAAAATTTCCAGAACGGCAACAATGAGGGTGCTGGCCTGCCCTTGAGAGGGAGATGATTCTAAAGTACAGGACCATAAATGAAAAATATTGAGCATCGCTGCTCCCTTCACTTTACCAAATGAGACTATCAGGATTTTCTCATGGGAAGAAGGTCATCCCGTTTAGCTATACAAAACAAGTGTTGAGATTACAAAGTATCTTGTGATGTTGTTATTTGGTGAATCTACAATTGCATGGAAAGCAAGGAAGCAAATCTCCATTGCCTTGTCTACTGCTGAAGCTGAATTCGCAGCTTTATCAGAAGCAATTTGTGAATTAAGATGGTTTAATCAGTTGTTCATTGATTTAAACATCCAAGTGTCATTGCCTTATACAGTGTATGAAGATTCCCAAGCCTGTATAGGGTTAGCTAAAACAGAAAACATTAGAGCTCGTACAAAGTATGTTGATGTAAAGTATAAAAATGTGAGACAAGCTATGTTAGAAAATTTCATTGATCTTGTGTATTGTGAATCTGAAACAAATCTTGCTGATGTATTTACAAAATCATTGCCTATTGTACAACATGAAGCAATGTTGGCAAACCTTGGGTTAGAACAAATGTAAATTATTATTGTATTGCTGTAATCAGTTGTTTATACTATCCCGTAACACGTGTTGTTGTGTCGCAAACGGGCTGAGAGGGGTATCAGGATTTTCTCATGGGAAGAAGGTCATCCCGTTTAGCTATACAAAACAAGTGTTGAGATTACAAAGTATCTTGTGATGTTGTTATGATTTTCACTGCCACCTACTGTATGTGTGTGTATGTGTGTGTGTTAGTTATTCAGTGGGGGTGTTATACTAGCACTATAAGGGGAGGGCTCAAATGCCCAGTGTTCAGTGTGTGTGAGAGAGTGTGTTTGTTACTTTGTACAGTTAACCATGTAGGTTTATAGGTTATGTAGTCTTAACAAGTAACTAAGTAGTGAACCTCTTCTCTGAGAGTGTTTTTAGCTAGAGGCTTTGCAGTGATAAGTTTTGGAAGCTAATATGAGAAGAAGTTTTTGTTATATCCTATCTTTTGTATGCAACTTGTATTTTATGAAGTTTTTGCATTTTTATCAATAAAGACCAGTTAGCTTATATTTTCTGACTGGAGTTTCTTTGGAGTTCAGGATATGGACATTGCTACTTGCAAGCTCTCATGCTGATGTGTATTTTTCCTGAGAGCAAGGTTTATGGGTCTTTTGCTGCACTCTGCTCAACAGAGACAGGCATCATCTACACAGAGAAAGCAGATATAGCTGGTTATGCTAAAGTTATATCACTACTGCAAGTGCACTACTTGTTACAAGTTGGCTTCTGGGTGCAATTCAAGGTTATCAACTTTAAAGCCCCTCATGGCTTTGGACCTGGGTATCTTCAGAAACACCTGCACACAGTAATACCTGCCTATCCAGTCTAGAAGGAAGGGTTCTCTGTGGGTCCCAAAGCTAAGGGAGTGTCATTATCAGGGGCTGTGAGGATGGGCCTTCTCTGTTGCTCCTCCCTTAAAGTTCAATTGACACCAATCCTATCATCCTTACCTTCACAAAGAGGCAGAAGGAAGATCCAGAAAACTACAAATCTGACAGTTCAAGGTCTTTGAAAGGAGTACTGTATCAAGCAGCATGGTTTGTGGATATTTGGATAAGCATGCTATGATTAACAGCAGCCAGCATGGGTTGTCATGAACAAATTGTGCCAGACTAACCTTATCTCCTTCTTTGACAGTTACTTGTTTAGTAGATCAGAAGAATACCGTACACATAGTGTGCCTGGACTGCAGCAAAGCCTTTGACAGAATGCCTCATGATACTCTCCTTAATGCAACGGTAAAGTATAGGCTAGATTATACTATTGTTAGATGGATTCACAATCGGATGAATAACTGAGCCAACAAAGAGCACCTACTTGGGAGGAACCACATTGAGAACCTGGCTGCTTCCTGATTCCAGGAGATGAGCAGGGACTCAAAAGAACTGCTTGTCAGATCATGGGGAAATCCTATTAAGTGCCCAGGTGAACTACCCTATTAGGCCCATCCACATTGTAGGGAGAATGGGCTGCTAAAAGTCTCATCTGGCCCAGGAAGTGGTCTGATCATGAGAAACAGCTTAATTTAATGTTTTTCATATTCAGATCATGCATCACCTGCTGTGAACCAAAGGCAACATTCAACATGTATCCAACTGTGTGAGTTGGGCCAGATATTTCTTGGGAAAAAATTTTATGGAGGACATAAATTAATGGGCCCTGGAGATTTTGTAGAAATCAGATCAATATCAGATCTGTTCAGTGGTCACTCCTTCCTTCCTTCCTTCCTTCCTTCCTTCCTTCCTTCCTTCCTTCCTTCCTTCCTTCCTTCCTTCCCTCCCTCCCTCCCTCCCTCCCTCCCTCCTTCCTTCCCCTTCCTTTAATATATAATACATAGAAGTCATGCAGATTTACTTTATATAGTTACTTTAAGAACTTTCTACTATGCATTATTCATATAAACTCATTAATCATGATTATTCGAAACAAAGGAAAATAAAAAAATTGAATGCCTTCCTTAAAAATTATTATTCTGATATGCTACAAATAAAATCTTTCTCATAAATCCCCACTATTTCCTCCCTTTTGGCTTTTCAAATAATAAGACTTGGACATATCCACAATATGTCATATCTTAAAAGCTGTCAGGTCAAATACTTATTTTCATCTAATAGCTTAACATTTTTCCCAAGGTCAGAATGTTCCATTAATAAACAAACCTTAACAGAGACCATTTATTCAAATCGAGGGATCATAGAGTTTGTTTACTATCGTGATAACTTGATCATTATACAAAAAGTGATAATGCAAGCTGCAGTTTAGACATAAATTTATCATATCATAAACCCAGATGGAAAAGAATACATCAGACCCATGGACAGAATAGAGACATTGGATACACTGCAGATCTAAAGTCAATAGTTTCAAGCTTCAACTACTACTCAACATGGCCAATAGCAAAAGACTGCAGGGATAGCAATTCAAAGGTTGCCTATCCTGACTTTATTTGCACTTTGCTGGATTTTTCGAGCCACTTGAAAATTTCTATAAAGCAGTTCAATCTACCTTTAGTAGAATTTGGTATGAAGATAAATGGCCCAAAGTAGGTGATGAGTTGGATGGCCATGGAAATCTGATAGATAGATAGATAGATAGATAGATAGATAGATAGATAGATGGATGGATGGATGGATGGATGGATGGAAGGACGGATAAGAGAGAGAAAGAGAGAGGGAGAGAAACAGACTTGGCAGGGTTGTTGTGGAAACACAACCTGAGCTTTCCCAAGTACCTTCAAGGAACATTGAAGTAGTGAAATCCCAAACAAAATGAGTATTTGGCCAACTTTTCTGAACATTTATTCCCATCTCAAAAACAAGTCAAAATCAGGTGTTTTTGTGTATAAAGTCGGCTTGCAATTCTTTCATACATTCTTGCTTTAATATTTCTCTAGTGTAAAATGAAAGGGTAGCTGCTTGCAGAGGAAAATAAAAGGATTTTCCCCTCCCTTATACTATGCAAAAGTCCCTTGTGTATTTCTTTTATGAATTGGGTCCCTTTTTTGTATAGCTCAAACTATTCTTGCTTTATTACAATAGCATATTATGGCTCAGACATTTTTTTAATGTCCCTCAATCATAGCACCCTAGAGAAAGATGCTTCAGTAAGCAAGAAGAACTCACTAAACTTGCTACAGAATCAGTAGAATACTTTTAACAAAAGTGCATAAACTTCTGTTCTTAAACATTGTCATTCTTCACCTTAACAAGCACAAAAAAAGAGAGGTTCCACTAGTTTCTCTGCCTTGTTAGGTCTATCATCTTTTTAATTAATAGTATTTTTACGCAGCCGTCTGAACTGTGTCATTTCCATTATCAGGAAACCACTGCCATTAATGAATAATTTTCATTTCTGATCCTTGATATCATGCTAGTTGATCTTCTGTTTCCATGCTGCCGAATGATAGCATCGTTTTCTGCCCACGATCAAATTTAATTTGGACTCTGATTATATTATGCTGTTGCGACTGAAGTGTCAATTTTTGTCAGGCAATTAGGAGCTATAACCTGTGAAGTTAAGTTTGATAGGCATTGTAATTGGATTGTTACAGTAATAGCTTAGAACATTCCCTATTTTTTTTCTTGCTTCTTTGATTCTTGGTGCATACTTCAGTTGTGTGAACAAAAGCATTTTGTTGTTATGAAACTGTAGGACTCTCAAGACAACAAGATAGTGTATTTTTCTGCTCTCTCATAAAAATAAATATATCTAGTATTTATGGTTTTGTAGGAAGCTTCTGGAAAGAAGCTATGGAGAAGCTAGGTGATCTTCTCAATGGGTCAGTCCATATTGATCAATGATGTCCTATTGGGACAAAGGAAATCCAGCCCCTCAATAATTTTTATATTAATGTATCCTTCTTAGATACAAACCTTGTAACTTTTAGGACACTGTAGTACTTTGGAGAATGCAGGGGCACAAACATAGCTTTAATCTGCAGTACCTTAAACCCAACATACCCTGTTTTGGGATCATTCCAGAGCTGAAGCTCTGCACCACAAAGAAATGTTGAGTTCAGTCATAAACTGATAGTAGTAAGTTCAAACTTCTCTGGGGTTAATGGAATGGAAATCCTTTACAGAACCTCAAAATGCAGCATTTATTAAACACAAGTGTATACATCTCTTGAAAATCTTGATCATTTTCCCCAAAAGCCAGGTAGTGGTAGATGACCCTGAATTAGGGGGTCCTAACCCAGCTAGAAAAAGAACAAGTCCTCTTTGCTTACCTCATTCCCTGTCCTATGATTGTTTCCACAAAATAATGGAATAGGCAGTTTTATGGGTTGAGGGCAGAAGGTAGCAACCCTAACCCTAACCCTAGCTCTAACCCTGCCCTTCTCACGCTTTCTTGCTATAGAAGAGCTGGTGTATTAGCTGACCCTAGACATGATTGAGTTATTTGTAGACTGTCTGCATCCTCCCATATTCAATTTTGTAGCCCTCCCAACAGTAGTGTCCACAGGAGGTGTTGGAAAGACAAGATAGCAGTTATAGCACAATCAAGGCCCTGCCCCTTTGAAGGTGGAAGTGTCATTGACTCATATACCAAATGGGTGGGCCATCTTCCCTATTTTGCTCCACTACAGAGGATGTGATTGCCTCCCTATTGCACCACTGAAATTTATCAAAACAATGACTGAGTTTCAGTGATATATATGCTTCCGTTTTTTAAACTATTTTTAGAAAAAAATAAAGATGGACATTGATGAGATAAATCCTGAAAGCATGCCTGTTTTTACTTTTTTAATCCCTGCAAAGGAGGGCCAGATATATTCAGCCCTCCGCACTGAACGATACCATCAACTCCTGGACTCCTAGGAGCTACAGAGCCAAATTACTATTTTTGATAATCATGATTAAAAAGATATGGCTTATGGCTCAGACATTTATTCCAGAATTAATTCCTTTAGCATACAGTACATGGGACTACAGCCTCCCTAATCTTTAATCATAGTCTTGATAGGGCATTGTATATGGAAACATACATGCGTGTGCCTTCAAGTCAGTATTGACTCCTGGTGACTGCCTGGATGGATCCCTGCAGTTTTCTTGGCAAGGTTTTTCAGAAGTGGCTTGCCATTGCCTTTTTCCTAGGGCTGAGACAGAGTGACTGGCCCAAGGTCACCCAGCTGGCTTTGTGCCTAAGGCAGGACTAGAATTCACAGTCTCCCGATTTCTAGCCTGGTGCCTTAACTCCTACACCAAACTGGCTCTCTGTATATGGCAGCAGGCATGCATAAAGTAGCTTTCTTGCTTTCCTTCCTGCTGAGAAAAGTACATACATTTTCAAACACCTTGTCAGAAAATCAGCGATAGCACCCATCAGCTGTTCAGGAGCAGCTGGGACAGAATCCATCTTGATGCATGTGTAGTGAAATAGCTAATTGATACACCCAATTGTCTGAAAGGGCTTTGCAGCTGCAGCCTTAATTGCTGTGTGTGCATTCCTTGGATTGGGGTCTTTGAATGCACATGTTCAAAATTCTGTCAAAGTTACCAGACAGATATTCTACTCCCCACCCCACCTTTCACGTTTTTTACTTTTGAGAGGAAGAGAATTAATCATATGATGAAACAGCCAAATTAATAAGAAAGAATGATTCACCACATTATGCTTTCCTATGCTTAGCACTTTCTTGAACAGAGAATCTATGGCTCTAAGGGTCAGCATGAAATTTGCCTTACAGCTTTTTTTATTTCTGAAAAGCAATTTTGGGGATAGTTATAAGAATCTTTATTAATCCCCCACGTAATTTTGTATAGATACAGGTAATTAATTCATGTAATTCATGTATCATCAGCTAATTAGATGTAATGTATGGTAGTCATAAACAGTACAAACCATTTAGAAAAAGCAACTCCCATTTGTTATGAGCACTCTAATAAAGAGGGAGCAGTCTGTGCACCCATAAAAAAAAAGTTTCCAATCTGGGAGCAGCACCTCAACCGAGTACCAGAATTTACATGCAAATTGGAGTCATCATCTTAGAAGATGGCAGAGTTCATAGGTTCATTATTTTCTTTCTCCTGGGTCAGCAAAATTTTAACCAGCTGGGGGCAGAGTTACAATCTGAATATGTGTGTATGTGTGTGTGTGCGTGTGTGCGTGTGTGTATACACCCGCATATATATATATAAAATATATGCGGGTGTATACACACACACATACACACACCCCCATCCATACACCAATGTAGATGCACACACATACTTCCAAGTGTCTCAACTGACTGCATTATAATACAACATGAATCCTATCAGGAGAAAAATGATGTCTGATTGCATATTATACTACCTGAAGTGTCAGTGCTTGGATAGCTTTACCTTTACAAGTAATTTAAATACTTCAATATATTTTTGAATGGAAGAGGAGAGGATGCCTTTGTCAAGCTAACCCACTTGATGAATTTTTCTCATTTTCAAAATCTGTACTGGTATCACTAAAAACCCTTCCTCCCTTCCTCCCTTCCTCCCTTCCTTCCTTCCTTCCCCCTCCCTTGTATATAAATGTGCTAGGATTTGTATCGTTCCCCGTTCTGTCAAGCAGAATCATCAGCTCAAACTGTTTAAGGTGGGTTTGTCCTGGCATTTTTCTCCATAAAGAATTTTATATTTGCTACATTGTTAACAAGCCAGTGTTTGTACAACAACAGGTGTGAGAAATGGTGGCAATGCTGTAGGTCTCTACAAGGGCAGAGAGAAATTTGTGTTCTTAATCAGACATACTTCCATCAGTGCAAAAGGAAGGCTCTTCTATCCATACCAGGCTAGTGTGGGATTGCTAATTATCTAACCCCTGTCAATGCCTTTAGCAGCTTATGCCTTTACTATGTTTACTAACTGATCAGTGACCATGCACTTTTGCACAATGCTGAGAGAGGCACACATAGCTCTTGAGTCATAGTAGTTGGATCAAGTCAATTGAAGTAGTAGCCTCTCAGATTGACAGCTACCTCTGCTTAAGCAGTGGATAGCAAATGCCTCCTAAGGTAGCTCTCCTACCCCTGAACAGCCCTTACAACTACCAAGTCTCTTCTTGCTTTTAGGAAAGACCTGTAATCTGCTGCTTCACATCCATTTCTGGTAAGAACAGAGGCCAGGGTGAAAAAGGGATGGACTGATTTCAAAATGGCCATCATAAAACCATTGCTCCTTAACCTCTTCCTCAACTCTTTTTATATCTCTCTCCCTCATCTGTATTTTATGTGCAGTTTTCCAGCCATTCTTATTTCCTAACTTCCTTCACTGGCTTATGAATAGGTTATCCCTCATGGGAAGGCTGTTTTCTGACTCAAAGGAATAAGCACTTCATAGATCTATTGCTACCTTCCATGTGGTCCTGTTCTGCATTTAGCTTTTCCTTTTGTAAACTTTGGCAGGAAAGTTGTTCCCATATGCCCTCAATTTCCTAAAGATAAGAATTTTCCTACTTCCCCAGTTCCCAAGGTGACTTCACTACCATGTCATCAAGCGGTTTCTAGCAATCTCTTCCTCATCTGGCATCGATTTTAGAAGAGCAGAAAGCTCTTTTAGATGAGTATGGCTCTATCTGAATCATACGTACCACAGAATTCTCTAGTATGTAGAGTAGCCATGACTCTTTTAACATAAGTCTTTCTGGTCACTTGCTACATTATTTTTTATTCTTTAAGTGAAACTGATGAAATTTGAACTATGGGTCGATACACACCTGGCATATGCTTATTCATAAATCAGTTCTACTTATGACCATGTAAAGTTACTTTTTTTAAAGAAAGTGGAACACATTTTCTAGCCACGTATGCAATGAACTGAAAGAAACTCAAAATATAGCTGTGATGTTAGTATTAACCTACCTCTTCTTCCTCTTCCTCCTTTTATAAATCTATTCCTTTTTATAAGGAAAAAAATTCCCCAAAGATTACAACAATTTAAATATGAAAACAATAATTGCATTTACATTTAAGTCTAACAAAAATAAACAGAATGCTTGCAGCAAAAATACAACCTGCTTACAAATAAAATTAAAAAATTAAAAGCCGATAGTACATCTGATCTTATATTTATGGCAAGGAAATTGCAAAAATGCAAGCTGTTGAAGTTCATTCAAGATAGATTTAAACTCATAAATACCAAGACTGATGCCCAATTATTAACAAATGCAATTAATTTTCAGGGTATGCCCCCAAATTCTCCACATCTGCATTAGGGATATAGAAGTAATCTGTCATAAATTCCAAGTCTTTTCAAGTGGAATGGTGTGATCTGGCACAATGGAACTTGTCACAAGACAGACAAGCACATAATTCATGGAGTCTGTTAGCATCCTTCTCAAAAGAAATGTCTCAAAAATGTCATTAAAATGCATATTTTTGCAGCTTCAAAGTATATACCTTTCAAATTGGTGTCCAGAAATGAATATTGAGAAAAATTGCTTTAAAAAAGACCAGTGTTATGTGTGTATATATTAGGAAACGTTCCCTACCAGAAAGCAATTAGTAGAAGACAATATGCATATATGTATCACTGAAAGTTGTAAACATATTTTAATAGTTCACAGAAAATTGAATGAAATTTACTCAGACTGGAATGTATTTGATACTGACACAGGTAGATAAGGCAGGAACATACATAACCCTAGATTTGGAAAATTTCTGAATTACTGTACCTAATACTTTTTCAGAAGCAAAATAAGTACATCAGATTTTCCACTGTTACTTTTATGCTTCTGGACATTGCCAGAATGCTACACATAGATGTTTTTTTTAAGAAGTTCAATTCCCTCTATTTTTTATGGTCCTCTTCTACATTTCTGTATCAAGAGTGTTTCCTTAAATCTGCTTTATTACTGCATAGATTTTTTGTGTGCATCAGATAAATACTCCATTTAAAGAGCTCTGAAAGAATACTGTGCAATCAGTAATAGTGCAGGAAGAAAGAATTGCTTTCTTCTTCAATACCTCAGTCCAACTCTTGTTTCTTTAAAAAGAAGGTCCATCATGGATCTCCTGCACATCATTCTGTCTGGGATGCTTTCAGAGTTTTTGGAGACTAAAACCCCTCTACTCTTGACAGCTACATCATAGAGGTAATAGGCTATAATATGATCCTTGTTAGCCATGACAAAATGTACCTCAAAGCCCTTGACACACCTGTAATAGCTGGCATTTTGATAATACAAAATAAGAGGTCAAGCTTGTAAAATATGATGGCTGTGGTGTGCTGAGTGTCCTCTCATGCAAACTCCCTTTGCCATCTCCACAAAGAACGGCTGTAATTCTGGACTTTTTCTGACAGTTTCCTTCCTGCAGTTTTCAGTTAAGGTAATTGAATGGAAAACCTTGATAATACTTCTTATTCTTTCTAATTTGTCATTTCTGGGCACACTAGGGATGAAGATGACCTTTTGAATCTTGACCTAACTTTGGTAATGGGCAGCATCTTCATTCTTGATTTTTATTCATATGAATACTGCATGATTCTCCATCACCCAGAATAAAGGCAATTAATATTGTTCTATTAACCTTTTTTCCCCAAGTTCTAATGACCTTACCCCAAAAGACAATTACTGTATTTTATCCTTAACGAATCTCATATATCAGAACATTTTGTGCTGTGTTGGTTACTGCTGCATCTGGAAAAAAATCTCATAGACTATATTCATTTTGTTTTCAAAGGGATGTACTCTGTGTGTGCATGTGTATATTTATATATTTGTGTGCACATGCACACACACACACGCATGTACACGCACATTCACCCATATACATATATATGTTCACAGAAAGAGGAAATTAGCATGAATTAAACACATTTACTTTAAGCCTTATCTTCGTTTTATATTCATTACATAAGACAAAACCATAGAGGATAAGGCTATCAATGATAGTTTAATCTTTTCTCCTGAACCAAGTCAGCATACCTCTGAAGACCAGTTGATGAAGACGCAACAACAGGGCATGCTCTTCCCTTCACTTCCCATTGGTGGTAAAGCTGGCCATGATTTAAAAATTAGAGATGCCACTAGAAATTAATGTCGTACTGATTTTAATTGCCCCAAACTTTTCATTCACTGCTAAAAGGACTTCTCTTTTGGGCTTTTCCATTTTGCAGCCTTCAGCTACATGTCTTCTGTATAGTGGAATGGTTGGAAATAAAGCTGGCTAAAGAAAACTTGCTGTTGCTTGGACTAGAAGCGGAAACTTGACAAAACGTTGACAGTTTCATGCAATTAATTTTTTTAACCTCACCCCAACCCCACCCCACCCCAAGAAATAGCTGGCATTCACTATTCCACAACTGAATCTGGTTTTTGTTGTATATGTGTTTAAAAGATCCATGGCAAACAGCTCAGCACAAAACAGCTCTTGAGGGCAGAGATTGGGGGCTGGAGGGACCGAGCATTACATCAGCCACTTGGAATGGAGGTATTTGTGTAAGATGAAATGCACCAGGCAGATTGGTCTGCCTTGCTTCTGCTCATGTATGGACAAAACACTACCTTGGGTATGGAGCAAGAAAACTCTAGTGGAGTTTCCATTCCCAGCAGGTTGGGAGTGGGCTGAGGATGACATCATCTATACCTGCCCTTCCCAAAAAGTTGGTGGCCCATCCACATATGGGGACAAGCAGGAAGTGTGGGTCAACCCTTTGCTTCTTTTTCAGAGAAGTGTAGAATTCCTTTTGTGCTTAGTTTTTAATTTCAGCATTACTGTGTGGTTGTAAGATAACTTAATTGCCATCACTGAATAGGGTCCTTGGTTGCTTATGTGTTATATTCTGAACATTTTCCCCATTGTATGTCTATCCAACCTCCTTGGCTGCCCATGCTTCATAAAACAGAAAAGGAAAAAAAAAAAGAAGAAGAAATATTCCCCTGGGCTTTATCTGAGATACAGAAAGCTGAAGTAGCTGAAGAGCACCAGAAAGATGATTATGTTTTAATGGACAGGACACACACATACACACACACCCACACACCCCTAGAGCAAACCTACGAAACCTTATCTCAAGAACTTTAATTGTGCTTAAAGTTCTTTATGCTTTTGCATTTGCTTCTGGTTTCACTTTTGCTTGCTTGCTATCTGTGTGCATGTGTGTGTGCACATGAGAGAGACAGACAGACAGACAGACTTGCAGGGATGTTTAGGGTAAAGCAAAGTCTTTCCAAAATTATGGAATGGAAAAAGATTATTTTCCCAACACCATGGGAGATATTATGGCTTATTTTAGTATGAGTTGGCCATGGGTTTTAAATTTAATAGAAGGGTAAAGTGGAACCTTATCTGCTGCTGCCTTTCCCAGAAAGTCTTGGAGCCACGTGACAACATCTTACATTTTTTCTGAGTCTCTGCAAAGAATGTGGCTGATCCTTTTCTCACCAGTCACATTCCCTGAAGTAGCTATTGGATCATGCTGTCTCAAGTTATTTGGGGAAAGTGGAATGCAAGAAGCAGAAGAATAGTATCAGACCATGGTTTTTAAATAAAATAAGAGCTAAGGCATCCTGAGACATAAGTTTAATTGACACCTCCACCTACAAAGATGTGAGTGGAAAATCCTTGCTCCTTAAATATTTTTGGTATAAGATTTGTGGGAAACCAGAGAAGGTTTTGATCGAGCTTTAAAGGTGATTAAGAATAGTTATGGGGAGGCAGGGGCTACAGTTGGCATAGCCCTCAGATACTTTTTTTACCAGATCCAGTAATATCTTCTTCAGTTCTCCCCTGTCAAATTTAATATGATATGATGGCTGATAGACCACTGATAAACCACTGCAAATCAGCCTGGATTTGATTCTAACTGGAGATTCAAGATGCAAAAAAGGCATGATTCAATCTGAATTAGCAATCTGAAGAACAAGAGCAAACTGATATGATATTTGATTAAGAAAATGTCCATAGATTTTGTCCATAGACTATAATGGGGAAGCGTCAAACATTTTGGCTGAAGCACATTAGATTTGCTAAGTTTCAGCAATTTTAGTTTAAAGCAATGGACTTTTAAAATAGTCCTTCCATACCTGTCTTAAGACAGAAATAACAGACATGTCTTTGCAGCAGCTTCCAAATCGTTCAGCAAAGAGCCTATGGAGAAGTTATGCTGAAACGATGCAGAAAGAGGGTAACTCCAACTCAGAAATAACTATTCAGGTAAACTTGCTCTTATGAGGACTTTCCTTCTTCTCATCACTGGGTTTGATGGGGTACCAGGAGAGTTGGCATAGCTGGTTGGCCAGCTAGGGCTCTCCAAGGAAGGACCCTTCTCATCATTGTATCACGGTTGTGGCTTGCTGAAAATATTCTATGGTAGTTACTTAGCAGAGGCAGCAGAGACAAGATGGCACAGAGAATGTGGCATTTCTAGAATGCATAGAGTCTGTAGAATTCATGAGATTCTTAAAAACAGTAAACAATTTGTCAATGCATGTAAGGGGTAGTCCGGCCCTCCTCATCAAAAGCCTTTAATCTGCCCTAGTTGTGCTGAATTTAAAAGGAAGTTTTGACCCAAGAGTGTGGATCAGCCTTGAGCTCATATTCAGAGAGCTGAGTTGCACTTCCAGTTCTGTTGGCAGAATTAACATTGAAGTATAATATTCCATTACTACCCAAGAGGGCAAGTTAAGGTTTGTGACTGGCCTGATCAACGGAGTTGAGACCTAAGATAGTGAATGAAACCCAAAGCAATGTTAGTCCTGCCATGCTAATAAAGCTGTTATAGGCAGAGAGGTTAGAGACCTTAAGCTGATTGGCTAATGTCAAAGAATCCATCATGTCTTTAAACCCTCCTTTCAACATTTTCCATATGTGGAAGTGAAGTTATGGTATTGCTCTTATGGAATAGCAGGAAAAAAAACCCTGAATTTGTAATGTGCTTCAAGAAACTACAAGTATTTGAATGCTACCTGACTTTATTTGCTGTTTTGAAGCAAGTTTGATTCATAAATCAAATTTACTGTTTCAAAACTGCATTGAATGAAAGGATGCCCTCACACAGCCCTAATGCCTATTGTGCTAGACTTCATGCAGTGAGCTGAATTTTATGTAACTCTCCAGAAATGCCTTGTCGAATGACCAAATCTCAATCAATTCCCTTGAGTTTTTCTGTATGTGGCCTTGCTTTCTCTGGCACACATAGACTAAATACATAGGGATAGCTGCTTCTCCATAATATTTTATTACTAGGCACCACTATTTCTGCTCTGGGAGATGATGAGGTTATAGCTTGTCTTTTCTGTTTATGAAAGCCAGGTCACCAGCTGTTCAGTCTGAGAACCTGAGATCAGTCTGCTATACAAATGCCACACAAAAAAGAAACCTACAGGAATGTTTCTCCAACTAATCATAAAGAACAGAGAGGCCCAAATGGGAAGAAACGTCCAAGCAGGTGTGTGAACATCTTAATGTCATAGGCAAACCAACAACATCCCTGTTCCGTTTATAGAATTGGTAAGCTGTATGCCAACAGTCTGATTGCTGGTTGCCCTGGCTCTCTCAGATTCAGCCTCTTTTTTCTTATCCTGTGAAGATGATTTATTTAGTGGGAATCAAATGGGTGGCAGATGTGAGGTCCCTTGAGCTGCAGATTGAGGTAAATAGTGTGTCATAACCCATTCATCAATTGATAATGCAAGCCAAATAGAAAAATCTTCAAGAGGAAAGGAATTGGTAAGCATTTTTGCCCAGGGAATGGCATGGATCATGAGTGAATCAGCACGATTTTTCTTCTGCAAAGACAACACTGATTTAGGGATCTGTGAGAACAGTCAGTGTGAATGAACACTGGTACTATGGGGAACAGCAGAAGCAGTTAAGGCGATTTTGAGGAGGACTCCACAAGTGCTATGAGGCAGGGACACATTTTTTCAATGCAACACATGAATGTCAAAGGAGAACTGGCCACAGCTTGTAACCCAGTGGGAAGAGGAATCAGATAATCAGCTATCTTTCTCAAATAATCTCACTAAGTAGTCTTTATGGATCCTTTCTCTACTCTTCCTTGTATTGCTGTCCATTGCATGGGTTGTTAATATTGCTGAAGATAGAAGAGTAAAGCTAGATGATATGAGCATCTATAATTAAATAGTGCATTTTGCAGCTAATGATGAAGATGAGATCCTGCATCCTTTAAAAAGTCTTCATCTGGTGTCCTCTTACATGTGCTTAACCTATCAACTAATCATGATAAATGTGAATAAGATCTATTATAATCAAAAGATTTACAGCTACACCTGTTAGGAAGTTTTCTTATGCCAGATCAAACAAGTGGTCTACTGAGTTCAATGTTATTTGCACTGAGGACAGTGACTTTCCAAGGTTTCTTACAGAATGTTTTTCCAGCTCTATCCAGGAATGCCGATGACTGAACCTGAAATCTTCTGCAAGCAAAACATTGTATTTACTTTGTTTAAATAGATTGCTTCTTCCTATTTTCTTTTGGAAACTTCAGATAAAATCCTTTCTGTCCATATGTATATGGATCACAGTTAGTCTGATGTAGTTTGGTATCCCATGCATTTTGAATTCAGTAGGCATATCAAATCATATCTTATCAACATATGGGCCCATGTGTGGTAAACAAATTTGGATTGAATAGGAAAGTGAGTGTTGAATACACAAGACATTGAAGTGATTTGGTCCTACAGAAAGATGAATGAGGGTTGAATCATAAAACACACAAATGAAAGAAAAGTGATTGGGTCCAGAGAAAGGGGAAGTTTGAGAAAGTGACTGAAGCTGATGAGATACTCAGAAGGAATGGGGGGAAAGTTTAAAGAACAAAAGACAATTTATAAAGCAGCTTATGTGCTGGAAGCAAAAATTGGTTTCAAGGATAGAAAGAATGGAGAGGTACAGTAAATTTTCTTTGTGTAAGCTGAATCTCATTAGATTTCCTTTTCTTTTCATCTCCCACCTTTAATTTATTTTGCTTACTCTTTCGTACTCCTTTTCTATGCTTTGCATAATGTTGCTTACTTCTAAAGGGAATCACATGATGGGTATGTATGTATGGGCTTATCACTTGCAAGTTATCTACTAGGTGGTATGTCTTGCCAGTAGATATGAGCTACAAGTTCTCCAGTTCAATGGTTGCCTCAGTCATGAATATAATAGGTGGTCTTTTAAAATTTCCTGTTCTGGCTAGAGCCTCTGAACAGTCTACATCACAGAGAGAATATTATCAACTTTCAGTTTTGTTCCAAAGATTTATAAAATAGCATTTTTAGTATACATTAATTATTATTTATTTACATAAAAGTTTATATTTTACTGTTTCCCTATTGAGATGGGACTCAATATATTAAACAGATAACATTAGCAATATATAGCACAGTAGTTATTAAATAAGAAAAGTATGCAAAAACAGCAATTAACTTTAAATGGTTACCATATTATTTAGTTCATCATTTATTTATTTGTATAGGAGCTCAGGGTGGGATACATAGTTCTCCTATTTTTCTATACAACAACAATCCTGTGAGTTACATTGAGCTGAAAGAGAGTGATTAGCGCAAAATCACCGAATAAGTTCCTATTGCTGGAAGTGGATCAGAACCAGGATTTTCCCAGACTTGGTCCAATACTGATTTCTTGCAAATAAACTAATACCTTGTTTCTAATAGGGCTGGATAAAGCTTTCATTTTGGAGATTTGATTCATAGACAATTTAAATGAATCTCTACATCAAATCAACTTTCCTAATCAAACTGTAAAATGGAATAAAATGGTCAAATGAAATCAGAATAAATCAATCTGAATATTTTTGTACATGTTTAGAAATCAGTGTTTTAAAACTGGTTTTGTTGATGCAAATTTAATTGGTCTGATCTAATTATTTGATTTGAAACTCTGAATCAGGTCAGATAAATTTTCCAAACCCCATTGATTCAAATTGAATTAGGGCTGATTCCCAAATCCTCTGTTTCTAACAATTTTAACAGAAATAGAGAACAATGGAGATTGGAGAAGTTAGAACTTGATAATTAAATCATGCATGGAGGTACAATCAAAGTGTGTGCATTCTAGGATTTATGTATTCTAGAAAAGCTGAAGAACTAGCTAAAATGGCAAAATAATAAGGAAAAAGCATATTGTTAAAAAAGAAACAGGTGGTAAATTGGATAGTTAAGAGAAAGAACCTGAGCAACTGAAAATTATACAGATCAGTTATTGAATAGTTTACAGACTTTATATACAGTACTGTGCAAAAGTTTAAGGCAGATGTGAAAAAATGCTGTAAAGTAAGAATGCTTTCAAAAATATATATTGTAACTGTTTAAGTTTATCAATTTACAAAATGCAAAGTGAGCAAACAGAAGATAAACCCAAATCAAATCAATATTTGCTGTGACTGTCCTTTGGCTTCAAGCCAGCATCAAGTCTTCTAGGTACACTTGCACATAGTTTTTGAAGGAACTCGGCAGGTAGGTTGTTCCAAATCTTGGAGAACCAACCACAGATCTCCTGTGGATGTAGGCTGCCTCAAATCCTTCTGTCTCTTCACATAATCCCAGACAGACTCGATGATGCATTTTGTAAATTGATAAACATAAACAATTACAATATATATTTTTGAAAGCATTCTTACTTTATAGCATTTTTTCACACCTGCCTAAAACTTTTACACAGTACTGTACATTCCATGATTAACAAAATAAATTAAAAACCACAAGTTAGTAATCTACAGACTAAAATAGTGGTAGCTGAAGGTAGTGTGTGAGCCAGTCAAATGCATATTGATAGAATAGAGGATTATTTCGAACCAACAGATAACAGAAATAGAAGAAATTACATTAAAATTAAAAGAATTAGGGAAAAAGCAAAAGGGGAACATTTTGTTTCCTTTTTAGTTGGTTTAACTGTATCAACAGTAGAATTGGGCAGTATATTATTGATTCAGCTTACTGTGTGAATTTCAAAGGCAAGGATATTTTACTAATATTTCAAATTGTTAGCTCAAGAAAAACACTTTGGAGAGCTATACGGAACAAAGTGATATTCAAATTTGTGCTTATTTTGGCATTTTTAAAGTTGAAAAAGGGAAAGAACTACATTTCTTATTAGGTAAATTAATAAGCAAAAGTGTATAAGATCAGATGGTTAGCTTTATTAATTTGGAAAGCTAAAAGTTGCTTTCTTAGACTCTGTTAACCTGCATCAATCTTGCTACCCTTTTCCCTCCTTTTTTGCCAACACTTAATTTTTTCTAACATGAAACAGAAAGAGTTCACTGGCCATTTGGACTGAAAAAATATGCCATCCTTTTGTTCATTTGAAGTCTGCAGTAAATATGTTGTACTGAGTGTGTGTGTTCATTTTTCTGTGAAATGCCAAGATAAATGTAAACAATGTAGGTTCCAACAGAAGAGAATATATGTAGCTCAGGGTTGAAGTGTGGAATCTTTGGTGCTCTCTGAGCTTGGCTGCACTGATGATGTTACCTAGTTGGGTAAAGAGATGTCTGCAATCACACAGCCAAGCTCAGAGACCAATAGAAGAGAATACATGTAGCTCAAGGTTGAACTGCGGAGTTCTCTTAGCTTGGTTGTTTTCTTGCAAACATTTCGTTACCCTAGCTAGCACTGAAGATGTTACCTATTCGAGTAATGAAACATTTGCAAAAAAACAACCAAGCTCAGAGAACCCCAAGGACCCAAGCTCAAAGAGCACCAAGGACTCCATAGTTGGTTCCACTTCAGCATTCAACCACGGTTTAAGCAGTGGTGATGTAGCTACAGCTGATTAGGAGCAAAGTTCAGAGTTTTCAGGAAAGATGTAACAGATGATGGGACTAGAGGCAACTGGCCTGGCATCACACTTGGGTTGGTAGGGATATAGTGAGTCCTACTGGAGCTGGAGTATGCTGACACTTTTCCCCGTTATCCTGCTTCTCTGTCTCTGTCTCTCTCTGTCTCTCTCTTATTTCTTATCTCTATCTCTATCCTCTACCTTGCAAAACACTGTGAAAATAAATAAAAATGAATGTCATAATCGCCATATAGCAGTGAACAGTCGAATATCTTTAAATATATGGAAAAATAGAATGTCACTATCAAAAGGGATGGAAACAGAATTGTCAAGGTAGCCTCTCTTTGAAAGGCATTTTTCAAGTTAAGCACCATTACTGAAAAGGCCCTTTGCTTTGTGACCACCTTCTTTTTGGCAAAGGCATCTGGAGAAGGGCCTCAGAGGAAGATATTAAGTTCTGGGCAGGAACATGCTTTGTTCTGTGCCATTTAGGGCTTAATAGGCTAATACTAGTACAGAAAATTATAGGTTGGGATACTCTCCACTGTTTCCTGATAAAATCATTAGTCTAATGGAATGAATTTGAGGAAGACTAAAGCCAAACAAACTTGTTCTTCTGTTAAAATACCCTGTCTTGCTTGTTAAGTTTGGATTGAATAAACTAAAGTGACAGCTTTTGTTTTCAAATAAAATTTGCCGACAGCCATGAAGATGGTACGGATCACTATTCCTTTCATTTCCCCGACTTGTCCCTGCTCTCCTCCCATTCCCTTGAAAATTTATTTCTGTGAGTCTTTTAAAATTCAGATCCTATCATTTGTAACAAATGATGTGAAGTCTTAGGTACAGTACTTGCAGTCTCTGTTTGTTAAAATGAAGGAAGAGGCCCTTCCAACACTTTGGGATTTTTATGAATGATTTACATCTGGTGCTAAAGTTCATAAATGAAACGTGGGGAAACCAGATGCTTCATTTCTTGACTGCATCGTGTCTGCACATACTGATGGTGAATTGAAAACAGAGATGCCTCATAAATCAACCAAATCTATTTTTGTACTCTCAATTTCCATTCGGAAGATCCATATAACTCCCAAACAAATGTAATAAAATTGGTTCCTGAGAAACCCTTTATGTTTAGTAACAGTGTGGACATGTTCATAAAAGTGTGTGTGGGTGGGTGGGTGGGTGGGTGGGTGGTGAAAATTGGGAAGGGAGAGATATGAGCACAAGTAGAAAAAGCCAACCTGTTCCTTGGAGTAAAAAAGGGGGCTCAGAATAAATGGCTGCTCCAGGAGATCAATGCAGAAGGTGTGACATTTAGCAAAACAGATGGAGGGACTCTGCCAAGCCATTAGGCAATTCCAACCATTTGTACAAAAGGGGGCTGTGAATTAGGAAAGGAAAAGGTTTCTGTAGCACTGCTACCATGGATATTGCGCAAATGCAAGTGGGGTATACATGTGAACAGTGTCACCAATGGCATCATAGTATGCTCTCATGTTTATCTTTTTGTCTTGGAATATCTTCCATCTGTGGGCCAAATTGTTTGGTTATCAAGGAAGTTTTTACCCTGCTCCTTCAGCTCTGCAGAAGAGGCTCCCAAGGCAGTTCACAAAAATTGGTAAGAAGACCAACCCTCACATTTACAACCTTAAAAAAAAATCCTTAAGATAAAGGGAAAAGGCTAGGGAGGAAAGGGGGGAAGTCAGCTCTCTGTGTCTCACACACAAACACAAACGCATACCACATTATATATAAACTGATTCAATTTATATGCCACCTCTCTTCTAGGAGCTCAGGAAAGCATCCAGATAATTCCCTCCTCCAAGGTTTCATCCTTACAAAAACTGAGTGAGTTAGATTGGACCAATGATGTCCACAAGGAGGTGCCAAAAAAGGCACGATGGCAGACACAGCAGTGTGATGAACTCCCTCCCCTTTTAATATGTGCAGCACTTGTATACAAAAGAGTCAGGGCTTGCACTGCCTTTTTGACTCCCCCTGTGGATGCCACTGGGTTGGACTGGGAGATAATAAGCAGTTACTCAGTGACAACGGCTAAGGATGGACTTAGTACCTGGGTTTCTCTGGTCCCAGACCACTTTCTCAGTTACCAAGTTCTTGAAGGACTTAGTGAAATAGCAAAAGAGAATCTGACATTTCTCAGCAGAACCAATGGAATGAATTCTGCAAGCTTGTGTTTCTTGCTTTAGTCTAAAAAATATAGTGTCTGTGTGTGTGTGTGTGTTTGTGCCTTCAAGTCAGTGTTGACTCCTGGCAATTGCTTGGACTAATCTCTGCGGTTTTCTTGGTAAGATTTCAGAAGTGGTTTGCTATTGCCTCCTTCCTAGGACTGAGAGTGAATGGCTGACCCATGCTGGCTTCATGCCTAAGGCAGGACTAGAACTCACAGTCTCCCAGTTTCTAGCTTGGTGCCTTAACCACAACACCAGATTGGCTCTCTTATACTATAATATACTATCTAGTGTGAGTAAGGTTAAACTTTCACTCCCCAGGCTCCAGAATCCCATGCCTGCTCATAGCATTATGACTGCCAAAAAGTATTCAGGTTGTAAGGATGGCATTGAGGGGTATATACTGGAGGGAAGGGTCTCAACCTTCCTGGCAATGCCTTTCAGCTTTGTGCATGATGCAGTTTCTGGTTATAGGTTACATAGTACTTCCCCTCGGCCAGCACCCTTTTTTTCCTGGATGAAGGAAATGCATTAACCAGACTTCTCCTCCTTAAAAACAGCTTGGGAGACAATTAGGGCTCTCATAGCCTGATTAAGTTACTTGCCTCTAAATGGGGCATAATAATACTGGTATTGGCGGTAAGACTAATAATGAACAGAGAAAATCAAATTCTATAGCATCAGCCCTGATTCTAGTATCTCTGAGTGTATGACCAGAGAACACCAGCCCTATCTACTTCTGGGGAGGCAAAAAGAAAAAAAATATAAGTCTTATGATTTTAAAATGAATTTTATAAAAACAAGAAGTTTCTTTTAGTCAGAGGAAATCAAATGCTCAAATAGTTACAGCTGGGTGAATTAAGTCATGTAGCCCTGCCAGGGGCTAATAAAATGCTTCCAACCTCAGTTTCCCACATAATGCTATAAGGAGCCTGAAGAGGCAGAATCCAAGGTTCAAATAGCTCAGATGGAACAAAATACAGTAGAATACAATTTGTGTAAAGACAATATATTTCTGATACACAGACAAATTCTTTGACATACTTAGCAGACACAGTTAAAATATCAGAATCCACTGAGCTCTGCTCTTACCATGAGCCCTAGACAGTCCATTATGAGTTTTTGTCTCCTCCTCCATGCCCAGCCAGGCCTTATTCTCTGTTCCCTGAACATTTCCTTGGCTTCTCACCCTTGTCTCAAGGTTAGTTTTGCTCTTACAGTGGTTCTGTCCAACATGAGCATTACTTCTCCTGGAAACTAGCTCATAACAAAGCATACAGCTATCTCCCATCTCCCTTTTGTCTACATCCTCCAACACTCTCTCCTTCTATTCTTCCAAGTGCTCTTTCTCCTCCATCCCATTCCAGGTGATCTGATTCTTTTTACATCTTTCAGCTTTCTCTTCTTCCTCTGTCTCAAGACAAAGGTTTTTAAACAGAAGAAAGGCTGCAGAATCTCCTCCTGGTTTTGCTGGGCAAAACTCTTCCCCTTCCCTTTCTCCTGGAGGCCAAGATACCAAAAATGTCAAAGCTGTTATTCTCTATAGCCAATAGGGAGGGTCTGTGGGTCATCCCAGGTGCATATGCTTGTATTTGAAGTCATTATGAATTCTCCTGCCTGTTTGCTCAGGTGTCTGGGATATGTGTATGACTTGTCTAATGGCAGGCTTACCTCCATGGCTGACATGCAACACAGACTGAGGTGAACATCTGAGTGCATGTGGGGGAAGAAAGGACTTGCCTTGTCTGAGTGAAAAAGCGTTTGCCCATTTCCCATGCATGTGAACTGCATTCATGCGATTAAACATGGTTCTTCTTTGGCCCTACATTCCTTTGTGGCTGGCTTCCACAACTTTAGGTAAGCCAAGACAAATGCAGGTCATTTGTCATATCTGGTGGTCTCTCAGGTTTTTGAGAATCCCCTTATTTTAGAAGAATTGGCTCTGGTTCCTTTTTTTGCCCACCAGTGAGTTTCACACATCTGCTTATCTTGGCTGTCTCACACTTTTTTCCCCACCAAATGGGTTAGGGTTATCGATCAATGGTTGACAGTTACCTCTGCAAATTTATGTCATCACTCCATAATCACCACAAGGATAATGCGCCAATCAATTACGGTCAAAAAATCTTTGGACGTGAGATTTTAACATTAGTGGCAGACAAAACAGAAACAAGAAATGAACTGGCCATAACTGCAAAACCAGGAAACCAGCCATATGATAGATCTTGCAAAACTTAAATATTGCTCCCCTCCTCTCTTTTTAGTCTCTGGAACACTAGGGAGGGTCCCTTCTGAAACTCTTCCCATGCTTTTCCCCCACCAGTGGACTGAGCTGCCTCTTATCAGACCATTACCTAGGCTGCGGGTCTTTGTCCTATGTCCCAAGGTCATTCCCACATGCCATTACATAGATGGATGGATGGATGGATGGATGGATGGATGGATGGATGGATGGATAACCATGTGCCATCTCCCTTGAACCCAGTAGAGGAGCCACAGTGTTAGCCTACAGTTTTGCATGCATCAGATCCCAGGGGAACTATAAGGGATATTGAGCTGAGAGACAGTCAATACATTCCATGGCTGAATGGAGACTAGAACTTACCCCTGCCTAGTTGAAGTCCAACTCTGTGGTGCAATTCAAGTGGAGGTAAAGACTCCAGCCTGAGGTCTTGAAGAACCACTGTTAGTTAGAGAAGACAACTCTAGTTTAACTGGACTCTAGATCTGAATTCAATATAAGGTGGTTTCACTGAAGCTTATCACAATTTATCAACAAAGTTTTCTCACTCTGAAGTGTCTCTTTCCAAGCAGGTCAGGAAAAATGCAAAAAGGTTGCAGCATGTTATATTCTTTGTGAACTGATATATTTATCATACTGTAACTAAGTATGAACATTTACAATACAATATTTCATCTTAAGATGAAATAATCATTCACCCCCTGCATAGATTTTCAAAGCAAAGAGAGATGCAAAACACATTGTAATCTGAAGTGAGGCATCTGGAATACAATGCTTTATTAGTTACAATTGTTACTGAATTCATGTATAACCCATCCTTTCTCCTGACCATGAAGCTCCAGGCATATTAAGTGGGGCTCACAGATAGCCTCCTGGGTATTTCAAAATGCTTGCTATGTCATATGTCTTCAGATTACGCCATGATGTTAATGCTCCAATAAGCAAAAACTGTAACAATGAACACTGATGGAGGCTGCCATAATTACAGAATATTTGCTTAGAATGACCAGCCTGGCTTCCAGATGTCCCATATAGTGAAGCACAAGCCTTACCCATATGCTCCCTCTAGCTGTATGAAGTTCACTCCCTCTGACTCCCAGCCAACTTGGTAGTTGTCAATGCTAAGTGAGGATTGTGAGAAGTCCTAACCAATCAAGCAAATAGCTGATTGGAGAAAGCTAATTCAGAAGAAAAAAAAATCACACTTCCATGGATCCTAGTTCTTCATTTTCAACCCAGATAATCAGCTGTCTCCCATCATGAACAGTATGCAGAAATATAAGTGTAGGGCTAGCAGGAGTGCATGTCACTAATGGTACATAGGTAATAGTTCAGGATCTGATGGGGCAGGGCAAGACTACACAGTTTCCAGATTTTTCTCTTATTTTATTCAGAAACAATGCAATTAGACCATTTTAGCCTCTGGATTGGATGTTCTTATCATGAATGGATCTTTGAATGGGATTATGTATTATTTCACTTACTTCTGCAATTGAGTTAATGATTGTACAAGCCAGTGGAAAAGGAAGAGAAAGAGGGTTTACAATGACAATATGTTATTTCTTGTACTTTAAGCCAGCCATGCTACCTTTAAGGGCTCTTGTTCATGCTGTTAAATGTGGCCGTATACCTCTGCCCTGAAGTCCTATCTTAATGGGACCACTGTCCTTGAACTTAACATGTCTTGTCTCCCTTTTCATGCTTTCAGGAACTTCCTCAGACTGACACTACCATTCTCTATTCTCCCTTGGTTACCATTCTATTCAAAATACATCCTTTCCTAGTACAACTCTCTATATGTCATAAAACACAAAGGGAAGTGCTTTTCATGCCAAATATCAGAAGAGTGCTCTCTTTTTCTCAAATGCCCAAATAACCAAAATGATGTGTTCATTTGAAATTCCATTCATGTAGGCCCTAATAAAAGCTATTATAAAATACAATTGTGTGGAGACAAAAAGAGAGATAATATCGCTATAGCTCAATATAAAATTTAAGTAATTAAGACATGAAAACTATTACACAATTTACTTTGAATGTGGCATGAATAATAAAACATTTAACCATTACTTGCCCAATTTTCATGCTTTAAAAAAAACATTTAGATTTTAACATACTCTGCTAAAGACCTTCTCTCCACAGTCTTGTTAAATAATGAAGGCAAATTTACATGGAGAAAGTCTAGATATATCTCAGAAAGGACATGTTTTGCTTGTTCCTAAAATGCGATAATTGCCCTCCCACTAAAAGATGCCAAAATTATAAAATTAATCAATGATAAAAATCAGAATGAAAAGTTACATCATCAATAACCTCACTGTCTACCCATCATCATCAAAAATAGAAAATCCTAACCCTAACCCTAAACCATACTCTATTTTGTCTGATATGGTGAAAGGGAGCAAACACTTCCCCTCTTTTGTTTTTCTGTAGAATGGTTTTTTTTTTTTTCTCATAAGGTAGTTATTCCACCTTCTGTCTTACACATTCAGTCTTTGTTCAGCCTTCCCCCAGAGTGGTGGGGAGATGGATGGATAGAGAAGACTAACCTGTTCCATTCCATCTCTTCTTCTTTTCCATATAATTACGAAATGTTGTATAAACCGGAATACAGTATATAAAATAGGGAATCTTATCTCAAGGGTTTGCCATTAGAGAATATGCTACAGGAGGTTATAGGTACAGGTTCTTCAAGGGGGGAAGAAATCTCCACCCCACTTTTTTAGAATATGGTTTCAGAGAAGGGAGACCTTGTGCTGTATAAATCTCTGATTTTCTCTGATGATAACATTTAGTCTGTAGTCAAGAAAATGTGTGTGCATATGTGTGCATGCACACACAAAGAGCAACAAACTAATCAATCTATAATCAAACCCAAACAGCTGGCCACTCCTATAAAATTTTATAGTAATGTATTGGCAGATCCAAAATGGTTGCATATGCTCTGGAAGTACAATGAGTAATCTGAAGACAATATCAACACAGGTGTTGGGATGTTTGTACCAGTTCAGACTGCTGGTCCAAATCAATTGATATTGTCACACTGAGTTGCATCAGTTCTCCAGGTTTTCAGACAACTCTTCCCATCCCTACTTGGGATGATGGGGATTGAATCTGGAAACTTTTGCCTACAAGTCATCTGTTTTATCATTAAGTTACTAAAAAGACTGGCAAAACAGCCCTCCATATTAATGGATATTGCTGTAATCCTTGGGTCTTGGCAGTTCCCAAGTCTGTCAAATGTTGGCATCATATCTCTCATATGTCACAGGTGTCACATCTGTCACAGGTGGCAACTACAGCAAGGGAAACCATCCAGATCTTCAAGAAATAGCCGTAGGCACTTGGTGGGCTATTAAGATTGTATAAACTCCTCTTTCTAGTGCTACACTATATGTATTTTGGTGCACTTTGTATTCAGCATGCTTTTTTCTGTCACTAAACTGAGAAAGAGGAGGACTGAATGGGGCTCTATGCACATCTTTGGGATTCATGTTTCTCTCTCCCTCTCCTGAAGAGGAATCTTGGGAATGACAGTACTGGAGTCATTATTAAGATTGGCATCATACTGGAGTCGTTATCAGTCATTTTGTCTCCTGTGCTGACTTCTTGCACTAAGGAATTTACATCCATACACTGTGCTTCTTTTGTACAACTTAGCAGCACCTGCTGTATAATCTAACACCTTCCCTGTTTTTAATAAGGTGCCTTGTTTCATCACATCTGCTGGCAAGAAATAGTTCCTTTTGTTTCACTTTGGGTGCCTTTCACTGGATCACAATCTCCCCAGGCAAAGCCAGCTATTGTTTAATGCTTCAGTAGGTGGCACTCTTTCCTTTGAATCCAGTGGATGCCCTCAGCACAAAAGTGGTACATTTAGTAGCCTTGAAGGAAGCTTTGCCACAACCACAAGTGTGTGCATGGGTGTATGTATATGCCTTTATTTTGCACTTATGGGTATTTGTTTCTTTCTGCTTCCTTCATACATTTCCATCTGACACAAACACCTGCTTGCCAGGAATGTGGGTCTCCCTAGCTGCTAATGGGCCCACCCTATATATGTATTCAAATAGATGGTGAATTGCCTTCTTTCTTCCCTAATAAGAATATACACATGACTGTATCAGACCAGAGCCCACCAGCATTTGTTTTATAGCAATGGCCAGCCAGATCCTTTGCACTAAGTCTTGCAGCATCTTATAGCCTATAGAATCCCTTGCTTCAGGGCACGGTGATATCATTCACTGGAATCATATGATACCATTGGACTCACAACTCTTGGGACAGAGAGGAGGACTCCTGGTAGCCAGAACTATAGATCCCAACATTTATCAATACTGATTTTTTTGGCCTAGAGTTGTAGCATCTGTAGGATCTAGAAGGCCACAGGTCTCCAGTCATTGCTTTAATAGATGGTAGTTCAATGATATCGTGAGATCCCATAGAATGATATTACATTCCTGCGCTGGGCAGAAGCTGGACTAGAAGAAACCGGGGTGTCATTCCAATCCTTACTCTCAATGATTCTATGTCATTAAAGTATTGTTTTAAAATGCTACTTCTGTAGAACTACTGGATCAAAGTTATCTGATAATGTGGAAATTTAAAATTGTCTTTACTCTTGGGCATTCACAAAAACCACGTTTGATCGTGTTCATTTGGCATTTAATACCAAGAATTCATATAAGGGAATTTAGGCTAAATTCATTTCAATTCTACTGTCATGGATAAGAAATTTATAATATTCCCTATCTGCCATGAAATTACCTTTGTTAAATCTGGGCAAATAGGCATTATTGCCAGTATTGGTTTCATCTAAAACAAATATGTGTTTCCTCATACACTAGAAACTTTTCAGTCCATTTAGTCCTGTGTCAAATATTGCCGTGATGAACACGGTGCTAAAAATGCCTGAACTATAAGAAGGAAGACTATGAGTCCCAATAATTGGCTATTACATTTAGCATCTGGACAGAAGTCTAGGCCAGCAAACAAGACTGATTATAATCTTCTCTTTTAATCTTAATTAATCTTAATATTTTTATCCTGCTTTTCTACTTTAAAAATACTCAGTTCCTTTTTCTAGTGCAGATGGGAAAGTACACTGTATTTCTTTTAAAATTATAGTAATTATTTGTGATGTCATGGGTATATTTGTAGAAATTAACATATGTGAATTGGTTGGAAATATGTGTCCTTTCTGTCCTGTTTTTGGTGTTGCATTTCCTCTTTTTTTTTTCCCCCTTAAAAAAAAAAAGTAAAATGGCCACTGTACAGCTTAGTGTCTATTGTTAGCTATTCAGATGGATGGTTCTTTTGTTAAGTGTAAAAAGTTCCTGTGTAGTAAAGGAAAGGAAAGAATGGCATTGAAAAAAAAAAAAAAAAAAGGAATAGGTGATCCTCCTAGAGCTTCTCCAAAATGCATATAGAATTCATTGGGTTTATAAAATAAAGGACAAAATGAGTCAGCTTATCCCTTCCTTCCAAAACATGGATCTTTAGAGGTGGTACAGCTCATCTAACTATGCTGGTCAACCTGATCCTGCCAAGCAAAGTTATACACATCAAAAAGCAAAAAAATTGTCAGCATATTGGAGGTGGGAATGGCTTCATTGGCCTTTCCTTAAGTGTCATATATTTTTCTGAACTGACTTAAAAGTGGATTTCCTTGCTTGCTGAAATTTCTACTTTCTACATGCAATGAGTTGAGCAAAGAGAAGCAGTGCTCCAAGTCAGCTGATCTAGGTAAAAATGCTCTCCTGGATATTTTTGTTTAATGGTGATGGTTATTTTATGGTTTGCAAAGCTTCCCTGTCTCCAAGAAGCTTTTCTTGCTGCTGAATTCTAGATCTTTTAAGGCTATATTTACTTGGGAACAGGTTGGGAGACTTGCCACTGGCCGATGACAGCAGTGATATGCGCCTCCTCGTAACAACAGAGTTCAATTCAGAAGGTCAATTCAGAAGGGTGGTGAGGATTTCCACACTGAAGGGTAATCTATATCTTATTCTCAGAAGATCAAAACTTCTCAGTGTCACAATTAGAGAGAGTACCTTACACCTTAATTTTGGTTTTATCAGGTCAGCTAGATGCACAAAGATGCTTATATTTTGTCTAATAGTTTCATTGTATATATAGCCCTGTATATATATTGGGAGAAGACAGAAGGGTGGAGAATGTAAGAATTTTTTTTTTAATTACATTTCATATTCCACTATTTCTTAAATCAGCCCTTATTCCAGAGCCACAAGTAAAAACAAACAGCCTGACACTCTAATAGGAAAAGACACCATTTGGAACAGTTATTAATATATAAAAGGGAATCAGTGCAGCAAAGGGTTAGTTGTATAAATGGCCAAGTTCAGTAAGAGACAATTAAGGCTGTTTTATCTATACTCCCTGCAGCATGGATGTCAATACATGAAGTGGGGTAGGGGAAGGTCAGTTTAGCCCTGTAACCTTCTTTAGTGTAACCATTGAACAATGTGCTTTTAAAGACTAATACACATTTTTGAAAAGTTTACATAAAAGCTGACTCTTCATCCCGAACCCATTGGAATAATAGCACACATGTCTAAGAATCACCTCTTGGATTTCCTCTCCTCCCCACCCACTGGCACTGCCTGCTGACCCGACTGGATCGATCACCATGAAAAAATCTGGGAAGGGAATCCCAGTGAGAAAGAGCAGAGTGCTTGCAGCCAAAGGTCCTGGATTCAAACCCTACCATCTTCCCTTAATAGGATTAGGTTGTAGTCCCTGTACAGGACCATGAAGTCTAGACAGTCTCTAAATTTAGCACTGTGTACAACCTTAAAAAATAAAAACGGCAGAAATGTTAAATTACTGCCTTTTCTTTCTCCCTTTCTCTTTGTAAAGTGAAGGAAAAACAAGGAAAAAGCTGCCAGAGAGATTGAGTATAGGAGAACTCCAGAGAGTAACTTGATTTGCCCTCTGCCCACCCACCCCCAACCAAGAAACCCCATTGGGATTAGGTGGGTGGAGAAATTATCTGTTAAGGAAAAGTAATATATGGTGTTTGGACAACCTATAACTGTGTTAGTGTTTGTTGCAGATTTTTTTTAAAATGTTGAATTTATGCATTTCTTTTCCATGGGTGTCCCTGTCCTGAATGTTCTAGGGAGGTCAGGATATAAATGTTTTCAGTCAAAAATAAGGGACATTTCTCTTAGAAAATGTCCCTTGTATTTACATATGGGAATAATGCCCTGCCTTTCTCAGAGAGGTTGAAGAAATAAGGTGGTATAAGAAGTCATTTCCCCAGACATCATTTGTATTGCAGAGCTATTTGCATCTCAGCAACTTATAAATCTGACACTTGGGAAAGGAACAAGGATTTGCATGCTTTCCATGCCCAGAAGTAAAATATGGGTGGGAGAGGACGGAGGTCAGAAAGAAACAGTACTATATGGCTGTTTTTATATGAAGGGTGGGTGGGGATCAGAATATTTTTATGTGTAATAGGACAACATTATCTTTTAGCTTTGTATTTTTCTGAATGTTTTAATGTAGGTCTCTGCCTAAGTAATGCACAGAGAAATGTGTAAGTTAAGGAAAAGCATATATAAATACATATATTAGAAGGAACAGTTTGAAGAACTGAATACATTGTGGAAGTTGTGTAAAAAGATGGATACCAATTATTGTATAGACTTTAAAAATGTGCAAACTCATGCAAATTCAGGATGAAACAAACTTTCATTCTCTGTGATATAGTATAGTAGTTAAGATGTAAGACTAGGATCAGGGAGACCCAGGTTCAAGTACACACTTTGGCTAGTTACTGTCTTTCAGCCCACACTGCATCACAGGGTTGTTGTTGTAGAGAAAAAAAATGAAGGGAGATCCCCATGAAAGATGCCTTGAGTTCTTGGAAGGAAGGTGGGCTGGAAGTCTAACAGATAAACCAAGCCAAACCAAACGGAAAGAGAAGAGAAGAGAAGAGAAGAGAAGAGAAGAGAAGAGAAGAGAAGAGAAGAGAAGAGAAGAGATAATGAACATGTTTGAAAATAAACGCAAAGCGTATAGAAATTAAAATAGATTCATCCCTATCTGCCCATGATTTTGTCTTTTTGTTCTTTTTACTTCCTGTTTTAACCTTATTATGTAAGCTACCTAGAGTTACTTCAGTGACTGAGATGGCATACAAGCCGATAAACAAACAAACACACGTATTTATTTTAGTAGGAGTCATTTTTATTTTACATTCGTGCTCTTCTTTATCTTCACTTCCTGTCATGAAGAGCTCCATGTGGTGATGAGGTGTCCTACCACAGGCCTGCGGTTGCAATGATGACCTTCTAAAACGCATATCTAATTTCACAACCTGCACACTTGCTCACCAACTCCCATCTCCAAAATATCCTAGCGTCTCAGTTTTAAATAGTGCTGGTATTTCTCCATCAAAACCCTTTCTGTAAAAAATCAGTTAAATTGACACATATTTTCCTTTAACAAGTCCTCTAAATATAGCTCCATTTCTTGCTTAATAAAACTCAGTGTCGGTTTCCAACTATGATAAAGAATATTAAAATTAAAACCTACTGTGAAAGGTGGGGGGGGGGGAATTCTTTGTTGAAAATTTTATGATTGTTGTATCAAACTAATACAAAGATTTTTTTAAAAAATCACATCTCTTTTTAAATGGTGGGAAATACAAAATTTAATACCTTTGTGAATCTAAAATGAGATGCAAATAGACATATTTTCAGACATGTCACTTTTATTAAACAATTCACAGATTTATTAATTATCTATGGCTGTCATGTATCCTTCAGAAAGGGAAACTGAGTAATTTCTTGTTCCTATTCATATTCCAGTTATACTCTTACTATAACTTTTGTCATTATGATGAAACCAGGGGTGTCTACCGGGTGTGTGTGTGTGTGTGTGTGTGTGTGTGAAAAAAAAGTCAGGATGGCAGTTGTGACTATGCAATTGAAGGTCCTCATGTCATAGCCTCCATCTTGACCTTTTTGACCTCCATCTGCAGACTTGCCTGGATGAATCTATAAAACTACAAACAGGATCTAAGTAATAATAATAGCAACAACTACAACGAAGAAGAAGTAATAGTATTGAGTGCTTCTATTCATGGCTCCTGCCAGCTAATCAGCAATGTACATTTCATTTGTTTAGGTGTTTCTTTCCTCATTTGAACCTGCACTTCTTAAATGCTAAGAATGAACCTTAATCAAATATTGTGAAAAACTATAGAAATAGCCTTGGGAAGGGGGAAGGAATAATTAAACTGTTAAGGGAGGAGTTTCAGAAAAGATGACTCAGTCCTGAGAAAGAGGAAAGTGTGAGAAAGAAACTTAAAATAAGCCTGCCTTGGTATGGTATAATATCGGGCTGAGAGAAATTCTGACAGCCTTTCAGCCTTCTGTTATTCTACCCGACCACAATAAAAAGCCTTCTTGGGATCCCTGCTGCTTCTGTTTCTTGTCCTTGCCTGCTTCAAATGTCAATCAGCAATCAAACTAATAAAGCAGAGAAAAAATCATGGATGCTAGTAAATTTGCTACAGTGACCATTAGCTATTCAAATATCCAGTTATAGAAAAGGATCATTGTCCAGCACTAACAGGATTGGTGTCTGGCATACTTGCTGGGAAAGATTTTCTACGTTTGCAGTGTCACCATCAAGAAAATTATATCTTGTGTCATTATTTACTACACTTATCCTCTTACATCCTGACCTGATGGAAGAGAAGGAGAGCTTGACAGAAGGAAGGATTTTCTTTAGTTCCTTTTCATCACCACCACCACCTTCAACTGACATTCAGTTTCAGGGTCATGAAATATGTCTAGTCTGCACTGAAATGCTTTTGAGTCCTCTCGTTGTGTGTTTGGCCCCCATATATTTTTATTTATATTTTTTTATCAATATGTTTCTCTTATGTATGAATAACACTATTTTGGCTATGTAAGAATGAGCTTATTATAGGACACGAACATACTGTATTTCAGATGTCCAGAGACATACTAGAATAAGGACTTGAGACTAGTCTATTATTTAGTTCAGTTGCACCTAGGACTGTACTCTAGGACTACCAGATCTGAACTGAAAATACACAGCTGGCTAATAAAGGGAGAGCCAGTTTGGTGTAGTGGTTAAAGCACTGGGCTGGAAACCAGGAGACCGTGAGTTCTAGTCCTGGCTTAGGCACAAAGCCAGCTGGGTGACCCTGGGCCAGTCGCTCTCTTCCAGCTCTAGGAATGAGGCCATGGCAAGCCACTTGTAAAATCTTGCCAAGAAAATTGTAGGGGCTACTCCAGGCAGTCCTGAGAATCAACAATGACTCAAAGGCTCCAAATAAATAAATAAACAAGTAACCCATACAAAGAGGCTCTTGTCCCAAAATAACATAGCAAAATGTGTACTTCTATAGAGCTTCCCATGTAGCTGACAATTCAAAAAAGTTTACAACAATCATTATCAAACGCAATAACACTCTTATAGGGAAGGCTTGAGTGAAGACTGATATACCAGTGAACGACTGATTTTAGTGCCCTTTGTCTCTGTTTTCTTGTTGAAAACCCAGAACTAAAATTAAATTCCAAGAAGGTTTCTTATGTGGTCCAGCCCCATTCTACACCACTACTTAAGCAAGCTACAATTGGCCATTTTATTAAACTTCATTTAATTTCCCTTTGATTATTAGACTGATATAAAGCAAGAACTACTTCTAATGTTTGTGCAAACCACAGTGATCATGTATCCTATTTTACACAGAACTGGCCTTCATCTCAAGTCATGCAACTGAAGGACTGCCCAATTCTACTCAGGTTCACAGGTAAAAAATAAAAAAAAGTTGTAGAACAAGAGATGCCATACAATTTTTTTTTAAAGAAAACTGACTGGAACAAAATCTCTGTTAAGATGGAGCTCATCTCTATTAAGATGAAGCTTTCCCACTGAGTTTTTGAAGCTTGATGTCATGATGTTTTGACAGATTGAACTGACTTCTATGGGTCGATTATATGGTTTTATGTTTTTCCTTATGAACAGTTTTAATTGTGTATTTCTGCTCACACAAAATGTTATGCATCACTCCAGATTTACTGGAAGGCAAAAATAGATAGATTGATGATAGATAGATAGATAGATAGATAGATAGATAGATAGATAGATTGATGATAGATAGATAGATTGATGATAGATAGATAGATAGATAGATAGATAGATTGATGATAGATAGATAGATTGATGATAGATAGATAGATAGATAGATAGATAGATAGATAGATAGATAGATTACAGATAACTGACCATTTGGGTGATATTTGCTTGTTGTGTAAGACTAATACAGAAATGTGTTTGGAAAGGGAAAGTGATAGTCCTTTGATCCCATAGTATTGCTTTTAGATGAAACTGTTATTTTGAAGGGGGAAAAAAAATCATTACCTTCAGTTCTGTTTGGGTCCTTATACAGCCTTATAAAAAAGCTCTAGTTGTAGAAACAGCAATAGTTTAGATCTAACTTTTCACTTCAGTTTGGGTTCAGACTGAATCCCTGATTCTGATCAACTACCCTTGTAGTTTTTACCAAACATGTTTATCACTTGTTCTGAAAGTACAAATCTGTGCCATGCAGTTTTATTCCAGTCAGTTTTCTTAAAAAAAAAAAAAAAATTGTCCTTCTGCCAAAGTTTAAGTGCTGTGTTACTTTTTTTTTTTTTTTTTCATTAGAAATTACCAAATGTTCTATCTTAAAATAGACTGACAACAGGTCAGGCTGCTCCTGTTTAAGTATTCTGAACCTAAAATGTGCCAAAGTTTCTTCCAGATTGATCTGTTGTGTAGCTACTTCTAGAGTTAGAATACCTTATTAGCTAGTTGATACTGTTCTTTCAATTACATCCTTGAAATGTCTTGATAAAATAGATGCACTATCAGGGGTTATTTTTCTCTCTCTTAAAATGTTTAATCTTTGCAAAAAAAATTAATGAAGTCAGATCCTTTGATTACGGTAGGGAATTATATAACTGTTCATATATCATCAATTTTAAAATGAATTTTCATTTTTTAAATTACACCCACTGCACATAACACCCACATTAGTGGGATGTGGACAACAGTATGTTGGCTTGCAAAGAAGCCTCTAGCTTAAAGAACTCAAAGTATGCTTGGGATAAATTTGGTTGAGCTTGTGGCATTCTGGGCAATATGTACCAGAACTCATTAATACTATCTTTACCATTAGCAGAAAATGCTGTTTGTGGCATGGGTACAAATAAGGCTGGTAACCTTGTCTATATCTTTTTTTATATTACTAGAAAGAGTCATGTGAAAGCTTCAAAAGATCAGAGGAGTGATAGGCAGTGAAGGTCAATATTGGTGGGCCCTCTGGGGACAAAAATGGCATATGAAAGATGGCAACTAGGAATATATCAGGAATAAATGGTAAAGAACATGGATTAACAATCAAAGAGAAGAAAATATGCAGTTTGTCTGTGAAACTATGAAAAAGGGTAAGGATGTAATATATCTGATTGTAATATAACCTTATGGACTAGAGCTGATTAATATATACAGGGAACTGAAGGTTTTTTTTTTTTAATCCGCACTCAGTCGTTACCGATTCTGCGGTGACTGCCTGGATGAGTCCCTGCAGTTTTCAAGGCAAGGTGTTTTGGAAGTGGTTTGCCAGTGCTTCCTTCCTAGAGCCGAGCCCAGTTGGCGAGCGCAGGAGGCGGGGTTTCCATTGCTTCGCGCCTTTTTCGGGCGTGCGCAGCTTCCACGTTACCAGCAACTAGTCCTGTCTCCTTTGCAAGGCACCACCAGCATTTTTCCTCCCACCAGAGTGAGAGTCCCCATTTATCTACTCACATAAATTTTCGAGCTGCTGGGTTGGCAGGAGCTGGGGAGGAAGCAGGAGCTTGCTCTGCTGCATGGAGCTGGGCTCGAACCGCTGAAGTGTCAACCATTTCTGGCCGGCAACTTTCAGCATCATTAAGCCGCTGCACCACCGCGTCCCCGATTAATATATACAGGGAACTGAAGGTATAGTTTTAAGCATTAACAAAAGGGCTAAAATTTATGTCAGAGATGAGTTTGGGGGAAAATGTGCATCATAGTGAATACAGTTCAGTGGACAAAAATATTCTGCAAAGTGACATGAATGGATGAGTGGGAGATGAGACAGGTTGTAAAATGTGATAGAGCCATTTGGAGATCTAAGAATGAGTACGATGTCTTTTGTACATGCATAGTAAATATATATATATATTTTTGGCTACAGAGTTTAAGATTAAATCTATCCATATATATACATAGCAAAGGAATAATTAATTTGATTGTTTATGATGAAATATTGAGGAAAGTATTGAAAGATTCAAGGGTAATGAGAAGTTTTGAATGTGGAATAGACTGTTTTGTGACAATCAGGAGCAGATCTTTGGGAAAATGGACATGGAAGGAAAGAAGTGAAAGAAAGGAGAATTGACTAGAGAAAGAGAAGTACGAGTCTTGCATGAAAAAAATTAGAAGATAGATTACTTTTCCAGCAGAATGAGGAAAGTAGAAGTAAGAGAAAAGAATGTGGAAGCTGCTTAGAACAGAGGAAAATAATTATATTATAGAGTGCCATAGAATTGTGTGGAGTTCTGCTAATGAAAAGTATTAAAAATGTTTGGTAGAATGGGTGAGGCTGATATAGAGGATAGAGAAGTGAAAGAGGCTAAGCATGAGAAAAAAATTGCTAGAAGATAATGACTCCTGAAAAAAAAAAGCTATGAGTCACATGTATAAGAGAAAAAAGGTTGCAAAGAATATACTCACAAGAGCAAGAACTATCTGAGACTAAAAGAGACACAGAAAGTGCAGAGTGATTTTGATGAAAATTTTATTAGAAAAGTTTTGGAAGCAGTAAAGGGAGCTAAACAAGAAGCCTATAGCAGAATGAATGGAATAAAAAATGAGTGGATAAAATCGAACTGAAGGAATGTTGTAAGAAGTCTTTTAGAGATGTATATAAGATTGATAGTGATATGTTAGAGATCAGAACTGAAATGAATGCTATAAAATTAGTGACTAGGGAAAAATGAGGAAAAGGAACTTGTAACTGCTGTGAGAATGTTGAAAAAAGGTAATGCTGCAGGTGTAGATAGTGCAACTGGAGAAATGCTAAACTATGTATGTGGTTTGACTAAGGAGCACCTGTGCAACTTGTTTAATGTGTGTGTGAAGGATGCATCTGTGTCTGGTAATTGGAAAAATGCTGTTACTGTTCCCTTATACAAAAGGAAAGGTACCAAGAGTAAATACAACAATTGCAGAAGGATCAGTTGGTTAAGTGTGCCCGGAAATGTTTGGCAAAGAGGTGACCATTAGCAAAATTGGGAAAGTGCAGTATGGCTTTATACCAGGCAGAGAGCTTGAAGATCAGTTTTTTGTTTTTCAGTAAGTCACAGCAATACTTTTCATACGCCTGTTACTTTAGTAAAAGCAGATGATAAAGTGAATAGGCTTGCATACCATAACACTTTGCATGAGTATGGAAAGGAAGGCTGATTGCTGAATGCAAAAACAGTGTCATATAATGTAAGTAAAGCAAATGTAAGAATAAACAGAATATTTAGCAAATTGTTCATGACTGAACTGGGAATAAAACAAGGATGTATGATATCCTCTTGGTTGTTTGATGCATTCAAGGATGAATGTAGTGACATTAGTTGGTTGGAGATGTGAATGTACCTATTCTTTACTACGCAAATGATTCCACCTTGTTGACTGAAAATCTGAATGCTCAGATTCTATGTTGCAATGAGGAATATGGATCTTAAAATTAAAGTAGTAAACAAAGCTCAACTCTCAAATGCAACTTTGGTGTTTACTACATTAATTTTAAGATCCATATTCCTCATTGCATCATACAATCTGAGCATTCAGATTTTCAACCAACAAGATAGCATCATTTGCGTAGTAAAGAATAGGTACATAATTTGAGAGGGAAAATGGAATAACAATTGCAATCTATATCTAAATGATGAAAAACTGGAGCAAGTAGGTGAATTTGTCCATCGTGAAATAATGCTTACTACAGATGGAAAAATGTATGGAAACTGCGTAGATCACAGAAGATGATACTCTTGCAATCAATACATTGAGACAATAAAGCTACCAAAGTTAAAAATAAAATTTTAATTTTAATTAAGATTCAAAAGAATAATAAACCATAATGTTAAAGAACTTAAAGCTGTCCAACAGGATGGCATCTTCATCCCCAAAAGCTTGTCAGACAAGTATGGATTTTGCTACTTTTCTGAATGCTAAAATTATGGAAGCCACCTGGAGCTCGGGTGGTGAACTGTTTCTGAGATGGGATAGCCACCAAAAAGGCTTGCTTGTGGGCTCCTAAACCCTCACACCCAAGGGGGTGGATCCAGAGCATTCCTTCTCTAATAAACTGCATAGGATAGGCAGATTCTAGTCAGAGAAGATAGTCCGAAAGCCATATAGGAAATTATTGGTGAAGACCAGCATTTTGAATGATACTCATTCTATTGGAACTAATATGGCATCCTCAGTAACATGTGTCATACTGCTGAAGCATCTTTCACCCACCAGCAAGTTGGCTGCAGTTGCTGGTAACGTCAGCCTTCCCAGGTAGACCAGACAGGAAATACGCCCAGATGAGCTAATTCTACTTTATTGTAAGGCTACATCAACAGAATCTTGCAAGTCTGAAAGTACAATTCTCCTGTTGCCACCTTTACAGGCTAATAACTTAGGGAGGGTCCATTCTGAGCTTCTTGCTCTTCCCATTATGCAACTGTGGGCTATGCTCCTTCTTATTTGACCATTTTCTAGGCAGCATCTCTTTGCCCGTTCTCCCAAGGTCATTCCCACATACCGTTATAGGTAATCTTCAAAGGCAGCCTTAGGTAAAGTATTTTACAGTTACCTTGTTTCAAGAGAAGAAGGGCATTACCACTGAAGCCTCATCTGGTTCATCAGAAGAAGCTGGGCAAAGAAGCCATCAATCCAGAAGGACCCCCAAGTCACAGATCTCATCCAGAACTAATGTAGGACCCAAGAAGGAACAATCTACTGCTAAGATTAAGAGGCCCGGGGAGGGGGATGCTTGTCCCCACCACAATCTCTTTTGGTATTCCACCTCTAATGGTGCTGTCTATTTCCTGTCATTTCTAGATACTTTCTCTCTCTTCACTCTCTTTCCCTTTCCCCCCTTCCATCATGATCACCTGCCAGCTAGTAACTGGGACCTTTCTTTTTCTTTTTTTCTTTTACATTTCTCCATAAAATCTCTAGGGAAGGGAGGGGAAGGAAAAGGACTGGGCAGATTACAGCTACTGCTGAATTTTTTCTTGTAGGGTTTGTGTTGCTGAATGTGTGGGTCCTCTGAATTGTGGGACCCTGGGCCCAAGTCCAGTTCTTCAACACTTGCAGCACCACTGGGAATAAAAGCTGTCATCCTCTGCACACAAAGCATTTTCTCTACAAGACACACATACCAACAGTTCCTTCCAGATTGGTGATTGCCTGAATCTATTTATTCCCCATGGACAGTGCCAGATTTAGACTTGGTGAGGCCCTTTGTTAAAAAGTTACAGCAGAAGGTCTCACAAAGGTGCGTACCAAAACAGGACAAAGGAATTGAAAACATATATATGCCTTTTAATTGCATATAAAGTCATTTTAAAAATACACATAAAAATTTGCTACTCCAAATTTTTAAAACTATAGTATACATAAAAGCCACATAAAATTCTAAAAGCCCAATCAATCAATCTAAACTTTTGTGAGGCCCTGTGGATTAGGAGGCCCTAAGCTATAGCTTGTTTAGCTTATGCCTATATCTGGCACTGCTCGTTGATTGCCAAGGAGTCACAGATGGACATGCTCATAATTCCTCAGGATAAAACTTGAGAATGTTTGACCTAAAAGAAACCTGTATCCTTGCAAGGCATCTTAAGACCTGATACTTTTCTCCCCATTGTTTCAATTATCTGTCCCTCTCCCTCTGAACTTTAAAGCTGAAGTGAAAATAGAATACAAGTCATTTTGATTTCATTGTGTTATTTAAAACAATTGCATAAAGGGTTACCAAACTACCTCTTGTTGTGTTGTTTCCCCCTATCCTTTTCCCCCCTTTGCAATCCCTTCTAAACAGCATGAGGAAATTAGAGTAATTTTGATATTAAAATGATTACTGCCACTTTTGTAATAAACTGATGTGACTTTAGAAGACTGTCCCTGATATCTTTCATGATTTAGACATCACACACTATATAATTGTGCTATTAAAGGAAAGAGAGCTAATCTTTTTGCATTTGAAGTAAGCCCTCATCATCAGACCCGACAAAGCCAGACAGATCAAAAAAATGCCTGTAGAAAAAGAAAGAAAAGGAAAGGAAAAAGAGCATTTAAGGAAATTAGCACAAGTGTCAGTTAAAAGGTAAAAATTAATGTACTTATTGAAATATGGTTGAAACCTACGTTCTTTTCATTCCTTTGATATTGCTAAAGCATAAAACATTCAATTAAATTTCCATTGTGTTGAAGAAGGTGGGGAGGGACAGGCAATTGTCAGCTAAGAATTGAGGGTGCAAATGAAGTAGAAAAAGTCAGAAATGGGTATAAACTGGACTAAACTGATTTCTGTGAAGTTGGTCAATTATTTTCACATTTTCTAGGACCTTTGTTTTTGTCAGGTAGTCTGTATTACCTTTAAGTAAGATACCAAATGCATTAAAGGACACGTGTCATATTTCTAGGCAGCTCCATATATTTTTTAAATTGTAATTAATGTAACAGAACCTTTTATCTCTTCAACCCAACCACATTCAGATTAAGGAAGATTAAGGTTTGAGATTTAAAACAATAATAACAAACAACCCTATACTAAAATGCCATTTGGTAGTATAAGCAACACTAATGCCTTAATTTGTATTTTCCTATACAAGTGAAGCAGCAAAATGGAAGTTAATATGTGGAAATTAATTTCACATATATCTTTTCTTTAGGTAATTCAGAAGGGCAAGATAGATATAGTAAATAAAAATACATGAATTCTTTTTATTTATTATATCTATCTTGCCCTTGTAAGCTCTGCCCCTCATCCACCTTTTTCTATTAGACCTAGGAAAGGGTAAAATAAAAAGAAAAGTAGATAGCAACTAAAACTATAAATATATGAAGATGGCAGTGAACAGACTGGAGTTTATATTACCAGTACATTTTAAAATATTGGGTAGAAGTTTTTCAGCTTAAGAAAACTGCATTTATTTAAGGTTTAACAATATTAAGCTCATGCTGTAATGTTAGCATTGGCTTTAATTAAAAAAGTATTTTGCTAATTGGCATAAAATATCTATGTGATTATTTTTCCATATATTTTAAGCTTTGCAATAAGAGAACAGCTGCTAAATATTTTCTTGCATGCTGATTCTACTTAATCAACATTCTTCTTCTTAATGAAGGTGACAAAAGTTGGAAATTGTGTTTTCCAAATGGGTTGCTTAAAAATATCAGCATGAAGACAATGAAATTCACTTTTGGGTGCTGATATTCAGATTTACCTCCAAATTACTAGTTTTAAAATGTCAGATAAACCTTAAGTAGGATACACCATTGAAATCAGCAGACAACACACTACAGGGGCAATTCAGGGACATGCATTTTTTTTTTTTTTAGCATTCACACTCAGTGATATTGTGCTTATTATTTTAGTTATCTGAAATATGCTGATGTCATATTGACAGGTTTAGAGCTTTGGCAATGTACTGAATCAAATTACAAACATAAAAACATATTGTTCTCTCTCTCCCCTCTGCTTTCATCCGTCTCCTACATTATAGTCATCAGCTTCTGTGGAAGATACCTATGTGCTTGAGGGCTGAAATAAATACTTGCACAAATTAAAACTCCAGTAAAACTGTAGCATTTTAACATAATTCTCCCATCTTTGAACATTTTCCAACTGCTCTGCTGAAACCAGGCTTCTGTTTTTAGACTGATAAATCTTAACTTTCTGAATATTTGTAAGGCGTTCAATCTGGACATCATAAATTTGTATTTTACAACTTTTTATCTAAAGTTGCTAAAACCAACAGCATTCCAGGTAAAATAGAATACTCTATATGACCTTTATGGATTTTGTAAACAGCAAACAAACAAACCTTGCATAGGATCTCAGATAAACTCTGCTTCATTATCATTTTGTACATATATAATAATTTTGTACATGTATAAATCTTCAGTATTCCATCTCCCTTTTCATAGTAATTTCAATTTAAAAAATATTCAAAGTTTGGTTTTTGAATATGCATATTTTAAATGGATCTACTCACAAGTATTGAATTATAAATATTTTAGTTCAAAGTATAAATTTCTAATTGAATGTTATCCTAAAACATGCATTTTAAAGTGGATTTTGTTCTGCCTTTTATGTCCAAAGCTGTATCACAAAGTTGGGCTTCAGGGTTTAGTGACCGTGGTCTAGAGAACAGATTTCCTGACGTTTCACCAGCAGCTGTGGCTGGCATCTTCAGAGGCAAGTGGTCTGTTATAGTCAGAAGTCAGGACACCTGGCTGTGAAGACAGGAATCCAGTCAGTCCCTGCTCAATTGCCCATGGTCTGCATAACAGACCACTTTTCCTCTGAAGATGCCAGCCACAGTTGCTGGTGAAACATCAGGAAATCTGTTCTCTAGACCATGGTCACTAAACCCTGAAGCCCAATGCTGCCCAAAAGATACCAGCCGTGAAAGCCTACACCAGTATACTGTATCACAAAATTTAGAGATTTGCAAAAACTAACTTGTAGTTATATTCTGATTGATATCTGGAAGGTGCAGATCGGGTCAGTACATTCAAAATAAGCAAATATTGCATACCTAAAGTACAGTGGACAGCATAGGATTAGTTATCCAGTACTATGACTCAACATAAGGCAGCTTTTGAATTTTAATTGCCAGAATAAGACGCTATATTGGGAAAGGAAAAATGGTGGCAATATGCAACAATGTGTGAGTTGACTTTTACTAATTCCAAAGGAATTTTCTTGGGTTTCCTTCTCATGGTACTCTGGAGAATCCAGCCTCCTACTAGTGCCCATTCTACTGAAGAACAGGATCAAATGCCAAGGTTTAATATGCAACACATTCTGGTAAAGAATTGGTGTTATTTCAAAGTAACCCATTATTGGTTTTTTATGTAGACAACCCAAGTCACTGAGAGACCAGCATACACTGGGGGTCACATGTTAAACAAATAGTATCTATTTGACTGGAATTTGGCTTTTTTTCCCAACAATCTGATGGGCAATTTGACTGAAGCCTTGGTTGCTCCCTGGAATGGATATGTGGTGAGGGCCTTGGACTGGATCATCCTATGTGGAGTCTCACTGAGTGTTGATCCCAAGGTGCTCCTTGGTTCTCTGAGGAACTTCAGGAGATGAAACTCTGAGAGTCTAGAGCACCATTGGAGGAAAATGAAGAATGAATCCCACCAAGTATGAATAAGATCCCATTTTAGGGACTACATCATGGTGGTAAAGCAGCAAAACATAAAAGCATAATTGCAACATAGTTACATTTATACTCTTATCACATTCATAGATAGCCACCCAGTGGATCTTTTTAAAGTGACTCATTAGTTGCTGGGGAGGGACAAACCAGAGGGCCATCTTCAAGGCTACTATGAGAAATATTCTGGGCACCTGGCAGATAAAATTGCTCAGATTCACTTGGAGTTGGATTCCAACTGGGCAAATTCTGATAAGGTGACAGACACAAGGCCTTGTGTGGTTAGCTGTGATCCACCTCTTCAAGAAGTCATTGCTGGACCCAAAAGCACCGGACAATTTCAGTCCAGCCTCCAATCTCCCCTTCTTAGAGAAGGTTACTAAGAAGGTAGTTAGGCTACGACTTCAACGGATTCTTGAGGAAAATGATTTATTTAGATTCTTTCCAGTCAGGTTTCAGACCAGAACACAATACTGAGACAGCATGCTTGTTCATAATCTCTGGGATAGGAGGAGTGCAACCATTCTGATTGTCCTTGATCTCTTAGTTGCTTTCAATTCTATTGACCATGGTATCCTTCTGAACTGCCTATGGAGATCAGGAATGCAAGTTTCTGTTAATGTAGTTTACAATAAAGTAGAATTAGCTCATCTGGTCGTGATTCCTGTCTGGTCTATCTAATAAGGCTGGCAGCAATCTTGCAAGTCTGAAACTACAATTTCCCCCCTCATCTCCTTTACAGCCCAAGAAACTAGGGAGGGTCTCTTTTAAGTCTCTTGCCCTGCCCACTATCCAGCTACGGGCCATGCTGTCTCTTACCTGACTATTCCCTTGGTAGCATCTCTTGGCCCTTTCTCCCAAGGTCTTTCCCAGATACCATTACACCAGCTGACACTGTTTCATTGAAAAGATGGATCTCTGCCAATCTCTTTCATTGAAAGCATGCCTACTGTGCCACATCTGGTGGGATGGGTGGAAACCATTGGGAATAGATGGTCCTGCAAGAAACCTGGCCTCAAGCCATGGAGAGCTTTAGAGCTTTAATTGCACCCAGAAGCCTAGCTGACCAGCTGAAGCTTCTGAGTTCTCTTCAAGGGCAAGCCCATTGTCCCACTGGGAGGTAACTAAGCTATGAGTGACTTTGCCTCCTGATCTAGGAACAAGTGCAACTGGCGCACAAGACATATTTGTGCAAAGACTCTCCTGGCCACTGCTGCCACTTGCTCTTTGAGCAGAAACCATGAGTCTAGAAGGACATCAGATTGCACACCAATTCTGCCTGGGGGAGTGTGACAATGGAAAATCACTAGATTAAGGGACCCCTAAAAACCACAGCCACTCAATCTTGTCAGGGTTGAGCAGAAACTGATTCTGACCGATCCAGACCTAGAAGTATCTCCAGGTGCTGGGAAAGCACCTTGGTGGTATATCCCTGGATGGCCTGGGGCAAATGAATATAACGATACTTGATCTTGTGCTGATGGATTATCTCACCCAGTGGTTTCATGTAGATGTTAAATAGGAGCAAGGATAGTGTAGCACTGTAGCACTCTGCAAAGCAGAGGCCTACAGCCAGATCTATCCCTCTCTATCGACACTGACTGGAACTAGCCTTGGAGAAAGGAAGAGAACTACTGAAGAACAGTGCTTCCCCCACTCCCAACCCCCTCAGCCAGCCGAGACTAATGACTAATGGCATTGAAAGCTGTCAAGAGATCAAGGATGACCACAATGGATGCATTACTCCCATCCCAGGCCCATAAGAGGTTATGTAGAAGTGTGATTAATGCCATCTTGGTTCCATAACTGAGACTGAAATCCAGCTACAATGGGTCCAGATAATCTGCTTCCTCCAGAACCCTATGGACCTTACCCAAAAAGGTAAGGCTGGAGACTGGACAGAAATTGTTCAGTTCTATTGGGTCAAGCAATGGCCTCTTGAGGAGGCCCAATTTGGGGATCTTCCTTGACTCCTAGATTCTGTTCAAGGAGCAGGTGGAAGCTGTGGCCAGGAAGATTTTCACACAAATTCTTCTAATGTGCCAATCACACCCATACCTGGAATGGCAACCTTTTGGACAGGCACTTGTGCTTTAGTCACCTCACATGTGGATTATTGCAATACACACTACATGGGGCCACCCTTGAAAAACATTCAGAAACTGCAGAATGGTCCAAAATGGCAAGGTCAGTTATGGCATGCTAATGTAACACTGTTTTTTGAACTGCACTAGTTACCAGTAGGCTTCCAAGTGCAATCCAAGAAGATAACCTATAAAATCCTTCATCACACGGAGCCTGGTTATATAAGGGACTGTCTATACTCTGTAGCTTCTGCCCATCCTGTATAATTGGGCAGAATTGGCATACTCCAGGTCCCATTGATTAAACAACATTACCTTTTGGGACCCAGGAAATGGGGTTTTTTGGTTGTAGCATCTGCCCAGCTGCCAGAGATTCATGTTGTCCTCACCAGGACCTTATTTAATGAGCCCTTAAAACCTGGCTCTTCCCCAGGCTTTGGGCTAGAATAGGTAGTGGGCTCTTTGTCTGGTAAACATTTGTCAGAGACAAAAATTTCTTTGCATACTTGTTGTTCTTTTGTATCATGCTAAATTGTTTTAATTTTGTATGTCCCATAGAGATGTAATGGAGTCAGATGGGCTAATAAATTTAATAACAAATAATTAAATAAGTCCCAAGTGAAGATTCTGAAGGAGAAAAAAGGCAATTCTAAATTATTTCTGAGCAGATGTGGCTTAATCAGTTACAATTGCCCTAAACTAACTGGAATGAGGCAGCTTTATTTCTGAAGCACACATTCCCCAAGGGAGACACTCTTTTGTGAGTTTCTTCTATCCATCCATGGTAGGCTCCTGGAAGTCAGTGAAGCTTGCCATTAGCAATCAAGAGGTTGGTTTAACTATAAAAGTCAGTTGTCCATGATAATCCAGTGTGTATTTGTCTAAGTTGAATTCTGAGTATGGAGAACTTTCAACACTCTAGTAAGGATGGAAGAGAATTTTACTTGATTCCCATTTTAATACAGAACAATCTAATTCACACTTCATTAACTAATATATGAATCAGAATGTAATTATACAGTTTTCTCACTCCTCTGAATCTTGCAAAACATTTCTTCAATCAAAACATGTGTACATTAGGGAACATTGTGTACAAAACTGCATAGTAGGAAATTTGCATATATTAAGAAAGATGCATATAATATTATAAAAATGATTGTGTGGATTTAGGAAAAAATATTCTGATGTAGAAATGAGTTGGTATGAAGTTGTACTTTCATTTTGTTAAAGTAAGAAAAAATGAGATAGATTCATGCAATCCTACAGTCTCATCATTTTATGAGAGATTACACCAGCCCTTTTATGTAACTGTACCCTTCTGACTTTAGGGAACCACTCTGGGCCTTTGTAGAAACCACCATTTCAGTTTTTTCCCAAATCAGAACTCCAATTTCAGAAAAGGGCAGGAAGTAGATCTACAGATCTTCTGGATGCTTAATAGCTCCTAAACTGGCAAATTCTACCTGGAAGCTCACATACATTAATTCTGTTGATTTGGTGACAATAACAAAGAGAAAAATGATGATGAGGATGATGAGGATGAGGGTGATGATGGCGACGATGACTTTTGGAAAGGAGAGAAGATGAAAATGCCCTTCCTCCATCACTTTCATCCTGACAGCAGAATTTTTTCAGGGTTTGGAAAGAATATTGGATTTCTCAGAAGTTCTAGTGTCATAGCTCTGCTACAGGTATGATGCATGATGGCCATATGTTGTATTCCAGATCAACACTGAGAAATTAAGAGGTTGTATTCATTTTGAAATACAATACAAAACATTTCTAATGTTTATGAAGGGCTGAATAACTCAGTAATAAATATTAACAATAAATGATATTTCATTGTCTTTCTAGCATTCTTTACTTTCATGTACAGTAATTTTTAGGCTAATAAATGTTAGCAATAGAATCAGACCTGGTTAACACTTGGATAGGGCTGTAGGCTAGCCCAGTGTTTCTCAACCTTGTCAACTTTAAGAGGTATGGACTTCAACTCCCATGCTGGCTGCGGAATTCTGGGAGTTGAAGTCCATACTTCTTAAAGTTGACAAGGTTGGGAAACACTGGGCTAGACAGGAAAGTTTAAAAAAAAAATCTCAGAAGAAAACAATGACAATATATTTTCCACATGGTTGCCAAGAAAACCATACAGATGTGTAATTGAAGTTATGAAGTGTTGAGTTCACCCAAATGAGAGTTTTTCAAGTGGCTAGAAAAACTGAGTCAGAATTTCTATAGCAGCTTTTCCTAACCTTGTGACCATCAGTCTTGATCCATACATGCCTTGCTGAAAGAAAGACAGGAACTTTTTGCCAATTTCTCCCTTTCTCCCAACACTCACTCAGTGTTATGTATTACACCAGGGGTAGGCAGTGTGGTAGTAACAAATTCCTAGACGCTTTCTTGATGCTCATTTGGACTTTAAAAAGAATATTATTTAATTAAAAATAAATAAAGAGAAACCTGGCATGAGGGAAACATTGACTTCTAGCATTGTATTGATTTGTAGCAATGTTCTTGGGCCATATTTCCTATGGATAAAGAGAATCCTGGGGGTTGGGCTAACAACTAGTATGTCTTCTGTTAAATGCATATTTCCCCTGGTCATACCTATCATGGGAAACTATCATCTGAATGGTAACAAACCCAACACATGCTTTTAAAATTCCAAATATAACTTAGCCCCAAAAGATTCCTATACTTATTGTGCCCTTGGTCTAGAGCAGTGTTTCTCAACCTTGGCAACTTTAAGATGTGTGGACTTCAACTCCCAGAATTCCCCAGCCAGCCATGCCTGGGGTTGAGAAGTTGCCAAGGTTGAGAAACACTGCTCTAGAGCCTTTCTCCTGCCCTTCAATTGTCTGAATCAGAATAGCTGCTGATATAGGCATCTGAAGGAGAAGGCATTTTGTGATTTTTTTTCCTATGATCCCACAATAGAAAAGCTTTTGTGGTAGGAATGTTCTGTGTACTGGCAAATTCTACATCCAACTCCATCTTTCATAATGTTACATTATAATATGTTTAAAGAGCTTGCCTGGATCAGAACAGAGATCCATCTAATCCATCATCCTTTTCCACAGTCAACACAGTGCAGCCTAGTTGTGTGTCTTTAAGGGAAGCAGTTGGGATTTATTTTGGAATTTTCCCCAAACATAGAACAATTGTAGAAGTGTCCACTAGTTTTTTTTTTCTAATTAATTATATAAAAACTCAAAAAATATGAGCATAAAACAATTATGAGGTTTGTGTATGATTCTTCATACCCGTAGGACAAAAGGAAACCTAACTGTAACATGCACGGATCTATAAATCCAAGTGATTTTAGCCATTCCTTAACTGTGGAGCTGGATTAGAAAATCACTTGATTTTCTAATTTTTTTACTTCAAAGCATTTATAAATCTCGTGAAATAGCACAGACCCCAGTACTGATATTTGAAGGAACCAGAATTTGTTCACATCAATATTGATTTTTCTATTGATTCTCAGACAAATTATCTTTTGTCAATAATGACTTTACTTCAGAGCTTTGATGGGGGACATTCTCATAGGTCTCTTAGAAACCTAAACGTTCAGTTATTCATGCTCACAAAATAGTTCTCTTTATGTGAAGCAAAGCTGTTAGGTTATCAGCAAGGCTTGTCCTTCTATGGGTTGATCAGTTTTAGTTTTTACTATTGCATTCCACCTGTTAATATTGATAACAGATTATCCAGGCTGACACATCTGTAATTTCCCATGTTTTTCCTTGGTTCATTTTAAAATATAGGCTAACTTTCATATGGTCATGGAGAACTTAATGAGATGTCCTTCACTGTGCCCATGAAAGAAATCACAAGAATGTGTAAGGATTTATAGAAGTAAAACCTCCTCTGAATGTCAAAGATGTGTTTCATGAATATGGAAGGCAATTTGCAGTGAATATGGAAAAGACAAGGAAGTGATGATAGGTTGTGGGCGTGGGAGGTCTAACATTAACTGGTGTTAATCTTTCTGCTGTTTTGACCTTACTACAACATGATCCATGGGACAGTTAGATCTGACTACTTTTGCACAAAGCTGTTACTCATTTCTATCCACAGATGTTTGCCCTGGGGTCTTGTTTACTACTCTATAGAATTATGAAAAGACTCTCACCATTGTAGTTGACACTCACAGCTGACATGTATGTCAGTAGTCTGGCATAGCATTGTGTCTAATTTTTCTTTTGTTCCCCTTGTTTAATGTTCTGAAGAATTATACTCAAAGGAAGTTCTCAATCATTTTTTTCCTTACCATTACCAGCTACAAGTTCCACCTCTACCTGCTAGAACCACTAATTTAATTTCTTTTAAAAATATAGACCTGGAATATGGATTGGCATATTCCAGATGTAAAGTGGATAAACATCTCATTTTCAAGACTGTCTCTTAAGACAGAGTAATTTAGAGTCACTTCCTTATTAACATGAAATAATCTCCATAATAAATATATTTAACTTCTAGATTAACAAAATTATATGTATAACAACAAGATAGCTGACAGGCCATAATATATTGGAAATATACCTTGCAACATTCCATAACTGCCTTCACTTTACATGTTCCTAATATTGCACCATCATTGTGAACTCTATTGGAGATGAAGGATGAGGAGGAAGTACTGGGTGATATAGCAAATGAAAGGCTAGCCCAGGACAGTTAACTTGTTCAAGGAAGAGCAATGTCAAGGCACATGGACACCACAGTCAGCTATTATTTGGGCAAACAAAGAAAATGCTAAAGTAGCTCTCTGATTTGAGGCAGTAAAAACAAACACAACCTTAACAATTTTGCAGGCAGTCCCTCAAAACTTCCTCTGGTAGAGCCAGTCCTGGATTTGACTGCAAGAACAGCCAAGGAAAAGAAAGCAGATCTCAGCAGACCCACAAACTATCTACCTCTATTGCTGTTGGAGACTTAAGACTGCATCAAGATGAAAGTATTTCTGCCACAGGGAAAATTAGAATCAGTCATTTCAGAATGTGAAAAACTATCTCTGCAGCTACCAGAAGCCCTCCAGAATCATAGGAGCCCCCTCATCACTGTTTCTCTTGGAACCTTTAAGACTGAGTGTGGTGCTCTTGGGCATCAATGTGACCACGGACACCTACTTCAGTGTCTACTAGGGCCCCTTCTCCACTTCTCTTGATTTTCTAATAAATACTTTCATCTGAGAAAAAAGAAAAAAGAAATGAGCAGGCTGCAAAACAAAATGGCAGCCTCTGGTACTATCTCTATTTACAATAATGAAAGTTGTTCTACTACTGTTTCATTGCATTCCTAGAAGATAAAAATGGTAGATGGATGCACTCAGTGCCTTGTTTGGAAGTTGGCTATCTACCAAAAATAATTGGAAGGTGATAGGGAGCACCCTGGGGAACTGGAGAGGATGGGAAAGACTAGTCTCACAAGTTTGCCTTTTCATAAACAGTTTGCTGATGGCAAAAGTCCAGTTACAGGTAGTCCTCACTTAATGACCATTCACTTAACAACAGTTCAAAGTTATGGCAGCCACAGAAAAAGTGCTTTATGACCTATGTACCAGCACGTACAACTGTTGCAAACCATCCCACCCATGGTCACGTGATCGTGATTTGTAATCTTTTTACATTGGTCATAAAGTGAATCACCACCATTGTTAAGTGAATCACATGGTTGTTAAGCAAATTCTGGCAAAAAAAAGTCCATAGAGGAAGCTGGATTCACTTAATGACCACATTATTAACTTTACGACTGTCATAGAAATGGTTGTAAAATTGGGTCCAGCCAAAGGAGTCAAAGTAGCCCATTATGGCCCAATCACCAGCACCTGCTAAACCTGTTCAAATGTATGATGAAGAGCTAGCAGCCAAGATCAGAAACAGGAAAGATGGGAACAAAGATCTTACAGGTGGGGCTTGTATGCTGTTATATATGTAGGTGAATCCCTGCATGATGTTATTCCCAAGGCAGCATAGGAACATTAAAAAGATAAGAAGAAACTTTCAGGATCAAAGCAAAACTAAGTGCCTGCATACTAATTTGTGAATCATAGATGTTGAGCTTTTTAGAAGCACTTTGTTGGCTACTAATATTAAGCCTTAGGCTTGATTCAGGAGAACCCTTTTTACACTACATTCTGGGGCAATAAATTTAGTGCATCAATTGCCTATGTGGAGAAACATTCTTCCTCCCTCCTCCCCACTTTTCTGTCTTTCTACCCTGTCCTTAGATTCTGCCATCAATGTTCAAATGTATACCTAGAGAAAAATGAGTTGATCGTTCTTTATTCTTGCAACTGGGAGCCTGGGCTGAAAGGAACACTGCTGTTTGCTCCTTTATACAGAAGTTACCTACATCTGCCTCTTCACATTTTATTTTTATTTATTGCTTGAGGTTAAATTTTAATGCATGCAGGACAATCAAGTTGGTTAGGGTCAGCCAACTAAAATCTGTAGCACAAGCATCAGAGTCCACAGCAAACATTGTTATATATGTGCAATGACACTATTATGCAAATGTAGACTTTGTATACTTGTATCTCAATGTCTGAAGCAAGGATGTGAAATGCAGCTTTGTAGTCACACTTGTCATCATGGGCCTCCTCCCTTGAACCCATGTACATGAGGGCTCCATAAGCACAATTTAGCTAATAAAGTGGATTAAACATTTCTAGGACAGAGATGCACGAAGGCTTTCTAACCGGGAATGGAATTGAAAGAAGACTCCTATTTTAAAGGACAGGTGCTACTGGACATAGTTGCAGAGGTCACTGTCTTGGTTCCCAGTATATAACTAAAGATACTACTATTAGGTTCATACACTGGTTTCTTTTCAGATTGTATACTTCTTTTGCTTTACCTATTAGAAAACAAAATTTCATTGCTGTGCTCCATCTGTAAAATGAGTAAAATGTTTCTAAATTATCTTTGAACTTTTATTCATTTTTCAAGTGTGCCTTTCTGAGATAACACATGTCAGATGTGTTAAGGATTGAAATGTAATTGGCTCTGCATATAGAGTTCTTATTTTGTCCTTGAAGTACATTGTGCTAATCTGGATTATAATAGACTGATATCAATGACTTCATATCATAAATTTCTGCTAATGTTCTGCTTGATTTTGAATTCCCTACCCGCTTCCCATCTGACTTGTTATTTTTTTTACTGCCCCCAACATTTTTCCATTATGGAGATGCAGTTCCTAAATTCACCCTGATCTTTCATAATACTTAGTGGCTATTTTGTATGAAGAATTTTTTGTTTTTCCAAACAGGTACAGAACCTCCTCTGCCAACTGCAGATGCACAGATGAAGAGAAACAAAGCAACCAATAGTTCAGGAAATGAGGGCTAGAAGTTTCAGTGTTGAGCTTCTAAAGATGATGGCTGCAATATTTAGACTGAATAAAATATCTCTGTGGGGGAGAAAAAAAGATGTCTGAAAAATGTTCCATTTCTTGAAAAACTCAACCATTGCTAAATTAACACTACTACTTCCCCTTCCCAAGTCTTTTAAAAACTGAATTGTTGAAGGAAAAAAAAAAAATAAATCTAGAAATGGCATCCAAAATAGCGTTTTTTTAAAAAAAGTGAGCAGGGCATTTGCAGCACTAAAGCAGAATGTTAATTGAAATCCAACTGTGCCAACAGGAACATTGGAAAAAGACCAGTCAGGATTAGACTAATTAAGATGTCTGTGAAAGAAAAAGGGGAGGGAAGCTACCCCGAACAGGTTGAATGGTTTTAAGGGGAAACTTAACAGCTATGATAACATGAGGAACATTTTAACAATTTGTCCAAGCCACAACAGTACAACTCAGTGAAGATGCAGATAAAGAAAGCATTGTAAAAATTGTATTTTGAAAAAGTGATTGATGGAAAATTGACTTTCTTTAAGCCAGGCATTGACATATCTATGGTGATATATTTAGGCTTGTGTGTCTGTTTGCATGAAGTTGCATCAAGGCTGCCTAAGCCAAGCCAAACCAAAGTAACTCTTCTGCTCTATATACTACGATGTAGGATTTTGGTTGAGCTTTCTGCAGCGGGATTAATTATCTGCAAATGTAGGATTGGAATCCTGGATTTGGTCTGGAATGGAAGCATTTGTGGGGGGCACCCAGGCTAGAACACCCAGATGGCTGATAGATGGCAACCAAGAGTGAGCATTTTCTGTATTACTTTGCTGTCATCTAGTGGCTTTCCAGATATTTGCAGCCCAGATATAGTAGCCTGAGAGGAAAGGATTCAGGATTCACTGCTCATGTGTTGGAAATCTGTGTGCGTTCAGAAAGAATTTTGAAGTTGCTTCTGAGAACTTTGAAGAAAGAGTGGTGAAATCTCAAAGAATTATGCCAATTGTTCTCTGTTCTAACTTCTCCCTCCCTGCTGTGGCTTTCAGAAATGGCATGAAAGCTCGGCTCCTTGCTTGTGCGCTCACCCACAATATGATTCAGCTAAATATCATTATTTATTAACTATATTTATAACCTACCCAATCCTGAAGGACTTTAGGTAGTTATTTTATAGAGGACATGGGGAAACAGTCCTATCTTTTTCATAAGAGGAATTTTCACATGGCCCTACCTGTGCACAAACCCAAACCTTCTGAAGCACATCATGGCCACATATTGCTGCCAGCTTGTGAAGCATTATCTATGCACTCATGATTTATGTGGGCAGAGCTGTACCCAAAACTGTTTCCCACAGCAGAAAACTACAGATATACCAGGAAAAACATTGCTGTTCTTGGAACCTTCCCCATAAACTTATTGCCGATCAGTTTTTCAAAACATTTCATGCTTTTTCAAAAACAATTTGGATTGTTTAAGCTGCTCACTGTCAATATAGCCAATGAAAATATCTCTTGACCGTGTAATTCAGGCCTGTGTGTCTGAAGTTCCTAAAGTATTAATATCATTAGAAAAAGTTGTTGGTCCCTAAACCTTAAATTCAGGTATATTTACAACTGAGAAGCTGAATTAAGATAGATATGGGCAGTTTATAGGTAATGATTATTGGAATATCCTGTTTTAACAAATCAATGGGCCAAGGTTTTAACAAATATTAAATTAGACCTTAAAATGAGATTACTTCAGCAAAAGATTCTGTCAAGCTCTCAGCAGTCCATTTCATCAGAAAGCAAGATTCTCCCAGGGTTCTTTTTAATAAGTTTTACTGAAAGAAAAATTTGCAGTTGCTAAGATTTAAAAGAATGTGCAGAAATCTCAGCAACTGGATAGCTTTCACTTTTAGAACTTAATTTATCTCCTAATTTGTGAAGGTAGAGACTTTTTCAGTGTTTTACTAACCCTCGGTGCATAATTGGTGAGGAGGACATTCTCTTAACTGATGAGAGGAATGTCCAAGTGGCCAGACTGTAAGTCTTAAATGATGAGCCTCCTGGCTCCTCCAGACAAAATGGAATTGAGTTCTAATAGTGACCCAGCTCTGCCAGTTGGGGGTCACCAATAGGAGGAGGTCATTGCTCTGCCTGGACAAGCCAGCAGCTGCACCACTGAGCGTTCTGTCCCTTCAATGACTCAGGTTCTTGTGGAGCTTAGCTGGAAGGCAGGCACTTCCCAGAAGGGATGTCAGAGGCCAGAGGGAAGTGACAGCCTGGTAAGGCACTCAGCAGCTTCCAAACTTTCTTCTGCAAGACCAGTCTCCAGAGTCTTCCCAGTCCACTATAACTGTGGATTGCTCACAGCCCCCATAATCCTGTTTCAGGCCCTAGTGCTACTGCTGACCTGGACCCCAGCTCTGCAATGTGCATACCTGCCTCCTTCTGGCCCTGCAACCTGTATACACCCCTGTATTCCCTTTGTGGACTAGCCACTTGGCTGACTGGGCTTAATTCTCAACTACCCTCCAGGCTCAATCCCAACAGCTCACATGCTTGTTCCTTATGGCTCTCCTCTCCTTCTTCCAGGGACAGCATCTTATCTTCTAGGACAGTCAGCAAGTTGGTCAGGAGCTAGTTAGGGCTCTTCCCCAGTTTTATGGTCCTTAAGGTCCTTAGCAAGAGATGTTTAGCATGAACCCAGGGCAGAAACAATTGGGTGGCAAGGGAGGGGCACAGAGCAGGCTGAAAACTGAGGGGGGAAGCAGGAGCATCTTTTTAAAGATCCCAACCTATGTTGGATTCCTCCCAGGGTAGAACGGCTGTAGTCAGGAAGCTCTGACCCCATGTAGGGTGATGAGAAAGCATTTCCATTCAACAAAAGTTGTTTTATTGCATGAGCTTCTCCTGTGGTCCATCTGAGCTTCCCTGAACTGGGCTTCCTCTCCAACCTATTTTTCTCAGAATCCATGCCACCCAGGGTGCACGCACTCTTATCAGTCAGGCAATGCTCTTCCAGGCCTACTTCTTGGGAACAGGGCAGCCAACAGCTCCTTGCAGCATTTCTAGAGCCTTGCGAGAATTTGGATCCACTCTTCCTGGACAAACCAGCAGTGAAACTCAGACCTGACAGGCCCTGACTTTGCCTGAGCAAAGGGGCTGAAGAATGGGATAAGGAATTAATTCAGTGCTAAACTGCCTGCTGGCACACTCACCATTGCTGAAAGGGAGATCATTACTTTTATTCATGGGAGTTCACAGATATTTATTTATCATTATAGGGGGTCACAGTTCCACAGAGTTTGAGAATCCCTGAAGAGAAATCCTTTTATTATCAGTTGACATGGCCTTCAAATAGATGGGACTCTTCCTTGGGGCTATTATAGGAAAGTAATTTTTATGCTGAAAGCCTAGGCAGCCTGTTTGTTAACAATGTAAATATAATCCAGATTCTATTTGACATAATCCCAGTACTGTAACTTGTTATGTTTTTAATTCACCAACATACATATAAGGTACTGTGAAGCAAATAATAGGGGCACATTTTCAATCTGGAGTTGGCCATATATACAGAATCTTTGTACCACATAGATTTGATGGTATCTCCCATCAATTACTACTATTGGCATAACTTGAAATCTAAGGTATGTGAAGGCTTCAAATAAGTTATATAAAATTGTATCATAACTTATGTAACAAATTTTCTGATGACCCATTTCCAACCTACTGTACCATGAAGGAAATTTAGATTCAGTAATGGTTTGCCTGTCAATCCTAGAATCATGACCTAAAAATCCAGTCTTGATTGTCTGAGCATGCCTTATGATACATCCTGATCAAGTAATTTTTTCTGCACATATGTAAGTGATATGATACAAAATAAACAATAAAGTGTGTGAAGGTGCTTTAATTAGGTTGGAGTCTAATTACAGTGTTCTCCTTAATTCTGTAATGTTTCCAGCTTTCTGGGCATATTGAGGGCCATTTACATTATACAAATTTCTACCTTCCAAGTCAGCATAGTTAATTGTCAATTTCAAGTACAGTCTCCAAGGTTCAGGAATACACACACACACACACACACACACATGTATATCTGAAGCAATCCTGTGGATCTGTTCAGTTTTGTTGCTATAACACTTTTGGTTTTTTTGGTTGAATTGAATTCTTTGTTTTTAACTTGCCTACCACCCAGAGTTTCTTGGATAGATGGGCAGCTGCATAAATTGGATGGATGGATAGATGGATAGATGATAGAAAGAGAGAGAGAGAGAGAGAGAGAGAGAGACAGACAGACACACAGACAGACAGACACACAGACAGACAGACATATACAGGTACACATACACATATACATATTTGAAAGTTTTTACATGCATAAAAGATAAATGTAAAGAAAGAATAGAAAGAAAAGATACAAGAAATAAGAAAAATATAAAAAAGAAAAATAGTGCGAAAAACAAAGCGAAGGAAGGAAGGAAGGAAGGAAGGAAGGAAGGAAGGAAGGAGGGAGGGAGGGAGGGAGGGAGGGAGGGAGGGAGGGAAGGAAGGAAGGAAGGAAGGAAGGAAGGAAGGAAGGAAGGAAGGAAGGAAGGAAGGAAAAGAACTAATTAAGGAAACAAGAATTGGGAAAAGCAACTTCTGACCTTCTTTTCAACAATTATAAACAAGCTCATTACCCCTCGTCCCTCTTTAACACTACAAAAATTCCTTCAGCCCCTTATTTAATCCTTTTTCAATCATCAAATCCATAAATTATCACTTCATTTTTTTTCCATTTTCAGCAGAAAGTTCATAAAAGGTTTCCAGTCTTTTATAAAAGTACTTGTTTTATCACTGACCAAACAGGTCAGTTTGGCCATTTCCACCAGTTGTGACGTCTTTACCAACCATTCCTCCATTGTGGGAATTTCAGTGTTTCTCAATTGCTGTGCATATAATAATCTTGCTGCAACCTCCATATATAAAATCAGTCTTCCATGAGTCTTTTCTAATTGACTATCCATAAGTCCCAATTAAAAAAAAAATCTGGCTTTTTCTCAGTGTTAATCTTTAACATTCTTTGTACCATTGTATGTATTTGTATCCAGAATTTGTTAGCTTTTTCATAAGTCCATTGGTAAAATGACCCTTCCTGTTTTTCACATTTCCAACATTGATTTGATTTATACATCTTTGATAGTTTCTCTGGAGTCATATGCCAATCAGACATAATTTTATAAAAAAATATTTATTTTTATTTTATTTATTTATATTTCAGATTTGGACACTGCCCATCTTATGAGGAAGTGACTCTGGGTGGTTATTATCTCTTAAATTGTAACACAATGTGAATTTCATCCCATTTAACCATATTCTCTCCCATTTGTCCATCTATATCTTATAACCAAAATTCATGGCCCATTTTATCATGCAATCCTTAACCTGTTCCTTTTCCATTTCAAATCTTAGCAAAAATGTATACATTTTTACAATCACATGTCCATCATTTGCACATAATTCAGTTTCAAATTCCATCTTATGTCGTTCAATTCCAGTTACCTTTTTGTCTATGTTAATTTTTTCTCTTAGTTGTGCATATCAAAACCATTGGAAACTAAATTCCTCTTCAGGCAATTATTCTGTTAACTTTCTTTCTTTCTTTCTTTCTTTCTTTCTTTCTTTCTTTCTTTCTTTCTTTCTTTCTTTCTTTCTTTCTTTCTTATTTATTTAATTTTTCGATTGCCCATCTCCCCCCAATGGGGGAACTCTGGGCGATTCACAACAAACATTAAAACATAAAATATATAAACACATAAAATCTTAATTTAAAACATTACTAAAAAGAAGAAGAAGAGACCAAGAGGATGAAAAATCTGAGGCTGAAGGCAGAAGGCCTCTATGGGGCTAGCCATCCCCATGCTTGAGGTATTCCCACCCCATCTTAAGTTCTCCATCTTCCTGTACTAACAAATCTTGATATGTTAACAATTTCTTTTTGCTCTTTAGGTATTCAAGTGTCTTTCCAAGAACACACTGCTTTTTTTTTTTTTTGCAACAATCCAGATCCAATAGATTAAACATTCTTCAGACATACATAAATTCCAATTTTAGGAAAATAGTTCAACAACACATTGACATATTTAAATCTTTTTGTTGTTTAGTCGTTAAGTCGTGTCCGACTCTTCGTGACCCCATGAACCATATTGCGCCAGGCCTTCCTATCTTTCACTGCCTCCCTCAGTTTGCTCAATTTCATGCTCATTGCTTCAGTGATGCTATCTAGCCATCTCATCCTCTGCCGTCCTCTTCTCCTTTTGCCTTCCATCTTTCCCAGCATCAGGGTCTTTTCCAAAGAGTCCTCTCTTCGCATTAGGTGACCAAAGTATCTGAGCTTGAGCTTCATTATCAATCCTTCCAATGAGCAATCAGAGTTGATTTCCTTTAAGATTGACTGGTTTGACCTCCTAGCAGTCCAGGGGACTCTTAAGAGTCTTCTCCAGCACCACAGTTCAAAGGCATCAATTCTTCGGCGTTCAGCCTTCTTTATGGTCCAGCTCTCACAGCCATACATTACTACTGGAAAAACCATAGCTTTGACTATGCGGATCTTTGTCGGCAAGGTGACGTCTCTGCTTTTTAATATGCTATCTAGGTTTGCCATAGCTTTCCTCCCAAGGAGCAAGCGTCTTTTAATTTCATGGCTGCAGTCTCCGTCTGCGGTGATCTTGGAGCCCAAATAAATGAAGTCTGTTACTGCTTCCATTTCTACCCCTTCTATTTGCCAGGGATTGATGGGTCCAGATGCCATGATCTTCGTTTTTTTAATGTTGAGTTTCAAGCCAGCTTTCGCACTCTCCTCTTTCACCCTCATCAAGAGGCTCTTTAGTTCTTCTTCACTTTCTGCCATTAGGGTGGTATCGTCTGCATATCTGAGGTTATTGATGTTTCTCCCTGCAATCTTAATTCCGGCTTGTGATTCTTCCAGCCTGGCATTTCTCATGATGTACTCTGCATATAGGTTAAATAAGCAGGGTGACAGGATACAGCCTTGTCGTACTCCTTTCCCTATTTTGAACCAATCGGTTGTTCCATGACCGGTTCTAACTGTTGCTTCTTGGCCCGCATACAGATTTCTCAGGAGACAGGTAAGGTGGTCTGGTATCCCCATCTCTTTAAGAATTTGCCACAGTTTGTTGTGATCCACACAATCAAAGGCTTTTGCATAGTCAATGAAGCAGAAGTAGATGCTTTTCTGGAACTCTCGTGCTTTCTCCATGATCCAGCGAATGTTGGCAATTTGATCTCTAGTTCCTCTGCCTCTTCGAAACCCAGCTTGTACATCCGGTAGTTCTCGGTTCACGTACTGCTGAAGCCTAGCTTGTAGGATTTTGAGCATAACCTTGCTAGCATGTGAAATGAGTGCAATTGTGCGATAGTTTGAGCATTCTTTGGCATTGCCCTTCTTTGGAATTGGAACGTAAACTGACCTTTTCCAATCCCGTGGCCACTGTTGCGTTTTCCAAACTTGCTGGCATATTGAGTGCAGCACTTTAACAGCATCGTCTTTTAGTATTTTAAATAACTCAGCTGGAATACTGTCATCTCCACTAGCTTTGTTGTTAGCAATGCTTCCTAAGGCCCACTTGACTTCACTCTCTAGGATGTCTGGCTCAGGGTCAGTGACCACACCAGCATGGACATCAGGGACATTAAGATCTTTCTTGTATAGTTCTTCTGTGTATTCTTGCCACCTCTTCTTAATCTCTTCTGCTTCTGTTAGGTCCCTGCCTTTTTTGTCCTTTATCATGCCCATCTTTGCACTAAACGTTCCTTTGATATCTCCAATTTTCTTGAAGAGATCTCTAGTCTTCCCCATGCTATTGTTTTCTTCAATTTCTTTGCATTGTTCATTTAAGAAGGCCTTCTTATCTCTCCTTGCTATTCTCTGGAAATCTGCATTCAGTTGCTTATATCTTTCCCTTTCACCCTTGCTTTTCGCATTCCTTCTTTCCACAGCTATTTGTAAAGCCTCATCAGACAGCCATTTTGCTTTCTTGCATTTCTTTTTCTTTGGGATGGTTTTAGATGCTGCCTCTTGTACAATGTTACAGACCTCCGTCCATAGTTCTTCAGGCACTCTGTCTACCAAATCTAATCCTCTAAATCTATTCATCACCTTCATTGTGTACTCACATGGAATATGATCTAAGTCATACCTGAGTGGTCTAGTGGTTTTCCCTACATTCTTCAATTTAAGCCTAAATTTTGCAGTAAGAAGCTCATGATCTGAGCCACAGTCAGCTCCTGGTCTTGTTTTTGCCGTCTGTATAGAGCTTCTCCACCTTTGGCTGCAAAGTATGTAATCAATCTGGTTTCGGTATTGACCATCTGGTGATGTCCATGTGTAGAGTCGTCTCTTGTGTTGTTGGAAAAGAGTGTTTGCTATGACTAGCTTGTTCTCTTGACAGAACTCTATTAGCCTTTGCCCTGCTTCATTTTGTACTCCAAGGCCAAACTTGCCTGTTATTCCGATTACTCCTTGACTTCCTACTTTAGCATTCCAATCCCCTATGATGAAAAGGACATCTTTTTTTGGTGCTAGTTCTAGAAGGTGTTGTAGGTCTTCATAGAACCGGTCAACTTCAGCTTCTTCGGCATCAGTGGTTGGGGCATAGACTTGGATTACCGTGATGTTGAATGGTTTTCCTTGGATACGCACTGAGATCATTCTGTCGTTTTTGAGGTTGTACCCCATTACTGCCTTTCCCACTCTCTTATTGACTATGAGTGCAACTCCATTTCTTCTAAGGGTTTCTTGCCCACAGTAGTAGATATAGTGGTCACCTGAATTAAATTCACCCATTCCCGTCCATTTCAATTCGCTGATTCCCAAGATGTCGACGTTCAATCTTGTCATCTCATGTTTGACCACATCCAGCTTGCCTTGGTTCATGGATCTTACATTCCACGTACCTATACAATATTGTTCTTTACAGCATCGGACCTTCTTTTCGCTTCCAGATACATCCACAGCTGAACGTCCTTTCGGCTTTGGCCCAGCCGCTTCACTCTTTCTGGAGCTACTTGGAATTGCCCTCCGCTCTTCCCCAGTAGCATATTGGACACCTTCCGACCTGAGGGGCTCATCTTCCGGCGTCATATCTTTTAGCCTTTTAACATTGTCCATGGGGTTTTCTTGGCAAGGATACTGGAGTGGGTTGCCATTTCCTTCTCCAGTGGACCACATTTTGTCAGAACTCTCTGTCATGACCTGTCCGTCTTGGGTGGCCCTGCACGGTATAGCTCATGGCTTCACTGAGTTACACAAGCCCCTTCGCCACGACAAGGCAGTGATCCATGAAGGGGATTTAAATCTTAGCTCTCTTATTAATTGTTATTAATGATATTGAGTAAATTCAACCAACACATACACACAAGCCTTATTAAACATCACTGAAGTGTCAAATAATCCTGAACAAGACTTTTGGATGAATCAGTTATATCTTAAAGTCAAGAAATTATTTTTTAAAATATGAGACCACTAATGTGTTAGAACTGAATACCCTAATTCTTTATATGAGATGTACTGTAAATCCTCAATATTTATTCAATTATCAATATTTATCCTCATAAGATTTTTCAGTGGCCTATATTGATTTAGTTTCTAAAAAAATCTAATATATTCAAAATTGTAGGATTTCAGAAGGATTCCAATGAATTAGATCCAAATTGGGAACATAATAAATGTCTTAATTTAATATATATCCATTCAATTGTTTTAGGAAGGTTAAATTATTTTATAATCAAAAGTCTTGAAAGTGCAGTTAGCAAAATGTTCATCTAATATGTGAACCCCATTTTAAACCTAGATTATCAAAAAGGAAGGAAGGAAGGAAGGAAGGAAGGAAGGAAGGAAGGAAGGAAGGAAGGAAGGAAGGAAGATTTAGTTTCTGTGTTTAAATAAGGTCATTTCTCATAAGAACAAGACACAAATTTAAATCTCTTTTCCAATAACATCCAAATATGTCTTGCTGCCTTTAATGCTAAGAACACACCTAGATTCTGATGATTTGCCAAGTACTTGTCAGGAGTTCAAAGGATTCAAATAATAATGCTCTAGTTATACTCAAAATGGTACATATAAAAACTCATTAATATGTATGCCCAAAGATGCAATTAATAGTCTGGAAAATTAAACCTCTCATTTTCATCTGGGAGTTGCAATTTATAAACAGAGAATCTTGGAGTCTGGCTGTTCCATAAGCATTTGATCAATAACTTATTGATCTGTCTAAAGTATTTGAGTGAAATTAATGTGGGCATCCCTCTTAAAATATGTACCAATCATGAAATTAAATTCATATAAACCCATGTGTATTTTCAACCAACTATTAATATCATTATTAATTTGTGTTATAGATTTTTTAATATTTACATCTACTAACCGAAATATGTATCTTAAAATAATTATTCCCATATATTTAACATAATCCAGACAATCAACTTAGCCCCATTTCTACGTATTTACTTGGAACCTTATTACAGATCATGAGTATCTTAGATTTGTTCCAATTTACTGTATTTTCAGAAAATTTACCATATTCTTTACAATCTGCCACACACTTAAGCAGAACATTTTAATTATTGTTAATAAAACTCAAAATATAATCTGCATGCAATAACTTGTCTATCTACCTTGTAGGATTGACTATTAACAGTAACAAAACTAGCAGTCAAGAAATATACTGCAGACTAGGGTAGCAATTAAATCCCTGGAAAGATATTTAGATGCCAGGATGAAGGTCAGAATCAGGAAGCAATGGTTCTGTCTGTGACCCTCTACGGAAGCAAACGTTTGACTTCAAAGAAGTGGGGTAGAAAAAATATTGAGGCTTTTGAACTTTGGTGTTGGAGAATACCATGGATAGCAAGGAAAACAAAGAAATGGATCACAGAACAAATCAATCCAAAGTTTTCACTTAAGGCATACACATGATCAGGCTCGAATTATTGTATTTTGCATTCATTATGTAAAAGTCTGTCTCCCTTGGAAAGTTCATTATGGTGGAATGATGGAAAGAAAGAGAAGAAGATGATGACCAGTTGCAATGTGGGTGGTCTCGATTAGAGCAGAATTGGTGCACTGTTGGACGAAATGAAAGGCCAGGTTAGAAACAGATCATCCTGGAAAAGATCTATCTATTTGATCATTAAACGTCAACACTAGCCTGAATGCACAGAACCAATTAATCACGCAATAACTTTTTATTCAACAATTCCAGCCACCTGTACGTATATCCTGAATGCTGTATATTATCTGATATGTATTGTATATACAGGTGAAACTCAAAAAATTAGAATATCGTGCAAATGTTCATTTATGTCAGTATGGCAACTCAAAAGGTGAAACCAATATATGAGATAGACACATTACATGCAAAGCGAGATATGTCAAGCCTTACTTTGGTATAATTGTGATGATTATGGTGTATAGCTTATGAAAACATCAATAACACAAGGATTGGAAATAGAACAATATCGGACCTCTGCAAAGTATAAGCATGCATATGTACTCAGTACTTGGTTTGGGCCCCTTTTGCAGCAATGACTGCCGCAATGCGGCGTGGCATGGATGCTATCAGCCTGTGGCACTGCTGAGGTGTTATGGAAGACCAGGATGCTTCAATAGCGGCCTTCAGCTCCGCTGCATTATTCGGTCTCATGTCCCTCATCTTTCTCTTGGCAATGCCCCATAGATTCTCTATGGGGTTCAGGTCAGGCGAGTTTGCTGGCCAATCAAGCACAGTAATCCCATGGTTACTGAACCAGGTTTTGGTACTTTTGGCAGTGTGGGCAGGTGCCAAGTCCTGCTGGAAAATGAAGTCAGCATCCCCATAAAGCTCGTCTGTGGAAGGAAGCATGAAGTGCTCCAAAATCTCCTGGTAGACGGCTGCGTTGACCCTGGACTTAATGAAGCACAGTGGACCAACACCAGCAGATGACATGGCTCCCCAAATCAACACAGACTGTGGAAACTTCACACTGGACTTCAAGCATCGTGCATTGTGTGCCTCTCCATTCTTCCTCCAGACTCTGGGTCCTTGTTTCCCACATGAGATGCAAAAGTTGCTTTCATCAGAAAAGAGGACTTTGGACCACTGGGCAACAGACCACTTCTTTTTTTCTGTAGCCCAGGTAAGACACTCCTGACATTGTTTGTTGTTCTGGAGCAGCTTGAAAGAGGAATACGACATTTGAAGCCCATGTCCAGGATCCGTCTGTGTGTGGTGGCTCTTGGTGCACTAACTCCAGCCTCAGTCCACTCCTTGGGAAAGTCCCCAACACTTTTGAATGGCCTTTTCCTGACAATCCTCTCCAGGCTGCGGTCATCCCTGCTGCTTGTGCACCTTTTTCTACCACACTTTTCCCTTCCACATAACCTTCTATTGATGTGCTTTGATACAGCACTTTGGGAACATCCAACTTCTTTTGCAATTCCCTTTTGGGGCTTTCCCTCCTTATGGAGGGTGTCAATGATGGTTTTCTGCACAACTGTCAGGTCAGCAGTCTTTCCCATGCTTGTGATTCCTACTGAACCAGCCTGAGAGACCATTGAAAGGCTCAGGAACCCTTTGCAGGTGTTATGGATTCATTAGCTGATTAGAGTGGGACACTTTGAGCCTAGAATATTGAACCTTTTCACACTATTCTAATTTTCTGAGATTGTGAATTTGGGGTTTTCATAAGCTGTATGCCATAATCATCACAATTATGCCAAAGTAAGGCTTGACATATCTCGCTTTGCATGTAATGCGTCTATCTCATATATTGGTTTCACCTTTTGAGTTGCCATACTGACATAAATGAACATTTGCATGATATTCTAATTTTTCAAGTTTCACCTGTATTACTCCATCCTTCATCCAAGGAATTCAGCATGCATAAATAGTTCCTTCTTCTTTGTTATGCTCACAAAACCCCATGGAAGTAGATTAGACTGGAAAAACAGAACTAGCCCAATGAGGCCCTAGTTCATTAAACTGACTATCATTAACACAAACATATAGCTATGTTCTAAGCAGAAGACCAAGATGCCAAGAGTAGAGTCTTTGGGATTCAAATGAAATCCTGTGAATTCAAAGCATCTGTTCTACTATCTCTAAGCTGTGCTCTTTCCCAAAAATCATCTATCAGATTTCATGGCTAAGCAGGGATTTGAACTTAATTCTCTCTGTTGATGTACATATTCTGTTCATTGAAATATGATACATGGATTGATGGTTAGACAGACAGATAATTAAACCCATAAGTGTCTGAGTACTGACTGGAGGTATGTTACAAAATGCAGTAATTGCTACACTACTGCAAACTTTTTTTTTTAAAATATATTTTCATCATACACACTCTACCCTTCATAGCGAACATTTAAAGAAAACCAGCTGAAACAAAAAACACACCAAAAGTATACTTAACAACATGTTTAATTAATTTTTTTTTGTCCACGCTCAGTCATTACTGACCCTGCAGTGCCTGCCTGGACGAATCCTTGCAGTTTTCAAGGCAATTGTTTTTCGGAAGCGGTTTGCCAGAACCTCCTTCCTAGAGCAGAGCCCAGCTGGCGAGCGCAGGAGGCGGGATTTCCGTTGCTTCGCGCCCTTTTCGGGCGAGCGCGGTTTCGCGCTTACCGGCAACTGGTCCCGTCTCTCTGTGCAAGGCGCTGCCAGCATTTTTCCTCCCACCGGAGTGAGAGTCCCCATTTATCTACTCACGTGAGTTTTCGACCTGTTGGGTTGACAGGAGCTGGGGGGGGGGGGAACAGGAGCTCACCCTGTTAACGCGAAGGCTGGACTCGAACCGCCGAAGCGTCAGCCATTTCTGGCCGGCAACTTTCAGCGTCATTAAGCCGCTGCGCCACCACGTCCCCTTGTTTAATTAATAATGGCCCATAAAGTCTTGTTTCTGAACACTTTTTCCCTAATATAAATGTGTTTTGCTTAATTTCATGTAGAATTTATTTGCTTTCTGTCAAGGTTGAACAATCATCTATTGCAGGTGAAAGGTGAGTTTATCATTAAGCTAATAAACTGAACAGATAATTCCCAAAGTAACATAATTTCCCTTAAAATGTTTTGATAGGTAACTTCATATTTAATTGCAGAAAGTACTGTATGTATCTACAGACTCCTCTGTGTGTGTGTGTGATTAGAAAATTTGTTACACTTTTCAGTTATTTATTTTTCTGCATAGACCTTCTTGCTTAAAAACAAAATGATGGTGTTCATGTAAATAACAAGGCTATTTGGAACTAGGCCTGATTATTTAGGTTCAGATATTTTTTTGGGTTGCATATATTTAAAAAGAAATTAAAAAATAATAATAATGTGATATTGTTCAGGTTTAATGCAAAAATAGATTAACCTTTTTCTCCAAACCATTTTATCTTATTCTTGTGTGAGAGACGGAATGACAGTATAGAACTACTTATAGAACTATGAAAAGTACCAGCTTTTCTTAGGTAACTAATTAGCAAAACTTGGAATCAGAATTTTTACTGGGCAGCTTTACAGACCAATCTTATGAGGCTGTGGTTCTTTGGGTGCTATTTTGTGAAAAAAGTGTTTACTCCTGCTCTTGGATTTTCTTGACACTTACATAACTTTGCCACTATTCTTTACAAGAAATTTATGTGGGTTCTATTCCTATATAAGGGAAGTGTGAGTGATCAAATAATGCCAGTTTGGTCCTTGTTTCACTTGTCTATATACTACTAAAACTCTCATTGTGTTTATCTGTTTGTCTGTTTGTACTCTTAAGTTAGCCCAAATGGTGCATTATACTGCAACGATTTTTGAATCAAGGTACTTAAAATCTGCTAACTTAAAGAATGTATAAAAAATCTGGGACTGATTACTCCGGCGGGATTGAAATTTCCACAATGTTCAGACCAGTTTTATTTGCAAAGTTGTGGCCATTGCAGTGTCCCCGTAGTCACATGATCATGATTTCTGGTGCTCCTTGCCAGCTTCCCACAAGCAAAGTCAATGGGGAAGCCAGCAGGAAGTCAGAAGTCTCTCACGCTCCCACTGCTTTTTTGCCCACCCGTGGTCATTCCACTTATCTGTTTAGGTAAGTAAATACTGACTTAGTATTGAAGTTTGCCACGCTTCTTAGATAATCATGGGACCACCCAGCATTGGGGTAAAAAAATATGGTCAGCCTAAAATTTAATGTTCATTCTGGTCACTTCAGATCACACTACCTTTCTCTCAAAGGATGACCCAACAGGTCACAGGGTTGTCTAGTTTATTTAATAAAGTGCCAGTATAAAATAGGAATGCTCCTTGTTCAATCAGTTCAATTAAGCTGATAATGTGCCCTCTTGTGTGGGTAGAATCATGGAAAATGTCCATATGACATCATCACACAAATGATGTAAATTGCTGTGATGATGTACTTTTGTATTAAATTGATATTTATGAACAATAATTCGCTCCAATTAGTCTGTTACAATGAGGTTTTGCTGCACTTCATTAAACCACGAGGGCTGATTTGGGCCAGCCTTGCCATATGCACATCTCACAAACTTTGGCTCACATCATCACAATGAAGTGTTCACTGCACAGATTCTAGAGGCATGTCATGCCTTGCTCAAAAAATAAAAAATAAATTGTGAAATTGCTTCTTTGTAAAGAGGCATCGATGCTGATCAGTCTGGAAAAAAGTTACAACCACAGTCAGGGACTTAAATCCTCTCTGCACTGCATCCATAAAGTGTTCTTGTCCTGTGCTGATGCCAATTTAACTCTATCTCAGTCCTGTCTGGACCGAGACACTTTGGCAGTTGCTTATGAGGGGATTCAGTCCAGACAGGACACAATTTTAGCCCCCATTGGACAATCCGTCTACTATTGCGACCTCTCAGGTTTCCATTCCAGGAATACAACTGCCAATTGCAAGTATTATTAGACATACATACATTTATAAGTGTATAAAACTATATGTATAAACGGTGAAATTAAACGTATATATACAAAGTTAAAGCATCACAATGGACATATATGCAGGAACAGCAGTCAGCTTTAAAATAAAAACCTCTTTCTTCCTTTTCCCAGTTTTTCCTCAGGAAGATCTAATGCAGGTCTTTCTCACTGGCCTAGCAGGGGAACAATGCTTGCCTCAGAGGCAGACCAACCCTAGTTAAAAACCAATAAAAATGATTTTTTTTTAGTTACGATTTTTACTTTTACCCTGGACTCCCAGTCACTGGAAAAACAATGAAATCATGCACTCATGGACTTAGTTAAAATAATTTTTTTAAAAAAAAAAAAACTAGATGATTTGCCATCATCAAGGCAAATTTGCTTCAAAGCAAATCAAAGCATAAGTTCTTTGAATCAAATAATTCTACAGGAGAATATTAGGCCATCTGTCTATCAGCTGAAGCTGAAGCTCTTGTGAAACATGCAGCAAAACAATGAGCCCCAATATTCAAGCAAGTTTACAAGAGGTATTATGCAGTGGACAAATCGAAATCCAGAACTAAACCCCATAGAAATGTAGGGAAGCATTTGCAAATAAACATGGGGCAACCAGTTATGAAATCCAAGGGAGCAGGAAATCTGAAAAGGGACAAATTCTTTTTCCAGAGGACTGTAGAACATTCTGGTCTTTTGGATTCCTCCTCTAACTCAAGTTCTGCTTTCTCCTTTGCCAGAGGTTAGCTCCATACAAAAAACAAAACGGAGCACAATAAAACCTGAAGTATTTTGTCAAGGTCATATCTTCTTGAGTTTTGACAAGGAATTGAACGCATCCATTCTGATGTAAAGTAGGATCTTTCTTTCTGTCTCTTAAATCACTATTTTCTTGGCAAAGCTTTCTTTTATTTTGATCTTCTTTTGTTGCTTTCATCTCCCAACCCCCTTTGTAGGTCAAGGCAGACAAGTCAAACTAAATTAGGAAGCTCTGGAACTTGCAGACAAATGCAAAATGCAAGGGCAAGGAAAGTGCCAATGGAAAGAGGTCCAAGAAAGTTGGTTTAGCAAATGGGAGAGGGAATTTGTTAGCCTAAGAAAAACATATATACGAATCAAAGTGAGGATTTCATAATTACTGCACATTTCACCAAACCACTGCCTTCAAAGCCAGAAATTCCAGACTTGCTAGTTATAAACTTGTCAAGAAGTGTTAACTCTTTCAGTATGCCTTGAATAATTTTGAACTGAATGCTGTTTTGATTTTGAATTTTTCCCCTCCCACACTTTGGTCTCAACAACAACAATAAAGAAATCCTCATTCCAGGTAATTACTACCCTTCATTTCCCAGACTTACAGCTCCATAAGATGAGCTATTGTACTAAATAATTAGCACATGCCATTCAGAATATTATAAGAATTATATGCAACATCAAGCAGGAACTATACACTGACACATGGCCATATTTTATGTGAAATGTGCTAAACAGAAATTAAACGCTAGCAACAGGTGCATCAAAAACAAGTTATTAATTATGAGCAAAGTGCTGGGGGAGGGGTGCTAACCACAATATTTAACCATTAAGATAATAAAACATTTTAAAGAATGCTATTGTTTTAAACCATGACCGCCTCATAAGCATGCATACAAATCTAAAGCTTCATTGCCAGTTTGAGTTTGTGGTATGTACATACATGCATACATACATATATATAATTCATTAAGTAATTGCTGCAATTACTTTGCTAAAAACAAAGGATGGAATGTACATTTAAGGAGCAAGATTTGAAAGGACTTGTTGAACAGCAAACTTTTGAAGAGAAACAAGAAAGCTCTTTCATCTGTCAGTAATGCAGATTTCAGCAAGCATCCATTCACATGGAGTAGGATCTACCTGTGCTGGGGAACAAGATGCATTCTTCTTTTGCTCTTGTCCTATGCTCTGCTGCAGAATCTCTGTATAGAATTTGTATGGATCACAAGCTGGGAGTTGGAGGAATGTTCGCTGAAAGACTGGTCAGATTTATCCATGACTGCCTTCAGGGTAATCACTTATGAATGACCCAAAAAGAACAAAAGAGGCTAATTATTCACATAACTTTCACTAATCAGTATATTATATACATTCATAAATGAGTGCTGTAATTTAAGTAGGAAGAAAGCAATGTTACCATAGTCTGCTCTCCAGGTGGTAAGTATAGGCAATTTCAGAGTTCAGTTTTTCCTTCTTACTGTTCTTCTTCTTTAATCAGACTTAACGTCTGATGTCTGATTTAAACACAGCAGGATAGGGAACTTGGGATATAGCCAAATATTTGTGGTATGATTTTGGACCATTTTGGGTTGTACATGGGTAAGAGTAGAAATTGAAGTGGTTTGTCCTCCATAGGTGGCATGTTCCATCCTTTGGAAGAGAGAGAAAGAGAAAAAAAAAAGACACCCCAAATTTATTTTAGCTATACAGTCTTGACATGCTGGGGAACCTCATGTAATCTATAGGCCCAGGTTCCTCCTCCCTAAAAGAGAGGATGCCCACAAGTCAGGATGATTCCATGACTAACCTTTATGTGGAAAACTAGACATACAACCATTCTAGTCTGCTTTTCTCTTCTCACCTTCTTGTCCCCAGACCTGTCCACTGCTTTCTAAACTCTGCACTTTTAACTCAAACTTCAATTTTTTGCACTGGTTGCCTTGATCACACTCTCTGCTTTGCAGCCTCATTAACAATTCTTGTTCTAAGTTTGCCTTCCCCCAGAACAATTCCCCATCCAATTTACTATATTCCTCCCTCTGGTTTGCAGTAACCCCTATATCTATCTTGGCCCCCTTTCCCCAATGCTTCTACTGACTGTATTCCCTATCCTCTTAGGTTTCTTTTGCTTTAACACCCACATGCGCAGCTGCCCATGTCCCAGCAACAACATAAGGAGAGAAAATTATTTCAGTTTTTTCTTTAAAAGTTAAGCATATTTAAATTTCATTGAAATTAGTAGGAGAACATGGAAAAGATTTGTCTTTTGCTGAATTAATCATTCGCAGTGACTTGCTTTTCTTACTTCCCAGATTTTGTATCTATCAGCCTCTTCAAATGTTACTTGATGACTTTGTATTCTAGTTTTAATTCAGATCCAAAGGAAGTGACTCTGCAACTACCATTCAGCTACCACCATCACAACAGCACAACACTGCTTTCATCGTTTGGATGAAAGCATCAGATCCAGCTGATGCCTCTGGTCCTGTCTATCCTTGCACAGGTTTTTTTCTGATAATCTGTGACATCCTTGCCTTCCATGCTTCAACTAAATCTCAAGAGAAGGCATCATGAAAGAACTTTGTTTTGTTTTTTCTCTAATAGCACAGTTATTGTCACCAATGATAAGTCTTACCCTTGAGAAACTGAGAATTTCTCCTTTCCACAAGGTAAATTAAAAGAAAAAATATAAACCAAAATCCTGCTTCCCCACCCAAAATCCAAGCTACTCTTAAATAAGAAAATATGGTGGCCAGGCTGCCAGCACTTAAGAGTAGGACAAATGGCACTGAGCAACACCAGAGCAATAGGAAGGAAAAAAACTTCTGTTGGAAAACATAAGGTATCTTCCTCCAGGTTCAGAAACATTCCCCATTGTGGAAATGTGATGAATGGTCCAAATTGTTCTGCTCACAAGTAGTGTGAAGAATTGTATAATCCATTTGTCTAGAGGTTTCATTGACACTCTTTGGCTGAGTTTGTACAGTATACTAGACTAGGCTAAAATGTGCTTGATTCGTTCATGGTTCGGTTGTGGAACTCCAGTCATTTCTAAGCAGATTGTATGAAATAGGCTATCATGTTAAGCTATAACATGGTTTATTGGTTTGGGCATAGGATGTTATATGGAGACAGCAACTGTATTTTGTTAACCAAAGTTAGAACCGAACACGTCATTTCTGCTCTTGGCCAAGATCACTGAGTCTACTGTACCATTAGCCAGATGTCTCAAGATTTCGCTTGCCTAAAGATAACCTCAGCACTCAGAGGCAAGTATCTGTAATTGTAATTAATTCATCACATTCACCATAAATATTACCAGTTTTATTTTCTCCTTTAGGTAACTGAACTTCATTTGACAGCTCAAAGTTCATTCTATGGCTGTCTCCTCTTTCAATTTCTTTCAGTGTGAGTTGAAAAAGAATGGGGCTTAATTATAACTCATATTCTTCGCTGCTCTTACAACCACTCAAGTCATGAAGTCTCAAATGGATTTATTGATACTTTGAAAAATATGTAAAAATAAATAATCAGCTGTCACTCTCCATATCTCAGCTCTGTTTTCTTTAACATTCTTATGTCAGTTTCTATAAACGCCAGCGAGGGTCTCGGTATGCCATGCGCGTCTTGGCAGCTTTAATGACACACATTAACACTTCTGGCAAAAAATGTTTTGAAAACCCTGATGTAACAAATCCTTTGGATTTTGAAAAATAAAGTGGTTCAAGGTGGCATGCTCCATGGAAAACACGTTTCTCTGGGCACTCACACAAACAGCTGTGGGCCAGCTTGCCTCAGCAGCATTGAAAAATCCTTGATGAACCTCTCTCAGAAGTATGGAAGTTAATACAGTGGATCAATTTAACCATCCACATATGTGACTGATTTTTTTTTTCTTCCCCTAAACCATGTATTTATTTTAAACATATTTGAACTAGAAAGAGGATCATTTATTTTCTGGAATTCTTGGCACCCTGCTCCTATAGATGTGGGAAGCTGTCATACTTAGAATGGCTTATGCCAGAATAGCTAAAGTGCCATAAGGCAAAAGGATAAGTCAGTCCTATCCACCAACTGTCCATGTTTGGCAAAGACGCTCCTTGTTTTCTGGTTCCTGTCTTTGGTAAACCAGTATCCTGGTATGTCCCAGAGCATTGCCTGCAGTTACATTTGAAGCAAAGCAGATTTGGGCTTAAATTATTGGACATTTCCTGGGAGAAATTCACAAATGCTGTTTTGAGTTCTATGCAAGAATACTACAGAACACTCATGAAATAATACAAGTAAGCATTTAGTCCATCTTTTCTTTGGGGGAAGAATCTACAAATCCCTTTAAATCAGGCTGTGAAGCCACCTGTAGTCCCTACATCTTTGGATGCAGCCCTCCAAAGGTTACTGCTGAATTTTAATTTTTAACATGACAGAAAGGGAGAGTTAATGAATACAAGGAAACTAGTCATATTAGCTACACTGAATTAATTACACTGAATTAAATAAATCAAATTCAGTTTTTGTTCTGGCAGTTTTTGAAAGTTGACCCTTGCATATCTCTCAAAAGCCAAGTGCAACCCTTGGGCTGAAAAAGATTGTAGATTCCTGATGTCATGCATTAAAGTGGCCGGTCTTTATGATTTATATTCATTTAACAGTACATTCATTATGTATTATTGAGACTGCAGTCCTAAAGCTTTTATACCTGGGAGTAAATTCAGCTGAACTCAGGCATTTTTCTGAACAGACATGGTGGGATATGTTGTTATTATAACTGTACTTATTAACAGCAGCAGTAAGGAAAAGTCAGACAGGCATGTGTGCCCACATTTATGCATGCACAGACCTGCAATTTTGCACACTGCAGCTGACAAGGTTTATTTTCTGCTGCAGTTCTGATCACACCTAAGAAATGAACACAATAGAACTCACTTTTGAGTAAACATACATAGAAAACAGAGTCTATATAATGTATTTCTTTTTTTAGTTTTATCTTTTTTGACAAAACAAACTCTTTTCTGTCTTAAGCCTTGTGATCAAGATTGTTAATTTTTTTCTTATAAGTCAGCTCAACAATACTGCTGACTTCCTGTGCAAATACAGAAAACATGCTGCTGAGCTATTCTCCTTAGAATGAAACAAGAAAGGTACAATATAAAAATGTCTGTACCTCTATAACATGTTGAAGGGTACGTGGACAGTGTCGTTATAGAATTTAGTCACAAGATGGCACTGGACTTTTATGAAAACTGGGCTGGAGTCAGCAGTTTCCTATTGATCTTCATTTTTGTTTCGGCAAAACAACATTCTCCATGGCAAAGGGAATCTGTCTAATGATTCAAGTTGTCAGATAGGTAGCAGCAAGACTTTCTGAGAAATGAACCAACCCTCTTGTTCATTTATAAACTTATTTGGAGTAACGATATAAGAATTCAAGCAGTGGTTCTTGCATCAGAATATTTACTTGTTCTAGTGCTTGAAGGCAAGATCAAGATGGCATAACTCTGGTTGGAGCCTAATACAAGTGACATCAGTAGGGTACTGCTCATATAACTATATTGGCTGTGTCCCTGCATCACAAAAAGTTAAGTTTCTTCAGAACTGATTCATTACTCCTGCTTAATTTCTCCAGTCAGCAACAGCAAAACAAAGTATGGTTCACCAAGGTTTCTAACACTTTTCTCTTGGATTAGGGCGATGCAGTTTTAGTTGTACAGAACACAACTACTTAATCAGTGGACAACCAGATGCAGTCAGGAAGCTCACAAGCATGGACAGGAGAACAATAGCTTTCTTCCATGATCATTCCCTCACAGCTGGCATTTAAGGCATGCTACCTGTGAGGCTAAAATTAGTAACAACCATCAAAACCGGTTGCCACTAATAGCTTGAGCTTCCATTAATTTGTCCATTAATTTGTCCTCTTTAAGACCCTTCAAACTAGTGGCTTTCATCATATTTAATATCAGTGAATTCCACAGTTTAACTATGTAATGACACTTACAGCTTATTCATAAGAAGCAGGGGGAATCAAATTTATATGTTATGAAGTCTTTATAACTAGCTGTCCCAGTAGAATCTGATTATGGCTATACAAACCGGAAAAACATGTCTTAGTCACAAATGGATTATAGAAAAGATGACTTCAACTTTAACCCTTCGAAAGCTAGAAAAAAAAATTGTTGAAGTTCCAGTGCATACAATGCACCAATTCAGAGCGCCTCATCTCCAGAAGCCACCTGTGCATAACCTGCATTGATGCTCTTGTAGACTGTTGCAATCATTGGGAAAATGATAGGCTAAGTGCCTGTGATGCAGCCATTCAGTGCATGGGACACTCAGTCATGCAAAGACTCAGGTTTTGCAATTTCAAAATGATCCCATCTCCAGAAATCAGTTTCCTCTTTAAGTTGAAACCTTGTAATCCAAAGAGCAGTTTTTACATCCTGCTTATAAACCTTTGGAAACCAGAATTTATGGCAGCAGTTATAGTAGACCCTTTGATACTTTCAGCAGCAACTATATAATAAAATGCTCTTAATTGGATAGTTAATAAATATTGTCCGCTTCATAAAAGACCAAACCATGATCCTGCACACATCGTAAATATTCTTCCCAGAGAAGGAAAGGAAAGGAAAAGGAAAAGGAGAACAGTGTGATATAAATGATTTAATCAGCAATAACATAGATGTTATGAAATTAGAGAGTAAGGAGTAGAAGAAATAACATTATTATTATCATTATCATTATCATCATCATCATCGACATATAAAAAAATAGCTGATGTTCAATTATTAATAATGCTAGACTTGGAAGAAATGGCTTCAGATTTCTATTTAGTCACATGAAGGTTGATGAATAACCATGGACATGCTACCTCAGAAGTTTCTTTAGGGATAAAATAGGGTTCCATCCTGATCTTCTTGGTAGTAGCATGGGATAGAAGTGTAATAACAGAGCTTTGATATGCAGGAATAAGAAAGCCAACTCAGTGAAACAAAGGACAAAGCATATGCATCGATACCATGTTTTTTGTTCCATGTGTGATGAAGATTGTCATGTGGGAGGAGCAGCTGGTGCCTCCATACAGTGGAGCACACTGAAGTCCAACAAACTGCAGGTCTGCCAATGAACTCTGATACATCACACCCTAGGATCTCAGTTTTCCCAATGTTTGCTTTTCTTGAGTTTTCATCTCCTTTTAACTAATGAATGGCCCATCCCAGAGTACACAGTAATAATGGGAAATTTTAATTACTCAGCTAACTGTTGGAAAACCATCTCAGCTAAGATTTCAAGGTCTCCCAAATTCCTCAGCAGTCTTCCAGCCATTTGCTGGAATGCTGAAGTAGGAAGAACAGGATAAGGTCTCTTAGATCTGATCATAAGCAGATCTGTTTGAAAAGACAAAAATAGTGGAGGCTTTGGGAGGAAATGTCGTGTTAAAGAAAGTGAAGTGGGAGTGTACATATACACGCACACTAGATTTCAGAGAGCCAACTTCAACAACCTTAGAGAAGTATCTGATGGGCTTGCATGGATAGAAGTCCCCAAATCAAAGGAAGCAGAGGATGGTTGGAAACTTCTTAGAATTAAGATACTGGAAGTACAATCACATATAGTTCCAGTGTGAAGAAAAAAAATATGGGGGAGAACTTAGGAAACTGCTACAGATGTATAAGGAACATTTGATTGAGATACATTAAAAGTTAATGTATAGGATGGGTGAAATCATCAAGGAGGCATACCAACAAGGAGCTAATACCTGCAGGAAAGAAAATCAGAATTGCTAAAACATAAAATGAACTTAGTCTTACAAAGGAAGGTAAAATGAACAAAAAGAGGATGGGATTTTTTTTTTGGCTGTGACAATAGCAAAAAGAAAAAAGAAAGGGTGGTCCACTCTTTCAAGAAGATAACAGGATAGTTAGAACTGATGAAAAAAAGAATAGAACTTCTCAATTCCTACTTTGCTTCAGTCTTCCCTCATAGGAGGAAATATGCTCCAACTATGTTGGAATGGCAACTCAAGGTAAGCAAATTGAAAGTCTTTACATCTGAATAACCCAGTCATGCACTTGCATGCTGGTCCCAAGCCTGGATAAATTGAGAGGGTTGAGGTAAGACCTGGCGACCTACCTTGTAAAAACCTCACCAAGAAAATTGTTTGGAAAGGCCCTCAAATGAATCAGATATGGTGCCCAATGGTAGGACCCCTAGGTCAGAAGGTACCCAACAAGCTACCGGGAACAGCAAGGACTTGCAGTCAGTAGTCAAGGCATTAATTGTCAGATTCAGCCGGCCCGGTAAGGTGAAGGCACCGCTCAGCTTCGCCTAAGCCAATTTTGCCGCCCAGGCATGAGCAGAGAAAAAGGGGAAGTGAAACCGCATGCGGACACTCTGCTGATTGGCAACAGGTGGTGGCACTTAACTCAAAACCGCAAGCGGATACTTTGTATCAGCACAGCTTCCCTCGGGTGCTGCAAACAAAGGAAAGTGCAGAGGCTCAGAAACGAAGCAACCAACGAATGATCGAGAACTCCCAGCTTTGTGCGCAAGCGGGCAAACCCAACAAAGGCAACAACAGCACAACCCATAGACTGCAATCAGAAAGACAAAAGCACCAACTGAATCTGCCATTTGGGTGAGGGGGGATTACTGCGGGTAATCTGTAACTAAGCAACGGGTAAAGCACGGGAACAGGGAAGCTATAAAATACCATGTAAGCTATGCCAAGCCAACCCTGACTTTGTCTGTACTTACTTACGTTACGCTTGAGTAAACTTCTTTGCTGAACACATGTGTCACGAGAGTTTCTCTGAGATGAACGGGGTAAACCTTACATTAATGACATCCCTGGGGCAAATCCAGGAGGAATCCCAGCTGCTGATGCAGCCATTGGTGAAAGCAAGGGTCTGCACTGTATGAAGACACATGGGACAGCAATTTGGAATGTCCAAGGAATGAGCCAGGGTGAATTGGATATCATCAAATGCGAGATGACCAGGTTGAAAATCGACCTCCTTGGTGTCAGTGAGCTGTACTGGATAGACAACAGCTATTTCCAGTCTGAGGAATTCACTATCTATTACTCAGGACACGACACCAGAAAAACAAATGGAGTGCCATTTATCACAAGCAAGAAACTCACCCAAGCAGTGGAAAGCTTCTTGACAGCTAATGATTGCATTATGTCCATCCGAATCTGTGCCAAGCCCCTCAAAATCACGGTTGTCCAAGTCTACGTCCCAACGAGTGATGCCACAGAGCTTGAAATAGAAGTTTTCTATGCCAGCATCGAAAAAACTCTGAAGCAAGTGCCCCAAAAAGGCACTGTTTACATACTGGGTGATTCCAAAGCAAAAGATGACAGCCAAGCAGAAACAGGCATCGCCGGCAGCTTTGGACTTGGGGAGAGGAACAATGCAGATGATCCTTTGGCTCAATTTTGCCATGAAAACTATTTCTGAATCATGAATACTTGGTTCAAACAGCAAAGCATCACTTATACATTTGGACCTCACCAAATAAACTGCACCGAAATCAGATTGACTATGTCCTATGCTGGACCATATCAATGGTCCAGTTCAGTCCTTGCTTTCAAGACATATCTGGGTGCCAATGGCAGTTCAGATCATGAATTGTTGGTGGCTAAGATCAGAGCCAAATTATGCAACATCAAAAAGATAGCACCACCAAAGAAGTTTGACATCACGAAAATCCCTTCCATGTATGTAACTGAGGTGAAAAATAGGCTTGAACTACTGGACTCTGCTGAGAAGATGCCTGATGAACTGCAGCAAGAAATTCAAGCAACCATCTTTGAAACAGCAATTGAACACATACCATACAAGAAGCCAGAGAAGAAGCGCAAGTGGCTCTCAGATGAAACCATCAGAATAGCCAAGCAAAGAAAAGCAGCCAAAGCAGCAGGCAAATGGGAGGAAGCAGGGAGACTGAATGTGGATTTCCAAAGAGCAGCAAGAAAAGACAACGAAGTTTACTGGGACCAGCGTTGCAAGCAGCTAGAAGAGGACTTCATGAAGGGCTACACCAGGAATGCATTTGTGCAAGTCAGAAGGATTTGAACACCATTTAGTGCTCATAAAAGTATAATCAAAAACAAGCAAAGGAAAGAATTGTCTGACCGGCAAGGTGTTAAGAACAGATGGTGAGAATATACAGAAGAGCTGTATGCCAGCAACAAAGAGGCCCAGCCTTCTCAGGATGATGAGGACAGGGTAGCAGAAATAGAACCAGCCATCCTTCAGGAAGATGTTTTGTGGGCAATGAGCCAACTGCCAAACAATAAGCCCCAGGTGTTGATACCATCCCCACAGAATTGCTGAGGCCTATATTACCCGCAACCATCACAGCCTTGTGCCAGAAGATTTGGGAAACTAATACATAGCCACAGATTGGAAATGATCAGTGTTTGTTCCATTACTAAAAAAGGGTGACACCAAGGATTGCTCCAATTACCACACAATTGCCCTCATCCTTCACGCTAGCAAAATTCTCCTTAAGATCATATAACAACATTTGGCACCGACCATCGAAGGGGAATTATCAGATGTTCAAGCTAGCTTCAGAAGGGGTCATGGCACTCACAACCACCTTGTAAATCTACACTGGATCATGGAAAAATATCAAGAACATCAAAAGAACATCTACATCTGCTTTATTGACTACAAGAAAGCCTTCAGTTGTGTTGTTCATGACAAGCTGTGGGCTGATCAAGACCTAGGGGTGCCAACACATCTGGTCAAATTGATGCAGTCACTGTACACAAATCAGGAAGCTGCTGTGCGAACACCATATGGAGGCACTGAGTGGTTCAAGATAGAGAAAGGAGTACGGCAAGGTTGCATTTTTTTCACCTTTCTTATTCAACCTGTATGTTGAAGTGATCATGAGGAAGCTGGAACTTGAAGAATCAAAAATCAGATTAAAGATTGGAGGAAGGAACATCAACAATTTTCGGTATGCTGCTGACACAACTCTCCTCTCAGAAACCAAAGAACTCCTGAAACATGCGAACAAAAAGATTACAGAAGAAAGCAAGATATTTGGCCTCTTCCTGAACATCAAAAAGACCAAGCTTATGACCACTGTGAAGAATGGAAATGTCAAAATAACTATTGACAGTGAAGAGATTGAATGCGTGCAAGAATTCACTTTCCTAGGATCACAGATTGATCAAAGTAGTGAATGCAGCCCAGAAATAAAGTGTTGAATCACACTAGGTCACACAGTAATGATGAGCATGAAGAGAGTATGGAAAAGCAAGAACATCAGCCTGGCAACTAAATGCAGGTTAGTCCACACTATCATGTTTTCCATAGCTACCTATGGTTGCAAAAGTTGGACCATGAAAACACTAGACAAGAAGAAAATCAACTTGTTTGAGCTGTGGTGTTGGAGAAGGCTCCTGTGCATTCCTTGGGTAGCAAAGGTGACAAACAAGCAAGTACTGGAGTGTATAAAACCAGAGATATCACTGGAGGGCAAAATCACAAAATTCTGCCTTACTTATTTCAGCCACGTCATGTGATCAAAGTCACTGAAAAAGCAGTTATGTCCGGAATGGTCAGCGGCAAAAGGAAACAAGGCTGCCAAAAAACATGGTGGCTGGACACCATCAAAGCTGACATCAGCCAGAGCATAAAACAACTAAAAGAAGCTGTACAAGATCAGAAAATATGGAGAGAGCTAGTCCATAGAATCGCTGAAAATTGGGCACGATTGAATGGATAGTATTATCATCATCACATCTGAATTTGTTGTTGTTCAGTCATTAAGTCGTGTCCGACTCTTTGTGACCCCATGAACCATATTGCGCCAGGCCTTCCTGTCCTTCCCTGCCTCCCTGAGTTTGCTCAGTTTCATGCTCATTGCTTCAGTGATGCTATCTAACCATCTCATCCTCTGCCATCCTCTTCTCTTTTTGCCTTCAATCTTTCCCAGCATCAGGGTCTTTTCCAAAGAGTCCTCTCTTTGCGTTAGGTGACCAAAGTATCTGAGCTTGAGCTTCATTATCAATCCTATCACATCTGAATAGTAAAAATCAAAGATAAGTGTAGGTTGAAGGGGCCATTGTGAACCGCAGTCCATCTGAAAAGGATTTGGAGGGCTTGGTTGGTCACAAACTGAACACAAGCTTGCAACATGATGCAGCTGCAAAACAAACAAACAAATGTCATCTATGTTGCATCAAGAGCAGTATAGTGTTAAATTCAAAAGGAGTCACTCTTTCTCTCTTTTCTGTTCTGATCAGATTACACTGGAAAATTGTATCCAATTTTGGGTGCCATATTTAAAGAAAGAAATTGACAAACTGGAGCATGTCTTGAGGAGAACAACCAAAATGATCTGGAACCAGGAAGGAAAAATTAATGAAGAATGTTTAGAGGTGCTAGGTATGTTTAATCTGGAGAAAACTGCAAGAGGAGACAATAGTTCTGTTCAAGTACCCAAAGGGCCGTCATGTAAAAAAATGGGCAGGCTTGCTCAAAATTGTTCCAGAAGATAGAACAAGGAACAGTGGGCATAAATTATGGCAATTGAGATTTCAGTTGTACATCAGGAAAAATGTCCTAAAATCAATGCTGTTCCTTAATGGTCTCTTCTTCACTGGAAGAAGAGCTACTTTAACAGAATGCTGCAGTAGTTATTTCTGCACTAGGCAGTGGGTTGGACAAGATGATCACCAACCTCTCTTCGAAGCTTTACATTCTATGATTCTATAATCTGGGAGCTGCCATTTGAAATATCCATCACATCTGAATGTCATGCCACATTGGAGGCACTGTAGAAATGAAAATACTACATCCAAAATTACCTACTTGATACTTACTAAATCAATGTTGTTACCTGATCCTGGTTGGGACACATGACTGGGGAGGAAGGGGTGTGTGTCTTCAGATCCAAGGGTGAAGGGAGAGGAATAAAACATTGAGTCTCTGTGTTTGGCTAAGATAAAGATACATTTTTATTCATGCTCCATTATGATATTGTTTTGTTGATGTATATATCTAGCTTTCTGTTGTATTGTGTTATGCTTGAAAAACTTACTTCTTCTTGTTTTCACCAGCATGTAGAATCCCTGGTATGTTTTGCTAGAACTTGACTTGAGAGGCTAATTATGTTTGATTTATAGCCCATAGAGGTGGTTCTCATTTCAGATGAGGACTTCCCTTGATAATGTACTAATAACCACAGGTTCCAAGAGGCTAAACTGAGACTAATACGGAAGAATTCCAAGCAAAACTTGCAGGGGAGCTCCATAAAGTCACTGAATGGAACAGACAAACTATTTAAGATAAAAGAGATGTGTGAGTGGGGATTTTTTTGGTTACTTTTTGCTTGGCATTTCTATATTAACCTCTCTCCCTCTTGGACTCTTGTACAGAGATGAGAGAATATGTTTATGTCTTTTGCTGTTTATTTTACTGTTCTTTTTACTGTTCCTTGGATTATTTATTTAGATAGGTAGCAGGACCTATTCTATAAGAATTATATTATAGAAACAGAAAACAGATGGTGCCCTGTCTTGAAGGGTCAATGGGGAGAAGAGCAAACAACTATTAAGAGATGGAAAATAGAGAATGAAAGGGAACTGAGTTTTTAGATATGTACCCAGACTAACTATGGCACTAGGATCTGCAGTACAATTTCATACAGCAAGGCATGATTCTGACATTTGCATTATATACTGTACCACAGAGAAAAAGCAACGCACCAGTTTCATTAGACTTTCACTATTTCAGCACAATGGGGAAAGTTAATTATTTTTCCTTGCTTTTAAAACTACATCATGAAATCCAGGGTCAAAGTCAGCAACCTATATCCTTGGATAACTGCCGGAGCTTCCGTATGGAAGCAGGACCTACAGCTGATAGCTTATTTTCTCCCAACACTATTACACAGGCAATTGGATCTGTGAACTGCCTATCTCGTTTTTGTGAATATGCTTTTCTAAAAATTGCGTGAAAAGTGACTTTTACATTCTACATATTTCCCCCTAAAATAAACACTCTTGTAAGATTTTTGGCTCCAGAACTGCACTGCAAAATTTGAAATATGGTGCATCCTGAAAAAATAAGATAAAAAGCTGCCTTCAGAACTATGTAGTTTTCGAGGAAGCACTAATGAGATCTGCTTGTTTACAGATGTAGAGCAAACAAAATTCTGCAGTGTCTCTTGTTCAGTGGACCTTATTTCAAGGTAAATATATAGGACTGTGCATCAGAAACCCACTGATAGGGAGTCCGTCCATCGAACACACCATCAAGTCAAAAACATGCTTACAATTGTGCCTCCCTGCTCTCCAAAGGAATTGTATTCAAGATTTTCTCTAGTGTTGAAAGGTGCATGTATGAAATATAGGAGCCATCAAATTTTGTAGTAATTTTTGGCACAACAAGGGTGATGATAACAACAAGAATTAAAAGAAAGGAAAAAAATCTGTAGTGGTGAAAACAATCACTGACAACGCAGTGATTAATAAAGATCCCAGTCCTACACCCTTTCCGTATTCCCCTTTTAAAATGTTTCCCTGTAAGGAGAAGCTTCATATCTCTGCTACATGCTGCTTAATTCTGTTCTATTCAAGCATAGTATGGTTTAGGCATTTTAATTTAAATATTTCAAAGAACCAATTTGTGGCAGAGGTGTTACTTTCCGTCTTAAGTACATATTATGCATTTTTATTACAATTTTGCTACAGCCAAATGTCTTTTAAAAGCCTGATTCAGAAACCACTTCACTGCACTTCAAGAATAGAAAACAAAGAGAGTGCTCCCGAAACGTGATTTACCTGCTGAAATGTTTTTTTTTTAAAAAAACAACAACAAAAAACAACAAGCACCCACCACCCTCATAGAAATTAGGGTAATTTAAACCTAGTTCTTATTTTTAGGCTTCAAAGTATTTTGGCATTTAGTTTGTTTGGCTTGATGATTATCATTTTATATAGTTGTGGTTATTTTAAAATGCTGTTTCCATGACAGCCCTGTAAATGAACCTTCAGCTTATGTACTCCTTTCCCTTTTACAAATAAACCCTGTTCTTAGGAGGGGAATGTCTGCAGGCAAGCAAAAATCCCTGCCATATTCTTAAAGCATGGTTCAGCGTGGTTGAAACCTCAGTTCTGACTGAGGAGCAGAAGCCTGGGTGACACGACATGCTTTCTTTTTCCAAAGAGTTGAATCCATCAGGCCAGAACCTTGAAGAAAGTATAGGAGTGAGCTGTCCTTCTCTGATATCATTCAATGGCAGCCACTTGTCAGTATTTAATTGCTGTTACCATCATCACCTTCAATTTGGGCATAAATGGAGGAGTATTTGTATTATAGTTTTTGTAACTATGGGGATTTTCCTCTGCACTTGTTACGCATGTACAAACACAGAATCACAGAGGAACACACACATACAGTGTCAACAACAACACAAGCTGAGAAGAATTCTTCACCATTGAAATTTCCCCACCCAGAGGATAAAAATCAGGGTTCTCTCTTCTCCCCCCACCCCTTCTCTATAAAACATCCTCTCCCTTCAGAAGTTTGGCTGACAATGTTTGGGGAAATGTTCAGTGGAAGTGCTGGACAAATCAAGACTAATCAAGACTTGCCCAGACATCAGAGACTGGATTATTAGTGAGTTGCTAAATGACAGCAGTTGATTGAATTATTTAGTGAAAGGAGATTCTGCCAGGCAAATGATCTGGAGGGTAATGAACTAGCTAGCATGGTTCCCGTCCATTCTATCTGGTTGTTTTTGGTTTGCATCAGAAACAGCTCATCTGCCTAAACCCAAACTTCCCCATTCCCTTTGGCTCCTCCCTTGTTTGTCCAAGCCCCACCCCAAGGGCAGTGTTTTTCTAAATTGGTTAGATTTAGAACTAATTTAGGCCTTACCTGAAGTAGGCAGAGTGAATGCTTTGTTTTATTGTTTCACAAATCTTAGGTTTATAGCACAAAGGAAATCTACTCAGCAACTGTAACTTATATTTGCCAACTTCAAATCCAAATTTCTAAACATGAGGAAGCAGGGAAGGATAATGGATGTGACTGATGTTCAAAGTTTGACCTCCAGGTTTTCCCCGATATCCTTAAAGGTGTGTGTGTGTTTTCTTCCACCATTTCCTTTTTCTTTTGAGTTTTTGAGTTTATTTTATCAGGGAGATATTGCTGAGGGCATATTCAGGCAGAGCTGAACTGTCAAGGGCACCATCCTGATGTTTTTACCATAGCCTGCAGATAAACCCTAACTGAAGACAGCCAGGGAGCTGCAAAATGCAAGAAAAATATCTATATAGTGAAAAAGTCACTAATATCCTTGTAAGTAATGAAAGAACTATAACTCCACCCATAAAGATTTCAGCAAAATTCTTTTCCTTCTTTGGAAACAAAAACAAACAAGTTGAAAGAATGTGGAAGAATTTTCAGTTTCCATTGTAAAATTTACTCCTGGAATTTTGCAGTGCTGTTGCAAATATGCATATCTGACAGCCCACAGTAATGTAGATGAATATGAAAAATGCATCATATTAAGGTAATTTTAGCAAAAATCTTTATCATAGGCAATTTGCCTACAATGAGAAGTAAATTATGAGAAAGGCACAGAAAAATACATACATGACCTTTTACATTAAAAAAGCAAACAAACCTGTAATTGATAAAGCCTGGATTAGACACACTAATATAATTAAGGACTATCAACATATTTTAGCAAAATAGAACCTCAAAATCCAAAAGAAGTTTAGCACCCCTGAACATTAGATATTAGATGCAGACAATAAGGGAGAATTATCTTATTTATGCCCTGCCTGTAAAGTTTCCAGAGGGAAAAAAAAAGATTATGAAGTCCTGGAAGAATCCCTAAGTCCCAAACTCTTCACAACATTGATAAATTCTCAGCCTTTGAATCAGCCTTTGCATAGAATGTGAGTCAAGCCCGGACAATATGATTCTGTCTGGTCTAGGTTCATTAAAAAAAAAAAAAAGAATTATAACAATGGAATTGAAGAAAATGATATACAGACAGTCCTCTACTTATGAACGTTTGAGTTACGAACTTTTGCTGTCTGCAACTCCAACCTAGAAGGTCCCAGAAGGTGGAAGAAGACAGGAAAGGGTTAGTTTACAGTGCACTGCATATGTACTCTTGGCAACACCAGTGTACTTTGGGAGGCTGAGTGTACACCATTTTGGATGCTACCCCATCCTGTCTGTTCGCTGATCTCATAATGTTTAGTTTGTGGTGTTCTTCCTTTGCGTAGTGACTGTGAATTGCAGTATGTCTGGAATTAAGTGTAAGGGTGATAATGGGGATGGGGGTAGTGCTAACAAGCATCAATCCATCATGATAGAAATGAATACCCACCACTTATGTAAGTTAATATAATATTATGGTGCACCCGCCACTTATGTAAGGTAAGAACTGTACTGTGCATGTTTTTTATACTTGGTTGGACTTACAAGCAATATAGACTTATGAACAACCTCTTGGAATGTAACCTGTTTGTAAGTAGAGGACTGTTTATAATTTCAATGGTCTAACATATTTTCTAATAAATGATTTTTCTTTATTAGATATGTTGTACATGTGTTTTTCTTTTAGTTTTGCTTAGCTGCTTAGTTGGTTTTTTAATGTTTTTTTTTCTTTTCTCAAATTTTCTTTCTTTTCACTTTTTTTTATCACCCTTAGGTAGTTTAGTATAGTTTTGTCTGTTTATTTTGTTTCACCAAATACTTTTTAAATATAATTGGTGAGGCTTCTTCCTTAAAATATACAAGTTTTTTATACCATAGTAATCAAGTTATGCAGTCATTTAGTTTGTATATTATATTGAATTTTAATATTTTTAAAATATTCATTGCAATGTTTTTAAAGCTTAATAACATACTTGAAGAAGAAAAAAAAAAGAGTTTCTCAGAACAACTGGAGGGCCATTGTTGCCACCAGATTTTGGGACTTGGTGGATACTTTGATCACATGGAACTATTTTATATCCTCATTTTGTAGCTGGCTCTGTACAATGTGTTGTGTGAAAAAGATAAAAGGATTCTCTGTGGAAGGAAACAGATTGGTGTGAGAACTTTTCTCCATTGCGATGTCCTCTGTTGTTATCACTTAACTTGTCAATTCCTGCTTCTGGGAAGCTTCTCTCAAACCATTGAAATAGAAAACTAAATACAGAGTAAGACTACTGGTCTGTCTAGATCATCATTAGGGATTAGTGGTAGTTCCGTTCCATGTAACTGTTCACTCTGGGGAGAGACATCCAATCCAGTGAAATTTTTTATTCCCATATTTAATTAAAAATTCATAGGAATATATAGCAGATTAGATCTGGGGGTAGACAAGGATTGCACTCACCTTATTAGGTAGCTGAGATAACTTGTCTGCCTTTTCAAAAACTCTGTAAAAGCCCAGCGCATTTGCTGTAAACAATCGAGAATTTTCTTTCCTGCCAGTTTTTGGAAGATGCAATATTGCATATTGTTTCACATTTGATTGCAGTAACATGAACGACAATGAAAGTGGGAAGCTTTATTTTTTACAAAGATAGTTTAATAAGTAAATGCAATTCCTATCTGCCCCCACTGTGAATATATTCTGGGGAAGATGAATAGCACTTGGCCTACCATGGATGCAGAGTTCATTCTCACCAGCATCCAGGGTGGAATTAATTTTTAGTCAATATTATCTTTACCATGGGAAGCAAACTGGTACTATCCAGAGGTTTTGGATTATAACTCCCACAGTTCCTTGCCATTGGCCATGCTGACTAGGACTGATGGAAGTTGAAATTCAAAATATCTATAGAGCATTACATTGCTTATCCTTACTCTACAAGGACTGACTGTGGTTCGCCAGGGTTATCCTCCAGACAAATATTTCATAAGTTTCAGCTGGAACACTGTAAGCATAAGCTATAGGTGAGTAAATATGCAAATCTGTGTAGATGTAGAAAACTTTTCTTGTTTTCTTCTGTTGCTCAAATCACCCATTGCAGACATAATAAAATAATCTAAGCCCTTGAAATGAGCATCCATACTGTAGCTTAGTAAACAGTGTTACTGTGTGCAAATGCAAAAGACAACATCTCCTAAACTTCTTCCTATTAAAGGATAATGTTAATTGGTTAGTATATGTGGAAGAAGGTTATATGGCCCATTGACTTTACATAGATTGAAATGCTAAGCAGGGCCAAGGAGAAACATCAGTAGGGAATAGAGGGTAAGTACTCATCAGTTTTATGTGCTCTTTCCTATTTTCCTATTTATTGCTTACCCCTTACAGTGTTTCTCAGCAAGCCCATGTAAGACAAGTCAGTTGGTTTTAGACTATAACATGGCTCAGCAAATGAGATGGTCGTCTCATCTGCATTCATTCATCAACGTAAAACAAAAATGATGCTCTGATCTACACATACAGCAGAAAGGAATTGTAGGCTTCTGAGGTGGTAAAACAAATTGTTCTACTTCAGACTTCAAGTGCAGGGGTGTAATCCTGCACAAAATAAATAAATTAAACCCTGAAAGCTGAAAACTAAAATGGAAGGGTCTAGTGATGTTGCAGAAGCACAACATTGGGTTTTCAGATGCATAACCAGTGTTGAGTAATGAATTGTAATATTATTGACTATTATATTCAATAGCAAAGTAACTAAAACTTGTAATACAGGTAGTCCTTGTTTAGCAACTGCCTTGGACAGTAATCGTTCACAGTTGCGACAGGGGTGAAAAAATAACTTTGTGACCAGTGCCCACATTTATGAACTTTGCAGCATCTCTCTCTCACTCACATGTTCACTATTACTGTTAGTTAGTATGCACTGTCCTGTGCCTGGCCTGTTTCCCCCCGCCTTGCAGATCTAAAAGATTGCCTAAACAAGCTATCTTTTCCTGAGCTGCTTTTCTCTGCAGTGTAGCGTATCCCTAAAAAGTGCTAACCACAAGTTAACAAACACAGCTCTGTGACCTTAATTAGTTGATGAGAATTCTCCCCCCTGCAGCTGCTGCCTGAAATTGACAAAACCCTAATCTGTTTTACACTAAAGGCTTTTGTTTGTCTCCTAAGTAGCTTGTGGCTCATAGACCTGAGCAAGCTAGGCAAACAGCCAATGCTAGCGCATTTCTTTCAATGTGTATTCCCCACTAGACACCTGCTTACTCTCTTGCAATCCCTTCCTCTCCAATGAATGTAAACACAAACATCAATTCTCTTCTTGCTAATTATCCCAGTGCTGGGATGAGCGTTCCAAAGGGTGGTTAGGAGGCAAACAAAAGCTAAAGCTCTGAAACTGATTAGTCTTGTCAATTACAGGCAGCAGCTGAGAGCCAGCTGTCCCAGCACTGGGGTGAGCATTCCAAAGGGCAGGAAAGTGGGAGGAAAGGACTATCAGATTTGCCCTTTTACCGGGCTTCCTCCTGAGTTGAGTTCTGGAAACCTTCCCCACCATTTGGGCTTACCAGGCTGTTTGGGGTCGTATCATTCTGATTCTGTAAAGCAAAGGAAAGCTGAAGTAAAATTGTAAGCACAGTCACGGTCGTGTGATTTTTTACTTAGCGACTGCTTTGCTTAATCACCAAGTTGCCAATCCCAACTGTGGTTACTAAACAAGGACTACCTGTAACTGAGAACTTTCACTGGAATACATAACTTGATGAAAAAGCTCAGAACTATGATGAGCTCAGTTCACCCATCACTACTTGGAAACTTTCTTCCTCACACTAACTAGTTATGTCCAGGGATCATGTTGATTACAAAATCATTCAGAAAGGGTAGTGCCATCTGCAGACCAAAGTGATCTGGTCCATTCTGTCATTTCAGGATTCTACCAACTCATTCTGACAAAAGCCCCTAAAACATCACTGAAAACTGGGAAGCTGAACATCATAATTAACATTTTAACACTTATCATGTTAAAAAAAAAAAAAGCAAGCTTTTCCTTCCATTGTCCCTCCAAGTAGTGCCTCCCCAAGTAGCATAACAATCATAAAACATATAACAATAGAAGAAGTACTCTTCTCCTCACCTCTCCTTTTTACAGCATTTTATGAATCAACCCTTGCATATTTGTAATGTGGTGGGAAGACAGATCATGCAAAGACTATAGAGTGGGGAAACAGAGAGAGGGAGAGCAATGGAAAATGTGTTGTTTGTAATAACTATGCTAGAGATAAGTAACCTGACACCTGTGGGCACCAATGTGCCCACACTTTGCTTATCAGATTCCTTTCCTCATCTGACTTTCTCAAAGTTCTTTTAATTTTTTTTTTTAAAAAGGCATTTCCAAAATGCCTTCCTCAGACAGTCCTCTACATGTGGTAGACATCAGCTGCTGGTATTTCCCAAGACCTATGACTGTATCTGAGTTTCTCTGAGTTAGGGAAAGCAAAGAGCCAGCCTCCAGCTTCTTCATTGTTTCCAAGAATGTCTTTGGATCTCACAGTATTCTTAGAATAGAAAATGATGGGTGGTAACTGGAGTCCAGTCCTTTGTTTAGAATTGTGCCTACCTGCCCCCCCAAAAGGAACTCCTTTATTATGCAAAATAGTGTGCAGGAATAACACTGATGTTCAGGTCAGTGAGTTGGCAGTTAGGTTTAATCTTGAAATGAAATATGGAAGGAAAATACAGACACTCTGATGAAGCTTTGTTATATCCTAAGGTAGTTTTAGGATACTTCCATGCATTTTTTTTCCCAAATGAAATCGATGTATTGATTCAGTTTAACAATTTGACTTGAGATGATTCAGGTTGGATCTTAGATAATTCCACTTCTCTAATATTTAGTATACTTTATTATTCGGTGCAGAATAGTCTATTGGCTGATTAACAGGGTAAGAAGGCATGCATAAGTTTTGTGTATCTGCCTGTCTATCTTTTCAATCTTTCCTCCTTTCAGCTTAAAAGAAAAAAGAAAAGCTGAAGACTTTATCTACAACCTTATCTGAAAGTAAAATATTTTGTCTTTTATTCCTTGTGCTTTCCATCATATTTTGTTTTCTGTAAATTTAATCTTATTTATTTTGCCTTTTTATTATACATTTAGCATTTAAAGACATTTTATTGTATTATATTTTCAACATGCTTTGACATTCAATTCTTGGTCATGAAAAGCTTGGATATGGAGTGATAAGTTATAGTACTTTTAATGGGAGACCACCAGGGGATTTCGAGGTTTCACACAAAAAAAGTGAAAAATAAAAATAAAAAATAAAATAAAATAAAATAAAATAAAATAAAATAAAATAAAAGCAGTGGCAGTCACATACTTTTGGCATGAAAACTGCATGGATGCCTCCATGAAATCACCAGGATTTGAATCAACTTGAGGACATCTTTACCTTTTCTAGAAAAGTTTGAACGTGACCTTTTTCTTCCAAACAGACCTTCAAAAAAAGAATGAACTCAATGATTTCACATAAATAATGTGCTGAATGTGGAGAAATACATTTTCAAGACTTATTTTAGGCATCTCTTCCATTGATATCCTGCTTCATTGATAGCATACTCCAATTTCAATCAAGACAGAACCTCTCAATGGAATTCATAGGGAAAATGGTATTTAGAAAATAAACATTTTTTTTAAATAAAAACAATATAATCTAGACTACAACAAGTTTAATAACAATTCATACTTAAAATGCCATGAGTTTTTTTGATGTCAGATAATGCAATATTATAGAACAAATGTGATTGAGATTGGATTTTTTTTTTTTTATAGCAGGTAAGTGTATAATTTCAAAAAAATTATTAGATCTTACTTGAAATAGATTTTAGCTAATCTATTTTTTGCAAAAATAGAAGTTTGGCAAAACTATTTTTGGCTAAAAAGTTTGGAATCTAGATTTAACACAACAATTAAAAGATAATGCCTGATATGGTAGCATGGAGGATCATTATCAAGTATATTTATATGTGGAACATTCTTCTCCCCCCTCCACCCAAAATCAGATCATCTCCATCCCTACTTACTTTCTGGAAGTTTCTTAAAAACTTTTTAATTTGATTGCTTTTGACATGTTTATTGTTTTTATATTTTTTGCTGTATGCTGCCCAGAGTCACTTCTTGTGAGATGGGCGGCCATATAAATTTGATCAATCAATCAATCAATCAATCAATCAGTAAAATAAAAGTATACCTTAAACTCTTATATTAGTGGCATCAAAATCCAGTAAGAATCTCACATATAAGAGTTGTAAAATTCAAGTGATTGTTAGTGAGGCTATAAACTGAATAAAATATTATTTAATCTTTGGTAGGAATCTCAATTTTTTTTAATGTTATAACATCTCAAACATTTTTATTGTTTTTAATGAGGTGTCATATATAACTATGTAGAAGACTGAGTTTTCTCCAAAGTTACATATAATTGATAAGAACAAAAAATGGCAAAGTATCAAATTAATCAATTTTCCATTTTAGCAGCTAAATTGATTATTGCTAAACAGTGGGAATTTCTAGATAATATATTAATGGATAGATGGTGTGGTATGATCTGGTCTTTAGCATTGGTTGAGAAAGTTTGTGATAAAATCCATTGCTTGACAATGAAAACAAGCAAATCACTGTTCTCTGTGGAATGTATAATTGTTTATAATAAGCATCCTACTAACAGTCTGTATCAGAAATTATGAGAAAGTTAAAATGTGCTAGCATCATGTAATAATTCTAAGGGGAGGGAAAAATAAAGAAAGAAAAGTTAAATATTTCTTTCATTAAAAAAAAAAAAAATCAGTATCCTCTGTATGGTGGAGTAGAGTGAAGATTAATTTTATCTCTTCCAGAAAAGGAAGCAAGAGACTTATTATGACAATTGACAATGTGTAGTGATTTTTTTTTCCCTAGAAGTGAAATGACAGGAACATGGAAAATATTTGAGAATTCTGAAATCGGAACAATTTTGCTTATTATTTTCTCCCTATTTATAATCAGCTGTATTCCATAACTCTTAAAACAATCTGGATGAATTTTCTTCTCCCAGGGATTGGATTCTTTGCCAGATATATAACATATTGCAAAACCGTTTTTTTAATTGATGCTTTCCTTTTTCTGCAGTTGAAGATAGAAAACCTCACTATTTTCCTTGTTACTGATAGCTTCCTCTTCTCCTGAATGAAGCATCAATTAAATGATGAATGTGTAACATTTTATGTATTTTGACCTGGCTTTGAACTGTGTACCACACTGGTGGGTGGGGAAGGGGGCTTGTTTGCACTTGTTAAAAATGAAACTAATTAGTAGGATATTTATTCTGGGGAAAGAAGTACTGAAGACAGTGTGAATTTCTCAAAGGTTTGCCATAGAAATCTTATATTTGACAAGTGATGCGATAAAGGTGTAGTAATTAAAAATACTATTTACTGTAGTATGGAGTACTGAACCCACTTGAGGATTTACTGTTTCCCTGCTGGTTTTCTTGATTCATTGGGTGAGATTTTGCACATTTCTCAATTCCACCTATGCATTTCATTATTTGCATTTGTAATTCACAGTGGAAAATTCCTACCATTCAATCTCTGCTAATCTTTAATCACTAGAAGGACTTTACATTTCTTAAAAATAAGAAATGCTGTGGCTGTGCCACTAAAATATCAGTTGAGGTATTGCACCAGACACCGGTATGATTACATCATTAGCAATTTCCATTGGCCCTTCAGCAGTTCACAGTGCAAACTATTTTGAAATAAAGAATGTGCAAGAATTTCAATAATAAATGCTTGCAGCTTCCTTGGCTTTTACTCTAACCCAGATATTCATTCTGATGTAGATATTTATTTTACCTTTCTTTCAATATGTTCTTATATTTTTGTGGGTTTGAACTGATTTCACTGTGAATTTAGGGCACCATCCATCTTCATGCCAGCTGGGACTATGATGGTCTTTTCCCTTATTCTCTGTCCAGCCCTCAGTGAAGAGTGGGGGAGCTCTGTTCTTCCAGGTGTTGCTGATATTCAACCCCCAATGTCTCCCTCCCCTTGGCATGCTAATTGGGAATGCTGAGAACAGTAATTCTGGACTATCTTCTGGAGAGTCACAAGGTTCTCATCTTTATTCTAGTGCAGGCAGTTTCCAAAGCACAGGAAACGATGACATTATCTTCCTGCTCTAGACCTAAGCCATCATTTACTTCAGCCTATGTCAGCCCCTGCCTGTGGTTGCAACATCACCCATCTGGAATTCATAAGTGGGTTAGATCGATAGTATAACATTTTAAAATGTTCATTTATTGTTTAAATGTTTATTTACATTCTATATTTCTACTGGGACATCCAGACAGCATCTATGAGGTTTCTCATTCAATTTCTACATCAGTCTTGTAAATTGGACAGAGGGCCTAAGTCAACCAGATCCATGGTCTCCCTAGTCCAAATCCAGTACCTTAACCCCTACATTACACTGCAGTGATTTGGATATTCATAATATTTCAGTAACTGGAACACTGTATTTTTCAGCTTTTCTTTTTGCAAAAATGATCTCAGGCTGAAAGATAGTGGTTAGTATAAGATCAAATATTAAACTTATTGTTGAGGTGATATCTAAACTTCCTGATTTGTAGCTCACACTCTTAGCAGTTACCATGCTAGTTCTATATGTAATATATATATATTATGGTTTTTTTAAAAAAATCTTGCTTGTGGAAATTGGATCTCTGTGAACATCTTTTGGATCTCCATAATCTGCAACCAGCACTGCTCACAGCATTGTTGCTTGTAGGAATTATTGGACTCATTTTGCAATGGAAGCATTAAACTGATAATCATTCCCAGCCCTTCTTTTTTCCTTCAGATCTTCTTTTAGAGATTACATAATTCAGTTAACGAGTCATAGATTCTAACCAAGAGTTCTGGCAGCACAAAAGCATATTAGCTGGTAAAAAAAAAAAAGTCAATTTGAAAATACTGGACCCCGTGCACTTCCTCCAAGTAATGCATAATAACCCATGAAGCCTTGTATCAGGAGAATATTGGCCTGGCTTCACTTTATTGCTAATGTTTTCCCCATTGGCTAAGAAAACAGAAGTGGGTTTAGGTTGTGTGTGGCAGATATCAATGCTGGGGAAGGAAGTTCTGTTGATCTTGGGATTCTGTCAGTGAGTACTGTAGTGGACAACCTTGCTTTTTCAGTCCCTCTGTATCTCCTTTTCTGAGAGGCGGGGCTTTTGACTTGGGTATGATTTTCACCCAACATACTTGCCATTAATTATCTAGGTGTATGGTGCAAACCCAGTCACTCTTTTAAAGATGGTCAAATTAACCTGACCTCAGAAGGTGATCTTCGAAAGCCACCTCTAGTGGTATATTCAGGAGATGTTGAGCAAGTGAACCAGATGCATTCATATGATGAAGCAGCCAGTGAGTCATTTTAAGGGAGGTCATTTGCTAGGCATTAAAACATGCCATCCATTCTGATCCTGGAACCTTTGTATGATTTTGCTTCCCATGTTGATGTAACAAGGAAAAATAGAAATAAAGATAAAAGCGATAATGGTGCTCAACCAAACCATTTTGCCCTCTGCTAAATACATTCCACAACTGGCCATGTCTACCGTGAAAGCCATTGTTCCATAGGCAAACAACATCCCCCAGCTTTGGCAGCCTATTTGTGAGAATACCCAAATCATAAGCAGAGCATTTTAACCTTCTTACTATTAGAAATGATAGATAAATGGATAGATGGGCCTAACTGCACCTGGGATTTTCTACATGAGAAGTACATGGACTCCCTTAGGAGTTACAATCTCCTCTGTGCCTGCAAGCTCCTTCTGTGAGGCATCAATTTCAGTGTAAAGCTTTGGAAGACGTGGACAAGGAAGAAAATACATTTTGTATCAAAGAAAATGCCTTTTAAAATACTTACTGCATTTCTAACATTTCCTTATGTGGAAGGAAAACAATTGAGGACATTTGAATCTTCTTTGTCTTCCAATCCTTCTGCCATTATTCCAAGTTATTTCTATCTATTCCTAGCATCTTCTCTTGCCGTGTGAATTTGTTCCTGCACCCAATGTTTGTTGTTTTTTAAAAAAAATCTTAGGACAAAAAAGTATAGTTGCCTTCTGGGCTGGAAATGGAATAAGAGAGTAAGAGATGGAAGATAATCGGTCACGTCCCTGTTTATCCTTCCTTTTTGTACAAATCTTAAGCAGCTAATAGTCAGCTAAGAAGTGAAAAGAAAGAAAGGAAAAAACCCACCTCTCATAAACTCTGCTACAAACAAGGCACAGGATTGTAGCTGAAGTATCAAGAATCCGAACGGAACATCAAAACATTACCCTTTTCCCCCCAAACTTGCAGCATTAAAGGCGAGAGACGAAACACAATTAAGCGAACAAAAAACAGCAACATTGCAGAGGATGGTCACTTTTTGCATGTCATGTGGCTTTAAAAACAAGTCAGATAAATGATGATGCCATTAAAACTGAACTAATTAAAGAAAGCTTCTTTTAAGAACTCATTAACTGCAACCTCATTTGCATAATGATGCATATTAATTAAGTTTTAATGAATCTGAATTTGCACCAAGCCTATTCATGTTGGCTTTGAAACAAATTGAACAAATTAGTTAAAAGCTTTTTGGAATCTACTTTTCGCACAAAAACAGAATATGAATGCTTTCATCTCCACAAAAAAGAAATATTTTTCTTTTAATTTAATTCAAAGGTATGCAGCCCCATTTCTTAATTATTTTTAAATGCAATCATTCCCATTTTTTCTTTTCTTTTCCTTTTCCTTTTTTTTTTTTTTTAAATCAACAGTACTACTGATTCCCAAGGAGAAAAGGTTGTAAATGGATGTTGTGGATAAAACCGTTACAGCCAATTTATTGAAAATAAGGTGGAAACATTTGACTTCGGGGTGCATTTAGTTTATTTAATACACAGGTTTCAATTTTGTCAGAAACCTTTAGGCATTTGGCCTATCTGTTGAGCAGTCACTGAAGCTGTATTTTTATGGTTCTATCCATTTTCAAGTGATATGTAAAAATGTAAAATTGCTCATCTGATACCCATTTCCTGAAGACAGATTTTACAGCATCACAAGAATTATTTAGAAAAATGGTGGTGATGGAGAATTATTTCTAAACATTTAAAGTGTGCGTTGTCCTGCTTTGCTATTCAGTGGATGTTAATTTGCCTTTCACACACACACACACACACACCACAGAAGAATCCAGTTTTAACAAGTTGGTTTCACCTCATAATAAAAACAAGAATTATAGAAGAAGCATTATTGATTTCCTTATCCTTCATTGTATCTTCATCAAGAATGAAGAGATTTATATAATTCCTGCTCCATCTTCTGTTCTTTAGAAGGCTGGTTTTGTTTTTTGTTTTTGTAAGTCAGCAGATAAAAAAACTGAAATGCTTTCATTGTTAATATTAAAAGATCATTGCTCCCCCACCTATTAAATGCTTTTTGCATGATGGGTTTCTTTAAGGAGGATGGTAGCAAGGAAGACACTGCATGCCAGCGATTCTTACTTTCATGATTTATAATCTCTCCTTCATTCTCTCTCTCTGCCTTACCCAACCTTTTGTTCTGCAAACTCTGTATCCTTAAATAGGCTATTATTGTTGGTTGCACAGTCAGCCAGTTGTTTAGCCTGGATATGGAATTTTTATTCACCTATTGAGTCCGTCCCAAGGACCTGGGATAGGCAGATGTTGTTGTCTGATGGTGTTAAAGGTATTGTTGCAGGGTGGAAGCTGTTCCAAGTAAAGCTGCCTTTTGCAATTGACTGATGATGATTTTGTCAATGCCGATGGTCTTCAAGTGGCTCTCCAGATGCTTTGGGATTGCACCTAAGGTGCCTATAACTATTGGTACTACCTTTGCTTTCTTTTGCCACAGTCGTTCTGTTTCTATTTGCAGGTCTTTGTATTTTGTGATTTTCTCCAGATCTTTCTCTTCTCTTCTGCTGTCTCCACGTACTGCAATGTCCACTATCCAGACTTTTTTGTCTTTCTTATCAACAATTGTTAAGTCTGGGGTGTTGTGTGGCAGGTGCTTGTCTGTTTGAATTCTAAAGTCCCAGAGCACTTTAGCTTCTTCATTTTCTATTACTTTGTCTGTTTTGTGGTCCCACCAGTTCTTGCTTGCAGGCAAATGGTATTTCTTGCAGATAATTCCAATGCACCATTGTTGCTACTTTGTCATGCCGTTGTTTGTAGTCAGTCTGTGCGGTCTTCTTGCAGCCCCTAAGTAGGTGGTCCACTGTTTCTTCAGCTTCTTTGCAGAGGCGGCATTTGCTGTCTGTTGCTGTCTTCTCAATTCTGGCTCTGTATGCATTTGTTCTTAAAGCTTGGTCTCGTGCAGCCAGAATCAGCCCCTCTGTCTCTTTCTTCAACTTTCCTGCTTTTAGCCATTGCCAGGTCTTGTTGTTATCTGCTTTGCCTGCTGGTTTTTTTGTGTACTGGCCATGTAATACTTCACCTTGCCATGTCTCTTTTCTATTTTTCATTTGGTCTTTCTTATAGGCCAGTTTGATTTCTTTGGTATTCAGTAACCCTTCATGGCATACTAGCTTCAGTGCATCTTCTTCACTGTCCTTCAGATATTCTTCCAATGCCCTTTTTTCTTCTTCAACTGTCTGGTGTACTTGCAACATTCCACCCCCACCTGCGCTTCTTGGTAAGTAGAGTCTGTTAACGTCGCTGCATGAAGGAAGGGCATGTTTCATTGTCATTATGTTTCTGGTCTTCCTATCCAGGGCTTTTAGTTCAGCTTGAGTCCAGTCCACTATTCCAGCTGTATAATTAATGACTGGAATTGCCCCGGTGTTAATTGTCTTGATAGTATTTCCGCCACTGAGTTTGGACTTTAAGGTCTTCTTCACTCTTCTGATATATTCACTACTAACCTTCTCCTTGACTTCAGTGTGCTTGATGTTGTCAGCCTGAAGGATGCCCAGGTATTTGTAGTGATCTTCTTCATCCAAACTCTTGATGTTACTTCCACTGGGCAACTTGATTCCTTCAGTTTTCACTATTTTTCCCCTGTTGATGGTAAGGGTGGCACATTTGTCCAGTCCAAACTCCATTGCAATATTTTGGCTGTATATTCAAACAGTGTTGAGCAACAATTCTATTTCAGATGGTGTTCTTCCATGCAGCTTCAGATTGCCCATGTAAAGGAGGTGGGATAGCCTGGTAGATGTTTTTGATGTTTGATAGGCATGACCTGACTTGTGCACTATTGTTGACAGAGGAATCAATGCAATGACAAACAGTAGTGGTGGTAGTAAGTCTCCTTGAAAGATTCCTCTCTTGATGTTAATCTCTCCCTGTCTGTCATCATTGACCAGCAACTATGTCTTCCATTGTGCGATTGATCTTTGCACAAAGCTTCTGATGTTTCTATTGACTCCTGTTATTTCTAGGCACTTGATTATCCAGTCATGTGGCAGGGAGTCAAATGCCTTCTTGTAATCCATCCCAGTTACATTCAAGTTGGTCTTCCTTCTTTTATAGTTTTCTAAAATCATCTTGTCAATTAGGAACTGATATTTTGTCCTCTGCTGTTTGGACAGTTTCCTTTCTGCTCAGATGGAAAGACCTTGTTTTCAGCTGGGTGCTGTCGGACTGCATCTGCTACCACACCAGTTAGTAATTTGAAAGTTGTTGGCCAGCAGGTAATTGGCTTGTAGTTGCCTGGTGCTGCCCCTTTTGCTGGATCTTTCATTATCAGGTGGGTTTTGCCAGATGTTAACCAATCTTCAGTTTCACCTCCTTGTAGTATGTTGTTAAACTGCTTGGCAATGAGTAGGTGCAGAACAGTCAGATGCTTCAACCAAAAACCATGCAGTTCATCTTCACCTGGTGCTGACCAGTTCTTGGTCTTCCTTGCCCTTTTCTCCACCATTTCTACTGTTATTACAAGTTCCTTCATTTCAGCTTCTTGTTTATTCTTATCTACTTCCTTTATCCAAGCTGCATTCTTGTTGTATTTCATTGGGTCATCCCATTGCTGTGCTCAGAACTGTACTGTTTCTTATTTGTCAGGTGTTGACTGGTTCATTGCAGTTTCTCCATTGATGGATTGGTAGAAACATTTCTGATTTGACTGAAATTGGAGATTCTGCCTGTAGTGTGCAATTCGAACTTCGTATCTGCTGATCTTTTTGGCTATGGCTGTTATTTGCTGCTTTATTATTTCTAGTGCTTCCTTGATATTCCTTGTTTCTAGGTGATATTTCTTGATCAAGTATTCTTTTGTCTTTTTGTTCTTTTCTTACATCTGTTCTAGCTTGACTAGCATGCTGATCTTATTTTCCAACCTGATCTTCCATCTTGGTGGTGCACTGTTTGACTTTTTTCCTTGTTTGTTGATTTGGCATCCAAGGTTTTCAGTTATAACTGCAGCCATGCTGTACATCAGCTGGTTTGTTTCTTGCAATGAGCTGGTGCTTATATTTGATATTACAGTGTTGGCATCATTTAATACTTGTGTTAGCTGTTTCTTTGTAATGAGCTTCAATGCAGGCAAGCTTATTCTGTTGTTTTTGTGCTGTCCTAGATGCTCAGTTATTCTTTGTTTCAATTCTTCTTGTTTTTTTTTAGTTAGAGGGCTTTTTTCTTTCTGAGGAGAAGGCTCTGCTGTCTGAGCTACTTTTGGCGAGGCTTTGATTTTTTTGCCCTGGGTAGACCTTTGCAGTTCTTCCAGTTCTACTTCTGTGAATACTTTATTTCATGGTATAAATCAACATTGATCTGCTAGTCTCTGTTCTGTTATTTTTGATTCTGGATGTTGTTCTTTTCAGAAGTGGTGCATTCTTTTCAGATATCCTCTTTTTGTTGGACTTCATTTGTAATAGCAGATAATTATTTCTTTGTTTTCAGTCTGCATATTTGTGATGGATAAACAACTTTTCTTCCAGTAATTCTGCAGCTGCTGGCCCTGATTGCTCAGCCAATAGCCCTGAGTCCTGTGGCCCACTTGTCACCAGATGTCCAGGAACTAGAATACCTAGTGTGGTCCTTGTTGACCCAGGCAATAACCAATCTGGCATGGATTTCTGTAAATTACATCTCATCATATTGTTTATGGGAGATATGCTCTTCATCTGACTCCTCTGATGAGACTCATAAAATCTTGGGAACTGTTTACTGAGAGTTTTTTGAAAGTCCTAGCTTCCTTCCCTATAATTCCTAGAATACCTTGAGAACAAAGAGTCATTGTTAAGGCTGAAATCGTCTGCAGATCCTGGGAGTAGATTCCTTTCAACTCAACAAGGCATACTTCTGAATACATATACATTCAACAGGACTTATATGTAGATATATTTTATGAGGTGGGAGTGAGAAAGAAACTCAAGATTGCCTGTTCTTGATTCTCTTTAGTATAACTGGGGGGAGAGAGAATCTCTGTCAGACTTTCAAGATTCTGTTGTAATAAGTAGAGTTCCAGTAGTCATTGTGGAGTCTGTTTCCTGACTGCCCACCTCTAAAGGCTGATACTACTGGACTTGCAGTAGCATGCTAATGAACTACCCACAGAATCTGGACTGGTACCACACATTCAATATTCTTATTAAATCCTCCTGGACAGGAATAGCTCTAAAAAATAATCTCTGTGTATTTGGGGGGGGGGGGGGGCAGGGGAGAAGATTGCTGAGCTGAGGTCAGGCAGTACCTTTCTCCTTGGGCTCTTCATGGATGTGCTTTCCTCCTGCCCTTGAGATGCTGACAGGATCATGCTTCAGCAGTTAGGGCAGTAATGTTGCTGTCCTCGAAGAACATAATGCAGATTACCTCTAGGACAGCAAGCAGTTATGTTTTTTCCTGGGAAAAATCAGGAAGCCTGGATGAAAAAGAGAGCAGAGTCAAAGAGAACAACTTCTGAGGCAGAGGCTGATCAAACTGGGGTTAAATCATCCAGTTCTAAAAAGAGGTTGACAAGAAAAAAAAATATCTTGGAAATAGAACAATCAAATGGGAAAAAGCATGCAAACAATTTAAGGAGGTACCCCAAAATGCCCATTCCTGGCCCTGAGGTTCCATCCTTTGCTTGCCTTTGGAACAGAAGGGCAGGCATAGGTCAGTTTAATGCCCCAAATTGCTACATTGTTGGCTTTTTAGACTTTGTTTTTCTAGCAAGCAGTGGTTGCCTCCAAAGGTACCTCCCTATCCTAACCCAATTTGAAGTGGGGAAGTGAGAGGCAGGAATGGAAATGAAAATCAGCTTCTGTGTTTACATCATTGCCATAAAACATGGTCTCCACCCTGAGGGGCAAAATAGGTGGGACAGCAGCTGGTGGGATTCCCACCAAGCTGAAATCAAGATGCCACCACCACAATGGATTGAATATTTGCATCCATGTGCACTGCCAAACCTGGGTTTGTCCATACTCCAGCAGGGTTGTTCTCCTTCACTGAGATCCCAAATGATGGTAAGGGCAATTGGAAGAGGTGGCAGCTGTAGGTTGTCCTGCATGCCTGACCAAGGTGTTTCAGCAGGAAAATGGTGTTTTCTCAGCTGTTTGAGTATGGAAAAGGAGAGTTTGGATGTTAGCAACTTGTTGGGCCCCAATTGGCCCACTGCAGAACTGCCTCTTCCATCTTGCCACTGGGGTGTATGACTCGATGGCCATTTGGGCAGGGTTGCCAGAGAGACTGGACAATTGGTGGCCACTTTTCTTGCAGTCAATGCCTCATGAATGCAAGGAGCTTATCAATGGAAATATTGACCTCATGGAAGACCTGCATGTTCCCCTGACATATACATAGAAAAGAACATAGCTGCATATGAGAGATGTCTACTCAGAGATGATGGGAACAACATCTAGGGGCATCCAGATAGGAAAGGTTGATTGAGAGCATGATTTATATATATATAACTACCAGTGGGCCACATAGCAGACATAGAAACCAGCTATAAATACCTTGGTGTCACACGGGAACCATGAGGAGGAGGCAAGGAAGACAGCAACATCCAAGTACCACCAAAGGATAAGACAGGTCCTGAAGAGCCAGCTTAATGGGAAGAACAAGATCCATGCCATCCACATGTATGCCCTGACAGTCATCAGATACCCTGCTGGTATAGTGAGCTGGCCAAAGGAAGACATGGAGGCTGCCGATGTGAAGACCCGGAAGCTCCTCACAATGTACAGAGGTTTCCACCCCAAGTCCAACACCCAGAAACTGTACACCAGCCGCAAAGAGGGCGGGCGGGGTCTGATGAGTGTCAAAGCCACTGTCCTGGATGAAACCTGGAGTATCCAGGAGTACATCAGTAAGATGGCACCCAAAGATGAGCTGCTGAGAGAATGCCTCAGGCAGCAGCAGACATGGGAGGAAGTTCAAGTGGAGGAAATACCATGGCAAGACAAGCCCCTGTATGGGATGTACCATCGACAGATAGCTGAGGTGGCTCACATTGGGAAATCCTATCAGTGGCTGGAAAGGGCTGGACTAAAAGACAGCACTGAGGCACTGATCATAGTGTTACACACGCTGCTCCCAGGTTCGGCTTATGGTCACTCACTCACACACTCACAGCCTGTTGAGGCATGCGGATCTTGTCAGCCCCCCTTGCTTTCTACCTGGGTTTTCCAGATAGGTGCGGCTGGAGCAGACAGACACGCAGCCCTGGTCAACAGCGGGGAAATAATTGGGGATACACACAAATCACTTCCAACCGAACACTGAGACACAAGAGGTTCTTTGTAATACGCGGAGACCCAGTGAATTTAAAGTAACATCAAAACTTTACTGGTTGCAAGGTACATTTGCTCTTTCTCATACACACACATGCGCACTCATCCATACTTACCCACGTCCTTCCCAACTAGGCTGCCAGGCACTAGCTAGAGGGACGGAAGCTGCCAAGTCTTGATCCAAAGGTGACTCAGGTCAGACAACTCAGACGACTCAGAGTGGGTGGGCTTTGGGACCCCTTTTATCCCCAAAAGTCCTTGCTGGGTTGATTTACAAGTTGATGGGATTGGGGTGAGGGCTTCCATGTGCTCAGGCCCAACTTCCTCTTTCTGGTTCAGGTCCTTTGTTTTTCCCTTAATGACTTGCTTCCTTCTTATCTACCTCCCTGAAGGGATCCCATAGATAAGTTTCCTGGCTTTTGTCCTCTCTGCTTACGTGCCTGCTTCATCTTTAGGTTATGGCAGCTTCAGCCTAGTCTCACAATAGCAGCACAAGAACAGGCACTAAGCACCAGATCCATAGAAGCAGGGGTCTACCACACTAGACAGGACCCAAGGTGCAGATTGTGCAAAGAGGCCTCGGCAGGGTGTAAGATGCAGGCAGGAACAGCATACACTGAATGGCACAACCAAGTAGCTGGCATTGTGTACAGGAACATCTGTACAGTGTATGGGCTAGATCCCTCCAAGTCCAGATGGGAGATTCCACAGAAGGTCGGGGAGAATAAAAGGGCTAAGATCCTGTGGGACTTTCAGATCCAGATGGACAGGCAGGTACTGGCCAATCAACCAGACATCGTGGTAGTAGACAAAGACCAGAAGACAGCGGTAGTGATAGATGTAGCAATGCCAAGTGACCGCAACATCAGGAAGAAGGAGCATGAGAAGCTGGAGAAGTACCAGGGCCTGAAGGAGGAAATAGAGAGGATGTGGAAAGTCAAGGCCAAAGTGGTCCCAGTGGTGGTAGGAGCACTCGGGGCCATGACTCCTAAGCTGGGAGAATGGCTCCAGCAGATCCCAGGAACAACATCAGAGCTCTCTGTGCAGAAGAGTGCAGTGCTAGGAACAGCTAAGATACTGCGCAGAACCCTCAAACTCCCAGGCCTCTGGTAGAGGACCCGAGATTGAGGAAGACACGTACCACCCATAGGGGTGAGAGGGGAATTTTATATATATATATAAATTATAATATAATATAATGTAATATAATATAATATAATATATAATAATATAATATAAAAATATAAGTTTTTATATATATAAAAATAAATAAATTGCATTGAATTTGTCCAGAATAACCTGGGCAACTAATGCAGTGCTTTTAGGAATAGAATGTCATGGTCCATGCAAAAGATATCCATTAAGAGCCCTGCTGCTGGACTTCTGTAATGGCAATTAAAAGATCTGGATTCTACCTAGTGTCCTCAGTGATTCCTCAGGATGGCTAATACCACTATGAAAAATAATATAAAACCCAAAGTTCATGTAAATTACACATTACAGTAATGTGGGAGTATTAAGGAAAAAATAAGTATTGCTAGCCTTTGTAAACCTGTATTGCTATGATCACAGTAAAATGTTTGGTAGGCTGTTGGAAAAGGAAGTCCTACCAGTTCTGAGCCTAGGTTCACATAGTCTGTCAAGGTATAATATTACTGGTCTGGTTTTAGCTCATGCAGTATATTAAGCAAATCCTATTGCTTATAGCCCATAATCCGTGGCCCAGTGTATTATGTCAACCTAATTATTTGTAGCTTCTTCAACAACCCACGGTTAAGCAAAGAGCGGCATGGTAGGATAATAAACTCTGTCTCATTGTTTATGAAATGTTACCATTGCCTTACAAAAGAAAGCGGAAAAATCACCTTCTGTTACTTCAGGATATAATAGCTCTGCTGAAAGAGGCTGCAGGCCTACCTAGTGCAGCTCACTTTCCCAGAGTGGCCATCGGACCATCAAGTGAAGACAGTCTGAAAAAATACCTTATACTCAAGCTGATTCTTGCGATGACGATGTCCTAATACAACCAATCCACTTCAGATGAAAGAAAAAGGCAAACAGAGTTCTACTGTTAGTAAAGTTAACAGCTGCAGCCCCCACACTATTCCTAGATCATATCGCCAACATTCGGCAGCAAAACTATCAGTTCTGGGCAGCACTATTTTCTGCCATTTTTTAAAACAACACCCCCCCCCAAGCCTCCCTCAAAGCTTTCCATTTCACCTCTAAATAAATCAGGCTACAAGACTTTGGATCTGCCATCAGTGAGACCATCAGAGCACCAACGGGCCCTCTGTACCCTTCAGAGGCCCCAGATTATTAAGAATAAAATAAAAGCAGACTGAGGCCAAAAGGTTGCCCAGTGTTGGTTTAAAAGAAAGGCATTCACCAGGAGTCAGCCTTTCCATTATTCCTTTGCAATGATTGCCCACTGCATTAAAACAAGAAAGAAGCCTTGGTTTGGCATTGCAGCGGGCCCAGGCTGGCTGAGACTGGTCTGGGAAGGGGCAGGGGGACATGGGATAAGATTAGTCTTTTTTTTTTAAGTTATTTGCTGTTAAAAGGCATTTCTATCACTCAACCCTCCCCCCTTTTAATTGCACTTCACAGAGGAATAATAATGCAACTTGAAAACACAAAGAAGCTATTAAACATTTTAAGTATCTTCTGATTTCCAAATGGGAATAAATTTTTATGAGATCACAACCTGGAATAAAAGACGTGAGTGGTGGTGGGAGGCTGTAAGTTACAGAGCTATAATTCTTTTGAATTTTAGAATCCTATATTAACCAGTGAGCATTAACACTGCTATAATAACCTATAATTAAAAATAATAATAACGGCAGTTGGGACCTTCCATTATGGTCTCTATTTAAGTCGACAGATATCATTTCACATAATAGTTCTATATTTGCCAGATAGACATGCACCCTAACCCGTAGGCTGCCTTTTCTAACATGTCATGCATCCCACTGCTTTATATATAATACTAATGGTTTTTAGGCTTTTAATCTTTCTTCTACTCTTTCTTGGAGATGGGGAGACAAATGCTTCTGGTTCCTTTGACTTGTCTCAAAAATAAGCTTTTAACATGCATTTTTAAAGCTCTGATTTTAGGAAGTGATCCTACTTCAATTGCACAAATTTAGAGTACAGAAACTGGCTCCATTTGGAGAGAATTTTGACATAAAGTGTCTTCCTTGGGGGAGGTCAGGAGTCATTGATATTAAACTAGACAAGCTGGTAGTGGAGTGTTAATGGGAATGGAAAGCAGATGTTTGGTAATTAGGGGAGATGTGAATGACAAGACTTGAGAGGTATGGTACATGAGATAGCTGGCACAAAGCAGCTGTTGTTACCGGTTTCGCTGTCAGAAATGTACACAAGTCAGACCATCCCCTGTGAGTTTGCCATAGCTGTGACAATTAGAAAAAAATGTATTTGATTAAAATAAGTAATATATCACACAAAGTATTTTTTTAGAACATGGAGAAATGGTCTATGTTGGATTAATAGAAAATTAACAAAAAACCTGAATCTGATGTATTAATATGGTCTTCAAAAATAGTGAAATTCCAAAAAGTATCCATTTTATTCACTGAATTCAAAGCAATTTTGATTTGGCCTACACAGAATTGTTGCTTTCATTTGGGGCACCAAAAATAATGCTTTTCAAGGGGTCAAAATATTTTTCAAGTATTTAGCAATCAATATTCTTTGTTCACTATCCTTGCTTCCTTTCCCCCTGCTGCTTCCATACTGCACATTTTGTGGGTTCCTTCATCCAGATGATGAACTTAGCTAATCAGGAATCATGTAGCAGTCATGATAATGTCACATCAATATATAAGTCAAATTTGCCTGCCTGATGCCCAATGTAATCGAGGGCAACCAACACCATCAAAAGAATCTTGAAATTACTACCTTAATCCCTTTTTCAACTCTATTGTATTATCCTATTGCTATCAGAGGAGAAGGACATGCAGTAGGATTTTTTCCTCTAAGTTGCTCTCCGTCTGAATGACACTTTTGTTTTCTTGAAACTTGGGTTTCTCTTTACTGTTATTCACATCTTCAATCATAGGAATTCATTTTCTCACTATCTTCCAAAATACAAAGCAACAGTTGTATATAGCTGGACACAACAAATAGCTTTTAGAGTGTTGAAAGTGATATGAAGAGGAAGCATCACTAGTCTTTGTAAACTTGTATTGTTATCATCACAGAAAAATGCTTGGCAGACTGCCGGAAAAGAAATGATAGTGATAAAGTGTGTAAGCCACAAGCCTTCTGTGTTTTCTTTTCTGTTTCACAGGTGGCTCCTGAAATACAGTGTTGTGGTGTGTGAAAATGTAATAGAATGATATTCTATTTAATTCCCACTTTTACCCAGCTTCTCAACTCCATTCAGTGTTGGAGGAGACCAGGGATGTTCTCTAGCCTGTTCAGCTCAGTTCATATTTTTCTTCTTGTTTTGCTTAGGTTCTTCCTTAGGGGCATCATGCTGGAACCTGGTACTGAACTCCCATGCCTGCTGTAGGTAGCCAGAGCATTACACCTCCTGCACCTCTTCTACTTCTGGAAGGTGGATGATGCCTCATGATGGGAGGCTGGCATACTATGCAGCTTTTTAAATCTTTATTTTAGTCCCTCCCATTCCCCCTCTCTCTCTTTGCTCCTCTCCCTGTTCATAAAACATGCTGAGTATTGCTTTTACTCCTTCTCACTAACATTCAAATGTCAGCACTCCCCAAAATCACACCCTTCCAAATCACCCCCAGTTTCCACTCTCAAAAAATTTTGCTGACTGGCAGTCATTTTTTGTTTGTGCCTTGAGGAGTCTCCTGGTGTTGTAGGAACATCAGTATTACAATCAACAATAAAGTTGCTTCTCTCCCCTTCCTTTCACTTGTGGTGGTTTTTAAAGCAATTTCATGTTATCAGTGGAGGTATTTAGCATATTCCATTCAAACAAACTCTCAAATAAAGTGTAATGGTCTGTTGAGAGTCTGAGAAAGATTTGAGAAACAGTTTGGTAAGCAGCAACCACCTGCAAATTGCTCAGTTATCTTTGAAAAGAGCAACCACTTCCTTGGTTCACAGTGTAGTTGTTCTCTAGAACTTGAAAAAGTTTCTGCCCTAATGAACTGCAATTGGACTCTAAAGAGAAAGTTGGTTAGCTTTCAATCAATCTTGTTAAAGAAGACTCTATGGAAATCTTCCTTTATAGATTCCTAAGTTGCATAATTCTTGTTTTGTTTAAGATCTAGTATGTGAGATTTGCCTTTTCATTGTATCAGGACTTGAAATTATTGGTGTGTGCTAAAGACTTTGATCATTGTAAGTAGTACAGTAATTAAACCAAGAAGGTATGCTTCAATCTTGGCTGGTTTGCCTTGGACAGCACTTCCTTACTATCATTGTTGAAATAATATGTTGGCATGTTCTGCTTATTAACCACTTTAATGTCTCTCATTTTGAGGGGTAAACTTGATGAACTATGATCAAAACCAGTGGTTGCTTAATTTAGATAACACCTTTGGCCAGCAGTATTCAAAACAAGTTACAGCGTCAGCATATTACGTGTGTGTGATGACATCATCATGCAAACGATGCAATTATGTAATGACATTGGGATGTTTGATGGAAGTATGTACATTATTTCTTTTCATGATAACATCATATCAAATATTATCATTTGCCCCCTTGTGGACTCCCATGCTCTGGATGAGACTGGTTTATTTGGAACTCTTTAAATGTAGTTTCAAGCCTGGTTTGGGAATGAAATGTTCTTGATTACACTGGTTTTAGCTTTATACCAAGAACAGAGTGCAACCTGGATTTCTCTACAGGTTTCGATACCATCATCCACAAGCCCTTTTCAGCTGTATTGTTAGCATCATCTGTACATGAGGAGAGAAGATCCGTAAGCTACTGTAGCTCTCTCCCAATCGAACATTGTTGTCTTCTACATTTGAAAGTGACTTGTGCAGAAGTATGCAGAAGAGATTTTCCAGGGTTTCAAATTACTTGAAGGGCCTTCACAGAAAGAGGAGTTTTTCTCCTTCACATGAATCTATGGGACAGCCATCTTTTTTCCATGCATATCAGTGAGGAGCATATTATATCACCATGGAGCAACTTTTCCAGTGCTATTCTGAGGAGATTTTAATAACATCTGATAGCCATGTTGACTGGAGCATTTCACCTTCCTTTAATATTAAAAAGAGAAAGAAAGAAAAGAAAAATAAAGCAAAAGACTACCTGGAGAACTCATAAACACCAAACTGAAAGTTTTTTTTTTTTTAACCTTTGTTGGAACTGTGAACTCCAGAAGTTCTCCCCTCATCTTTTGGTTCTGCACTAAGATGGAGGGGAACCTGCAACCACATTTACATAGAGATTTCTTAAATTATCCCAGAAAGCATCAACATTCTTTCAACAAAACACCCAGCAATTTTGCAGCAGATTTTGCTATTCCTACTCCACTCAATTTCCCACAACACTGGTCATGTAACTCTCTACTCAGGAACTGCTGTGTAATGTCTTGGTTGTGACACACTTTACAGTACCTTGTGTATGATCAGGATGTAATAAAATGAACATCTATTTTAATTCTAAATAACCATTGTTGTCTTGAGATTCCCTTTGAAGTTTTCCCTGTGAGATAAAATGAAAACAAATGTTCTTTCTTTCTTAACAGATAAAGCCCCCCAAAATGTAAAAGACAAGAAAAGATATCCTGTGATGTATTCCTTGTATTGCTGTTAACTGGGGACTTGTACTGCCATAGGGGATGTCTGAATTAGAAGTCTATGTATACTTGCAATTATCTTTCATTATACCTGAGTATGTGTCTTAATTAATTTATTCATTATTTATGAATGAATCCTCTCTCCCTCCTCATCCCAATCCATTTGAACATTAATAATTTTAAGTGTTCATAATTGTGCTTAAAGATTCTTGGCTGTGGTTCTGCACCAATTGTGACTCATGTGTACATACTATTAAAATCAGCAAGATTTGCTAATGCATAACTTACGCAAAGATCATGACCTGTGTGGTCTCACCAGTTAAGAACAATTCTTGTTTTTTCTGGGGTAGAAATGTCAGCTTTTTCTGCCTTGCTCAGTATTTTGTGCTGGGTTCAGAGAGGCAACTATTTTTTTGTCCTTTTCAGTTTTCCTAGTGAAAATTCAAAATGTGATAGGTAGGATAGAAGTTAGTGGGACAGACACACAGACACACAGACACTATTTACTAGGAATTAAAAAAGAATTTCTCATGGATCCTGCTTGGAAAGAATTTGGGTATTCTGATGCTGAATGATATTCACAGGGAAGTTCAGCTAGCATTTGTACCTCCCCAGACTGAATCCATGATAGAAACAGAGGGAGTTGCACTTATTATTTACATTTCATAAGATGTCTGAGGAACCTCTTCCATCTTTTACAAACATTTTGAGAACCCAGTGTATTAATAAGGGGAGGAGGGTTGTTCTTTGAAAAATAAACACTTCTTCCACAGCACTTCCTGGACTAGCCATGTGACCACACAACTAACACCTTTTCCCCAATCCAAACATTCCCTTGTAGCCCCATTACACATCTTCTGAAACTTTTCTAGAATATTTTCACCTGTCACAGCAACTGTTCAGAAAGCACAAAGGGAGGAAGGGATCACATTTCAAATCAGTTGTGGCTCCTGGCAACTGCCTGGACAAGTCCCTGCAGTTTTCTTGGCAGCATTTTCAGAAGTAATTTGCTATTGCCTTCTTTCTAGGGCTGATTGAGAGTGATTGGCCCAAAGGCACCCAGCTGGCTTTGTGCCCAAGGAAGGGCTAGAACTCACAGTCTCCTGGTTTCTAGCCTGGTGCCTCAACCACTACATCAGACAGGCTTTCCAGTAAAAAGTACCTTTTTTTTTTTTTTACTGCAGAAGGCATCATGTGGGGGGAGTTCATTCGTAGGAACAGTACAGCCTATCCAATTTTTAAAAATCATTATATAAATGGAAAAGTTGATTAATGTTCAAATGAAATGAGGGATAGGGATTCATTCAGAAACTTTGAATAAATTAATAAAGACACAAAGGCAGTTACAAGTGCACCCAAAGAAATTATTCAATGTCCATTTTATCATTACCTCAGTTTCCCTTGGGTGTTGCTGGTTTAAAGTGTTAAAACCCCAACGTTGTATATATGAATGATTACATGGGCCTTTGCCATGAAATTTTTATCCTCTTTTCTTAATCGGATTATGATTCTATGGTTAATATCTGTGGTTGGCATTCACTTGCACAGTGAATTTCATTACATATAAGAGTGATGGACCTACTTAAATTTGGTCCCATTCTTAATGTCTATGGGCATGCCAGCCCACCATCTCAGTGGACACTTGTGACTAATATATAAGGGCCAGAGGAAAGCCAGTTTCCTCCTGTGGCAGATCTAGCCAAAATAATCTGAAGGACATGGCCACCGTAGTAGAACCACCAACATTTTTCAACTTACATAGCTGTCTGATGGGGATTTCTGAAGAAGGAATGGCTACCTCCCTGAGTAGATCTTAACTGAAATGAAGAAGCAGGAAATAAACAACAACCCTGCTTCACCATCTATGTGATAGCACTTAATGTAGTTGGTTATCATCTTGCTTCTTAAACATCTCTTCTCCAAGCTTAACATCTCTAACTTTTCTTCACAATCCCTCTGCCCCCAAACCATTGCACTCCAAAAATCATTGGTTTCAGCATCCTTCACCTTCTTTCTCTCTGGATGTTTTCTAGATATTACATGCTGAAAATGATGTCACCAGGTTCCAATGCATCTGGGGACATTTCCTGTGTGGCCTGCATGGCTTCATGCCTCATCTGATTTTATCCTATTCTAGATTATTTTAATAAAAATAAATACTAAATAGGAAGCTAGCATGCTACTGAGTACAATACCAACCTCGGACATAATACTTATTTATATGTGTTTGTTTCTGGTTTTAATCCTTTGGGTGCCATTGAGAGTCAACTGTTTTGAGGTGGGTAGCTATATAAATGGAATCAATCAATCAGTCAATCAATCCAAGACAGCTTCTGGCCTCTGGCCTCATGTAAAGTCCAAAAGTATTCTTAGAAAATAAAATGGAAGTTGTACAACCCAGAGTTTTTTTTTTTTTTCACGTTTCAGTATTTGGGCGCTTTGTAATTGGGCATGCCAACTATGCAGTCATTTCTTGAGAATACCTATACATGGTCCCAACATTTCAAATGTACCACCACCTCCAAAATAGATGAGGACTCCTCTTCTAGATAATCATATCCTTCTGAAGCTAGAGTTCTTCAGGCAATTAGTTGAAGCATGGAGGACTTGAACTTCAGGAGAGAAGGATATACATAATGGTCCTGTCCCTTTCTCTACTTGACTTCCATGCATTCTGAGGAGAGTATTTTGCCTGAACTCCATGTGGTTCATTAGAACATGAAGCAAGCTGTACTGACATTCATGCAAAAACAAAGAGAACTCTCCTTTAGATTTCTGGCTGAAGCCATAGAGGTTAGGGAGAGGAACCCATAGGATCAACGTGTGTTCCCATGCTATACCAGTGATAAAATCCTTACCGTTCACCATAATACCTGAACTAGAAAGAAGGCATCAGGTAAGGCCTAATCAAACTAGAATCAAGTGATGCCTGTCAGGATTAGCCCAGGAAACTCCAGGAGACAGTACAGATTCAATCCATCAAGGTTTAATGGCCTTTCTCCCGTTACAGAAATCTTCTCAGAGTGAGAGGAAATTCCAGGGTCACCCTCCCAACCTCCCTTGCATTCTTTAGGGAGGGTTCAGTCTCATCCTCTTATCAGTTCCCCGTTGCTCTGGTGATGAGAGTAAATTCTTAACCCCTCTGGTCCTGACTCTCACATCACCATTACTTATGTCTTATATTCTCTTTGATATTGTTTATTAGTAACAGCATACAGTATTACTGGTCATGCACAGATATTTTCCCTGGATGTGCCTGTCACAGGAGGTTCCCGTGGGTTCTCAGGATTTGACAGAAAATTCAGTGCAATACTCCAGATTTTTAAAATACAATTTTATTAGAAACATATTAAAACAGGGAACAAGAACAGTTTTATTTTTTAAGCCTTACTTGGCAAGTATAACTAATTGCAGGGCATTCTATTGTGGTTCTTCCTTCCTCCCGAGCACTGATAGCACAGAGAAGCCCCTTGCCTTTTAACTGTAAGGCAAGAGCATATTTTCCCTGTACTTACAACCCTAAACTATAGTAACTCTAAGCATAAATATGTGCAGATTATGATGTGAGCTCAGTTTATGTAGGCACTACTCTGTTTCTACTACTGCCTGTTTCCTAATTTAGAAATCAAGAAGGATTTCCAGATATAGGTGTCAATTTTCTTTCTGGAAGTCAGGGTGGCATTGGCTTTTCTCTGTATAGTAAAACCTTTGAACTTCTGTCTTGTTTGATCCCTGGGGATCATTTGCACAGGAACAGATCACATCCTGTGGTGCATCCTCCTTGTTGGGTCTTCAGCACTCTTCTTCAGAACATGCCCAACTATTCTCTTCAGCAAACTTTTCTGGATTTACCCTCAAGCTAACAAATGTTCATCAGTGCACACACTGCTCAAACCACCTCAAGATTAATGGACTACATTGTTCTTTATTATAATCAAAGAACATCAGCATCCATCTTAGTTGCCATCCATTATCTCCATTCTGGTTTGTTTCTTTGTTTCCTTCCTTCCTTCCTTCCTTCCTTCCTTCCTTCCTTCCTTCCTTCCTTCCTTCCTCCTCGATGATTTCTTAAGACCCCATCTCTAAAGCCAGCCCATCTGTGGCCCCTCCTTTCTCTCCTAGGAGAACTAAACTATCTCTACTCTCATTATCAGCAAAGCCAGCACAATTAGCACAAACCACTTGTTTGGTATCTATAGAAAGTTTAGATACCATGGTGACTGCAGGCACATCACAGTTCCTAGAGTAAAAATGTTATCATTTATGCTAAGAAACATAAACTGTAGAACTGACAGTGGGAGACCTTAGCTCACTTTGGAAATCCAGTTATACTGGCTCTGATTCTACTCCAATAATGGAATGTGGACACTGACAAACAAAAATCTCAACACCCTAATTTAGAAATGTTGAGAAAATGGGATTGTCTAAACATCAACCATGGCAATTTGAGTAGCACACTCAGATAACATTTTAAAGGCTTCCTCGTGAGGCAATTTTGGGAAATATGAAGAAGATTTCTGAGGAACAGGTAAAATAGAACCAGATCAGTCTCTAGTAAGTAGAGATGACTGGATAATATGTTAAATCAGTGCACTGAATTTATGTCAGTGTCCTTTTTAATACTGACTTTTTTTCTGTATGCTAATATTATCATATTAGTTCAGCTTTCAGTAAATCCAATAGAGACAGCTCTTGCACGGTAGTATCTAGCAAGTTCCAAAAGCAAGCATTAAAATAAGTTTTTAAAAATGAGCTATAAAAAAGGAAAGTATAAAGAACAGATTCTGAGTTACCTGCTATTGCCTTATACATACAGCACAGTTGCTTGAATTCCACTGGAATTAAACTCAGATCTTTTAAAATGCATGCAAATTCTTGCAGAATATATATGAAAAAAATCACCATAACAGCAGAAACAGTTCTTCACTCCCTTGATAAATGGGGCTCCTAGACCACACTTTATTGAGTCTCTGATTTTTAATAATTTGAATCCAGCAAGATTTAATTCTGCATAATTCTGGCTGAAATCAGCTTTTGATTGAGTTGTAATGGCTCTGTTATTGTAAATATCTCTGCATGCTAATGTTGTGCTGGAATTCAATAATATTTAGATGAAAATTTTTGCCTCCAGCAAGGCGGAGGTTGGATTTAAAATGCTTGAAAGTTTATGTCAAAGAGGCACTTATTTTTTTAAAAAAGCATAACATGTAATAAATGGCTGTCCTGAGTCTGAATAAAAATTGAAACAGTAGAGTAGAAAGGAATCTGTATAGTGTATATATACTGTATATGAATAGTGTTACTGACATACCACACCATGTTACAGAGCAAATCTTGTGGCTTAGATAGATAATCAATTATAACACCAATCAGATTTTGAGGGATGTGGGCAGAAGGAGGGTGACAGTTAAGTCTCAAAAACAGTTTCCCTTTCCAAATATCTGATTGTTGTTGTTACTAAAAATTCTCTGTTCTGGGCTACACTTATACAATCTTGATTGATGGATTAGGTCATACACTGAGTACACTTATTCATTCAGCTCAGTAAATATCCATGTAGAAAGCCATTTTGAGGTCACAGCAAATAGAGTTAATATTGCATGGACAAAACCCAGAATGGTTTGTAGAAGGTTCATTCTAAATTAGGTGTTTGCCCAAGTAGTGCTTTTGTGTTTGTATGTGTTTAATTTTTTTTTAAGCTTTAGATCTAAGTTTGTCTATCTAAAACTGTTTATTGGATACACTGGTTTTGAATTTGGAATTGCTTCGGCAGGTGGCTTATGCAAAGAAATGGCTGGGGAAATGCAACTTTGTTTATTCTCCTAGAACTCCCAATACTGTTTGATACCATAGATTATCCTTCCAAGTAACTGGCATACTTCAGACTGGAATCACAACTTTCAGAATTTCCAGGCAGCATGAAAACAGGATGTTTATATATTTATATTATTTATTCCTGCATTCCATGAATCAATCCAGTCCTCTGAATATGGCACACACAATATCTCTTGTCTGGTTTAGGTAGTGTAGGGGGCCTTCTCAGTACCAGTTTACTCCCTGAAGTCAGGTTAGCTCTCACCATTTGTGACTGCAAAGTGTGGTGGAACCCGCCCTCTTTTGTTGGGCTTTGGATGGGTATTCCTTAATATGTGAGGGTGATAGGCATCAGTTTCAGTATTAACACGGATTTCATGTTGAGGTTTGCTTTCATGTTTAATATTGTAAGTCTCCTGGAGTTTGTTGAGTAAGCCCTACACAAATCAGGTTAAATACATAAATTACTGTGTTGTAGGTAAGAACGCATAACTTAATCTTTCTTAGCATTTATTTTATACAGCACTTTGCATATGTTATGCTTTTACATACCATATAAATGAGATTAATATTTTTATCCCCATATTGCAGAGGAAAAGGTATCAGAGCCATATATGAGTTAATGGTATGGACAACACTTGAATCAGGAGGTTCTTTGCCCATAGCACTATGAAGCTGGGGAAAATATGGGAAATATAGCTGAATAATCTGAATGATCCTTGAATCTGAGTTGTTCTTCATGAGTATCAGTGTGATATAATGAACACCATCTTGGTTTTAGGCTGGAAGTAGGTCAGTGTGGATTGGCTTTCAGCTGCCTTTCGCATAGCGGTAAGCTGTTCTGCCTTGTAGAGCTGAAATGTTTTGCATTGATGAAATATTGAGGTGGAGCCAATCCACCTCAATTGGCCACTTCACTTAGATATCAGAGGACTTTGCTCATGTATGTGCAGAAGTTCCCTTTATTAATTGAAGTGAAGCAAGCAACTCCAGTGAATAAAAATTAACACTATTTTGCTTCATGACTTTGCTTGAAAACTCCATTTCTAATGCCCGCTTCATCACGGAAATCACTGGATAACTATACCTACTTCAGAAGCTTCATGTAAAATGGGATGGGTACCATGTATATTTCCCCCAAGTTTTTTTCAGAAATGGTCAAGATTTTTATTTGAATAAAACAACAAATAATTACACACTAATAATCAAATAATTCCCCCAAGGATATTACATTTCTATGCTTTATGCAAACAAAGCTAAGAAAGTTGGGGGGATGTTTTTAACTCTTAGAAATGAAATTGCATCACTGATAAATTCTTTGTCTGAAAATAAAGGCAAGTTCTGTTGTGTGGGGTGCGAAGGGGGAGAGAGTCCTCTTTCCTCTTTCATTTTCTCTAGGTGTTCATCAACTCTTGCCAATTGCACCTAGCCATATCACACTACAAGTATATTAAAAGGTTTCTCCTCTCAAATGAAATGTCTTACAATTTAAATCTCTCCCTAGGAATGTCAGCATTGCCATGGGACTTCTCCAAGCTTCCAAAGCAAACAAAATTGACACAGTCGATTTGGAGTATAAATGTCGGCAGCTTTATTAAATATGCATTAAAGTGCAACAGTCATAAATTACATGCACTCAGCTCACTCTGAACATAATGCATATAACTAAATAACTTTCTGGCTGCACAACCTGAGTGATAAGTCCATCCGAGAATGAGGAAGTCAGTTCTCTGGGAAACAGCTGGTCTGAAAAAGTTGCTGTTTCAGAAAGCTGTATACTTGACCTTGCCTATTAAAGGGATGGGCTACTTTTATGTGAGCAAGCCCAGATAAAAGTCTGGACAAACAATGTGAACATTTCATCATGGATCTGGTTCCCCATACAGTTCATATTTGTAAACAAGGGATTACCAATTCAGATGTAAGGGTAATAAGCTCTAACCCTATCTTGATGTATATAACGATAGGAGCCTGAGCTGTCTGTAACTAATCAGGTCACAATAGGCAGCTCAATGAAGAAGTTTACTCAATGTCTGGAACCTGAGAAAAAGCCAATTCCATGCTAGGGATCATTGTAACACCCTTATATAAACATTAAATGGGACTTTTGCATCTGGAGTACAGAGTTTAGCTCTGCTTGCTTCATTTGAAAAAGGATGTCATAGAGGTGGCAAACGTGTGGAAGAGACCAACCAAAATGATTGGGAGACTAGATCATGGAGTTTTCCCAGTAAGGAAAGGCTAGAAGGTTTGGGACTCTTGAGTTAAAAAAATGGACTGAGTAGGAATGTGTATAAAATCATGAAGATATGGAGAAAGTAGACCGGAATAATTTTTCCCTTTCTGAAAACTCTAGGACCAGGGGCTCATGAAGTTGATTAGAACAATATTCAGAACAGACAAAAGAAAGCCATTTTTTACTCAGAGTATAATTAACCTGTGGAATTTATTGCCACAAAACATGGTGATGGGAACTAACTCTGATGGCTTTAAAAGAGGAACTAATAAAGGCCAGTTCTATTAAGGGGCGGTTGGCTACTGTCTCCTCTGGGTTGGAGACAGCATACTTCCAAATACCAACTGCAGAAGAAGAATGGCAGGAGGGGGGCATGTCTTCATCACCTGCTTGAAAGCATCCAAGAGGCACCTGTTGAGTTACTGTTAGACAAAATGCTAGATTAAGATGGGCCTTGGCCTAATTCAGCAGGGCTTCTTATATTTTTAGGGACTCATCTAACTTTCTTGAGGAAGCTTGAATAGAAGTCCAAATCCAATGGCATTGGCTCTTCAGCCCCTCATGACTGATTGACCACAAGTGGGCAGTAGGGTATAGTTAGAATTTAGTCTGCTCCTTGTCTAAGACCTTGCTAACCTGAGATCATTTCTTTCTTCCTTTCTTCACAAGCACAAAGGCACAGAACACATCCTTCTGGACTGTCTTCCTGGAAGAATATAATTTGCTAGGTACTAAGTTTTGCCTATCTCTGCAAAGTGTTTCCTTTTTCTTATAATTATAAAATCTACTTTACCAATCTTTCCTTGGGTTAGAGTCCTGTTCTCAGGAACTCCCTCACACAGAGAATGTTTCAACCTTCAAAGAAATATCATCATCGTCTTTATTACAGCCACGGACCAGAATTACAAATAAAAATACATTAAAATACATTGAAATACATTAAAAATACATTAAATGAAACAAACAGCACATGATAATATATTTACAGATTGGTGGGGTCATCTGTGGGCAGTCAAAATCTGCCTAATTTTGCAGACAGTATAACAAAATTTAGCTACGTTCAGGGAAACTTAATAATTCTGATCAGATAGCAACAACTGATCATAAAAAAGATAAGAATTTCCTGGATATTTTATCAGATGAGGAGTTATTAAATGGGTTCCTGAGTGCTTATAAAAAATACAGTATAACAGGACATGTGTTATAGTTTCAATAGCCCCTTGTCCACAGGGGCACAATCTCAGCTCATATGGGACTTTTTTGTATCAGCCCTCCAAAACTGCTGTAGGAAGAGCATCACAGCATGCTAGAGTTAGTGCCCTCCGAAATTTGGAGACAGTTATGTAATTTAGGTATCTTGCTGGCCTATAAGAAAAGGCTTGACTGCTCAAAAAAACATTCTTAGGCAAAGTGGACTGGTCTTGCTGGATTTCCAGGTCTTTGATACACTGTTTGAATTCACCGAGTGCACACTCGTAGCCCATCATTAGGAATGCCTCACTACAGAAGCTGAGATGTTGAAGTTTTTGTAAGATAGTCTTGAACCATACTGATTTATAATTATCCTTGATAAGGAAAGAACCCAAACCTGTGGGGAAAAACAGTAGTTTCAGCCAATGTGCTATAATACAAGTCCATGAGCCTGTTTCGACTTTGGACAACACTGCTTCCCTCCTTAGTGCTACATTTGGGATACAAGGGGCTACCTGAAATATGGCCCTTAAGAATTTGGATTGAACCCTTTCCAGAGGTGTAAAAGAAGGACAGGGTCCTAGCTGGGCACTGAAGAGTAATGCGAGCCTTAGCTGAGTAATGCGAGCCTTAGCTGAGTAAAACTTCAGTGCTGCTGGGATATGCTGTGATCCCCTGGTAAAGTAAAAGGATTGGATTGCAGCCAGTTTTTTGAGCATTTGGTATAATGTAGGTTTGGTGTGCACTGCGTTTAGTGGAGCTATGAGAAACCATGCCAAAATATTTAAAGGATTTAACTTGTTCAATATTCTGGCTGTTTAACCTCCAAATGTGCAATTTAGGTTTCTTTGCAAAGACCAAAATTTTAGTCTTGCTATAATTGATTTTGAAAGCTTCTTCTGGCCAGAGCACTCATGGCTTGTTTGAGTCCAATTTGTGTTTGTGATAGGAGTACTATGTCATCTGCATACAACAAAGTTGCAATGTGCCTGTTTGCCAATTTTGGAGGGTGATATTCTAATTGGTTTATTTTGGCCACAAGTGGGTTTATATACAAATTAAACAGCAGAGGAGCTAAAATACAACCCTGCCTCACTCCTCTGTAAGCTGGAATCTCACTTGTGTGGTGGCCTTGCGTACTACATAAAACTTTGATTATAGAGTTCTTATAGAGATTATGCATGAGCAACAGTAGCCTTCTATGAATGGTACTGTGGAGGAGCTTAGACCAGAGCCTTGCTCTGGAAACCAAATCAAATGCAGACCTAAAATCAATCAAAGCGGTATATAAAGTTGAACCAGTTTTAGATGTATATTTTTGGGGCAGATGTTGGAGCATAAGGGCATGTCCATAGATAGAATATCCAGACCTAAAACCTGCTTGCTCATCTGCCAATATATGCTCTGAGTCAATCCAATCAACTAGTTTATTGTATAAGTGTCTGGCATAGAGCTTACTTATTATACTTAACAAGATAATAGGCCTATAGTTATCAAGCAGGTCCTGAGTGCCCTTTTTATAGATAGGCACGATAATGGCTAGGCCCCAGTCCTCTGGAATTTGTGTAGTGCGATCGATATAGGTAAACAGGGAAGCAAGAACAGGGGTCCACCAATCCAAATTGTTTGGTAGTATTTCAGGTGTAATGAAGTCATTGCCTGGAGCTTTACAGGCTTTAGCTGATTTATAAGCCTCTTTATTCAGCATTTGTGACAGGGGCCCAATTTGGGAGCAGGTCAATATTGAGATCTAAGTCAACTATATGGGCCTTTTCTTGTGAATATAATGCTCTAAAATGGTCTTCCCTCATAGATGCAGATATAAGGTGAGGAAGTAAAAGGGGCCTGTCAATTGAATGGAAAGCTATGAGGTGCCAGAGTGGAATTTCTGGCTTGAGAAGCTGTTATCAGTTGCTGCCAGGAAAACTTAGTGAATTCTCTTTTCTTGTTTTGTAAAAAATGTTTATATTGTTTCTTCAGGAGCATAAAATCTTGGATGGTGTGCTCAACTGGGTTCTCTTTATATAGCTTAAATTCCCTGATCAATTTACTTTTGGCCTCAAAACATTCTGCATCAAGCCAGGGCTGGGAAAAATAAGTCTTACCCCCTGGGTTATCTCTTCTCCTTGATATCTGGGTGGAAATCACTGGCTGGAATAACTGGATCAGTTGTGTAAATGTCTGCAGGGGAGAGTCCCCAGACCTCTCTCTGACTATGGTGGAGTGGAGTTACAGTGCTACTTCAGATAGAAGCAGCTAAGCAATTTGCTCACTAAGTTGCTGAGACCATTTGACAAGAACCAACCTCAGCTCTGAGTCTATCCCAAAATGGGGTGGATTCTGTTTCCAAAAAGCAATTGTCAAATGCTTTTAATACTGTAATACTTGGAAGATGATCACTATCAGGTTGATTTCCTAAATAAATTTTTTGTACAGAAGTGATCAGATTCCATGAGATTAAAGTATAATCAATCAGGGAAGGTCTTGAGCCAACCCAGTGGGAGAATTCACCAGGGAAATCACTACTAATAGATCCATTCAATAAATATAAATTTAATTTGTTAATTGTTTGTAATAGACACAGCCCCTTATAGTCCCCTTTTGAATCTTTAGATTGCCAGATTAGCAAAGGAGGAATTGTGACTGGTTCTGGGGGATACTGGTGAAACTGAGTAAAAAGTGCCTTATCATTCACTCCCACCCTAGCATTTAGGTTACCAGAAACTATTACATGAGCTAAGGGATTATTTGACATGACAGTACTTATGTATACTTCCAATTTAGTCCATAAATTGTTAATTTGGGGCCTATTTTGAAGAGGTGGAAGATAAACATTAACCAATAACAATAGAGCATTATTAAATTTTATCAGCACAGACATTGCATAGTTCTCCATTGGGTCTAACTGTATAATATTTGACTGTAGTTTGGTTGAGATTTGTATACTTAATCCACCATACAATCTGCCTCGTCCTGCTCCAGGGGCTGCAGGAAGTGAGAAGGATTTATACCCACTTATGAACAAGTTGCTGTCAAGCCAGATTTCTTGGAGTAGGAGTAGATCGAATTCAGCAATATAGTTTAAAAAAGCAGAGTCCTTGGATTTAGCGTTCCAACCTGCAGTGTTCCACGAGAGGATAGATAGAGATTTAAGAGCATCCAAATGTCGATCTGAATTCCCAAGTGTGACCGTTATTAAAGGCAAATCCTGAGAGATGGTAGAAACACGAGTTGCTTCATGATGATTATGAGAGAATTTGTCTTGTGTAGGTCTCCTGAAAACAGAATACAGGTGAAACTCGAAAAATTAGAATATCGTGCAAATGTTCATTTATGTCAGTATGGCAACTCAAAAGGTGAAACCAATATATGAGATAGACGCATTACATGCAAAGCGAGATATGTCAAGCCTTACTTTGGTATAATTGTGATGATTATGGCGTACAGCTTATGAAAACCCCAAATTCACAATCTCAGAAAATTAGAATAGTGTGAAAAGGTTCAATGTTCTAGGCTCAAAGTGTCCCACTCTAATCAGCTAATGAATCCAGAACACCTGCAAAGGGTTCCTGAGCCTTTCAATGGTCTCTCAGGCTGGTTCAGTAGGAATCACAAGCATGGGAAAGACTGCTGACCTGACAGTTGTGCAGAAAACCATCACTGACACCCTCCATAAGGAGGGAAAGCCCCAAAAGGGAATTGCAAAAGGAGTTGGATGTTCCCAAAGTGCTGTATCAAAGCACATCAATAGAAGGTTATGTGGAAGGGAAAAGTGTGGTAGAAAAAGGTGCACAAGCAGCAGGGATGACTGCAGCCTGGAGAGGATTGTCAGGAAAAGGCCATTCAAAAGTGTTGGGGACTTTCACAAGGAGTGGACTGAGGCTGGAGTTAGTGCATCAAGAGCCACCACACACAGACGGATCCTGGACATGGGCTTCAAATGTCGTATTCCTCTTGTCAGGCCACTCCTGAACAACAAACAACGTCAGAAGCGTCTTACCTGGGCTACAGAAAAAAAGAAGTGGTCTGTTGCCCAGTGGTCCAAAGTCCTCTTTTCTGATGAGAGCAACTTTTGCATCTCATTTGGGAACCAAGGACCCAGAGTCTGGAGGAAGAATGGAGAGGCACACAATGCATGATGCTTGAAGTCCAGTGTGAAGTTTCCACAGTCTGTGTTGATTTGGGGAGCCATGTCATCTGCTGGTGTTGGTCCACTGTACTTCATTAAGTCCAGGGTCAACGCAGCCGTCTACCAGGAGATTTTGGAGCACTTTATGCTTCCTTCCGCAGACGAGCTTTATGGGGATGCTGACTTCATTTTCCAGCAGGACTTGGCACCTGCCCACACTGCCAAAAGTACCAAAACCTGGTTCAGTGACCATGGGATTACTGTGCTTGATTGGCCAGCAAACTCGCCTGACCTGAACCCCATAGAGAATCTATGGGGCATTGCCAAGAGAAAGATGAGGGACATGAGACCAAACAATGGAGCGGAGCTGAAGGCCGCTATTGAAGCATCCTGGTCTTCCATAACACCTCAGGAGTGCCACAGGCTGATAGCATCCATGCCACGCCGCATTGCAGCAGTCATTGCTGCAAAAGGGGCCCAAACCAAGTACTGAGTACATATGCATGCTTATACTTTGCAGAGGTCCGATATTGTTCTTTTTCCAATCCTTGTGTTATTGATGTCATGTAATATTCTAATTTTCTGAGATTGTGAATTTGGGGTTTTCATAAGCTGTACACCATAATCATCACAATTATACCAAAGTAAGGCTTGACATATCTCGCTTTGCATGTAATGCGTCTATCTCATATATTGGTTTCACCTTCTGAGTTGCCATACTGACATAAATGAACATTTGCACGATATTCTAATTTTTCGAGTTTCACCTGTATTCTGAATGGGGTGGTTGGCTAAAGAATGAGGGTGGAGACAGTCAATTTGTTTCTGGAGCTGGGACTGTATTATAAATACTGCCCATGTAGACACAATTATTATAAGATTCAACTTTTCTCATCATGGGTTGTAATTGTTGCTCTTGGGAGCCAGTATTCCACAGATTTTGATCTGATACTAGCGTTTCTGCAAATGGTAGTGGGTTCAGTCCATCCCTCTCATTTTCTAATTGCTGTACTTGAAAGTGCCTAACAAGAAGTTGGTGGCTATTTTCAGAAAATTGCTCCAATTCAGAATTTCCCTTGATGGTGTTAACTTGTATTGAAATAGAATGACAAGATATAAAAAGAAAACAACCTAAGACATCTCTTTTTGGAGCCCCAGAGTCCTTTCCAACTATAATGACCAGAAATTAGTATCGTGGCTTCCTGCAGTTTTAAAGAAGAAACACACAAAAGGTGTGGTTTAAGCTCTTAAAAAACCCTTTAAAAGGATACTGTATATCAATCAGATTAATCATTCAATATCTTTATTTCAGTCATTGATCTGCAAACAAACAAACTATAAAGGTAAAATTAGAAATAATTATGTAATTATAAGAAATTCTATAAGAAATTACAAATATTAATTTATATTAATAGTAATACAATATTTATTTACAAGATCTTTATGGTCTAAATCATATAATCATGATTCCAGGTAGAGTATATCAAGTAAAAAACAAGCAGAAAAAATAATTAAAAATAAAGAGCTATATAAATGGTTGCTCTCTTTGAGTGTGTGTCTGCATGTATGTGTGTGTATATATATATTAATTTTATTAGTAAAATTTTGTCCTATGTTATTTAAAGTAAAAAAAAAGGCTCTAAGTTTTACACTACTGAATAATGGGACATAAACTTTACTGGTTGTAGTGAGCTCTTGTGAGTGATCAAATTGTGACAAATTTTGAATGAGGTCACACAAAAGTTAGCAAAGTTCTGTTACAATAGGATTACAATCAAAGATAAGGAAACATAAAATTGGCCTGAATGGCCTCGTAGTCTTGTAAATAGTGGAGAGACAAGACTACTATGAATACCTATATTGAGTATACAACCCAGAAGGGCATGCTCTGTGGATTAAGTCCAGCTTCACAGGGTACAGCTATTCTGAGAAAAACAATATTCCTGTACCTTTCATTTCACACAGCTGAGGGAAGAGCACTATGGCAGCAAGCAAGCAAAAAATAATTTTTTTAAAAAAAAATCCAAGTAATGATAGTTTCACCACCAACAATTCATTTCCATGGCAATAGATAACTATCCTCCAACATTAGAAGAAGAAGGTCCATTGGGAAAAAAGATAATCTTAACCTGAAGTTGAGCATAAGCAACCAAACTCTGGCCTCCTTTTTCACTGGGCCAGCCTTCAAATGGAGACCAACATGGGCAGCACAATGTGGTATCTAGAATACTCCTTTAGAAATTTAGACTGGACAAGCTCTGAGGAGGAAAAGTTAGAAAAAGGGGCCAGCTAAGCACCATATAGAAGCTTCAGATAGTTTAAGGGCTATTGTGTGGTTTTGTTGTCCCTCTACATTAGTGTAATATTTTGCCAGCTCGGCAGACACTTGCCATAACTGACTTCTATATCTATTTATATTCTATATCTATTTATACAGTTGGTGAGGCTATGCTACGAGGCACCTGATCATGAAGTAATGATTTTCATCTAATTAATCTCCATAATCTCCTAGTATTGGGGAGAAGTACTGTAGTAGAGATGTGCTGACATAAACCCAATAATGGGGTACATAAGCCTAAGATGAGGCTTTGTGTATTTGTCTAGAGTTATAAGAGACTTCTTGAAACCTGGGAATGGTTAAATTCTTCTGATCTGGGCAGAGGATGAGCTGTGTACTCTGATCTGATGAACGAACTTCTACTTTTCAAACTCTTTGTCATGACTGCAGTATTATAACTGGGGACATAAATATTACAGACTATTGATGGTCATTCTTTAAAGGCAGTCCTCATTTAGTGACTGCCTCAGACAGTGACTGTTTGCAGTTACAACAGTGATGAAAACATAATTTTGCAACCAATGTTCACATATACAACCTTCACAGCATCCTCTCAGTCAGGTGTTTGCCATTATGGTCCTCATTGTCCTGTGCCTGACGTGTTTTTTTCTTCCTCCCCCCTCTCGCAGAGTGGAGAGTTTGCCTAAAGAAGCTATCTCTTCCTAAGCTGCTTTTATTTACAGTGCAATGTGCCCCTAAAGTGTTAACCACAAGTTAACAAGATCAGCTGTGACCTTAATTAGTTGATTAGAGCTTCCAGCCAGCTGGCAGCTGCTGCCTGTAACTGACAGGACCCTAATCAGTTTCACATTGAAGGGTTTCTTTTGCCTCTTAAGCAGCTCACTGGGAGTGCACTAGGCAAACAGTGCTAGCACATTCCTTTCTATGTGTATTCCCCATTCTGTGCCTGCTTATTGTCTTGTAATCCCTTCCTTTCCAATACAAATATTAATTCTCTTCTTGACAATTATCCCAGTGCCAGGGTGAGCATTTCAAAGGATGGGGGAGTGGGAAAAAAGGTTTATAAGATTTGCCCTCTTACCCAGATTCCTTGCGAGTTGAGTTCCAAAAACCTTCCCCACCATTTGGGCTCACCCAGTTGTTTGGGGTCATCCTTCTGATGCTGTAAAACAAAGGAAAGCTAAAGTAAAATTGTAAGCACAGTCATGGTCATGTGACTTTTCGCTTAGCAACTGCTTTGCTTAACTACTGAATCACTGGTCTCAGTTGCGGTTGCTAAACGAGGCCTACCTGTAAAGTACAGTATAGTTGAATGGAATAGTAGGCTTTGGTAAAGATGGTTTCTGTTACATGTACTTGGGTTTATGCCTCCTTGGAAAAACATAAAATTGATGAATTGATAGGTCCCCACACCTATCTTCTGATATGGAAGTCTCTGGCTGTTTAGTAGCTGGGCAATCAGTACGAATCCTTGTATAAAAATCTAGAAAGACACCCTAGCTGTGACTCCCCCATACATGAAAAGATTGAATCTTTCTTGCTCTCTTTTCAATAGGTAGAAAAGACTATCTGGTACAGTCATCACTATACAAATTGCTTGGACTTTGTTCTGTTGTGTTTCCTCATCAGCTGTGATTAAAAAAAAAACATGAAAACATGCACTTTGTTCCAGTTTCAGATGCAAAAAGAAACGTGTATGTATAGTTATGCACATTCCCTTTATTATTAAAACATTTGTAAGCAATTTCCTCTAATATATGAATGCTGGTTGTTGTTTTCTTCAAATACATGAAGTTTTATATGCAGTTTTGATCAGAAAACCACACTGTAAAATTCAGAAGTGCATAAATCAAAGGATAACTGCACTTCATGCGATCTATATTCAGATATGAACCAAATGCATTTCTTTCCCTCTGTGTCTCTCTCACCTTTAATGCCATCTCAAATATTCAGTGTTCTTTGCTATTTTTTGTTAGTACGATAAGTATAAACAGATATGCTTATACCACATTGCCTAAAACGTGCTTGATTCATAAATTTGAAACATAAATATCACAAATAAAAATATAAAGCAGCTCAGTGTTTAAACCATACTGCAGTTAACTAGAGGAAAAACTTGCTTCAAGGATACATCTACCAAGAGCAATTATAGTAGTTATAGGGGCCATGTGCACAATCCAGTGGCCATAGACTCACAGAATATCAGTTGCTGGGAAGCTAAAATAAGAGGGCTTTGTGCTTATTCCTGCTTTTGGTCTTCCAGAGGCATTTCAGCTGAGGGCAACGAGAAGATGTACTCAATTTGATTTGGTGCAAACATCCTTAAAATAATCCAGCAAGGACACCTATTGGATTGTCTAATTACTCATAACGTAATCTAGCAATCTTTTGTGAGGGCCAATGAGCTATGAGATCACCTTTCACAGAAGGAAATTTGTCATACTACTTTAGTAATGGTAGTGAACTATTAGTAAACTTGGATAATGCAGTGAAAGAGCAAAAACTCAGCCCTAAAATTAAAGAACTATATTTACACTTGTTTCTCTTTTCAAAAATATTTTCCCCTCAATTCAGTTTCAGATCTTTTTTACTTACTTATTATTGATCATGTTGCTTTATTGTATTTTATCAAAATGATTGGAAGATTGCATTTTTGAGAGATGTCTTCCTTGTTGGGAAAAGACAACCTTAGCTTTGGTTTCCATTGTAGTAACTCCTGTTCTGGATTGTCTCTTTAAATCAGGACTAAGAATATGAGAATGGTGGTGGTTGGCTATAAAAATGGGACTGGTGATTTTAATCCTTGGTAATATTTGAACGCTAAAAAGAATTATAGAATGCATCTCTGCTAAACGTGGTTTTAGCTTTCAGTAAAATCAGTGCTTTTTTTAGTTTAATAACTCCTTTGCGTAAAAATATTCCATATTTATTTCTACAAATATATATACACACACACACACACACATATATATACACATACACATACACACATACATAGTGCATTCAGAAAGTATTCAGATCCCCTTCACTTTTTTCAATTTTGTTATGTTGCAGCCTGATACTACAATCGTTCAAATTCATTTTTTTCTCATTAATCTACACTCAGTACCCCATAATGACAAAGTGAAAACAGAATTTTAGAAATGTAAATTTCTGTAAATTTATTAAAAAAGAAAAACTGAAATATCACATTGGCATAAGTATTCAGACCCTTTGCAACAACACTTGAAATTTAGTTCAGGTGCCTCCATTTCTGTTGATCATTGCTGAGCTGTTTCTACACCTTGACTGGAGTCCACCTGTGGTAAATTTAATTGATTGGACATGATTTGGAAAGGCACACACCTCTCTGTAGAAGGCCTCACGGCTGACAATGCATGCTGTATCAGAGCAAAAGCCATGAGGTCAAAGGAACTGCCTGCAGAGCTCAGAGACAGGATTATTGCAAGGCACAGATCTGGGGAAGGCTACAAAAAAAATTCTGCTGCACTGAAGGTTCCCAAGAGCACAGTGGCCTCCATAATTCTCAAATGGAAGAAGTCTGGCACAACCAGGACTCTTCCAAGAGTTGGTTGCCCAGCCAAACTGAGCAATTGGGGGTGAAGAGCCTCAGTAAGAGAGATGACCAAGAACCCGATGGTCACTCTGCCTGAGCTCCAGAGATCCTGTGTGGAGATGGGACAAAGTTCCAGAAGGACAACCATCACTGCAGCCCTCCACCGATCTGGGCTTTATGGCAGAGTGGCTAGATGGAAGCCTCTCCTCAGTGCAAAACACATGAAAGCCCACTTGGAGTTTGCAAAAAAGCACCCGAAGGACCCTCAGACTGTGAGAAACAAGATTCTCTGGTCTGATGAAACCAAGAATAAACTGTTTGGCCTCAATTCTAAATCTTATGTCTGGAGGAAACCAGGTACTGCTCATCACCTGCCCAATACCATCCCATCAGCGAAGCATGGTGGTGGCAGCATCATGCTGAGGGGGTGTTTTTCAGCAGTAGGGACTGGGAGACTGGTCAGGGTTGAGGGAAAGCTGAATGGAGCAAAGTACAGAGATCTTCAATGAAAACGTGTTCCACAGCTCTCAGGACCTCAGACTGGGCCAAAGGTTCACCTTCCAACATGACAACGATTCTAAGCACACAGCCAAGACAACACAGGAATGGCTTAGGGACAACTCTGAATGTCCTAGAGTGGCCCAGCCAGAGCCCTGACTTGAACGCTATTAAATATCTCTGGAGAGACCTGAAAATGACTGTCCACCAGCGGTCCCCATCCAACCTGATTGAGCTTGAGAGGATTTGCAAAGAATGGCAGAAAATCCCCCAATCCAGGTGTGCAAAGCTTGTTGCATCATGTCGAAAAGACTCGAGGCTGCAATTGTTGCCAAAAGTGCAAAGGTACTGAGTAAAGGGTCTGAATACTTATGCCAATGTGATATTTCAGTTTTTCCTTTTTAATAAATTTACAGACGTTTCTAAAATTCTGTTTTCACTTTGTCATTATGGGGTACTGAGTGTAGACTAATGACAAAAAAAAATGAATTTGAATGATTGTAGTATCAGGCTGCAACATAACAAAATTGAAAAAAGTGAGGGGGGTCTGAATACTTTCTGAATGCAATATATATATATATATCCAAATCAAAAATCCAAGACCTCAAGGCGCTATCTTTCTGACAATATCAGTTATTTCTGTTTATGTTATTTCCTGTTGATTTATTGCCATAAGTCTCTTGGCTTGTCTCCAAACATCTCTTGGCAACGGAGTCAACCAAATTAATTTTCTGCAAAAAAGGATGCTCTGTAGTGACTTAAAGTCTGTCTTCATGTTCTTGCTAATGATCTCTTGTGTGCTGCCCTACAGTAGGTTTGTTTTTCTTTGCTTGCTTGTTGTGAAATTAAATTTTGTGGGTGCGTTGACTAACTAGGAACCAGTCTTTTGATGCCAAGACCACTTTTGAATCTCCTGTGTGATGTAGTTTCTTGTTAAGGGGCCCTCTTATTAAAGTACGTTTTTGGGATTAAAGTAGGAAAAAAATCAACTTGCAGTTTGGAAGGGCATGGGAGATGGTTTGTTGCTGCTCTTTTTGAATATAACACTAATTGTTGCACATTGTTCTTTGAATTTACAACTTACAAATATTAGTAACTCAAGAAATAATTGGAATTAATGGACTGCCTGGGTTAAAATATATTTAGTCTTGATGTATTATTATAAATAAGAGACTAGTTGTAGGGTTTATTTATGTCTGTTTATGTACACTTGGAAGAGGCATGTGGCTGTATGAATTGTGTGCATCTCTGTGCATGCACCTGGGCTTGTTTAAAATGAGATTAATTACACTATGCCGAAAGGGGTGGCTGTTTATTAGGTGTCTGAATTTTCCTTCATGCATTCTTAGTCTCTGTGTTCCTCAAGTGCAAACTGAAATGATTAGGGAATAGTAAAGGGTTGCTATTGTTGTGTCGGAGAGGAAGTCTTGTGTCAGTGGGAAGCTTGACACAAAACTAAACCAACACAATTAAAAAGTGTTCATAAGGCACAGACAAAAAGAAAGAGAGAGAGGGGGGATAAATGTCTACTGCCAACTGAAGAGGACCTAGAATGCGAGGGAGAGGGGGAAAGAGAGAGAAATAATGATGACATTCACAGATGGAAGAAATGACATTCTAGCAATTCCCTAAGGAAACTTGGATCTACTGGCATTAGCCAACAGTAATCTCCAAAAGTTTCTAATAGAGATTAGTCTATTATCTTATTTATCTTATTGGGACCCATTGCCATGGCAATGATGGGAGATATTCTAAAGATAAATCTGTTGACGTGACTGCATATCTTCCTAATGGAATGGATGTAGAATGAGAGAGGCATTCAAGCGTTTGTCTGTTTCACTCTTTCTGACCTTTTTCACCGATAGGGAGCACCTGAGAGAGAACGACTTGCTTCAAGCCAAAGAGGTATGAGGTGGCAATCTGGAGGCGACAGAGGACGGGACCATTTCAGAGCAGGAGTGAAGATACCAGTTCTGAATCCGACTCGTATAGAAACAGCGGGGCTGCATGAGGCAGCTTGCTTCTATGAGTTGCTTCACTCTGCAAGACAAAACATTTCTCCTTGTTGAGGTGAAGAGGAAATGCAATCTGCTTCTATGAGTTTCTTTGCAGCACCTCGCAGGCTGTTTTTAGCCTCCTCTAGCAGTTGGAAAATCTTCTGACTTTACAAGTGCCAGAAGATTCTGAAAGGAGGTTGTGGCAGACAGGGTTGCTCTGCTGCCTCCTCTTCACTTCCTCTGGCACCTGCAAAAGCCAGAAGAGAGAGAGCCAGCTATTAGAAGTGTTGGAAGTACTTTACACCAGTGTTTTTCAAGCTTGGCAACTTTAAGAGATGTGGACTTCAACTCCCAGAATTCCCCAGCCAGCATAGGAATTGAAGTCCACACCTCTTAAAGTTGCCAAGGTTGAGAAACACTGGGCTAGTCTACAGCCTTACCCATGTACTAACCAGGTCTGATTCTGTTACTAACATTTATTAGCCTAAAAATTACTGTACATGAGTAAGGTAAAGAATACTAGAAATACAATGAAATACCATTTATCGTTAATATTTATTCCTGAGTTATTCAGCCCTTCGTGAACAGAAATGTTTTGCATTGCATTTCAAAATGGATTCTGGGAATTGAAGTCCACATACCTCAAAGTTGCCAAGCTTGATAAACACTGCTTTACACAGACTTGGATATGACTTATTGGCTTGCTTGCTTTCATTCATTCATTTATCTGGAGAGAATGACCCTTTTTGTCTTGAAAAGAAAAGAAAAAGTAAATATTTGGTCATCTTATATCAGGGTGTTCACAGGGAAGGAGTCAAAAAAGTCAAGATGGCAGCTACAACCATGTGATTGAAGTTCCACCCTTTTTTACATGATTGTGACCACCATCTTGACTTTTTTGACCCCCCCAGCAGACACCCCTGCTTTATATTTAAGCCTAAAGTAAATGCTTCAAAATGTGGCTCTTCTCCACTCCAAATCCAGTGACCTAGAGCAGATACATTTTCACAATGGGCCACTCAGATGTGCGCTTCCTCTGCCCTGCCATCTGACAGGCTATAGTCCCTTTGTACCACCTCCAAAGTCAGCTGTTTTGCTGATACTTGGGGCAAAATAAGAAATATGTGCATTTGCAATATACACTTGTCCCTGGAAATAGGTAGGTGTAAGAATCTTTTGTATGTCTATACGGAGAGAAATTCAGGTACTCACAAAGAAAACATGACAACTTGTTTGGGGGTTTGGGGTGGGGGGGCAAACTGCATTTGTTTTAGCTGAATGAAATATTTCCTTCTTAGTTTTCTAATAAGAATGACATGTCACTTCCAATTTGTGAAAGAACGCTAAATTAATCTGGTGCAAGTTTTCAAAGGGCTAGAGAGGACACATCGTGGAACATTGTAACATAATTGTCAAATATATTCAAATTGCAGTGGTAGGCTTCAGGCCACATTACTGAGATGATGGTATGCAGCCTCCTGAGGTGTCTGAAAAAGCATAAACTACAGCCAAGAATGGCTTGTTTTGGTGATAATAATTTTCAACCTGTATGTCTACAGTATGTTTGCACTACATATAGAGAAGAAGAATATTAAGCTTTCTATGGGGAATTCCTGGCAGAATGGCTTCAGAGAAGAAGAAAAACCTAGGGCCAGGGAAGTGATGGGCCTTGATTGGCTCTCCTACTGTTCCCCACAGTAACTAAGAAGATAAGGATTCCAGAGCCTTTGGCTGGGTCCTAAGATGGTCCATGGAGGTTTGTCTCCTTCATTTACTCCATCATCCTTCTCTTTTTCTCTCCTTCAGGCAAGAAAGGGAGGGACTGCAATGAGGAAGAACAACAAAGCCAAAAGGCTCTGGAGGTAGATGATGGAAATGGGCAGACCTGTCATTTTCAGTTTCTCATTTTGTTAATATATCAAGTTCACTTTGTCTCAGGCTCTCATTTCTGCAAATGTGTCAAATTTTGTCCATCAAAGTTGGCACTAAAATTGATATGTTGATGTGCTATACTTTAAGCATATGCATTTTGCTTCTAATTTTCTCTAATATACACATTTTTTGCATGTAAATTCCCCTAAAAGAATGCATTTGGATATACTTATATTTTTTTAAAAATTGGCAAATTACACTCCCAAATTTGAAGAACTGCCAATTCTGAACAACCAAGTATTGATTCATATTTTGGATTGAAAATATGACCTAATCTATTTCTCTCCATTCCTAAACTCTAATGAGTCCTTTGTAGACTTTAGGAGAAGCCCCATGATGCTATATTCCAACATTTACCCCAGGGGTAAATCCAACCTAACATAGCTTGTATATAGAAGGTACATTTGTCTTCAAGACAAGTCCAGCTCCTGGTGACTTGATGTCCATGTCCACACTCTTGGCAGCAGAATTGCAACATTTTGCCTTCTCCCTAGATTTTTTTCCAACCTTCCAGTCTAAATGAGGTTCTATGAAAACCTTAAAGTATTGTATAGTTTCTTTATTTCACTGAGATATAAATCTTTGCAATTCTGATAACATGATGTTTTCATGCTGAAGTGCAGCATGTCCCCCCTCCTGCTGCAATCTCAGGTGAGATACCATGGAATGGTAACATGAAATAAGATGGTGATGCACTAAAGAGGAAAAACTGTTTCCACTGCTTCAGGTTTAAGAGGAAGCATCACATTTTTAATTTCCACTCGTCATTCCTTTCAAATACTTTCCTTATGAATATGATTGAGTTAGTGCGCTCAATTTGCTCTCACTCATTTTATTTTCTAGGCTTACATTCATTTGCCTTACTAAAAAAAAATCCTCTGCAAACCCTAAGAACTCTAAAAAAATTTAATGGGAAGTAGTATACAAACAAATATGTGTACATATATGCGTGTGTGTATATTCAGATTTTTTTTTTTTTTTTTCCTGCGCTCAGTCATTACTGACCCTGCAGTGACTGCCTGGACGAATCCTTGCAGTTTTCAAGGCAATTGTTTTTCAGAAGTGGTTTGCCAGAGCCTCCTTCCTAGAGCAGAGCCCAGCTGGTGAGCGCAGGAGGCGGGGTTTCCGTTGCTTCGCGCCCTTTTTGGGCGAGCGCGGTTTTGCGTTTTTACCGGCAACTGCTCCCGACTCCTTTTTTCCAAGGCGCTGCCAGCATTTTTCCTCCCACCGGAGTGAGAGTCCCCATTTATCTACTCACGTGAGTATTCGACCTGTTGGGTTGACAGGAGCTGGGGGGGGGGAACAGGAGCTCACCCTGTTAACGCGAAGGCTGGACTCGAACCGCCGAAGCGTCAGCCATTTCTGGCCGGCAACTTTCAGCATCATTAAGCCGCTGCACCACCACGTCTCCCTTATATTCAGATAGTCATGGACATTTCTGATAGTATATACATGTACCATTCCCCTTAGTGTAGTACATTACAAAGTATTACTCACACATAGTGTGTATGTGTAGTACACACATGTATATATGTCTGAGTGTTTGTGTGTAAGACACGTATCCTCTCTATATAAAATTGCAAGTTTAATCGCAAAGTATATCACAAAATTTGGAAAAGTGCACACTTTGATGTATAACCATATTCTTGTATAGGGTGAGGAAATATAAATTTGATACATGTCTATTAAAATGAATGTTCTAAAAGGGTATCTTTCATCACATCTTCCAAATAGAAATCTAACACAACAAGGGAGAGTTAGATGCTTTCCCTTTGGAGTTATCTTATCCTTGGAGGGATAATTTTCTACTTTTTGGCACGGGAATAATATGCACTTGCTACTATCTCACCATAGAATCTACCACTCCATTTTTCTGGATGTATAAATCAAGTCAGCCAAAAACTTTGTAAGGTATGTCAACATAAATGTGTCCACTTTGCCAGTTAACTTTGATTTTTTATTCATCTTTACACAAGTAGAGACAAGTAAATATTTTATTCTTTTTGCAGCTGCTGAAGAAGCAAACACAAGACTATTAGTTGATGATAATGCTTTCTGGCAGGAGTAGGTATATCATAGATGAAAAGGAAACACTAAAAGACTGCCACATGTAAGCCATTAATGTAATTGTATTTTTAAAGCTGCCTCTTAAATTAGCTCCTTGAACTACAATTTAAACTTGTGTGGAGGTAGCAGTATCCAGTAATTTATTTGAAGGCCTCAACCTTTTGTTTAACAGAACATAAAGCATCCCAAGTTTGCTTTTTTATTGTTGAAATCGCATAATATATGAGGCACGCTTGGTTGTGAAGGAGCTTGTTATTAAAATATAATATTGTGTTCATCTGTGATTATTATTTTAATTCAGTGCTCAGTTAACTTATACCAAACTGTCTGAACCTTTTCAGTAACCACTTTCTACTCACCCACATTACATTTAATTTACACCAAGATGATAAAAAAATTTGATTTATTTTACAACAGATCAGTAATTGTGCTCTACAAATAAATCTGTAATGATAATCAACAGCATTTTCAACATAATTTAATTTGTCTTCTCCCGAGAGGTAGTTAAATGCAGTAATAATAACACTACTGTTATGGACTCTGCAGCAGTTAATCATGGTCTGAATATGCAGACAGTCCCAATATTGTATTGACAGAAATTAAATTAACCATCAACTTGGGCAATCAGTGGCTGTACAGCTATTAAAAGTAATAAAGGCAACAAACCCAAACCATGGCCAATTATGTTTTGACATGTAAATGAAAAAAGACAGATGCTTTAGATCTGAAATTTTTATTTTGTTGAAAGATGGTATCACAGATACAACAGCTGCCCAGGTAAGAGTTGTTTCAGGATTGTGACTGATGTTCCAAAACAATTAGTTACATGAGAGCTTTGCTGTCTATAGGCACCTTTGCACTGAGGCTCCCCCTCCTTTCCAATTTTAAGGGAAGCAATTTCTGCATACTCATTTCTTTCTGTAACTCTTGGATCCCCAGTGGACATTAAATGTGCTTGGGAACATCTACTTTGGCATCCACCAGACTCTCTGTCCTATCTGATTTTATTATTTTTGAAGATCTAAAAGATTTTATTATTTAAAGACCAATAAGTGCAAAGTTAGCATGCTGCATTAAAAAGGGCTAGTCTCAAATATATGATGTTTATTTTCAATAATATATTTAGGCCTCCCATGAATTATAGAGGCATTCTTATGAAATAAAAATAAAACAAAACTCTGTGCTTTGTGGAAAGGTGTCCTTATCTCCATCTACCCAACAACCCAACACAGGTAAGCTGAGGTGGTAGAGAGCAACCTGGTAATATAGAGAAATGTTTACACACATACAGTCGTTGTGGGAGTTAAAATGAGAATAGAGCTTACCAGAGCAGGACTGCTGGTTATGTCAATGTCAAGTCATCAAGTTCTAGCTTGGCGCTCTCACTGTCTGGAACTTCCCCACTTAAATGCCGCCATTTCATCCAGTTCACAAATCATGTTTTCAATCTCTTGGTGTGACTTATTTGCAGTCTCCCATGGCTGCATATGCTGAAATCATCTAGACCAGTGTTTTTCAAACTTGACTAGTTTAAGATGTGTGGACTTCAACTTTCAGAATGCTTTCCTGGGAATTCTGGGAGTTGAAGTCCACACATCTTAAAGTTGCTAAGTTTGAAAATCTGTCAGACTTTCAAGACTCAGTTACTATAGCCTTTATCAATAAATTAGGGTTCCAGTATTTCTTGTGGAGTCTGTTTCCTGACCTAGCCAACCTCAAAGGGCTGACAATCTTAAAAGCCTCACAGCATTTTCCCTCCCTCCTTCCTTCTCTCTTATACTAAAGAGAACTAGGGCAGAATCATGTTAAGTTTTTTTCTAATGTTCTCTCCTTTGCTCAGGCTTAAATTATGGTTTGCTAACAGTCACATTCTTTCTCCAAGGTCATCTCTGTGGTTCTCTGCAGGTACACACAAACACATATATAAACAACTACAAATCAGTATGCAGAATAAGTATATAATATTGGAATCATTGTGGTGCAATATTAAGGGGAGCAACCCTATCAGTTTGTCTTCTACAGCCATGCTGACTGTTGGCCAGTTTGTGACAGTACCTGTAATAAACTTGCAACATTTCAAATATGTTCATGAGTACAAAAAGATTGAAGACACCTGCCTTAACTCATGTCTCTTTCATTAAAATCTGTTAGGGAGCCATCAGAGAAAAGTTTGCAGGGCACACAGAAGCTCTAGATCAGTCTGAAAGTTCAGAACTAGAAATAAGAAAGGTGAAGTGCCAAGCATAAGACCAAATAACTTTCTAAATGTCTATCACATTTGAGGGATGGCTGAGAGATGGAAAACTCAAGTCCTTTCCACAAACCTGCCATCATCATTTCAACATATCTTGTATATAATAAGGTAGTACAAAGCCTCAGTGATGTGGTTCTTTTCTGTGATGTTTTCTGTGAAACACTGATTTAGGCAACTAGCTTTTGTCACAACTTTGTAAAGCACTGCAGTCCTGTTCATAAGTGAAAAGATACCACACTGTTTTACTTCATGTCCCTTTGACCTCCTTCCCTGGACTTGTGCAAAAGCATCTTCAGCACATCCAGGAATTACCAGAGGAGGCAGTCAGAGGGATGAAAAGTGTCACACTGAGGCAAATAATGTTGATTCTGTGCCTCAACAAAGTTATAGAATCACTTCTGTAACTCAAAGTTCCTCGATGTGATGGCATAAACACTTCTGAAATGCATTTTGTGGCAATCTGAGCAGATGTTTGTAATCTAGTGTCACAAATAACAAACACCTTTCTCACACATGCAGCACACATGCTACTGAAGCATAAAAGTGCCTTCTATCCCACATATCAATGATGCTATTGCAGTTGTAGAGGAACACCTTCAACTGACCTTCAGGTGAAACCATTCTGGGACTGTCAACTGAACAATAACTAAATATATGCATTACAATATCACAGTTCTATTAAGACTGCAATATTACAGCCCTACTAGAAAAGCTCCCCAGCTAACTCTTGTTTCTGTTCTTTTTGAATTTTTGATTTCCTGATGAAGTATCAGTTTCTTCTTCTCTTGTTCTTTGATTAGGGCCACATTTCTCACCTCTCACCAACCCCTTTGAAAGTTGGATACCACATAATATTGGACCTGTCCACTAGAGGGCCATAAAACAGGGTATGGATGATCATACCCAAGAAGACATGGCATTTTTATGGCAATTTCAGTTTTAAAAAATCAGGGAGTAGATTATGTGAAAGGGAAGAAAAGCAATGCCAACAGACAATAGTTGGCTTCCTGAATAAACAGTCCAACCTGGTGCAACAAAGCATCTTTTTCTTCCATCATGAAGAAACAGGTTGTTCATAATAATGAATAACAAACAACAAATGTCTCCATTTAAAGCTGCTGTTTATTCAGGTGCATATTTCAAGTGAACTTATGTGCTACCTCCAACTTCCTTTTTTTCCCCAGAACAAAGACTTTGTAAATACGTAATGCATATTCTATGACAGCTGATCTATGTTGTGACATTTCATGTATGAAGAAAGGCAGAAGATCTCACAGCTATTTCATTGGTGAAATATATCTCTTCTTGATACATGTAAGGATGAATGTCATAACAAGATATCAACAATCATGCAGTTTAGAATGCGTGTGTGTGTCTGTGTGTGTATTATCAAGTGCACAAGCATAAATAGTGTTGAGTTACTGACAAGATAAAGAAAAAAAATGCCCTGGCATTCCAAAGGTCAAAGCTACAGCTTTGAAATTGAATGTATCACACTATGCACTTTTCTTTCATTTCTTTGGCACCTGCACCATTTCTGAAACTTTCTAGAGAATCAGTTACTGACATGTATTGCTCTGTCCATAACTAAACAGGGTTGGGTCACAGGTTCTTTTGGATTCGAAAGCAACAACCACACCAGTATGAGTATTTAAGGCTTTATTCTAAGACAGTATAAGAAAAATGATAAAGTATAACATGAGACAGCAATCTAAGAATATTCAAAAGTAGAAGAATACAGGGAGGGAGGGAGGGAGGGAGGGAGGGAGGGAGGGAAGGAAGGAAGGAAGGAAGGAAGGAAGGAAGGAAGGAAGGAAGGAAGGAAGGAAGGAAGGAAGGAAGGAAGGAAGGAAGGAAGACCTTAAAGCCCTTTTGCCAGTCAGGAAACCCTCAAGAGATGACAGCAGGTAGACCCCCTTCAAAGCCAGAAAATATGCAGTGCCCTCCCAAGTAGGCCTGCATCTAACTTCTAACATGGAGGTTTCTGACTAACTTAAATAGGGTAGTCATTCACATCTGTTTTTGATGTTCTCATCTCACTGGAGTTTGGCAAGGACAAATCCATCTTATCTGGTCCTTGGAATACTTTGCTCAGTCTTGCCAAAAACGAGACCATCAAGGTTAAAGATATCTGTTTTTCAATGTTTTTGGATTGAAGGTAAGAAAGATCTCTACACAGATGTCCCACCAAGGGCAAGGCAAAAAATGTATAACTCAAACATAATGTTTTAATGACTAAAACAAATGCTTGATTAACTCTGTATTACATATGGAGCCATTACATGGGAATATAAAGTTCTGAATACTGTGAACCTAAGAAAAGAGGTATACAAGAAACCTCAAGAAACCATCACTAGATCCCATCCTTCTGGACAATTTTCATACAGTTTCCCACCTTCCCTTTTTAGGAAAGCTGGTGGAAAAGGTAGTTGCGCAGCAGCTTCAGAGGATCCTAGAGGAAACAGATTATCTGGACCCCTATCAGTAAGGTTTCAACAGCATTGGTCACACTTTTAGATGATTTCTGGCAAGATCAGGATGGGAGTAGTGCATCCATCCTTGCTCTTCTTGACCTCTTGGCGGCTTTTGACCATGGTATCCTTTTGGGTCGGCTGCAGAAGCTGGGGCTGAGTGGCATAGTTCTGTGTTGGTTCAACTCCTTTCTCCAAGGTTGGTATCAATCAGTGTTGATAGGGAGCGAGAGGTCCACCCCAAGGCCCCTACTTTGTGGGTGCCACAGGGTTCGGTGCTTTTGCCGCTCCTATTTAACATCTATGTGAAACCATTGGGTGAGATCATCTGGCACTATGGGATGACGTATCATCAGTATGCTGATGATACTCAACTATTTATCTCCATCCTGGGTGACCTAAGTGATGCTGTGGCTACCCTTTCACAGTGCCTGGATGCGGGACAACAGGCTTCAACTGAACCCTCCTAAGGCAGAGTGGCTGTGGGTATGGGGAGCCTCAAGATCTAGGAGTTTATCATCTTTGGTTCTTGACGGGGTCGCACTACCCCAGACAGACCCAGTGCATAATCTGGGGGTCCTCCTGGACTCATGACTCCTGTTCAAAGAGCAGGTGGCAGTTGTGGCTAGGGGGGTCTTTGTGCAACTTTGTGTTATGCATTAGTTACGCCCCTTCCTTGATCGAGAGGCCCTCTGCACGGTCACTCATGCCCTGATCACCTCTCGGTTGGATTACTGCAATGCATTCTACATGGGGCTACCCTTGAAGAGTATCTGGAAGCTACAGCTGGCACAGAATGCAGCAGTGCAGACAGTTCTGAATGCCCCAGGGGGGTCCATATAACACCGCTGTTACGTGAGTTGCATTGGTTGCTGGTTTGCTTCCGGGTCCAATTCAAGGTGTTGGTTATCACCTTTAAAGCCCTTCATGGCACAGGACCAGGTTATCTGAGGAGCCGTCTCACCCCCATTATATCAGCCTGCCCCACTTGGTCTGGCAGAAGGGGCATGTTGCAGACCCCACCAGTCAAGGAATTTTGACTGGTGGGATCTAGGAAGAGGGCCTTTTCTGCTGTGGCCCCCACTCTGTGGAACACCTACCACCCAAGGTGCGGTATGCCCCCACTCTCATGGCCTTCAGGAAGAGCGTGAAATCTTGGCTATGCCAGATGGCCTGGGAGCTGGATGGGGCGAGCGCACCAGTGAAAGTGGCTTGTGGGGTAATTCATTTTATCCCCCCCCCCCCGCCGTCATCTTGAATGTTTTTAGTTTTTTATGTATAGGGTTTGTTTTTATAGCATGACTTTTTAATTAATTAATGTGGGGATTTATTTTTAAACTGTTTGTGGGTTTTACTCTAATCGTGAGCCACCCAGAGTCACCTGCTGGGGGAGATGGGCAGCATACAAATCAAATCAAATCAAATCAAATCAATCAATCAATCAATCAATCAATCAATCAATCAATCAATAACTATCAAATTCTTCCTGCCAAACTTCCAACAACACTCCCAGCACTACCCAACTGAGATCCAAAATTATGAGATATCATTCTTTAAGTAGTACATGTATGGATGGAGGCAACTTTTTTCCACCTCGAATCAGTTAATCTGGCCCACTGTTGCTTTTAAAGCAGCCTTTGTAACCAACATTATGGGACTTATACTTCCAACACATGTGGAAGGTTGGAGAAGTTTGCTTTGAAATTTTTCCTCTTGGTTGAGTGTGCTAAGCAATTTTTTTCTAATTTCTGTTAATAAATGCTTCATGTTTTAGTGAAGCTTTTTTTTCCCCCCCCCCAGAAGTGTTTTGGTTGAGATTCTTTCTTCGTGCGCAGTGCTGGCACTAATGTTTATTAGAATTGGTGAACTATTCCTATCTTTGGATAGAAAGATATAAATTAGTAATAATAAGATGTTTCATTTATATTCAGTCTTTCTTTCCTCTAAGGAAGAAGATGGTGTGCACGTATCCAATACAAATCCACAATAAACATGTAAGATTATGATGACAGATAACCATGGATCTATGTTTGAAATCTGAACTTGTGCTTGCTTCTTGGCACCAGATGCATTGGCTTTACTGTGCTCATTCTGAAACAAAGTAAATTCAGAGTGAGTCTACACCATTAAACCTCAGAACTGCCAAACTTTCAGAGATCTGATTTTATCAGCTTAATCTTAAATTGGGAGATCACACTATATATGTTAATTACTTGGCCAAGGCCAGCATGTTTGTTTCCTTGGTTATCCGAATTATTTATATGGCCACCCAGAGATACTTCTTGAAGATGGGTGGTTATATAAATTTTCTAAATAAATTTTCTAAAAAATTTCTAAATGTTCTATTATTTAGAAAATAATAAACATTTGTCAAATACATAAATATTTATTTGTTAATAAATAACTATAATGATGCTGGGTGGCTAACAATGTATAAAAACATACCAACACCACACAAAATTAAAAACAATAACTTGTATCTATAACCACCCCCCAAACCCCATAATAATTAAACATACATAAACAATACAGGATCAGAGCTGTCTGAATCCTGACGGGATTTTGTTCCATAGGGCTGGTATCACCACAGAGAAGGCATGTCTCCTGGGCCTTCCTAGATGACATTTACAGAAATTTTACAGGATGGATCTGGAACATCCCATACCATGCCAGATTGGTGGGACATGCAGAAATAATTAGAGACAGTTAATCCCACCAATAATTCCATGTAGGGCTTTATAGGTAATAACCAGCACCTTGAATTACACCTAGAAGTCTAGAGGGAACCACTGTGGCTCATGAGGCAGTGGTGTTCCATAGGTGTACTGTGATGTGCCAAAAGTTGCATGCACTGCTGCTTTCTTGACCAGTTGGAGTTTCCAACTGTTTTTTTAAGGGTAGCTCCATGTACAGCACATTGCAATTGTCCCGCCAGGAGATGACTAAGGCATGTGTGACTATGACCAAAGCCTCACAGTCCAGGAGTGGTTGCAATTAGTGGACAAGATGGATTTGTACAAAGGCCCTCCTGGCTATGGCTGTCACTTCCTTCTCAAGCAGGAGCCAGGAGTCCAACAGGATCCTAAATTTCATACCAACTCTGTCTGGAAGAGTGCCACTCCATGTAGAATCAAAGATGGAAAATCTCCAGAACTGGTAGGGCCTAAAACCACTCAGTCTTGCTAGAGTAAAGCTGAAGCCTGTTCTTCCTCTTTCAGACCCCTGTATCTTCCTGAAACTGTGAAAGAACTTTGAAGGCTTCCCTTGGGCAGGCTGGGGCAGAGATGTACAAAGAGTATCATCAGCATTTTCAAATAGGAGTAGGAAGAGAGTAGAGCCCTAAGGCATCCCACAGTGCAGAGGTCTATGCCTCTTTCCCATCAACACCAACTGGAACTGGTCTTGAAGGAAGGAGGAGAAATACTGAAAAACTTTGTCCCCCACTCCCCTCCCCCTAAATCAGTTCAGAAGGATACCATGTTCAGTACCAATGAATGCCACTGAGAGGTCCCCATCCCTCTCAGGCTCCAAAGATCAGGCATTGAGGTACAGCACAGGGACCTGGAATGCAGCATTATCATCAACTATTCGTCACCAATGATTGAATAGTTTTTGTTAACAGTGTAATTATTACTTTTTGCATTTTTTAATATTTCATTTTCTCTGACCATCCTGCTTACAACTCCCCTCCACAATCAAGTGATCAATTCAGGACAACAACTCTAGATCTGATAAAGTAGACGGTAGTCCTTGAGAATTTATGCTATAAAAACTGTGCTAAATTTTTTAGGTGACAAAAGCAACAAACCCAGATGTCTAATTTGTCCTCAATGAACACCAACAGCACCATCATAGGCCCCAACAACTTCACACCCAAGATTAAAGAGAAGAAAATGAGAGACAGAGAGAAGGGGATGGCAGAAAGAGAAAAGAGTCAGTTGTAGCCTCCCCCACCACTGGCATATGGCCGTGATATGGAAGAAATTAGGTAAGATTCAGATGCTTGACATACCATCTCAAAAGAGGACCAGCCACTGAAACTGTAGAATATCTCCACCTAGAATCCTTAAGCACATTCTAAAGTGTGTTCCTGACTTTGCCTCTACCCAGTTTGCAGTATTTCCTTTACTATTTATGACATCATCCTAACCCTTATAGTGGGGGAGGAGAAGGGGAGTAGAGATGCCGGGAATGAGGAGGGGGAAGGTTAGAGAATAGGAAAAGAAACTTCCTTGGCAACCAAAATACCTTTAAGTATAACATAATTACCATCTCGCTGCCCTTTCTCCCCCTGCTGGGACTATTCAACAAACCCTACAACATACACTTAAATCTTCAACTTCTCAGAGACGTACACGCAGATGGGAAAGATTTGATTAAAATTACAGTGCTTTAGGTTCAGCTTCACCTATTAAGAAAAAAAGGATCTAGTGCCGGACTTTTTTTCCCTGAGAAATAACTAGGCCACAGTAATTACAGACAAGGCCCTGCTGTGCAACATGAATAGGATCCCTGGAGTGGTATTTTCCTCTTACCTGTCTATGGAGGGCTGTTGACATCAACATGAATGATAACTGTGCCAGTATTTTTTTCATATATATATATATATATATATATATATATATATATATATATATGAAAATGAAAAGAGAGGAAGAAGAAGGGGTGGTGAGGGGAGAAGGAACCACACTTCTTAAAAGAGTAGTGATTTACATCTTTCTCCATCAAATATGTTTTTATGTGCTTCACGTTTTGTGTGATTGCCATCCTAAATTATATTTAAGAGTGAATCTGGCCTTTGAAAACTCTGCTACTTTGGATTGGAAGAAAAGCAAAAACAAAAACAATACACATAGCACTAACATTTTGGCAATGCAATGGCAATTTCTGTTGGCTTGGAAATATGCATGTTCTTGTACCTGGCAAATAAAGATTTGTTCTCACCTTTTCTATCTTTTTTTTTTTACTGTGCACACTTCTCCTTGGTATTTTATGAACTCTGTTGTTGTTGTTCTTGTTGTTGTTATTATTATCCCTACAACTATCCTGAGAGGGAAGTTGGATTGAGAAAGCATGATTGGATCAAGTCATCCAATGAGTTTCCAGGCCTGAGTATAAACCTGAACCTGGGTCACTTCAGCCTTAGTCCAGCAGTTTAACTGCTATACCATGGTGCTATACCATGGATTTTATTATATTTAATAATTGTATTTTATACGGTATTATTTATGTTTTTATTGATTTTAAGTTGTTTGGTTGTGAACCGCCCAGAGTCCCTCCTTGTGGGGGAGTTGGGTGGTGATATAAATTTGATTGATAGATAGATAGATAGATAGATAGATAGATAGATAGATAGATAGATGGATAGATAGATAAATGGTGCATCTCAGTCCAGCAAGTCATTGTCTGGTCTTTCTCTCTCTCTCATCTCTATCATCTACAACATTCATTAAAATAGTAAATTAAAATGGAATTGAAACCACTGCAATATTTTATTTTGGTATGAAGGGCCACTAAAATTCTCAGTCTTCCCTCAAACCTGGACTCATAAATGTGAATACAAATAGTAAGTTATATCTGTTAGAGTTGTATCACCTCTTTTAAAATAAGTACAGCAAAATTCATTATATTACGTACTGGCAATTGTAGTAGGTGAGTGATGTGGAAGTTTGTTTATCCCTTCAAAATTCAGCTACTGCAGGAGCTGCATATATTCAGCTAGAGTAGTGGACTGCTTGTGCTGGATCACCCAACTGATTCTTGGGTGTGTACAATATACATCTAGCACCATGTTTATATCTCCCAATATTACAACAGGCAGAACTTCCTCATCCTCTTCTTCCAACTTACTGACTACTGTAATTAAGTGCAAATTGCAAGCACTTAGCAGACCATGATGTCCAAATTTAATTTAGAAACCAAAAGCTTCAATGCCCCTGTTCAGCAGCATCAAATACAATTTTTCAGAGAATGAAACAAGAAGTAAGTCTCAGAATTGAGAACCTGCCTTACATTTTAAATCAAAGAGGTACATGTGAAAGCCAATGGTCTCTAATAAAAATCACTAGCCTTTATGAATTGGTGTAATAAGTGCTCTATTTTAGCAGCACTATTCACCAGAGAATTTATTGTCAGAAAATCCTTAGGACACTTAAGGGAATCTTCTAGCCACTCAATCTCTGTAGTGGGTTTCTTTAAGAGAAGGGATGTTGCTTACCAAAGCTGGATGTTTCCATGCATTTTCACAGTTATAATGATAATAGGTTTGTGTACATTGCAGAATCAGGCTGTGCCGATCCAGCTGCTTTTAGCTCACATTAATCACACCCTTTTATTCAAAACAGTATAACTCTGATCTAACCCAATTAAGCCTGTGATGTTTAGAGAAAGAGATTAATATAGCTCAGGAAAGCATAACCTTTGCCCAAAGAGATGTCTTAAGATAATGAGCTTGATTCAGTGGGCTGGATTCAAAGAAAGGTGTGTTTTGCAAGTAGACATCTATTTGTAGACACTAAATCAGCAGGAAAATAAGTGTGTTCAGGCAGACAAGACTCAGCCACACAGAGGCAGATGTATAATTTTAAAAGCCAATGTGAAGAGAAGCAGAATTTAAAGTCAGGTATGTTTTGCTTAAATTTAACTAACAGGTTTGTTAGCGCTAAAAGAAAAAAAAAGAAAGATTCTTGCAATTTATAGGAGTTTTTTTTTTTCCCCTCCAGTTCAAAGTATTTATAGACAATGCTTTGTACAGATTATGGAAAGAACTTAGATTATCAAAAGGCAAATGAAATTGCATTATTACTGTATCTAGTTGAAAAGAAAATGGCCCAGAATTTAAGATAACTTCCCTAAAATCTGCTTCCACTTAATCTAAAATATTCCCACTTTAAGATATTCCCATTCTAAAATTAATTTATTTAAGGAGGGCCGACTAGTCTTCCTTTTAGAGAAATACCATATACCAGTCTTTGCTGTAATTTTAACATATAATATGTTTTGTTATTCCCATTGCCTGATTTTTGGAGGGAGAGAAGATTTCTACTAAATCAAGATTATTAACTGATCTTTTGAGATATAAATTTTGAGACTCAAGGAGTTCATAAACTCATATGAACACTGGGAATGACAGAACAGAGGTTAAATTCTAATGGCTCTTTCTGATATTTTAGGGATCTTGAATACCTTAGGTACTCTTCAGTACAAGGTTACTGAAAATATCCCCACCTGTTTTTTAAATACCTTTACTATTTATTTAATGACAGTTACCTCCCAGTCATCTCTGACATAGAAAGGAAATTACAGACACTGGAAGCATACAGTAGGTTGGGGCAAATCCAATAGATTATTTTTTAGGGTGGGCTAGAATTCAGTGGAAAAAGAGATTCTCCTTTGGCTTCTGACAATTCACCCTAAAGTCTAGTCTGAGGGTTAACATGACCAACATTCTCCAGTCTTTAACTGGGGTAGAATTTTTCTGAAGATTTCCAATGTAAGGCTAAATTAACAGTTGTTGGGGGTGGGGTGGAGATAGTAACAAATTGTCAGAAAATGTATCTTCTTGGACATTTTGGCTTAGTTACTATTGGATTAAACTATAAGAAAAGAAATCAAACGTACACAATGTCTTAGCTAATGAAACAGCTGCAGATTTAGCAGGGTTTTTCCCATTTGTATCACTTTCAGTGACTCCCAAGCAAAGATTTGCAAAACCTCCTCATGAAATTCTAAAACAAACAGTTGCAGAACGAAGTTTGTATGTGAACGAGAAAATTGTTCCACTCACGGATGTTGTCCATTCAACAGCCAGACACACTTGGAATCAAAGTTTGAAGAAATGTGACATGATGATAGCTCTGTCCCATTCCGCACAAGTCAATTCGTATCAGAATAATATTTTTCAAGTATTTCTCCTTGAAAGTAGCAGGAGTATTAGTTTGGTAATACCATTCTCCTGTGCACCTTAGACTGAGCTACCTTTAACTAAGATACTCTTGTGTGTCTTATGTATATTGCATACATGCTGTATGTTACCCCGCTGGTTGGATTAATTCAAATAAATAAGTGAAAAAATAAATACAGATGTAAACATGTAGGCTTCTTTGAGTATTTATGTCACACACACTCTAATGAGATGTTTTAAAATTTTGTAAAGGAATACCTATTTAAAAAGAATCCAGCAAGTGACAACTGCTTTTCACTCTGCTAACAGTCTCCGAAATGGATGTTTCCATCTCATTGCTTCCTTATTTGTTTTTTAAACTTTATGGAAAGGTTTTAATGGATATTATTTAATAAAAGAAGAAAACTTTACCACTTTCTCATGTAACGCTAATTTGACAATAAAACTGTCAACAAGGAGGCAAGATCAGTCTCACGCAAAAATCCTGAAACATCTAAGTGGAATTTGCATAAAATAGTTCTGGTATTATTATTCACTGTTCTTTCGTTGACAGATATGTCAGGGCCTTAAAACCTAAAAGAACAATTATGCTATTGTAACTCTCTGAGGATTCAATGGGTGTGTCTTTGGTGAAAAAGTGCTATTAGAGCTTTGAAAAGCAGTAAAAACGACCGCCCAAGGGGCTCTTTAGCGAGTCATTTGCAAAGAATGCCAAGGCTTTAAGTGTCTTCAAGTACATTTATGTAGTTCTTTTTTACTTTGTGCTGTGAAGAAACTGCTAATAATTAATGCCTGTAACATTTTTTAAACATTTGCATTAGCTATAAATATTTTTTCTAAAAAAACCCCTCATCTTAATAAAGCCATTATTGATTAACTTAAAACTGTGATTTTCTGAAGAATGAGTGGGTATTTCTGACAAGGTTATTGCTCAGAATTGTATTTAAGCTTTTTTGGGTTAAGCTAATATTGAAGAAATCATTGAACAATTATGTACCAAAACAGGAACTAATCAGTAAATCCATTACTTGAACAAGCTAGTTAAACTTAACATGCCTGCACATTAAAAATGAGGGATTGATAAGTCATGCATCATTACAGCAAGATGTGCCATAAAAGTCAGTGATCCCAATTTCAATTTATATTAAATCTGCTGATGACTTTAGTGCAGAACTCAGCTGAAACTTTTGTGAAAGTAGAAATGTTGAACTGTAGCCAAGGAACAAGGAAAGGCTCTGTACACTGGACAAAGAAAAAGACATGTAAAGCATAGGAGCAACGAGTCTTGCTTGAGTCATATGTACACAGGAACTGAGATGTTCCTTTGACCTCACTAAATAGCAAGCTGCCATCCAAATGGCTTTGGCATTTCTGGCTCTTCTCCCCAGTCCAGTAGATCAGGTTGCACATAAGAAACCATTTTTTTCAGAAAGGTAAAGGTTTTCCTGCCAGTTGGTTATCTGGAACTGGATATGAGAGTCTGAGATTCAGCTCTTCCTATTTTTCATCTTGTAAGAAAGGAAAGATCCATTTGAAAACTCTCACAACCCAATTCTTGTAGATACGTTGAAGCTACAAGTACCTCTATCTTGTTTCCCCTGGAAGGACTTCCATAAAATTGATTTGGCCTGAAAGACCCAAATAAGATATCTTAGGTTGAATTTATTTAGGATAATCCATTGAAAACAAATGGTAAAGCTTGACAGGATTGCATGTTTAAATATCCTCTGTTAAAGAGGAAGGAAAGGGGGAAGGAAAAGGGGAAGGAAAAGGGGAAGGGGGAAGGAAAGGAAAGGAAAGGAAAGGAAAGGAAAGGAAAGGAAAGGAAAGGAAAGGAAAGGAAAGGAAAGGGCCTTCCTACACAAAGTAATATAACAAATCAAAGACTATGGTTCAGCTAGTTTTTATTCATAACTTAACCAAATATAGTTCAAATGAAGAAGCATTCAAACATGCCATCCACCTGCAGCTTGAAGCAGTATAGTGTATTAGGGGAAAAAAAACTTTACCATTTGATTCTGCTGATTTTATAAATTGGCCCTTAGATATAGTGGGACTCAAGAAATGAATTAATAAACTTTAATTGGTGCAGATGCTAGCCAACCTATAAATGCATTTCAGAAAAAGACTTTTTAAAAAGGCACAGAATTAATGTGCTTCATACCCTTTGTGGCAGAACCATGGTAATTATGAATTTGGCAGCATGTACTTTAGATTGGCCAGAGACCAGGTTGATATATATTATTTGATTATAGAACGATTCATTATAAATATGGCAGATCTATCTCTATTTCTTACTAGGAATGTAAATTAGCATGAACCGTTGGTGATAGATGCTTTTCCGTTTGAAATGTGCATACAGCTATAACATAGGCTAGGAGAGAGAGAAGGAGAGAGAAGACAAGTCATTTAAGGCCATAGTACATAAAACAGTGACAAATTCATTATTTTTAAACTTGGCCTTGTTCAATACCAGTATGTAGCATCCTTGAATACCTGCATGGACCCCAATGTAGGGTTTTCTCTCCCTTTAAGTATCCCCCCCCCCCCCCAGCTTTCCATACAGCATTGAGCATTGGGCTTGGAAGCTGCCATTTTAATGTCAGTAGCCCTTTGTTGCATCAACCAGATTAAAAGGCAGGTCCCAAATCCAGCTACTTGTGCCCAATGCAATGTTGTTTGCTGCTGTATAGCACTATTTCCAACTTTAGGTAAGCCCAGTGGGGAGACCAGAGATTTGAGAAAGGGCCTAAAAGTCCACCAAAGGAGAGTTTGGCAAGAGACCTTCAGACCCAAACCTAGACCTGGGTCCAATCATACTGAAAACAAGGAGTAGGCATTTAGATTAAATGCATAAAATTTCACATGTGCACAAGACTAATAGCTGTTATTTTAACTCTGATAAATACTGCTTCCTACCAAGCTGTGTCCTATCCATACAAATCATTATAAATACACAGGAGACAATCTAAGTTACAGGAGGACATACACGTAGTCCTCAGTTACAACAGCAATTGGGACCAGAATTTCTGTCACTAAGTGATGCAGTCGTAAAGCACAATGTCATGTAACCATGTGCTTAATGACAGTGATCCCAGCAGTCCCAGTTACCATCGTAACCCCAGGACCACACGGGTCACTAAGTGGGAAGAGGAGGGAGTCCCAGCCAAGCAGGCTGGTGGGTGAGGTTGCAGGTACTGCAGAGGGCTGGGTGATGACATTGGAGGTGTTCTGGAGCATGGGCAGGTGCGTGGGGGGTGGAGGGGTGCTGCGGGCAGGCGCTACAGAGCCTGGGTGGGTGCACGGGTGCATGGATGCCATGGGGGAGTGGGGGTACTGCAGGTAGGCACTACAGAACACAGGTGGGTGTGCGGGGATGCCGGATGCAAGTGCTATGGAATGCAGGTAGATGCTGCTGTGAGGGGGTGGGGGTTGCTGCAAGCAGGCACTCTGGAGCACAGGCAGGGTGCTGCAGGGGGTGGATGGGTGTTGTGGGTAGGTGCTATGGAGTGTGGACTGGGGTGTGGGGGTGGAGGGTGCCACAGGCAGGCACTGCAGAGCATGGGTGGGCAAAAAAGCAGTGGAAACAGGAACAACTTCCAACTTCCTGCTGGCTTCCCCATTCACAATGCTTTGTGGGAAGCTGTTAGGGAATGTTGGAAATTGCGATCACGAGATGGCAGCTTGCTGTAACATCATAATCTTGAGCCAGGCACCAAGCACCCAGTTTGTGATCGTGTGACTGTAGGACACTGCGGCAACCGCAACTTCATGGACCAGTCGTAAGACCCCTCATTCAATGCTGTTGTAATTTCTAGCCCACACACTGACTATATTTCTGGACTACTGCAACACCTTCCATGTGTGGCTGACTTTGAGGTTACCTCAGAAACTACAACTGATACTGAGTGTAGCATCCAGGTTACTGGCAAGGGGGACCTTCTATTGCAGAATAATGCCTACTTTGTGGTGACTGTACTGGTTACTGCTTTCAGACTCAGTTCAAAGTGGTGGTTATTACCTTTAAAGCCATATAGGGCGCAGCATCAGGACTGCCCAACCCTAAGTGAGTTTGTCTATCATGCAACGACAACTGGAAATACCATCATGGACAAGGAAACAGGCCATCTCTGTGGTAGCCCCCTCATTGTGGAACCTTCTTCTGATATTGATGCCTCTTCCGATATTTAAGAAGATGCTAAAACTGTTCTTATTAAATGTGGCTTTGAGGGCTGAGCCATAATGTTGTGCCATCAGGTATATTCATTGGATTTCATTTAAATTTCTTTTTATATCATATTGCTTATTGATTTTGTTATGATCCTGCCAGAATCTTAAGACTGGATGGTATAAATGTTTTTGTAATATACAAAGAAATAAATAAAACCAGTGGGGTTGCTCTAACATTCTAAAGGTATTTCACAGTGCATCTGGCAGTACACAGGGCACGTGTCTGCAACTCCCTAAGATAGCTGCATCTTTCATATGGACTATGCAGCTCCCCTCTGCAACTGCAATGCAATCCCAGGACAAGGCATATTTTGGGTTACCCATGCATCCACAGGAGCACCTCTTTCCTTGGAAGCACTGCACAGCCCTAATAACCATCAAGGCAATATAATATGGATTTTAAGATTTTAGCCATAGTGAAAGCACTGGAATTAGGAATGACAAATGAGGGAGAGCAAGAATACAGAGCTATCTATACATAATGTCATTAACTAAGAGGGGGAAAAAACAAATCTGATTTTGTCTTTTGATCTATACTTTTTAGCTGCCAATGCAAACCAGAGGGGATTGGACAAAGTGCAGAGTGCTCTGTGAAAACCAGATTTATTTTACGCTGCCAGGATTATATATGCATCTTGACTGAGGTTCCACCTGTTTCAGGACTGCCAGATTAGACCTTATGCATATTGATCTAGATCACAGAGCACGTGTATGTGCACGCAAGTGAGAGAGTTATTGCATATATGGGCTGAGTGAAATAAACATACGAGGCTTCTGTATCAGATCTTAATTTACTGCAACATTCTCTTGCTGGCATTTGTACCTACATGCATTTTATTACTCGATTGGGTGATTTAGGTTTCTTCAGGAATAAATTATGCAAGAGTGAATGGCTAGCACTTTATAAACATAAGACTGATACAAGCATACCTCTTATCTGTCCTTGAATTTTAGGATTGTCTTTGGCCTTGCATAAAAAATATGTCTTAAGCCTCCTAAAGCATAAAGGAATGTGGCAACATTGCTTCTGCAGAATATTATTTGTACAGCAAACCTAAATATCTGCATTTTGTGGTATAGTGGCCTCACTATAATAACTGTTTTTTTCTTTTTTAACAAAAGGCAGGTATCTTTTATTTATTTCATTCTCTGACCTAAAGGAGCTATTCTTCCATAAATGCTAGCTTTGCAAGAACATTGAGTATGTTGTTGCAATCTAAATATAAGTTTACATGAGTCTTATCTATGCACACAGAAGTGTTTAAAATGTAATAATTCTATTTGATGCGTTACATGGTGGGTTTTGTGTGTGTGTGTGTGTGCCTTCAAGTCCGTGTTGACTCCTGGCAAATGCCTGGACAAGTCCTTGCAGATTTCTTGGCAAGATTTCAGAAGTGGCTTGCCTTTGCCTCCTTCCTAGGGCTGAGAGAGAGTGTGACTGGCCCAAGGTCACCCAGCTGGCTTTTTGCCTAAAGTGGGACTAGAACTTACAGTCTCCCAGTTTCTAGCCTGGTGCCTTCACCACTACACCAGACTGACTTTCTACATGGTGTTACATGGGCTAAATGTGAGAAAATAGAAGATACTACAACAAAAATCAGAGAAGCTCAGACTAGGCCACTGTCAAGGACTCAGTGGATCATGATGACGATGATGATTTCACTTCATATTTAGCCTTTCTGCCCATAATTTAGACAAGAAAGAGGCAGATAAAAGGTAAGGTTATCCATATATATTTGCTTGCATTTCCCCCCTTTGAGACTACTCAATACTATCCATATGATTAAAACAATAAAGTGAAAGTGACTGAACAGTTTCTCCTTTATTTCTTTCTTCTGCAGCTCCTTGTATTCTGAAGGTCCTTCAAAATAGTATAATCTGGGGACTAGAGAAAAGAATCCACCTTTTCATATGAGGGTTCTCTGGCCCTTCCAACATCAAGAAGTATATATTTTCTTGGAAATGCTCTGATCATACTACACAAGATGTCATAGACAATAAGCTGCACATTATCTTTGAATGTGTCTCTCCACACTATTCAACACGCCCATGATGCAATTAATAACAAGACACTTGAAGCAACTTGTTGCAACTGTGTCTTCAAGCTGCAGGAAGATTGGGGACAACCTTTCACCCCACACCTTCAATATTTCTAATTTCATGGGACATATTAGAGAAGGATGCTACTTCCATAGGAATATTCAGTGGTGAGACAGTGCAAATTTCATTTCACATTCTTAGAGAGAAGCAAGAAGGTTTTACTTGGGTTATATAAACAATGTATGATGGTTGAAAGGATGTAAAGTTAATAAGCATGACAGCAGCTTTTTTCTCATCTAGCATACATTACTGATTTTGCATCATGCTGACAAACTACAAAAGCATGAAGCTTTATCCCCATGTATGATCACATGCAGCTGTATACTAATTTGTTTACAATTACCAAACAAGCAAACCCTTAAAAGTTATTTGCCTTAGGTTTTTGCAAAGGCAAAGAGAACAGAATATCATTATTTTAAAATGGACATCTCAAGATCCTCCCAACTTGAGACATTCACATCAAAGAGCCCATGTGGAATAACTAAGGGGAGCCAATTATATGTACAAACTACATTTGGACAACCCTTTTCCTTGACGGTTTCTCCTTTTGGCTGTTTGAGGCTTATAGAGGAACAGGCAAAGCTGTCTGTCCAAAAAATGCCACACATTCAATTGACAGTAAGATAATTTTACCCTCAAATAAGAAATAAAAGGAGGGCAAGACTCAGTAACTTCCATTATTATTTGCATTTTTAGTGGCATTTAGAAGTAAAACAGTCTGTAATGTGATTTTATATACACACACACACAATATACATTTAGAATTTATATACATAATTGTGGGAGCCAGTGTCACAGCACTCCATATATATGACCTCCATAATCCTTACTAAAATCTGATGAAGAAAGTTAGCACTAATAGTAATGATTTCCTGGAGCAGAGCTTGACTCCTGGTGAGTATAAAGGTACATCCAGTAGTTAATTTATTAACAATAGAGAAGTGGCTTGCCACTATCTTTTTCTGGGACTTTTTTTTACTTCCTAATCTAGGAAATAGTAACAACAACAACAACAACAACAAAGTAACAGAAAATGAACAATTAAAGTGCTCTGGGACTTTTCAAACAGACAAGCACCTGCCACATAACACCCTGGGACTTAACAATTGTTGACAGGAAAGACAAAAAAGTCTGGATAGTGGACATCACAATGTCTGGAGACAGCAGAATAGAAGAGAAAGAACTGGAGAAAACTACAAAATATAAAGATCTGCAAATAGAAATAGAACGACTGTGGCAAAAAAAAGCAAAGATCATACCAATAGTTATAGGCACCTTGGGTGCAATCCCAAAACATCTGGAGCACCACTTGAAGACAATCAGCATTGACAAAATCACCATCAGTCAATTGCAAAAGGCAGCTTTACTTGGAACAACTTACATCCTGCTTTGATACCTTTAACACCATCAAACAACAACATCTGCCTATCCCAGGTCCTTGGGAAGGACTCAATAGGTGGATAAAAATGCCAAATCCAGTCTAAACATATGGCTGACTGTGCAACCAACAATAATAATATTATTATTAACAATATTTCTGTACCACTATTCAATTCCTGGAGAAAATAAATCTGCACAGTTGCTAGGAGTCGACATTAACTTGATGGCATGTAATCAATCAATCAATCAATCAAATATTCAAATAGAATTCTTTGCAGTTCACATAAAACATAACCACAAAATAAAACAGTTAAAAGCAATTACATCCATTAAATATATAGGTAACTGTTGCAGATCAAAGGCTGCTTGAAATAACTCCATCTTTTTTGTTGTTGTTCAAATCCTTCCTAAAAGGTATCAGGGAGCTTCCCAGCCAAGTCTCTGGGTGGAGGCTATTCTCAAAGAGAAGGGGCTGCAAGGGAAAAGCATTTCCTCTGCCCTCCAATCTCACGGAAGTGGTGGTGGTGATGGGGGCTTAATGTTTCACAGGATGAGCAGTTCTACTTGCAGAAGACTGTCGTTGAGATTGATTTATTATGTGCCAACAAGCGTTTTCAAATCCTAGCAACCACATAGATACAGGTATTCCTCACTTAACAACAGTAATTGGGACCAGAATTTCCATTGCTAAGTGATGTGGTCATAAAGTGTGATGTCACATGACTGCATCACTTAGTGACAGCAATCCCAGCACTTCCTGTTGTTATCATTAAGTGAGGAATGTGGATTGTAAAGCGAGGACCTCCTCGCAACTTCCTGCCAGCTTCCAATAAGCAAAGTCAGTGTGGAAGCTGGCAGGAAGTTGCAAGTCCTAGGTGGCTTGCAAGCAGGCTGGCGGGCAGGTAACTGGCTGATGCCAGATGGGGGAGGGTGTGCAGGTGGCCAGTGAGGCATGGTGTGAGTGTGGCAGGGCTGAGGTTGGCTGCTACCAGGCAGGAGGGGGTGCAAGTGACTTACCAGAGCAAATTGCAACCTTCCCTGCCAGCTTCCCCATTGTCTTTGCTTGTGGGAAGCTGGTAGGGAAGGTCACAAATGATGATAATGTGACTGCAGAACGCTGCAACCATTGTAAGTGCGAGCCGGTTGCCACGTACCCAGATCAGGATCACATGACTGCAGAGGTGCTGGGACAGCCAGAACTTCAAGGACTAGTTGTAAGTACCACTAGTTCAACACCATTGTAACGTCAAATGGTCACTGAATGAGTGGACATTAACTGAGGACTACCTGTAGATTTTCTCCATGACGATCTATCTCTAACCTGTTCTTTCAAGTCTCCCAACAGTACACTCATCACCACTGTAACTGAGTCCATCCATCTTGCTGCTGGTTGTCCTCTTCTTCTCTTTCCTTCCACCTTTCCCAGCATTACAACCTTTTCCAGAGAGCTGGGTCTTCACATAATGTGCCCAAAGTAGGATAATTTGAGCCTGGTCATTTGTGACTTGAGTGAGAACTCTGGGTTGATTTGTTCAATGATCCATTGGTTCTTGGCTTCCACAGTATTCTCAGAAGTCTTCTCCTCCGCCAGAATTAAAAGGCATCAATGCTCTTCCTATCTTGCTTCTTTAGAGTCCAACATTTGCTTCCGTAGAGGGTCACAGGACATAGAATGTCCTCAAGATACCTGGAAGGAAAACCATGGAAGGGTTTCCAGATTAAACCACAATGTTGAATAGAATCCAAAACCTTTTGGAAGCCAACACAGCACCTGCAAAACTATTATTATATAGCTATAGTGGTTTTTACTCCCTGGCTGCATTTTGCACCAATTCTAGTTTCTGAATAGCCTTCACAGGCAGACCATGTAAATCATATTTCAGTAGTCTAACCTGGGCATGATAAGGGAATAAGTTACTGTCACCAAACCCTCCCACTCTAGGTAGGGCCACAACTACTTGTGGCCCTACCCATTTTGACTGCTCTACATGGGGCTGCCATTGAAAAGCCTCCAGAAGCTTCAGTTGGTTCAGAATGTGGTGGCCCGGATAGTTTTCTGCAAGTCTAGATTTGCACAAGTCACCTTTCTTGCAGAAGCTGCATTGGTTGCTGATTTGCTTCTGGGTCCAATTCAAGTTGCCGGTTATCACCTTTAAAGCCCTACATGGCTTGGGGCCAGGATATTTGAAGGACCACCTTTTCCCAGTTTCATCTGCCTGACCCACCAGATTAGGGAGGCAGGGTATGCTATGGGTCCCCCCAATTAAGGAGGTCCACCTAGTGGGACTGAGAAAAAGAGCCTTCTCTGTGGTGGTGTCGCACATGCTGCTCCCAGGTTTGGCTTATGGTCACTCACTCACTCACACACTCACAGCCTGTTGAGGCACGCAGATCTTGTCAGCCCCCCCTTGCTTTCTACCTGGCTTTTCCAAATAGATGCGGCTAGAGCAGACAAGACACACAACCCTTGTCAACAGCTGGGAAATAATTAGGGATACACACAAATCACTTCCAACCGAACTCTGAGGCACAAGAGGTTCTTTGTAATACACAGAGACCCAGTGAATTTAAAGTAACAGCAAACAGCAAAACTTTACTGGTTGCAAGGTACATTTGCTCTTTCTCATACACATACATGCGCTTATCCACACTTACCCATGTCCTTCCCAACTAGGCTGCCAGGCACTAGCTAGAGGGACGGAAGCCGCCAAGTCTGGATCCAAAGATGACTCAGATGACTCAGAAGACTCAGATGACTCAGAGTGGGCGGGCTTTGGGACCCCTTTTATCCCCAAAAGTCCTTGCTTTGTTGATTCACAAGTCTGGCAGTTGTTGATGGGATTGGGGTTTCCATGTGCTCAGGCCCAACTTCTTTTGTCTGGTTCAGGTCACATTTTTCCTTTGTTTCCTTAATGACTTGCTTCCTTCTTATCTACCTCCCAGAAGGGATCTCATAGACAAGATTCCTGGCTTTTTTCCTCTCTGCTTACGTGCCTGCTTCATCTTTTGGTTATGGCAGCTTCAGCCTAGTCTCACAGTGGCTCCCTCCCTGTAGAACATCAGCCCTGCAGAGATAAGACTTGCCCCACCTTGATACTCTTCTGTAAGGCCCTTGAAGATATGGTTTTGCCAGCAGGCCTGGAGATCCCAGGTTGATACGGAGCCTAAGCTAGTGTAAATGTGTTGTTGTCACCAGGAGGGGTGGGGGTATAGTGGGTTTTTGTATTTGGGGTTTTTATTTCTGTAAGCCACCTGGAATCACAGTGAGTGAGTTGAGTGGCCATATAAATTGCTTAAATAAATAAAAATAAATAGAATAAGTAAAACTAGGGTTGTAGGTGAGGTAAAGACCCCCATCTCCAAATCCAGCAGTAAGTGTGAATCCAGGCATCCTCCAACTGGCAGAGCTGCTCCTTCAGGACAAGGAGGTATTGGTGGGACTGAACACCACTGACATGTCTAAAAGGGCCAAGAGAACTGCATGCCCCTATCCATGCCCCAATGAAGTTTGAAATCCAGTGAAGGTCCTAATGCACTGAAGCAACCAAGAGGGTTTCCACTTCATGCCAGATCTGATTGAAATGGTTCTAAATAATTTACTTTCTCTAGAGCAGGCCTGCACAACACGCAGCCCCCTGGCCACATGCAACCCACTAAGCAGCCTTATATTGCCCACCAGCATTTAAAAAAACAAACAAACCCTGCATAAATTCACTGCTGCCAAACATCACCACTGCTAGGAGGTATCTGCTGCTGCCACCATCCCATCCCATAAGGCATGCTGCAGAGTGCCTCCAAGGCCTCCAGGCCTCACCAAACTGTTGATCAGCATGCCAGCTATTCTTTTGGAGCCCACAAGGATTTTTAATTTATCAATGTGGCCCTTTCGTCTCTACAAGTTGTGTAGGCCTGCTCTGGACATACTGCAGCTCATCCTTCCATACCTTTCTCTCCTGAAGAAGGAAGGCAAAATTGAAAAGGGATCAGGCAAAATTTAACCAGTTGTCAGAATCCTCGCAAGATTTTATAGTAGATTATTATATGGCTAGTTTAAAAAAAATGATTTTTTCTACATGCTGCGGTTCTGCCATTGGAAAAGGGGAGGGGGAGTAGGAAGGAGAGACCGTTTGATGCAGATGGTTTCTTATCACAAGCACTGGAATGTTCAAGGCCATGCCAGCAAGGGAATCAGAAGACAAGAACTAAGGGCGAAGAAAGGGGGGGAAAAGAAAGAAAAGCAGTTTTTGGCGCGCTTTTATTCAGTCTCAGCAATGCTTTGGATCTGTACACTTATTCTTAATAAATGAACTTTCTTTTGAATCAATATTGGTTGCAAGGAGAGTTACTGGTTTTAAGATCAACAAGTGGCAGTTCGTTACATTTTGCTGAGACTCAATAAAAGCGCGCCAAAAACTGCTTTTCTTTCTTTTCCCCCCCTTTCTTCGCCCTTAGTTCTTGTCTTCTGATTCCCTTGCTGGCATGGCCTTGAACATTCCAGTGCTTGTGATAAGAAACCATCTGCATCAAACGGTCTCTCCTTCCTACTCCCCCTCCCCTTTTCCAATGGCAGAACCGCAGCATGTAGAAAAAATCATTTTTTTTAAACTAGCCATATAATAATCTACTATAAAATCTTGCGAGGATTCTGACATATTAAAAGGAGCGGCGGGGGTATTCATGCAACTTATAAATGAGGTGTTACAAGAGTATTTATACCAGGGGGTGTTGGTTTATCTGGACGATATCCTGATTTACACTGAAACCATGGAGCAACATGTGCAATTAGTCAGGAAGGTGCTAAAAAAGCTACTGGAAGCTCAGTTGTATGCCAAGCTCTCCAAATGTGAATTTCATAAACAGCAAATTGACTATTTAGGATATAGAATTTCGCATCAGGGAATTGAAATGGACCCAGCAAAGGTGAGGGACGTTACAGGTTGGGAGGCTCCCAAAACCAGGCGTCAGCTTCAAAGTTTCCTGGGCTTTGCTAACTTCTATCGGCAGTTTATACCCAACTTTGCCCAAGTAGCACTCCCACTTACCGATTTGTTGAAAACCAAGGGCAAGGACAAGGCGAAGGCATCAAAACCTGGAGCCCCCTTAGCCTGGACTAAGGAGTGCCAGGAGGCGTTTCAAAGTTTAAAGCGTCTGTTTACGGCTGAACCAATCTTAAAACACCCTGATCCAGAACAGCCATTTGTCATACAGGCAGATGCTTCGGATGTAGCAGTGGGAGCTGTGTTGTTGCAGAAGGGGGCAGGGGGGGAACTGTTTCCTTGTGCATACATATCCCGGAAATTTTCAGAGACTGAGAGACGCTGGTTGGTGTGGGAAAAGGAAGCGTTCGCAGTACGCTGGGCATTAGTTTGTTGGAGGCATTTGTTAGAGGGGTCACCCCATCCATTTGAAATTTGGACTGATCACAAGAATCTAGAGGCTTTGACTGCACCGAGGAAACTGTCACCAAAGCAAATGAGATGGGCACAATATTTTCATCGATTTAACTTCTCCCTGAAGTATATTCCTGGGGGAAAAAATTTTCTGGCAGATGCTCTGTCTCGGTTGCCTCAACACAATAGCAAACGGGAGGAAGTAGTCGCTCCAGTAATTCCATGTACCCAAGCAGCCCTAAGAGTGGTCACTAGAGCTCAGAAAAAAAAGGGTGAAGGACAACCAGAAGGAGAGTTATTGGTAAAATTAAATGCCCAGATTGCTCAGGATGAGTGGTTCAAAAGCAACAGCCAGTTGCTAGTAAACAAACAAGGGGCATGGTGGTGGCAAGACAAGCTATATGTCCCTGCAGATGCTAGAAAGTGGGTTTTGCAAAGAAGTCACGACAGCAAAACAGCTGGGCACTTTGGTTTTGTGAAAACATTACATCTGATCAGACGTCAATTTTGGTGGCCAACAATGAGAAAAGATGTAGGGGAATATGTAGCCACATGCCCCACGTGTGCTATGGCCAAAAAGAGAGGGGGCAAACCAATGGGGCTTCTACAGACAGTAGCAAACCCTGTAGCTCCTTGGAAGCAAATAAGCATGGATTTTATTGTAGACCTGCCTGAAAGCAACAAAAAGACTGTTATTTGGGTAGTTACAGACCTTTTTTCCAAACAAGCACATTTTGTGGCATGCCAAGCCATTCCATCAGCACCCAAATTGGCTAAATTATTCATACAACATGTCTACCGAGCTCATGGGGTCCCAGAACGGATAATTTCGGATCGCGGGGTCCAGTTTACTGCCAAATTCTGGAGAGCGTTCCTAAAACTACTGGGGGCATCGCAAGGCTTGAGTTCGGGTTACCACCCCCAGACAGCGGGATCATGTGAACGTCTGAACTCAGTATTGGAACAATATTTGAGATGTTTCATTAACTACCAACAAGACAATTGGGATGAACTGTTACCATTCGCTGAAGTAGCTTATAATAATGCAGTGCACCAAAGCACTGGTCTCACCCCTTTTAAAATAGCTACAGGACAAGACTTTGTACCCATCCCAGAACTGCCTAAGCAGACCACTCAAGTCGCTTCGGTTGATGAGTGGATCCAGCAGATGACACAAGTGTGGCCTCAGATTGCTGCCTCGTTGCAGGAGGCCAGAGCTACATACAAGAAATTTGCAGATGCTAAGAGAACACCAGAAAAAGACTGGAAAGTAGGAGATAAGGTTCTTTTATCTACTAAACATCTTAAATCATTACAACCTTCCAGAAAGCTCGCTCCAAGATTCATAGGGCCTTTTGTCATCGATAAAGTAATTAATCCAGTTTCACTACGATTACAGATGCCTGCCACCTTTAAAAAAATCCATCCAGTATTCCACTGCGACCTGCTTAAACCATATAAGGAGTCTTCTCAGTGGCATCCCTCTCCAGTACCTCCTAAACCATTGATGGTTGAAGGAGAACAACATTTTGAAGTTAAAGAAATACTGGACAGCAGAAAGCACAGGGGGGGGGTTCAATTTTTAATTCAGTGGAAACATTTTCCCAAGTCAATGGCTGAATGGGTTGACAAGAAACATGTAAAGGCCCCACGTTTAGTTAAAAAATTTTATGATGCTTATCCTACAAAGCCTTAACAATTAGATTGGTTATTGTATTATGTGTATCTTTGCTTTTCCTTTTAGAGTGAAGAAGAGGAATCATCTGACTGACATCCTTTTCTGTGGAGGGGCAGTATGTCAGAATCCTCGCAAGATTTTATAGTAGATTATTATATGGCTAGTTTAAAAAAAATGATTTTTTCTACATGCTGCGGTTCTGCCATTGGAAAAGGGGAGGGGGAGTAGGAAGGAGAGACCGTTTGATGCAGATGGTTTCTTATCACAAGCACTGGAATGTTCAAGGCCATGCCAGCAAGGGAATCAGAAGACAAGAACTAAGGGCGAAGAAAGGGGGGGAAAAGAAAGAAAAGCAGTTTTTGGCGCGCTTTTATTCAGTCTCAGCAATGCTTTGGATCTGTACACTTATTCTTAATAAATGAACTTTCTTTTGAATCAATATTGGTTGCAAGGAGAGTTACTGGTTTTAAGATCAACAAGTGGCAGTTCCAGGGAACAAGCTTGGATCCAGGGAAAGTTCCTTCTTTACATCTTTCTTGAAATCTTCAAAGATGTAGACCTTCAAACTCAAGGGAGCTAGACAGGGCAGGTGTCCAGCCTGCAAATGATAAATCCTCTATCACACACCCTACCCAGTTCATCCATCACAAGCCAAAATGAATTCCATATACAGTAATAGTACAAGATGTTGCCCAGAACTGAATGAATATGAGCGATTTTACTACAAAATGTTGCATAACTAACTCACAGTGGCCCGTAGGTGGGACATCTTGCCCACCACTTCCCAAAAGAAAGTAGGTGACTATAAAAAGAGTTGTTGCCCATTGATGCAATAATGGCAGAGAAATTCTGATGGTTTCCAATCTTCTCACCACAGTATAGGCTCAACATGAGCTCTTACCTGTGTTTGGCCGGATTTGCTACTAATCTTTCTCCATCAATACTATAGCTAAGTGGTATTTTGATATGGAGTGTATCTGCTTCTGCATCTGTGTGTTTGTGTTTCTTTTGTTTTTACATATTTTATTAATGCAGCCTAGTTAGATACAGTAGAGTTGGGGGAAAAGTAATTCTTGTGAAACTGCCAAAGTTTTTCCAAGAGGATTAAAGAAGTTACCTTGGGTACTAAAGCATAGGCCTGTGTTCTTCAGCCTTGGCAACTTTAAGATGTGTGGACTTCAACTCCCAGAATTCCCCAGCCAGCATGGAATTGAAGTCCACACATCTTAAAGTTGCCAAGGACAAAAAACACTGGCATAGGCATCCACACCTAGTGTGATGATGGCAAAATGATGAAATGTGCATCCTGACATCACAATGCAAGGCCTCTTCTTTCATCCTCGGGTTGTGACCTCACATACAGTTATTCTAGGGGCAGAGTCTGCATCCTGACATTGTGACACACCTTTTGTCATTTTCCCCCTTGATCCTCCACGGATGGCAACACTCTCAGGGTCTAGTTGCCCAGGTCTGTAACTGAAAGAAGTACAGTGGAGGACAGAGCATGCTTGAAGATGCTAAGGTAAACAGAGGCAGAGCTCAGGCCTTTTCTATTGGCATCTTGATGTTGGATGCAGTAAGCCAGTCATGCAAATAAATTTCTATCACCACACACATTTTGCTATTTTCCCCACTTGACCCCTTGTGTCAGTAAGGAAATCAGTGTTGGAAGCCACTAGAAAGGAGTCTGTCCCAAAGAATAGAGAGGTGGAAAACAAAACTTAGGTGAGTTATGTGTATAGTGCCTTCGAGTCAACATTGACTCCTGGAGACTGCCTGGACACGTCCCTGTAGTTTTCTTGGCAAGATTTTGGAAGTGGCTTGCCATGGCCTCCTTCCTAGGGCTGAGAGAGAGAGTGACTGGCTCAAGGTCACCAGCTGGCTGTGTGCCTAAGGCAGGGCTAGAACATGTGGCCTCCTGGTTTCTAATCTGGTGCCTTAACACTACACCAAACTGGCTCTAAACTCACCAAACTAGGTGAGTTGGGGAAGGTATAGAAGGCTGTGGGTACCCACCCAGACAGGCATAGGCAGATAGACTCAGACACACACATGCCCAGGGAGAAAGGGGTGGAGCAATGAGTGGCCTAGAGCCACGGCAAGGGAAAAGAGGAAAAACAAAAGGAAAGGGCCTAGTGAGAAGGCAGCCCGGAGAGATAAAGAGGGTAAGAGAGAAAGCTTTTAAGGCAAGGGGAGAGAATGATTCTTGAGAGCAATAGGTAAAGGGGCAAAATCAGGAGGTGTTTTCCCTGCGGTAGTTCGCCCAACTGGGATTCTGCTCCAACAGCTAACAAGGGGGGAGGGCCCTGGGGGTAAATAAAGGGTTCAGGAGATTGTCTGGCAGGTCAGTCAATGTGGATAGAAAGGTGGAAAGAGGCTGGAAGTTCCACCAGTATACAGAATCACAGAGATGACCTTGGAAAAGGGACACAATGGTAAGCACACTGTGATTTAAGCCTGTGAAAAGAAAACACCTTAACTGTCTTCGGTATAAGAGGGAGGGAGGGAGGGAGGGAGGAAAAGGGCTGTTAGGGCTTCCTTCAAGTTTCTGTTACTATAGTCCAGTGTTTTTCAGGTGCAGAAATATTTGGTACTTACTAATATTTAATGTGAAATAAATAAATAAAGCCCTTGCATGTATAAATTAGCCAGTCAGTTGGAAGCAATAACAGAATATTCTCTCTGATACGCTAGCATGAATATAAGGGAAAAACCGCTGGCAGCCTGCTTTAGAACCATCCAATTCACTTACAAGAGATCACCTTGCCTATCCTGATGGTTAGCTGTTGGGCAAAATTTAGACAAAATCTGTATCTCCTCTCAAAGATTAAGAGTTGAAGATTAAGCCACTGTACATTCAAATGTTGCGGTTGTTTGAAAATAGTTGTCCTGAGATCTGGCTGAACAGCAATTCTTTAGAAGTGTGAAAATAAGAATCATAGTAAAATAAATTGCATATTATCCCTCATGCAAAATTCTTAATAGGAAGTTGGCTCTTTAGAAAGTTTGATTGACTTTACTGAATTACATGTTGAGTCCAAAGTAAATAAATAAATAAATAATCATAATCTCAGAGAAGTCCAGTGAGAGATCAAAGAGCTCTATTAACAATGCAGCAGGGGGTAAAATATATGTAGCAAAGGTTTATACAGTTCTGATGAGAGACACCTGGGGAACTGGAACAGGCTCAGTAGGGGGAAACTACAGAAAGGAATAAAGGAGGGGAAGTGGGTGGCCAATTATTGCTGATCTACAAGGTAGAGGCTGCCCAAATGATTTCAACAGCAGCTTTCTCTAGGATGCATCTTGAATACTGAAGGTGATATCTAAATTAGCACTGGAATGAAGTGAAGGAAATCATTCAACCAGGAGCAGTCCAATGCAGTTCAGTTCAGCTGCAAAACAGCTGCAAAACAGAATTATCCAGACCGTTATCCAGACTAATCCAGATTATTGGCTGGTCATTTACATCAGCCAGAATTCATAAAACTAATCAGTTGTTTGAGAGGGCTCTTCATGTTACCTCAACTTCTTCCAGTAACTGGAAGACGCTTCTGTACATATCAAAGGAGGCCTCAGAAGAGGCAGAGCAAAGTTATATGACCACTTTCTTTGGCTCTTAGAAGCAGAAGGCCACACTGCTTTACAAAGCATTTTTAGGAGGTGCTTTGCACAAACTTTCACTGAAGCAAAGCAACTTTTTAGGGATCTACACAGACCTATCGGCATGTCATACACCATTGAACTGCAGTATTTTAATGAAGAGATGAATGCATAGGCCATATGTATGAATATATGCATGTACGTATGTTTGTACACCCACACATACTGCACGTACTGTATTTTAGTGACTTTAATGGATGATTGAATGAGGAAGATCTCTGACTTTCCATAATTCTTTTTTTCCTAACTGATTAAGGAGAAAAGATTTGCTATTTTTTAGTATGAGACTATCTTTTCCTCTGATTATAAACCTGTTAGTCTAGCCACAACTTTTCCTAAATAATGTCTACATTTGTTACCAAAATATTAATTGTGGCTCCCCATTTTTGAAGTACAGTGAAATGGGAAAGTTACTGTTTGGGATGCAAGGGTTAAGAAGATGTCATTAAGGAATCAGTGTGCTATGTCTTTTGCTAAAGTAGCATTCAAAAGACAGCAGGGAAGAGATGAAAGGAAATGTGAGAAAAAGAGAAAAGAATAATCTAGGTTTTTCAAAACTTTTCCCAAGTCTAGGAAATGTACTTTTTACATTTGTGCCAGTTACTGTAATTAGTAAACTCATTCTTAATAGTGTTGTTAAAAATGTAATTTTTTCACACTTCTTCTGACTTTGACACTGCTGCTTTTGAAACTTCATTTTGCACTTGGTTCCATTGTTCTTTAATCTGCTGCACTTTGCATTTAGTATCACTGAAATTTCGCACTTACTATGTCAATAACATCTGGCAAAATTGCCACCTATTAAGAGTAAGTGTTCTCTTTTTTTTTCCCCTTCTTGCAAGAAATGTGATGGTGTATTATTCTGGGTTCCCTTGAGAGGCTAAGGAGACAATTTTAAAGCACATAAATGCATTAAAGAAATAACCTGAACTAGCAGGGAAGGTTAACAAAAGTCAGAAACTTTTTATTATTATTTTAACATTTTATTTTGGTTGTTAAAAGCAGCCTGGAAATGTGAGGAGTGACTAGATTATTGGGCTTTAAAAGTGTTCGTGCATTTAGATCGAGGTAATTTTTACAGTCCACAGATCTAAAGTATTTCCTTTATTTGTTCCTTCACCCCCACCCTAGTCTAGCTTTTCAGCCCAGCAAATTTTAATCTTTCTTTTCTCTGTCTTATTAACTGACTAATAAATAGCCTTGTACATTTCAGTCATTAGAAGTAGCCCATACCACATAAATAAATGTGCATGGTTTTCAATTATTAAGGATTTATTTTATATGCAGAAGTTGGAAATGAAGCCACTCCTATGAAAGCAGTGCATGGGTCTTGCCCCTGGAAACTGCAAAAAGATGCTGAATCTAATAATCACCATGTCCCAAAGTTTGTGGAACATCAGTTCTGTACATACATACATACATACACGCACACACATACATATACATGCCAAAGAGAGACATTCTTCTGCATTATTTATTCCCAACTCTCATTCAATGTATGATAAAAAACATTCAGAATACAGTAAAACCTCAGTTTAATGCACTAACTGGGGGAAAGGGGGGGGGGTTATTTCCAATTGTCTGTTAAATATGACAGTATATCATTTGCATTAATTGATGTAATTTGTATAATGATGTCACAACTTGGACTGGAGATGGTGGCAAACTCAGGCAGAAGGCAAGACAGTTCCCATACTTGGAGGGTTTTATTACTAAAGTTTCACAAAATAAAGATCTTAATCCACAACTGAGGTTATGGTCCTGATTGTTTGACAATCTTTGTATGCTTAGTACTTAAAGCTGTAATACCACATCTTGTTTCCTATAATCCTATTGTAGTCCTTAAGATCTTATCTTAACATTTAGACTGATGTATTCTATACCCCATCCTACAATTAAGGTCCTATATTAGGATCAATCTTAACTTCATTTTAACTTTTGATGTATCTATATTCTCTCTTTTTTAAAAAATAATAATTTTTATTAAAAATTACAATGATAAAAAACTAATACAAACTAAAAAAAATTAAAGAATAAAAAGAAAAAAAGAAAAGGTGCAGAAAAGAAAAAGAAAATAGAGAAAGAATAGAAAAGAAATATAAAATAAGAATGTAGTAAAGAACAAGAAAAATATAAAGAAATGATTTTCCCCTTCTTCACAAGTATAAACAATTTTTGTAACATATCACCTTCTCTTAAAATATAACAAATGATCTCTTTGTCCCATATCCCATCTCCTATCTATAAACAAGTCCTTAAAGTCTCATTGTTTCAGTCCTGATCAGCAAAAGTCCATTAAGGGTTACCACAGATAACATATCTATTTTAATCTTGATCAAATAAGCTAACTTTATGTTCTTTACTTTTAACAATCTTGATCTTTAGTCCCTCAAATAATGTCCTAAAACTTGATTTCTTTTCATTTTTTCTTTGTCCCTTTTCACAAAATTCTTCAAAGCTTTAACAAGCCTATGCAAATCCAATATAAGAAAATTATCCAGGTTTGTTATTTGTATATCCCATTTAATTATTAAGACATCAGTCAGTTTCTTTTGTATGTCCAGTATAATACCTTTTTCCGTATCTTTCTTGTATCTTGTCATTTTTAAATCCACTTTCAGATCAGTCTCAGTCTTGTTCAGTAAAAACCTGTTCCTCTTCTATAACACCTTTTAAACACAGTCTATCTATAGAGGCAGACACTCTTAAAATTAACTTCTGGGTCCATTGTTCAAAAATATCCTTCAATATGTTGAATGTTAAAACATTTGTTCCATTCTGTATTAGTAAGTCAAATTTAAGTGTTCTTATCCTTTAATTGTAAACTTTAATTCCTTTTGGTTCTCTGTAGTCTCCAACCTTAAAAGTCCCATCCTATCATTGTTTTTTTTTTTTTTTTTTAGGAATTCAAAACAAAAGCATTTTCCCACAGGAAGGATTCTTATAATTAATTCCAAAATCTTATTTCAAGTTTATCTGGACCTGTAGTCTGTTTGTAACTTTCTAAAATCAAAGTTTTAATCACCTTTTTGCTGTTTATTCCAGAAAAAAAATTACCGTATTTTTCCGACTATAAGACGATACTTTTTCCTAAAATCCTTATGCTAAAAATTGAAGGGCATCTTATTTAAGGGAGTCAGCCGAAAAGAGAACCGCCCGGTGGCAAAACTGCCCATACCTTATCGCTGCGAACGGGCTTCCTCCTATTGCTAGCCTCCAACGACGAGTGAAACTGCCCATACTTTGTCTCTGTGAACGGGCTTCCTCCAATCACAAGCCTCCAACGATGAGTGAAACTGCCCATACTTTGTCTCTGTGAACGGGCTTCCTCCAGTCACAAGCCTCCAACGATGAGTGAAACTGCCCATACTTTGTCTCTGTGAACGGGCTTCCTCCAATCACGAGCCTTATGTAACTGATGTCAGCTGATGCTGAACAAACCAATTAGAGAAGGCTGTTTGCAGAGAGAAGCTATCTGCAGTTTCACTCATGCTTGAATGTAATCAGTTATGCAAAAGGGCCTGGAAACAGAGCTGCAGAGAGACGGTTTGGACCTTCTCCCACCAAGTGTATCAGGTCAATGTTAACTAATTACTAAATAAAAATGTGTTCTGCACTATCTTTAAAATATTGATTTCTTAATTTGGGGTTGGAAAAATGGGGGTCGTCTTGTACATGGGGGCATCTTGTTGACGGAAAAATACGGTAAGTCTTTAAACTTGTATTTAAAACTTTTTTTGCTAAGGATTGAAGGAAACTCACCCAGTGCTATAAAACTTGTCAATCCAAAGGTTCCTAATATGCAAACCCAGTGTCCTTTTAAAGATGCCAACCGTGGTTTGAGCAAGATGGGTGTTCTCTCATCTCTCAGAGCTCTAAACCCATTGTCTCATGGTGTCCTTGCAAGGAGCAGCCGCATGGAGGACTTGTGGATGATCTCAGGTCTTCTCCTTGTCTGGAGAGGAATTACGAAGAGACAGTCTACTTGCTGGCTCTTCATTCCTCCACTTTTGGCGGAGCTGTCTTTAGTTCTCCATTTCTTCCCTAGAAGATTATATTCTCTATAGAAGTACTATTTCCACTCTCCCCAGCCAGTCTGGGCAAAAGTTACATGTGTGTGTGGTCTGGTGGAGGTGCCTATTGCTTAGTAGAATGTTAAAGGAGTGTTGTCCATTCCTTTTCTCCTTCTCGTGGATGATCTCAAGGTTGCCTGCTCCATGCCTTTCAGCAATTAAATGTTTCATTGCAACCCACCCTGGGCATGCCAGCATGCTGGACCTTTTCCCTGTCTGTCTCTGGAGCTCTCTTTCATTGCCAGTGATTCAGTCTTCCACCATGACCAGATCCTGGTGCAGATCCAATGGACTGCTGGCAACACTCTAAGTGTTAAGGTATTGATTGCACCCTGGGCCATTAGGGCAAGGCCATCACCCTGGCCCTCCTTGTCTAAATGCCAGTGCTTCAGGTGTCTCTTGATACCAGTACTTTAGATTGCTATTTTATTTCTTTGTTTAAACTTTTTTTTCTCCAACCCAATCTGGAAACTCTCAGTAGCATGCAATAGAGTAAGTACACAAAAACAATATATGAGATTAATCAACCATCCCCCAAAGGTTGATTAATCGATCAGCCAGGGTTAACAGCCTGGTGGAATAAGCTTGTCTAAACTACCTCCTGAAATATCAACAGGGAGGAGGCTTCACAAACCTCGGAGACAGAGAGTTCTAGAGCTAGTGGCCATAACAGAAAAGGACTGTCATCCCCCTAACATCATATAGCAGGAAGGCCCTCAGCGGGCCTTCTCGAGGTATTCTTTCCAGAGGGGTAGATTGAATCTTGACAAAATAGTGCCTGATACATTCCAGTGCTATGACATATAGGGTGTTGGAGAGGAGGATGTGGGCAGATAAAATAGTGGTGCAATGATCTCAGTGTTGCCAACCAAACAGACTTAAGAGAAATGCTGATGTTTGAGAGTAGTGGTGGACTGGCAGGATCAGCACCAGCATTTCCATCCCTCTTCCAGGCAAGTAAGCAATATGACCTTAAAGAAGCAGCAGTCTCACACAGGGACCATGATTGAAAAAAGAGTCAAGGCTTGAAAGCTAAGACTTCTATAGACAGGGTCAATGGGAGAGAGGTATAGTTGCTACTGTCCAGGAGGAAACAACACCAGACCCCAGAGGACAACTTCTGCCTAACGCAGAGTGCTGGCAGCTACTGAAAACCCTGACCTTTTAAGGAATTTGGCCAAAAATACTCTCCAAGAAGGGGGGGGGGGACAATTAGGAAACTGCAGAAGTATATGAATATAAATGTACAGAAATACTCATAATATAGAACTAAGAAATATAGATAATATACATAAGGCTACAGTGAGGCACAGCACTTCACCAAGCACAGATCTACTCCACATACCTCCTCCATTGCATTCTAACAAGGGCTACCAATTTGTCTGCAGCCAGGAACTGTTCTCAAGAGTCATGGGCTTGGGGAATGGACAGTTTGACATAACCAGAGTGGACAGAGTAAACATCTGCTTTTTCAGGGGTGAGGAGGCTTAGAGGCTGACAAAAACTTTAGGCAAATATTTTGCCCCTTAAATCCCACCAAAATGAGATAAATCAACCTGTTTGGAACAGGCTGAGGAAGTGAAGAGGTGAAATGAGTGCCTTAAGCTTCTGCAAACCTCCCAGAACTCGGCCCAACATTTTGGCCTTACCCACTCTGGAAGTAAACTGGAAGGAGAGTAGAAGACATTGCTAGGAGAGAACTTGCAGCATGTGGGTTAGCACACTGGTATTAGATCTTTATGGTTCCAAGACAATTTGCTATACCTGCTTAATTTCAGAAGGCTACCACATCATGTCACTTTAGGCCGGTGTTTCTCAACCTTAGCAACTTTAAGATATGTGGACTTCAACTTCCAGAATTCCCTAGCCAGCATGGCTGGCTGGGGAATTGTGGATGTTGAAGTCCACACACCTTAAAGTTGCTAAGGTTGAGAAACACTGCTTTAGGCTTTTCTCATCTAAATTAAGAACAGAGTTGTAAGCAAGGCTCTGGAAAGCTTTAAGTGGGGTGCCAGGGTCTATTCGGTAAACAGTAAGTGGAGAAACATGTTATAGCAAATGAAGCCAGACCAAACATGAGATGTGATTTAATTACAATTAAAATCAAATTAAATACAGTTAATATCTTTCTTCCCCATATATTTAAAAAAAAAAAACTTCTCATTCTGTCACATTACACATGACAATTCTGCGGCAAATTTTGCAGAGGCTCATGTACTGCTTACAAAGCTTGGGTCAATGGAAATGTTCCTAGCTGTGCTCAAACCTTGCCGGTGTCTGGCTCAAGAAATTTTCTAACATCTGGACAACAGATACTGGAGGATAAAAGTTCCATAGAAAACCTCAAACATAATATATGCTCTAGCCTCAGTTCCCCCCCATACGATAATTGGGTTGTATCCCATACCAGACTTTTGACATCACTAGACTCTGACCCCTCATGCTATGCCTTTGCCCTTCCCCAGAGCTGAGCTCTGAACTACTAAGCAATTCTAGCTGAAAATAAGCATGTCTAAGTGTCAGACCAAAATTAGAAGTGAACTGGGAAAAACTTTTGTGCAGCCTGCCCCTCGGTTTACATCCTGGGAGACAATCTTGCATAACTGATTTCAGAAGGAAAGTCCATCAGTAAAGCTTTTGAATGCATGATGAAATGTGAACATGCAGGAGATACTTGAGTTGCAAATAGTAAATATTTAATATTCCTTTAAACAGTACTTGCCAAAATGATCATGGCATAGAATAGTAATTAATTGGAAACTGAAGAGCTGGGAGTGTGATGTGGCTGCAGAGAAGGCAAATACAGTTTTAGGCTGCATCAAGAGAAGTATAATTTATGAGAAGTAATTGATCTACTTTATTCTGCTTTTATTAGACCTTACCTTGAGTATTATGATCAGTTCTAAGTTTGACACTTGAAGAAGGATTCAGAGAAGGTAGAGCAGATTCAGAGAATGGAAATGAAGATGAACAGGGGAATAGAAACTTAAGTTCTGTGAAGAGAGATTGAAACTCTGGGCATGTTCATCTTTGAAGAAAGGAGAATGAAGGGTGATATTACAGAATAACACTCTTCAATATTCCAAAGGATCTTATCTAGAAGAAAGTCAAGATCTGTTCTCTCTTACTCAGGACTTCCAGACCCAAAATAATGGATTTAAGTTTCAGGAAGGCTGATTCTGATAGTTAGAAATAACTTCCTAGTGGTAAGAGCAGTTCAGTACTGGAGCCAATTAGCCAGAGAAATGGTGGGATCTCCTTCACTGGATGTGTTCATGCAGAGGATAAAGAACCATCTGTTATAATATTGAGTCTTGCACTGATCAAGGTCTAGACTTGTTGACCTAAATGGCCCCTTCTAACTCTGAATCTGGGATTTGCAGCATTATAGGAGTAATGTATTCTCCATTATGTTAAATATTTTGAATGTGCAGAAATGCTTATATGTTCCTGCACTGTCTCTTTGTTAGTCTTTATCTCCCTGTCAGAAGTAATGGAAGAAATAATAGTAGTAGTAGTAACAGTAGTAAATAATAATAATAATAATAATAATAATAATAATAATAATAATAGTCAATTAGATTATATATTTTTGCTTCAGCTTTCAATGTCTACTATGGATGACATGAAGGTAACAGAACCTCATTTTATTATTGTCAGTGTTTGCTTTCTTTCACATATACAATTCAGGCTCAGCTATTTGCATCTGAATTGATCCTTAATTATAATATGGAGTTTGCATACCACTGGTTATAAATAATGAGGTAGAGAAGAAAAAGTAGCAGTCCTTCTCCCTGGTTTTCCTTCCTTCCTTCCTTCCTTCCTTCCTTCCTTCCTTCCTTCCTTCCTTCCTTCCTTCCTTCCTCCCTCCCTCCCTCCCTCCCTCCCTCCCTCCCTCTACAATTTAACATGTTTTCTCTGACATTAGTGCATTTATCTGACAGAAATGACTCCTTTGACAGCACTGGTGTCAAATGGTTTTAAGGCACAAAGGATTACTCTTTACCACACCACTGATGAGCATCAACATATATCAAAATGTCTCATGGGTTGTTCAGCACTATTCAAGCATGTGGAACGCATGGCTCATTCCCTTTGTTTTGAACACCAAAGATACGTTGAACTTCTTAATTTAGAAAAGATTAGGTTTTCCCCTTTATGATAATAGCCATTGGGAGGATATTAAAACAGAGGAATGCCAACATGTACAACACCTTGCAGAATATTTTTTTTTGTTTTACTCCTCTTTGATTCTTAAAAAGAACGCAGCTAGATCACACTAAAATACTCCAAAGTGAAAAGGTCTCTCAGACTTGAACTACTTATGGTGCATGTAATTGGAGACTCATTTTGCCCATTATTCTTCAAGAGGAGGGGAAATTCTCTAGTCATTTCTTGAGGACAAGGTTCAGCATCAGTGGTGTTAGCAGCACACCTTATTTCTGTTCTTGTACAATACTTTTGGCATTTTTGCTGATGTAGCAACTAAGTTGACAGCCTGGCTTTTACCCTGTGTCTTCCACAAGTGTTGTTCCAGAGCATTAGAGAGAGTAATACTTATGCCATGCATAAAAAGGGTAGAGAACTTTCAGAGAATAGGCAGTAAAATATCTCTTTTTGGTGGGCAAACATTAAAACCAAAACAAAACTTGGAAGTACTTTTAGAAAAATTGCTTGTGATGGATTTCAACATCAGTATAGATTGAAAAAAAATGTGTTTCTAACAGTGACCTGCCAAATCACTAGCACAACATGGAGATGCTATCCTCCTGCTCTTATTTGCCTTTAGCATCTGATATCCAAAGGCCTACTGCCTTTCAAAATGGAGGATTGGAGAAGGGGCCACTGTATAATGAATCATCACTGCCATAATTGTGTCTTATATATTGTCAGTTTCACTTTTAAAGCTATCTAAGTTAGTGGCTGAGATAACATATAGTGCAGTTTTCCATAATCGGTATTGGATATTGGACTATGGACTCGGCCAGAGTTTTCATCTAAGCATAGCCGCTATGGATAATATAGTTCAGTGCTTATACATTTCCTCTCCCATTATGAATCTTTCCAAGAGTTAACATCTGCAAGACAAACCCATTTAAAGATGCTCCCACTATCAGTGGAATTTCTATCTAGAATATGGGAGAGAATCTTCTCCCATGTTGTTCCAAGGCTATGGAATAAACTTCCCCAGGAGTTGTGTTTGACCCCCATTCTCTTGATGTTTAGAAAATCTGTAAAGGTACTTCTACTTTGTCAGGCTTTTAACTGTCAACTAATTTTCTATTAGTTTTAATTTATGTTTAATTTTTTTGGATTTTTTAAAACAAACGCTAGTTACCTTGAGTATTTGCTTGAATGTGAAAGCAAGGTAAAAATTACATCAGTCAACAAATAAACCTGGGAAGCACTAAGCTGTGGAAGGCTGTTGTAGTGAGTTCTACTAAGCTAAATATAAGTTATAACATGCAACTCTCCTGAGCTCTTGATGCTCAAAGTTCTGGTATGAACAGAGGAGAAGATCAATCTTCTCTATTCATTTTCTTCCTGTCCACAAAAACGGAAGCATAGCTTTAATCAACCACAAGCATGCCATCTCCTCTGCCCCCAAAATAAATACACCTAATAATTTTGCTTTTATTCGTAAGGATGCGTGTATTCTCTTCCACAACATGACAATCACTTGCAAATGCTATAGCAGCAATGATAGCTTATTAAATAGAGGAGAGGAAGAAATTGGTGCTGGACTCTAGCCAAGTGTGTCAACCCCGTGAACATTCCAATTGCCCTTTTTAGCATATTTTCAGTCTATGATATCCTTTTCAGGATGGAAAAGGCTGTACAAAGATAGCAGCAACTTCTCATTTATGAGTTTAAAAAGCCATGGCATCTTTGCCTTTCACCTCAGTTGCTGCCAGTAAAGCCTTTTTTTTTTTTTTTTACACTGGTGGCCCAAATGTCCAGGTGCTGGCATCCACTGGAAGTCATCAAAAAGTGCCTTAGTAAGCTCCTCATCTGTAAAGCTGCTTCTCACATGACATTTTAAAAATATGAGTAGCCAATCTCATAAGTCACTCTTGCCTTCCATCATACATGCAAATGGAATGAGAGAATAACATCAAATTAAACTTGCATTGTAGAAAACCCATCCTATATATACATATTTGCATTCATGGACAGTGGCATTACATATTTGGGATATTAATCCACAAAACAGAGCTGTGTATTTTGCAATTCTGATCTGCATCATTATTATGCACCACACATTGATTATTTTGTTCAGCTGACTTAATTGCACATCATGCTCTCCATTCAAAACTACAGCTAACTCTCTAAGCTCAAGAATATAGGGTAATGAATTACTGTTGTGCACTGCATGCCTACTGGCAATTGTACACCCACTTTGACATCCATTCAGCTTTATGTTTTTGGGTTTCTTTATCAATCTTTCTGACTATCTGGGGCAATTATTCAAAGCAGAGAATAGATGTAACATCATAAATATGAGGCATATGATTAAGCATCACCCCACAAGTTAGTAACATTGATGAGGATGTAGATATTTGCATTAATTCTGAAATATGGGAATCGAGATTATTCTGATGTCTTTCCATGAGAAAGGTGTTTAAATACTTGACCCAAACACACTCTTAAAATCTGTATTCCATTAGGAACTGTAGTTCCTTATTTTGGGAAAACTCTGTTAACTAGAATTCCTTTTCCTGAAATTTCTTGCAGATGATCCAGTTACTGTCAACTGTTATTCATTTAGCTTTAAGAGGAGTCAATATTCAAAGAGGTAGTATATTTATTAATAAACCAGGAAGGAATATCTGTCTATTTATTACAATATTTATATATTATTGATTCCACATAGTTTCCTTGTGGTTTATAGTATATTCATAAACAGCTATAAAATAAACAATTTTTTAAAAATTAAGGAAATGTTTAATCCCCGGGTTGATTCCCTTGTTACAAGAAGGGAAGTAAAAGGAGTTCTCCTTAAGGTTTTGGGGGGTTTTTTTTGGTGCTTTCAAGTCATTGTTGACTCCTGACAACTTCCTGGACAAGTCCCTGCAGTTTTCTTGGCAAGATTTTGGAAGTGGTTTGGCATTGCCTTTTTCTTAGGGCTGAGAGAGAGTGACCTGCCCAAGGTCACCCAGTTGGCTTTGTGCCTAAGGCAGGACTAGAACTTATAGTCTACCAGTTTCTTGCCTGGTCCTTTAACCACTGCACCAAACTGGTTCTCCTTAAGTTATAACAATATTATTAATAGACATCATTTATTTAATTTTTACAATCTCTGTTTTATGAACTAAGCAATGCCATATTCTGTATGTTCAAGTATTAGGGACAATGTATAATGGATAAATTGGCATGACTATCAGTCACTAATCACAAGCATCTGTTCCAAACTACAATGATGCCAAAATGGCAAAACATGTGACTTGATGATGTGATGTAAACTCCACTGTTTCATACTTGCATCATGACATTATACGCTAGTATGTAAAGATTGGAGGTTGTGTTTGGCATTACCCCCTCGCTCCCCCCCATGCCCCCCTTCATAGATGCCTATGATTGAGGGTAATGTGTCTTCTAAAAGGGTTGTGGGGAAAGCCTTTTATGGAGATTGAAATGCAAAAGGTTGCTGTGTCTCCTAATAACTGTGTGCTTGGTGCTACTGTATTCTATTTGCTTTGCTCAGCAGGATATTCTTATATGAATAGTAGGAAAAAGTGCCTGCTTGATTTCTTTCCACTTTCCTGGGAGGGGCCTAGATATGGGTTCTAGTAAACTGTAGCCCAAGAAAGTGCCAGAAGTGTGCAGATGGGTTAGTGAGGTAGCCATGGCCTTATCTCTCCTTCCTTTTAATGAAAAACATTGCTGCTATATGAAGAAGTAGTTTTGCACTGCTCTTTTCTATTTTCAAATTCCCAGTGAGAACAACACTCTGTCAAGATATATGGGGCATATATGGGGAAAAAAGGGCTGCCCCATTGGTCATCCCAAGTTTACTTGCTTGGAATGATAAGTTGCTCTTGATCAGAAACAATTGGAAAGGCATCTCCGCTCATGAAGATGATTGTACTTCCAATGGATTGTTCCATACAAATCCCAGTCTGAAAAAGCTAGAATGTCTGGCCAGCATTTGGAATTACAAAAAGTGTGACAAGCAAGAAGCCAGGGCTTTTCTTTCTAGGCTCAGGTTTATGTATTAAAATAAATATGCCTCCCAGAGTCCATTGGAGCTGGGTGGCTAATACGTCCAAACAAATGAACAGACTTAAGGAGTGCTGCAGGTACAGAAGATAACAAAGCTGTGTCATTGGGCTGGTTTTAAGTGATGGCCTGGTTCCTATGACATGCTGAGACAATGGCTGGATTACCACCACATGCTGAACAACAAGCTAACTAACTCAATTTTAGCCTACTCTGCTATTGTCTGAATGTAGCCAGCGGAAGGCTGTTTTGTGCTTATAGCCATTTGGAAGGGTAAAACTGAGCTAGTGTGAAATGTATGAAGCATCTCGTAAGCTTCAGGACAGGAAAAGACATGAAGCTTTCTGATGGGCTCCAGCTTCTCCTGGATTAGGACATTAGGTTTTTCCTCTTAACTTTGTTCCTTGCTGACTACAGAGGCAAGTATTTTGCACACCCCAGAGCTCTGTGCTCCATACACACCTGCTGCAATAAGGAGCAGTACGGAGCATCTTTTCACTTCATCTTGGTTATGCTTGCAAATGTTCCCATGTGAACATTTGTAAAAAAAAAAAAAAAAAAAAGATTAAAAAAAACTTTTGTCAGAGTTATTTTTAGGACTTGTTCCAGTTTATGCATGTTAGTCATTTCTTGGAAGTAAACGGTTCCTTTAAATAGTAGGTTGTTGACTTATTTGCTCCATATGTCTTCTCTCTTCTCATGGTTAAAAATAATTTCCATATCATACTGTCCCAATTAAAATCAGAAGCAAAACAACCCCCAATCACCGACTTTCTGAAAATTATCTTAACCTGTGAGTTTTCTCAAATGGTGGATCTTAGTTGGACTTCTTAATCAAAATCCATTTGTAGCAATTTTGGTAATTTGGGATAGATTGATTTAATCAATTTGTATGCTACCTCTGTCACACTGACAAGCCCCTTGCAGACACCTATGGATCTCCCCATGAGACAGGCCATTGCCCACAAACACCATATTTAGGGAACCAAAAGCACACTCTTCCATTTTGGATATCAAGAGAATGGTGGGTAATTTACACTGCAGAGCATCTTCTTCCTGCAGCTGTAGAAGTGGGAAAGAAACACATAGGCCAACATCTTGTTGAAGTTCACTGTCATAGTAGGACTCTGTCTTTTTTGATGATGTCTGAGCTGAGCTCCTGTTGCATCAGTATATACAAAATTCTGAAATGACAGATTTATACAAATACAAGAATGCCCATGTCCTGACTATTTTAGTTGAAGGTTACATATTTCATCATTACCTGGTTACCAGCTGCCACAAGGAAGTTTATTGGAAAGCTTTGCCGGCTTTAAAAATGCTATTTAGTGATTAGTCCTTATCTCTTACTCTATTAGTTGTGTCATTTCTGGATTGCCAAAATCCAGATGACCACTAGATGGCAGCAACAATCTAGAGTTCTCTGTATTTAGTGGTTGTCAGGAATTTTACAGTTTTGATACAGTATTCCTAACTACATATTCTCCACCACTGATACATACACCTCCCCCAATAAAACTTCTTATGGCTATCATAGTGTGTGCTATTGACTTTCATTCCTTTTTGATGGCAATCATGGTGACCAAACAGATCCTGGCTTTAATGGGTAGATTGTGCTGGAAGATGGTGGGAGAATATGATGTTGTATCTACATACATATAGGAAAAGGTAAACAAGCTTTTAAGGACAGATTTAAGAAAAAATATGTATGCACAGCTACTATACCACATCCAATATTGAGAGCATAACCAGACATTCACTCGAGACCTATAGTAGATCTCAGCAAAACAGCTACAAAATCATGATTTGGAGAGGAATGATAGAGATACATACGCTTAATCCCACCTTGGTTTGCCATGCACCTCCAGCATTCGTTCCTTCATAACTTACCTGCATTTAGAATATTTAAGTGTGTGACTAGGAAAAGTTAGGCCAGGTCAACAACCTTTTCTGTCCTTCCCCCCAAACACCTTCATGAGATGTTGCACACTGGCTTCAGCATCAAAGCTAAACATAATAAAGTTTTGTAAGTGAAATCTTATGATATTAAGTGTGAGATTCCAGTGAGGCTTTCGGAAGATCAGGATTCCCCTATTAGTCAGCAGTTCTGTGTGAGCTCTCATGATTCTGCAGTCTCACAAGGTCATGTATGAGATCCCCAATATCTATGAAATGTTGTGGTCTCAGGACACTTGGCAATTTAAAAAGTTGTTTTATTGTGGGACTACTTTGGGGAATTTGGATACCTTTGGCTATAAAGTTCTAACCGATGATTTAAATACCCTTCCCATATTAATCATTTCTCTCTTACTCTCTACTGCTACTTTTTGAAGTTAAGTAGAGGTAGAACCTACTTTTGAGTAGACATATATATGCATTCACAAATCCCTTCCTATTTCCTTATTTCCTGAAAATCTGCTCCTAGGAATTGGAGAACCCAACAGAATAGGGTGGAGGGCTGTAGCTTGACTGGGAACAGGAAGAAATCAGAACACCCTCCTTGTGTACGTAAAGAGCCTGGGGTACTCTGGATCCCACTCATTATATTAAAATATTGGATAGAGAAATAAAGCAAGCAGATTGACAGTTCTTTTCTGAATTTTGGAATGCAGGCTCTGATAATTCAAACTCCGATTGGAAAACCATTCCCTATCCTTGATCTAAGACATTAGCACACAAATTCTGTAATACTTTGTAGAAGCCCATGATACATCAAGATGCATTTAACTTTAGATGAAAAGCAGCTAAGTGCTTTCTGTCACTTAGCCCCATTCCTTTAGCATCTCTTTGCTAAATCAGGTTACCTCCATCAAAATGAATGAGAGCAGCTACAAATGCAAGTATAAGCTTTGCTGAAATGGATAAGATAGGACATGCATACAATGTGGACTTCAAGTACACACGGGCCTTTGGGATGAAGTGCAATAATTGAAAATAGAATAATTCATTAGAAAAAAAAAAGATTGTTGTGGTGCTTGTTGTTGCTGCTATTGCAGTACGACAGACATTCAGCTCAGACCCTGTGTTTTAGGAGGAGAAAAGCCATTTGCAAGAATGGCTGGAAACACAAATGCTGTATCCTTTCAAAAAGATGATATTTGCTTATTTAACTAGCTTCCTTCGTTGCTTCTACAACAAGGAGCTTTCAGTGCCCTAATGGCTGTGCAGCCTGATCCTATGCATTTTATCCAGAAGCAGATTCTTCTGTGTTCAGCTGGCATTCTTCCAAGTCGAGAGTGTGATTAGGATTGCAGCTTCAATTGTGTCAAATCAACCTCGGTGCAGGGAGCTTTGCTGACTCCCAGGAGATCCAGCTATACATGCATCTGCATACATAAACCCCAACAGTGAAAATGCCATCTCACGTTCTTTGTCTGCAGTCCCATTTGCTGCCAGCTGCTCCCAGTTCTCTTGCATTCCTTTGCTGCATATTCTTCCGTTCCCATTGGATTTAGGGCAACTCTCTCCAACCTGGTGCTTTTCAGATGTCCTGAAATTATAATTCCTAGAGTCTCCCCATCAGAGTTCTGGAATTGTAGTCCCAAGATATCTAGGGATGGGGGATTCCAGGTGGGGAAAGCTGTGGTAGGGAAACCATAGGAGACCACAAAGCTGGACGGCAGGAAGAAGTTTGCTGTGCACTGTGCATGTTCTGGGGGAGCCAACTGGAGATTGTTGGCTCAGAAATAATCCCTCAAAGTTGCCCCTTCTGTGCATTCCAGATTCAGTTGAAATTCTGAGACCTATTTCTACATCAGCTTACCCTAGTTCAGGGCTAAACTAGACATGCATCTTCATAAATAAAGACACATTTTATTAAAAATGTAACTACCAGATGTTGTATGGGTTGATAATTATTTCAATTGCAGCAAGCAGGGAGGGAGAATTTAATGGTTTCTTCTGCTATAGTGCTGGCAAAAATAGCTTCACCAAAGCTGCCATTTGTACTAGGAGAAAATCCTGTATTGGCACAGAAAATATTTCTTTCATTACCTGGTGATGAATAACAGAGAATGTTGCCTCTGCATGCATTTAAAATACACATAACTACTGATCTCTAATTATCTACCAATGTAATCCTATGCAACCTTTACTTGAGATTAGAAATCACGGCTTGATGAAGTTGATTACCTGGCAAGTGGGCATAAGATTGCAGTCATAAGAGCATCACAGCTATATGATTCATGCCTCTTTGACTCACTTCATGAATTCAGCATCTCAGTATCTGGAGCTCCCCCCCTTCCCCTCCCCCTTACCTCCCCTCCCCTCCCCTCCCTTCCTTCTTTCCACAAATTGTTTTTTCTGATCACTGGACTTCTTATATTAAAAAGGGTTAAATGGAGTAGTTAGAACACATAGACCCAAAGAGAGAGAGAGAGAGAAGATAAAAGCACAACAGATGAAAGCAAGACCAAAACCTTTTTGTAAAAGAAGCCCAACCATTATTTTTAACATCCAAGGAAAGTCCTTCAGCTCCAGATTCTATACTGTAGTACAATGGACTGCATGTCTAAAATGCAACAGGCGATGTTAAGGTGCCACTACAAAGAAGGCCCTGGCTCCTTTAGCAAATGAGTTACCTGATGACAGATATGCTTGTGTGCTTCACGTTCCTCAGTTGCATTTATAAGGCATGTGATTTAATGATCAGGATACCCAAGAGTTAAAAGCATTTCCTAAAACCATCCCAGCTCTGCTGAAAGCTAGCCAGGCTATACATTCTTGTCTAAAACAACTTTTTTTGTGTTTTTCAATTCCACCCCCCCTCCCCACAACACTCTACATTTGTCTTGCCCAGGGGCATCCACTTTGGGCGAGGAGAGAGCATGATAAAAAACTCAGGATGGTGGCTGCGACTACACTCTCAAAGCCCCACTCATTCAATGGCATGGGTGTGGCTGCCTCTTGACTTTGGCAAGCTCTGATGCTCTGAGAACATCTGACCAGTTTCTAATATACATACATACATACATACATACATGTGTGTGTGTGTGTGTGGGCATGTATATCTTGCTACTATGTGTGTGTGTGTGTGTGTGTGTGTATATATATATATATATATATATATGCATCCATCCATCCATCCATACACAAATATACATCCATACATCCATATTTATATTTTATAGGGATTGTTCTACTTCAGAAAAACATGTTCTGAGTTTTCAAGATAAAAAACTTTCACACTGTTGCTAAAAGTGCCCTCTTTTTGAATGCATTATTATTACTATTATTACTATTATTATTATTATTATTATTAATAATAATATTATTATTATTATTCATTCCCTAGGCATTTGCATTATTCTTCAACCTGCTGAATTTGAAAGTTCACTTGCCAGGCAAGCAGAGAGACTAGCTTAATCCAATGGAAAGAAACAAATGCATAGCAGTCTTACGAACAGCAAGAATCATTGTTAATTTTCTGCAGGTTATTTGTCTCATGTGAACTAGCATCAAGGCACTTGAAAGTTCATATTACTTTAAAACAAATTAATCTCTGTTTTAATTTTATTAAGCAGGTAGAAAAGTTTATGATTCTGTGCTGCAAGAAACACTTCTGAAAATGCATTCCTGTATAACTGCTTCTTTCAATGAGGTTTAAATTTTAAACTGTTTTTTTGTTTTTTTTAATACATCCAGGGGGAGCTAGGGAGTAACAGATTTTCTTTTTCTAAGGATGAAAATGGAAAGATGGGATACAGACAAGAGTGAATGGAATTAGCAGGCTTTTTTTTACTTTTTTATCTGCAACTCCCCTACTGTACTAACTTCATGCTACACACAAGCACGCACACACTTACATGCATGCACACATGTATATAATCGAAAACTGGTCAGATATTCTCAGAGTGGCAGAGAGCTTGCCAAGGTCACTGTCAAGGACAAAGGAATCAATTAGTATGCAGATCAGAACCAAGGAGTTCAAAGGTATTGTTCAGATTCAATCACATTAGCCAGGCCAGTAATGAACAAACCGCATGACCTTAATCATGGAGTCTAAGCCACTCATTGGAAGAAAGTCTGTATTTGCCCGTGTGTGTGTGTGTGTGTGTGTGTGTGTGTGAATGCAAAGAAAAAATGCTGTGGAGTGGTGATGGGAAGAAGTAGGGAAGAAAACTGCTTTTATAGTGCTTTGCAGAAAAACTTAGTATTGCTTTGCAAAAGTAACCACCATCACAAAACTTTTTAAATCATCCTTCAAAATAAAAAACTCAAAGTTTTACACTTCTAGGTTGAATTAGCAACTTGAAGAATAATCCCTTTGAGCCACGTTGTTTGTTTGTTTTCTTCTTCTTTGCTCTTTCATTTAAATGATTGTCTACAGATTTGTTTTGTTTTAATAAAAGTTTTGCTGGACAACACACAGTATTTTCTGATCTGTTGTACCTTTAGTGCCTCTTCTGGCACTGCTGGTTTTCTTTAGAGTGATACATCAAGATCTTTCATTCTGTTCTTTGCACTGCTTCTTGAACTGAATTTCACTCTTGGCCTTCTCACATGACTGAGCATATGTGGGATTTAGTAAATACAGGCACAAACAGAGCAAATGGTAGTAAAGCAGTACTATAAATAAGGTAGGCTAGGCTAGGACCTTCTGAGCTCCCTGATTATAGTTAAGGATATAATGTAAGAAACACATCACAAAAGGGAGGTATTGAACAACCATCTAAGGCCATTGGGCATCACACCACATGCTTGAATTCATGAACACTGGCACCAAGAACTAAGCAGAAAGCACTGCATTCAGATGATGAGCCAAACCAGGATAGGATAGTTTCCCACTACTGATGGATGTGATTATCACCATAGGAATGTAACTGGCTTTAAAAAAAAGAAAGACTTCAATTCTTTTGTACTTTGAGTGATGTATATTACCCATCAATAAGAATGAATGGTAAGTGATAATAAAAATCAATATTTTGCATACAAAGCTGCACTATTTATTGAGAGAATAAAAATGCCATCATTTTATTTCTAATTGGACAAATCCTAAAAGTGATTGTTTGTGTTAGATCATACAATATAAGTTTCTTGATGATTTCCAGCTAACATCATGCTAACAATTACCTCTCCAGAATAAATTATCAAGGGAAGCTATAAGTAACAATAGGATTGCACAAATCTCTTTCTATATTATAAGTGAAACATAATAGGTGAACAAAGGTTTTATAGGGATTTTTAATGTTTGCTTTAGAAAGAGGAGGAGGAGAGTATCCCCCCCCTTTTTTCCCCAGGTATCTTATTAAATATGTAGTATATATTGAAATGTATTCTAAGGTAAAATGAAACTGGGAGTTCATATTTGCAGATGAACAATACTTTTAGAGCCCTAACTAAATTGTCTAGTAAATACTGGATACTCAGCTAGAAATGTGATTTTCTCTCATAAAAAAAAGAAGAAATGAGATATTGCAATGTTTTTCAACAGCAAAACAAGGATGACATTATTAATACAAGAAATAATAACTTCCCCTTCCCCTAAAGTTTAATTTTAGGTAAGAAACATGCATTTTCCCCCAAGGGATTCCCCTCTGAAATTGTGAAAAAATTCTCATAAAACTAGGACTTCCTGTCACAAACAACAGCAACAACAACGACAACATATGCAGGAAACAAATGTCGCAATCCCAAAAAGGGAACCCATTAGACGCTTTAAAATAAAGATGTTTTCTTGTAATAGAAGCATAAGTCACTAATCCTGGCCTGTCATACAATTATTCTCCTAGTCAATACATTTTCTTTGATCTTATTAGGACAATGTTTCTGGTGGATTTCAATATAAGGCATCTCCTCCTCTTCCTCCTTCCCCTTTCTCCCCCCCCCCCGCCGTTTCCCTCCTCCCCAAGCAAGGTCGTCTGTTTTTTAAAACGAGGGCTAGAAGTTCCTCGTACAAGATTAAGTTCTGACTATGTTATAAAACTAAGTGCTTTTCTCTATAATAAAAGGTGTTTAAAGGGTTCGCTACAGCTTTAAACAGAATTACAATTTACTTCTTTTCAAGTGTCCAGACCATAAATTCTTCTCAATTCCCTCTCTCTCTCCTTGTCGGAATTAATGAGATCAGATTTGATCAGGGCAGTGATGTGTTCAGAGCCAAATCACACAACAGCGCGCGTGCGGTAATGGAATTTGCATCTAATGCATACATAAATCAAACATCTTTCTGGACATTTTCATATGCATAATGTCATTTCATCCAGTTCTATCTGTGCGGGGTGGGGTGGGGGTTGAGATTCCCCCCCCCCCATCTCTCCCTCTTTCTTTCTCTTTCTCTCTCTGAGAGAATGACTTTCTTTAATGCTTTCATTTTATTTTCGCTGACTACAATTCCAGAGAACGCGCTCGGTCGGAGAAGCTTTCGGGGCGCGGTTGACAGTTCCTTTTCCGAGAGGGTTCCTGCACATTTATCATGCCTCTTCCTTGGGGGCTTTGTTATGCAAATGTGGCTGAAATTGATAATTCCAAAGTGCTTCATTTCGGGTTCCTTGGCGGTTGGAGATGGTAGATAAAAAGAAACTGACAAGACACACTGATTGCCCTCAATGCTTGTAACTCTCTTGCTAACAAGCCTCGATATTGTTAAAAATTCCTATTGTTATCCGGGTGGCAGTTCCATTATGCAGGCCTTGCAAATTTCTAATTTGAATATTAACCCTTTAATCTCCCGCCTCCCCTCCCCCAACCCCAAAATGAATTGCTGCACGGAAAATGTAGGCACATCGCTGTGGTTTTTATTGTAATTATTATTATTGCTGCTATGACGACTGTTCTTGCTACTATTACTGCTACTGCTACAACAGGTGAACATCCGTGATACAGTAACCCTGAGCTTGAATATTGCTCTCCGCATCTCCCAAGATAAGACTGTAACATGCATCCCTAAACATTTCAGAGGATGGGAGAGGGGAAATCTTCTAAGGAATCAACCCATGGGCTCAGCCTTCCAGAGAATAGTATTTTTGAAATAAATAAATCAATAAGCACAATGAAATATTTGAATAGTTTTTTGGGGAGGGGGGAGAAAAGGTGCTCTTGTTATGTTTTAAGCTATGTTGCATTTACACTTTGGCTTTCAAATTCTTGAGAAGCGGCAGAAAGATGCTGCCACGTATGCACGCTATAATTGATATTTACCTGTCTCTATTTTTGATGCCAGAGACATTTTTACAGTATATTCAGTAACAAAATGTAGGACTTGAAACTGGCAGGTAAGCAACTGTGGCAGTTGTTTCCTGAATGAAACTCTAATTGACAAGGAATAAATTGTTAGCTGTTTGCTTTTCTTCTTTATAACCTGGTAGGAAAGTTGTCTCTAATTTCAGCACTACTTGTCACTCAGGTATTATGCAAACTTTTTTGACGTATTCTTCAGAACGCAGGAAGCCTGATCCTGTGTATGGCACTATCATTTTGTCAGTATTTTTTAACTGGGGTTGGCTTGCACATTATCAAGTCTTTCCTGTAACTAATACAGTATGGAGTTTTAGTCTTCACAACTGCATTTACACTCTTAAGTAGTGCAGATTCTGATCCAAGAGAATGATTTATTACTATTGCTAATATTAGTAATGTTTCAAATAACCTATAAGAACAAAATGCATATGCTCCTATTTAAATCTATCTATCTATCTATCTATCTATCTATCTATCTATCTATCTATCTATCTATCTGTGGCACTTTATTCAAATCACTTAAACTTTCCTTGCCTTCCATTCCTAAACATGCATCACTTATCTCCCTGTGAAATCATACTGGTAATTTTTAACTTCTTCTTTTTTTCAAGAAGAGGGAGGGAGAGAAGGAAAAGGAAAAGGAAAAGGAAAAGGAAAAGGAAAAGGAAAAGGAAAAGGAAGCAAGTCGAGGTTAGGTTTCACAGTGATTCTGTAAAAAAATGCAGAAGTGTGCATAGTGGAATGCTTTTATCCTGTTACTGGAACTCTGCAACTCAACCAGTTCACGTCAAAAACATGGCAAAGTTTCCCACCTTTATTTGAATGGTCTGGTGGGACAATGGCTGCCACATTACAGGAAATCAAAAGATACTGCCTAAGCAACCACTTCTTGCCCATATTTGAAAAGCTCCTACAATCTTGGAATAATTTTGGGATAACCCATTACATTACTTTCATTCCTGGTATGCTGGCAGATGAAACATTTGCTTCACTGCTTACTGCATTTTTGTTGATTTGGGGGTGATTGCTTTCCCTCTGCATTACTTTAAATTGATTAAATGCTTTTGGGGGGTTCCCCCATTCTGCTTCCATAAAGTGACTTATCTTTTGCCACATACTCCCTGGCAGCTGTTTTTTCCTTGCCCCAAAACGGATACCACGGAAACTGTTTCCTGAAAATGTGTCAAGTAATGCACTACTGCTACTGCTTTTTCTCACTGATTTACATATTTCTGTCAAGTAATGTTATTTATGCCCTGTGATATTAACACTGTTACATGTACCATTAAGATCATTAGCAATGCTAGCTAGACCTATTAACTAGTAATAGGAGTTAGTAGGCCCTGCCTGCACAAAGATTATGTATGGCAACATCCAATGTGAGTTAAAATAAATTTCAGTGTCAATAATGTTTTAAATGAAATTGCCCTAATTGTTTTGCCAAAAGAGATCAAATATCATATTTGACTCCCCTGCTAAAACTTTTATTTCTTCCAAATTATTGTTGTTATTTCACTCTTGGAAGTATAAAAATATTTTATTTCTAGTTAGCAAAACTATCATAAAATAGGGTATTATTATTACTATTATTATTTTCACCTCAGAGTTTCATGAATTCATGAAGTCCTAATATTTTTCTCATAGCATTTTCAGAAAAGATGTTAAGAAGATGCTATTCCTTCTGTATAATGTCTAATTGCAGCCATGCTGATTTTATTTACGAGTTGCCTCTGTAGCACAGGCTTGGCAGATTCAGTTTAAATTCAGCCACACTTTGCACTGATAAGCCAAATAAAAAGAGTTCCAGAAGAGCACCTCTATTCATAAAATAAAGGAAATCAGCAGGGCAATTTATCAAACATTTCCTTATATTTCAGTAAAAGCATTTTAAAAACCTTTTGTGAATTAGACTATTGAAATATTCTCAGATGGTCAAATACTGAGATTGTGGAAATTATAGCTTTTTTTAAAAAAAAAGGAAAAAAGAAACATCGACAGATTTTCAATGTCAACAGTATGATGTGCCAAATCACACTGAATATTTGTTTGTATAAGAGCATGAGACTGTTCTTCCTTTTCATTTTAAGTGCGTCCACATGATGTTTGCTGCCACATCTCTATGACTTAAACAGAGGCAACTTACATTGCAATATGGAAAGATTCTTTGATAGTGTTGTATCTGATAGTATTCCACTTAATAATTATGCTAAAATTTTGGTTCAGAGTGACAGATTACTTACTGCTGCACATGGCTATTCAGAGGCCCCTGCATGGATCTGCTAGCAACTCATGCCACGGAGAACACTGTCCTATGTCACATGTGGATCCAACTGCCAGCTGGGCCATGTTGTGCAGTTGGAAATTTGGTCCAGGCAGAAAATGCCTTGAGCTAACCTTGTTAGAAAATTAAAGGCAAAATAATAGTTTCACACCACTGCTTGAAGGAAAGGAACATTTCAAATATTTGCCCTATAATTAATTACAAGAGATGTGCATGATGACAAAAGATTTGGTTCTGAGTCAGAGTCAGATTTGGTCCTTCATCAAACAGAGCAATGGGGGGAGTCTGAATCATGATTCAGAGATCCAGATTCACTCATATCAGCAATTTTTCTGTTCATCAATGTTTGATAAAAGGGCAGATAATTGTTCAGAGATGTGGGCGCATAATCTTTTCTGCTAGGAACCTTTAACTTTTTTTAAAGAGAGAAACTTACTTATAACTTTAAAAAATGCTTGGCATAACTGGATAAAATTTTCAGGTATATTTTTGCCTCTTCTAGTAGCATCAAGCTTGTCAAATTTAGATCCTTAGCTTCAAAAATTTAGATCTTTAGCTTCTGTTTTTATACAAACATTTTTATAGTTTGGAGTTTTTAAAAAAGGAACATGTGTATTGCTCCCCTCGCCCCCCAAACTTTTTTGGCAGTTGCTATGTAAGCAATATACAGCACTAAAATGCTAACTTCAGGTTTAAGAACTAGGGAATTATAAGAAATGCTGGGGTGGATCAGGGTGCTGGAGTTTGAGAGGCAGGGTTACCTGTAAAAGAAGCAGTTTCAGTTGGTAATTAGGATTTAGGTTGGAATTTGGGGAAAAGAAAGACACTTTACTTTTCCTTTAAAAAGGGAGTTCACCCATACTTTCAAACTGTGCCAAGACTGTTCCACACCATTTTTTTTTCATTTGTAAAAAAGTTATCACCTGCAGAAAGTAGGTGTCCTGTCTTCAGAACAGTTCTGTGATATTTTATTTCAAAGTTTGCCTGCATACATACATAGCATAGTGAGCCCGAGTGAATTCATTGATTGTGATTAAACCTGGAGTTGTCAATCACAATGCTGCATGTTATATTGGGAAAAACGTACCAATGTGGGTGGCTACATCATCTGTGTCTCTGTGGCCCACGGATTCTCTGAAGCAAAACTATGTGAGGGTTCCAATATAGATTTGACTGATATCAGAGAGGCCATGCATTGATATGCAATCTCTCAGCTTTTTTAAATCAGCCTGATTTACTACTAGATACAGAATTCAGTTGAATTCAGCAAAACTCAATGATACTAAAAAAGCTATAGTTTGCAGGCACAAACTAGGGTCAGTCCCTATTTTCTGGGACTGGTTCTTAAGAAATTCTGTTCCTATTTTCATTATGATTTTTTTTTCCCTTTTGAAAATGTATTAAAAAAAAATTAAAAATATGATCACTTACATTTTTAAAGAAAAATCTTAATTTTGTTCTAGGAAGAATTTTGCAATTTTTTAAAAAAACGAAAACAAATGACATTCTCTTGTGTTCCCAGTCTTGACCTATATGTAATAAGGTCCTAATGGGAAGGCTTGAAAAGGAGTCTTTGGTATAATAAGTATTGTACAATTATATGTCTGCAGTATGGGAATGCAGGCATTGCAGCTTGAACTATGATTCTGCACATTCTTTGTTAATTTCTCATCATTTTTAAAAGTAATCTGAAAAGGTTTTTATAACTCAGATACTTTAGTACCTTCTTCTTTTAAGAATTATATTCTATCATTTTACATAAAGTACCCATCAAAAACGCATTATCTACATAAACTTAAATCTCAAGTGATTTCATTCAGAGACATGTTAACATCAAACCAGAATTTCACTAGATGATCCATGCAATCCCTTTCAACTCCACAATTCAGTGGTTTCCCTCCCCACTGCCACTCCCAGGAGTCTAAGAAGCTGTTCTTGTGGGCAAGAGGAATCCTTTTGAATTACATGAGGCATGCCATTAGGGACTGCTGTGGTATGCAGAAATTGGAAGAATGCAGGTATTTTCTTGCACCTGGCGTTAATTTTCTACACATAGAAAACATCTTTGAACCTAGGACACAGCCTATTGATTATTGATAGCCTGTTCTGCGATATTCAATGATTTTAGTGATCAACATAGAATAGTTGGCATGATTTTCATAGTTCAACAGTGTTTAGCTTTTGTTCCTTTGCTTCTCTTTGATTAGTCATTAGCCACTCATCCAATGAATAAAGACTGGACTAGTCTTACCAATCACCCTAGATGGTAGATGCTGACTGGAGCAATGGTGGCTCCAGTAAGTTTCCTCTTTGGGAAACCAAAACTGGGGAGATACACAACCTACTCAGCACAGTACATTGACTTGTTCTACTCATATGCAAGGAAAGAGGGTCCCATTGTCAAAGCTGAAGTTAGCAGTCAACTGCCCATCCAGTTGGCTTCTGTATGTGCATTTGTGGGATGGGTGAGCTAAAATTAATTTTATCCTTCGCCTCAGGCAGGAAAATGTCTGGGGCCATTCCTGTCTAATTCTCATCCATAGCAGTAACAATACTCTGACATCCCATGTCTTCAGTGTGGATGCATTCGCTATTCAACACCCTGACTTGCGCAGACAGAACCCCAATTAGAATGAAGGAGTACTGTGATGTCCCTTCATGTGCAGAGTATAAAGTTACATAAATGTCCTTGCTTGTTGGCATTTAATTTACCAGTTGCCTCTGTAGTGGAGCCTTGGCAGATTCAGCTTAAATCTGAAAGACAAGCTGTCATCCTGAGAGTCTGCTGCCTACTGCTGAAATTGAGAGTCTTGGCAGATATGCAAACGGTAACTGGGTTTGAGTTGTTTTGATTACAAGTTAAACAGAAAATCATTGGCAGGGCCAATATATATCTGCAGAGAGGGTTGTGTTTTTTGGCAATCAATTGCTGAGGCATTTTCATGGTTTTAGCAGTCCTCAATAGACCTCACGTACATCTCTCAAAGAAAGTCCACTGTTATGCCTGGTCTCTGTATTTTAGGGACATGAGGAAATTTGTTTGGAAAGGCATTTATTCCCAGATTCAGGAATGTAAATCACATTCACTGATGGAAACAAAACTTCAGTTTATCAACTGGCTGGAGAAAGGGTGGAGTTTAATGGAAGAACACATTTTTTGCATGGAAGACAGGCCCATGTTCAATTTCTCCCAACTCTGGGTGGACCCAGGAAAGACTTTTCTCTGAATCCTGGGGAGATGCGGCCTGTCAAAGTAGACAAAATGGAACAAGAGAGTTATAAAATATTCTCTCTCGCGCACGCGTAGTGGTTAAGGCCTTAGACTTTGATTGGGGAATAAAAGTGTTTCCCAAAGTGAAATCAACTCCAGGGGACTACAAAGAATGTCTGAGTTTCTTTTTCTGTTTTGCAGAAGCATCAAAGGGGTTTGCCATTGCCTTCTTTCAGGATTTCTTTTTTTTTTTTTAATTCTCAGTCAAGCCTCCCAGGGATTTCTTGATAGCCACTCCTTCAGGTACTAACCAGGTCTCACCCAACATAGTCTTTTTTTTTTTTGGTGATCATCCAAGGTCAGCTGGGTGCTGTTACTTGCTGTGACAGTTTCAAGTCCATTCTCAGCCACAGAAGTTTACAGGGTGACTTTGAGCCACTTACTATCCTAACCCAGCCTACCTATACAGTATACCTGAACCAGCCTGAATCAATCCACTTTAGGATGAAGATCTCTTCATTGAAGTTTATGGACAATTATCTAGCATGCTCATCCAGTGCAGGTTGATAAATAGATGTGCTTCGGCTTCCCCATTTAGGGTTACAAGAGTGACTAGCTAGCTTCCATACCTAACTGAGGACTAGAATTCAGAGTTGGCTGCCATGGGGAGGTAGAGGAACAGAAAGTATGTATGAATGATACTGCCATTGTTCCATGCAAACTGGTATTTTGATGGATTTCTGTCAAGACTGGCAATGCATAACAAGTGTGCATTTATTTACGGAAGGAAGAATGTGTGCAACTGGGAAAGCTGAGGCCCTTTTATTAGAATGATATAAATCTGCAGAACTAAGTTCTTGGCAAAGTCCCAAATGTAAGATATGCATGTTTCTTTTTTGTGTGTGCATTTGCATTTTAAAGATAGATCTGAATGCAAAACAATATCAATATCTTTCCAAGTGGATCTAAAATAACTTTATTTGATTTGAGTCAATAACCTGACAATTAGAACAGTAGAAGTCTCTCCCATTCTCTCTCCTCTCTTCTCTATAAAATCAAATCATGTAACGTGTAAATATAAAAGAAGCTTGCTTTGTCTGGAAGTTTTGTTGCTTCTTCTCATATTAAATGATGTCCATAACCATCTTCCCCAAATTTCATCCAAAAGAATCTACACTATCAGGACTACTTTACAGCATTAATTTATACATCATTCCATATGATGCCATATATATTAGATTAAATTAATTCAACAACATTCCTTTTTGCTTTCATTCTGCATCCTGAATACCTCAGTTCTAAATCAAAAATTGACTAAGAAAGTCCCAGACTTTGTCTCATACCTTTACATATTTGCCTGTCTGTCTAGCATTGATTGCATTTTTAGAGACCACTTACACATGCCAAATCTCTCTGGAAATGATATACTTTACCTCTCTTCTTTCTTACAATGCAAATATTTCTGTGCAATGCAGATCTTATTTTTCCAAATACATGGGCTGTTGATATATGGCTGAGAAAAGAAGATGGATTTTTAGATATTATACCATAAGTGCTTAAAAGTTTTTTTCCCTTGAGCTGATTGCCAGGTAGATTAATTTTACGGGCTTCTTTTATGGGTGTAACATTTCAAGATGAGAAAGCCATGCTTCTGAATTTTAGTTTTGGCTGATTTCATGGGCATCTCTTTTATTACCATAAAGTTAAAATTTAATTACCTTTCCCCTTAGATTCTTTGCTTAGTTCTTTAATCAAATAGCCTCCAACATATGTTCTCACCCCCCCACCCCCAGTTTAAAAAAAATCCAAGCAATGCAAACAAATTAACACTTTATTAAAAGACAGCTATGCCAAGGAATGAAAGAGTCAATTCCTGAGTAGAAAACCAACTTTCAAAAATATTTGCTTTAATTAAAAAAAAATCTTACCACTTCATGCCATGTACTGTTCAGGTACAGGAAAGAGTCAGAATAGCAGCCTTCCAATGTGTTGGGGAGGCTGTCATATCATAATACTGAACACTGGGAGCTGGGTGAAAGGATGTCATAAAAAGAAGCATACATTTCTATATTACCCCGATGTGGATTCACAACAAGCGCCATAGGAGATGCGTGTACACAGATGCCTTTGAACAATGGCACACATTTGTGCAAGAATTATGCACTTGGCTGTATTTCTGAAACATTCCCTAGAAGTGGCTTTTATGAAATGGCTTTAAAAATCTCAGCAACACCTTCATTCACTATTTTGTTTTCTTTCACAGTTGTACAGGACCCTTGCCTATACAGTGGGCTAGTCATATGCAAAATTGCTCTTAACAGAATGAATTATTATTATTATTATTATTATTATTATTATTATTATTACTATTACGGTTATTTTTGCAATTATTATTTCAAGGGAAGGGCAAAAGAAGAAAGTGACATTTAAACATGGAAATAAAAACAGACATACCCAAAGTTTCATTTCTATCTTTGCTGGCATTTTATTCATTTATAATCCTAGACTAGTTTTTGCTCTCTATTCTAATAAATACATGCTCTGGTTGGTTTCTATACCAAAGTCTAACTGAATTAGTATATCCTGCATGGCACATTGCACAAATTAGGCCATCAGAAGAAATTTAGCAGGGAAAATACTTTACATTTTGGAATGAATCCATATAATTCATAGGAAGAATAAGATAGAAACACCTGACATTAAGTAACATATTTTTCTAAGAACTATTGTATGCCTTTAATATTAATATAAATTAGCTTTCCTTTGGATGCTCATTTGCTTTAACTGTTCAGGATTCTCTCTTTTACTAAGAGTGCAAGCATTGGTCCAGTCTAACATTTCAATTTTTCTGGATTTATAGGGTCTAAGAAAAAAGACATCAAAGCAAGCTATTTTTTAAAGGAACAGGATGAAATGCATCAGCAAGGACAACAAGCGACAAGTGTTTTCCCATCCCTAAGGGATAGTGAGTTAGGTTCCAGCTATGCATTTACTTACCAACTTACTTATTTATGTAGATATTACTAGATGCATATGCTGCTCCAATCATAACCAACTCTGAGGAGCTTCCAAGGCCAGAGTCTAGTAACAGGATTAAAAACATGAAAAACAAAGGATCACAATATTGAAATACTCCAAGCACCCAAATCCAAACCCTCCTCCAGCTGGAGGAGACAGACCCTGAAGGCTGACTGAAAAGACCAGGTCTGGATTGCTTTTTGAAAAAGAATTGGGGTCGGCCTGACCTTGGGGGAGGGGGGTGCAAGAGGCTCTTGCAAATCTGGGGGCAGCAGCAACTACTTAAAGAGAAACCTTTTGTGATTTTGCTAGCCTAGCATACATTCCCCATTGAGGGAGGCAACAGTTGTTTGTAGCCTAAGCAGATAGAGCAAAGTGAATGTCTGATGTTTGGTGACTGTTGACATTCATACATGAATAAAGGCCACAGCTGGTCAATTTTTTGAATGTTTAAAAATAGAGATGTATATTTTGGAACATATGCCTTTGCATATTGGCAATCACACTCCAACTGACTGTCAGTGAAGTGAAACATTAGTGGTACCTCTGAGTCTTTGAAACTCAAAACATATCCAGAACTCCATTCGTATAAGAAATGATATAAATATTGCACCTTCCTAATTCCTATAAAATACAGAGGGAAGTGAACAATGATTAAAACTAATGAAAAATTAAATTGTTTAAAATAGAATCAGAAACCTGAATAAAACAATTACCTAAAATTATCTAATAAAAATATTGAGTAAGTGCAGGAGAAGACATCTTTGAAGTAAAAGCTTACAATTCCTGTAGGGTTACGTTTTCACAAGTTTGTATATCCCCTATGATATGCCTCTATTATTTTCAAACCAAGAGAAGACACTGAAACACTCCATGATGGCATTCCCTCCCTCCTCCTACAAGTGGTATTGACCCTGATGAGTTTGGACCTTCAGCAGAAAATTCATTTGCTTACCCAAGATTTAGGTTGAATCTGTGTTGCCTTTTCTGCTTTGTGCATGCGTGTAATTTGTGTGTGATATATGGATGGATAAGGACTGATTTGGGTGAAATGCTGGTTGGAGACATGAATATACATGTGCGTATAGATGATACTGTGGTTTTGTCTGGGAACCAAATTATTTGCAGCAAATGTTAGATAGACTGTGTGATATAATGATAAGTATATACCTGAAAATTATTATAGCAAAGACAAAAAATAGTTGGCTTTGACAGAGAAAATGGAGTGAAAAATGGCAAGTTGTATATAATTGATGAGAAATGATAGTAAGTAGATGAATGTGTATACCTTGATAGAATGTTTAATGATTATGATTATGATTATGTGCCAACAAGTCATTGTCAGTTCCTAGTGACCACAAAGATAGATTTTCTCCATGATGATCTGTCCCTAACCTAGTCCTTCAGCTCTTCCACTTGTGCACTCATTGCTACTGTAACTGAGTCTTGCTGCTGGTCATCCTCTTCTTTCCTTTCCTTTCACCTTTCCCAGCATTAGAGCCTTCTCCAGAGGTCTTCACCTAACGTGAAAGTAAATAATGTTTAGTAAAGATGAGAAAATGGATCAAGAAATTTTAAGATGTACAAATGCTAGTAGAAATGTGGTCGGTCATATATGATCTGTTGTAAGGAATCACGTTTCTGGCAATAAGAGCAGTGAAGCAGGCTCACTTCTCTACTCTTATTATGTCCACAGATAGCTGGCCAGCACCCCTGTTTTGGGTGACAAGATCACTTCTTTGTAAGTAGGGGCCAAGGGGGCCCTTGCAGGATTGCTGTGAGGACTATTCTATGCATCTGTCAGACAAAGTCACTCTTACTGGTTTGGAGTTGGACTCTAGCTGGGCAGGTCCTATGGTAGTGACTGAGGCACAGTCTTGCCTGGTTATCTGGGAAGAGTTTCACCCAGTTAACCCTGTGGAAATGGACAGGGTCCTTGGAGCTGTAAGTTTTGCTGCTCCTGGTTGGTCAAGACCTCCCAGGAGGTTGTATGCAGTTGGGTCCAAGCAGTGGTGAATACTTCTTTGCAGGAGGGGTGGTTCCATCTGCTTTGAAGGAGGTGGTGGTCCTCCTCTCCTCAAGAAGCCATCCTTGGATACAACACTAGTGGATAATTTTCATACAGTCTCCAACCTTCCATTTTAAGAGATGGTTGTTGAGAAGGTATCAGCCTTGCAAGGTAGTCCAGACAAGAAGCACACCTAAAAGTTTCATGATTCCTTACAACAGACCATATATGACCAACTACATTTCTACTAGCATTTGTACATCTTAAAATCTACTTTATTGTAAGGTTACAATAACAGAATCTTGCAAGTCTGAAAGTATATTTCTCCCCCGTTGCCTTTACAACCCAAGAAACTAGGGAGGGTCCCTTCTGAGACATTTGCCATGTCCCCATTGTTTCTGGGGGCTAAGCTACCTCTTATCTGACCATTGCCCTGGCTATGGCTTTCCCCCCTGTTTCCCAAGGTCATTCCCACATACCATTTCAGAAAGTGTTAGGTGCACAGCTTCAGGAGGCCCAGGAAGAAGTGGATTATCTGGACCCTTTCCAGTCAAGTTTCAGGCTGGATTATAGTACTGAGATGGCATTAGTCATCCTTGTGGATGATGTTTGGAGGGCTTGATATGGTGGCAGGTGTGTGCGTGCGCATCTGGTTTTACGTTCCTAGACCTTTCAGTGGCTTTTGATACCATCAACCTTGTTTTGCAGTGCTTTGCAGTGGTTCTCTTCCATCAAGCCCTAGACCTTTCTTATGTGGGGTGCCTCAGGGCTTGACTCTCTCTCCCCACTCCTATTTAATGCCTACATGATACCACTGGGCAAGGTCATTCATCAGCATGGGGTAAAATACCATCGATATGCTGATGAAATTCAGCTATACATTTCTACCCCCTGGCTATACAAGTGGTGCTGTTGAGGTTCTTACCTTGTGATTAGAGGCTGTGAGGATCTGGATGGAGGTGAACAGGCTGTGACTCAACCCTAGCACAACCAAGTGGCTTTTGGTTTTGGGAGCCCCTGGATCAGGTGATTTTTACCTTTAACTCTTGATGGGGTTGCACTGTCTTAGACAGAGTTGGTATGCAATCTGAGGGTCCTCCTGGGCTCATGGCTCCTGCTTGAAGAGCAAGTTGCCAGGGGGGTCTTTGCACAGATTCCTTTTATGTGCCAGTTGCAATCATTCCTAGACTGGGAGGCTCTGCTCACTGTCTCCCATGTCTTAGTCACTTCTTGACTGGGTTACTGCAGCATGCTACACTGAGATGCCCAGTGTTTTATCCTACACAGAATTAACTATGTCAGTGTAGACATCTTGATGCCTGGGGTACACTGTGGCTCTAGACACCTTCTTTGGTGTATTCCGGGCTCCATGTCCCATTTAATATTTTAAAAATATTCCTTTAATAAGAAAAAAAATTGAATAGGAAACTGGTGGACTTCAAAGCAAATCCTTGTCTCCAAGATCTTTTTTATGCCAAGAAACACTTTAAGTCCCACAAAGTCTCACTGGGGGCTACAAGGTAGATCCTGAAGGCTTCTGATCAATGGATGTTCTGTGACTCATCACCCTTACCGTGACAGCCATTTTGTGAGCAAGCAAATCTCCCATAGCAGTAATTTTGTAACTGCATTTACTACATGCTCTGAAGAGTCAAATGCGCTCCAAAAAATTGCCTATGCCTGAACTATACTTAAGGTCATTAAAATCGATAAATTGATGAATGTGACTGTGCTGCACTTTACTGTCAGATTGTTTAAGATAAAAACAAAAATTCTTGGCAATTAATTTCATTGGTTTCCAGACAGATATGGAATGGGATACATTTTTTACTTCTGAAAGGAAAGACACAGAAGCACTTATAAAATAAATAGGGTTAAATGAAAATGCCATTGTCTACCATTAATCTGTATAGCTCTTTCCCAATGGAACTAGAAATGGATATTCCATTTCTTTTGATTGCATCTTAATGGGATTTTTTGTGTTTTGTGTTTATTTTCCAGATCAATATCTTCTTCAGGGTGCAGCTGTATGCATGTTAACCAGTAAGATGCTTTGATATTAATTCTGAGTAAGTATGAAGATGGCTATTTTTCGTTTTCTTTTTTTATTCCATCCAGGACTGTGTCACTAAAGCTCAATATCATGTCTGATGCTGTTACCATAAAGATCTGTATATTTGCTCCATGCTTATTCAGCTAATTTCTAATTTTTCAGTATTTGGTTAAAATTATTTCAAGAGCCATAAAAGATAAAACTGAATATTTGCTATTAGTACTTATAAGGAGTGACTGCTCTCCTTTTCCAGAAATGCAGCTTGAGCAAGAAAAATTTCATTGGCCCTTAAACTGGTGTCTGTTAAAAAAAAATCTCTGTTTGATACAGGATTCAATAAACTGTGCAGGGATTGTACAAGAACATCCAGACACTTATTATCCACAGACTGATTGAAAACATTATTGAACCACTTTTCTTAAAAATTCTTGAAGTGGTTTACAATGGAATCTGAGCAATTAAAGCAATAGTTTAAAACAATTGATAAAAGTATACATTAAAATATTGCATAAATTATACCAAATAAAATAAGCAATAAAATAAAGAAACAACAGTGAGAGAAGGAAGCAGCAATAAAAAGTTAAAAACATTACAGGAGCTTTTGACACATTAAAGTGTGTTTATTTCACAGTACTATCAACTCAGGCTGGTGGATGCTAGAGCTTCAGAGAGTCTTCTTTCTTGCAGAACTCAGCCAGCACCTTAGTTTGTCAGGAAGCTGATTCTGCAGTTGTGAAAGCAAGCATAGGTTGGAGGTCAAATGGAGGAATTCTCATACAAGTTGGGCCAAATACCAAATGGGGCTCTCTTTCAGGCATTTGAAATGCTACTCTGCATCAGTGGGTGCAGGAAGGAAAGTTTATTTTGCTTCCTCTATTGCACCTGCACAGAAAGCTCAATGCAGCACCCCCATCAAGATACTGGCAGAAGAGAACTGGAACAGTTAGAGGCTCACTGTGAGCAGTTTTCACCACTCAGTTCAGATAAAATAAATTGGATTCGTCCCCCACTTGTACTCCACTGTTGGGGCAGGTCGTAAGTAATTTTAGCAACTACATTTTGGGTTGCTACAGATTCTTTTCAGCTTGTAGATCTTAAGGACATGGGCAGTATGCATGGGGAGATAAGGGACACCACTTGCTTGTGTAATCCTAGCCCTTCCTGTCTGGTTAAGTCTGCCAGGATATAGCTGAACCTATATTAAGAGCCTATATAGGCTGAGTCTATATTAAGACACATTATATGTGTGTGCATGTGTCTGCATACTTAATATATATATTTTAAAATTTTTATTGGAAAAGCCCTCTCTTGACCCGGACTTACTATAGTCTAATCTCAAATATACCATTTTTAGGTAAGATTATGATAGTCCTTATAGGTCCACATCTATCCTGACAAAATTGATTTTATGGATCCATTTCAACTTGGATTTTATCTGACAAAACCCCATACAGATGACAAACCATGGAAGTGAAAAGAGTATGGATTTTAGGAAGGTATCTTTAATGCTAGACTGGGGTAGAAAGCAGAATCTTGAAAACTGAAAGAATACATTCCCAGCCTCAGTTACACTGAGTTAATTAAGGTAAAGTCTGTTTGAAATGCTTTTCTCCCAAGTCTCTCACATCTGGACTTTGTTGCCTCTTTTTAGATAAACCAAGTGTCTCACCCCTTGCTTATTCACAGTCTTTCACAGATATGACACTAAGACAGCTTTGATTGCCTTGGTAGTTGATCTATGCCAGAAACTAGATGGAATGCTACTTTGTTAGTTCTCCTGGTCCACTCAGCAGCTTTTGGTACCATTGAATGATCCCACCAGATGGCCCAGAAGGATACCATGCTCAATGATTTAAAAAGCTGCCAAATAATCCAAGAGGACTTGCTTGCTTGACTTTTGTCTTTCCTGATTACTTAAATCCAGCCCCATGGTTAAGGGAGGCAATTAATGTCTCTGTGAGTGCAGAATGGTTCCTGCATGCTGAAGAAAAGGCAATTATAAGATCTTTGTTTAAAAATCCCTCCCTTAGCCCCCACCTGTCATTGGATTTTCAGGCAGAGGCTATGGCAAGACATATATTTGCATAATTATAGCTAGTGCACCAACTGTGACCCTTCCTGAGCCTGTCAATTTTAGCAACAGTTATCCAGCCTTGATTACTACAGTTATGCTTTGATTACTGCAATGCACTTTATGTGGGACCACCCTTGAACATTTTCTGGAAATTGCTGTCGGTTCAAAATGTAGTAGCCAGGCTGCTGACTGGTGCAAGTTACAGGGATTACATTATTTCTGTGCTAAAAAATCTACTCTCGCTACCAGTTGCCTATAAATTTAGATGTTGGTGTTATCCTTTAAAATCCTAAATTGCCTGACTGTATGCATGACTGAATCTCCTACTATGAACCTGCCAGTTACTTTGATCAATAGGAGAGATGCTCTTCTTCCTATGGCTAGAATAGTTTCTTTGACCAATCTGGCTCTGTGTCTCTGGGTGTTCTATTCTCTCCCTCCCTCCCTCCCTCCCTCCCTCTCACACACACACACACACACACTGACACAAGTTATACTTTTATCTGGTATCCATTGTGTTACCTTTTTGGTACCAGATAACATATTTCTTGCCATTTAAACATTTGAGGATTTACTTCACCTCTATTAAAACCCAAAATTATATCTTGGGATGAAGGTGGTGACTGTCTACACTACAATCAGTGTAGTGTATTTTATCATTCTGTATTTCATAGAGGGGTCAGAGGGGCCCAGGGAGTTGTCATGCCAAGGCCTGTCACCTTAGAACAGACACACAAGGGAACGGAACAACCAATGTGCCGGTGCCAAATCAGAGACTGAAAAAGATTCTTCTGGAAATACATCACCCACAAAATATCCATTACCCCACAGAAAGGAATCTGTATGTTATTACTTCAACAGAGAAAGATCCCTGGCTATAAATTATCTTCATTTTCTCTTAAATTTGCCTTCCATCCTCACAGATATCAAGATCAATTTGTTCTTGTACTAAGCCTGCTAAAGCAGTTGAGTAAAGTGAACAGAATGTTCTTCATGCAAACAAATGAAGTGTTAATGCTACTTTTAGATATCGATTCTTCATATTATTGTACTTTCTACCCAACTGCTGTATAAAATATCTGTCAGTCAAACAGGCATCGTTCTCCTTGCTCCTTTATCTGTACAAGAAATGAATGTATTTAGAGGACAGATGCAAACTGAATTTTACTGCAGCTCTGAAAGTTATTATAACTATTCCTAACAATTGGATGGAGCTTATTTTCAAGAGAGAACTGTGAAAGGAAGGAAGGAAGGAAGGCAGGCAGGCAGGCAGGCAGGCAGGCAGGCAGGCAGGAAGGAAGGAAGGAAGGAAGACTATTTGACTTTTGTGATTGTCAACAAGTGTTTGTTGCAAATTGGCTAGGAGAACAATCTGACTATGTCTTTGGATTCAAGATCTGTCAAAATGAAATCCTGCATAGCATGTAATTCATGGAGTCTGACAGTGTAGGCTAAAGGCACATGTAGAAAATCTGCTCCATTTTAAGAAAGTCATACACAAAATAAATATAGTGGGTACATTGTGTTAACACATTAAAATATGTACATATTAGGGGAAATGTATATTAAAACTGACTACTAGGGTAAATTATGCACAACAAAAGTGGCAGATTTTATTTTGCATGTTTCTACAAAAATTCTCTGAAATTTAATGAATGGACAAATAATTGAATACATGCCATTCTGACATAAGGGGATTTTAGAATGATTCCACTCCACCCTACCACATAAGCTTGAGAGTTTTAGTCATGATTCATACTGAATATAATGATTTGCAGAAAAGATTACAGTGTCCAGACATTGAAGCAAATGTAGAAAAGAAACCCAAAATAACACCGCCTTGATTTTGTTTAATATAAGATGGGACACAGAGAAACTTGGTTTCAAGATTCTGTTACTATACCCTACAATAGTAATGTTAGCATTCCTGGAATCCCTGCAGTATCTTTTTCTTAGTCTACCCTGAAGGGCTGACATTTATTGACTTGTCAAGTAAGCACAGCTTGAAGATATAGAAAATAAGTCCTTTGCAGCAACCCCCTTTCACACCTCCTGATAGTTTTTGACAATAATTAGATAAAATCCCTATACCTATTTTTCTAAAATTTCCCATATGCCAAAGGTCCAAAGAATTTATGTGTGATGATTATGAAAGTCAGGGAAATAACATCTGGTGCTTCTGGAGCCCTGAAAGAAAGTTCTTTCCCAAGGGTACTAAACTGGGATTACTAATCTCAGAAATCCTGGTGAGAAATGGTCTGAACCTGGAAGCTGTGCCATCCAAACTTCAGGGGCCTTTCACTGAAGAGTTATTGCCCAGTGTTAACCCATGGGGCACAATGGAGTTCTTCAGTATTAACAACATTATTGTCTACTTATCCCACAAATTGTCCTACATGTTACTTTCTGATGAAGACAATGGGAAAAAGGGATTTGAGGAAAAAAAGTAGACAAAGGAAATAATACTGTCATTTCAAGCAGACCAGATCTTGTTGCCACTTGCTAATATTTTTGCTATCTTCCTTGAGAGGGAAATTTGTTGACACAATATTCAATAACAGCAGCCCAGCTCTAATTTTAGCACATGGCAAATGTTTGACTAAAGCACATCTTATTGATCTACTTATTATGATACTCATCGCTGAAGTACCCTATGTAAAGAAAAGGAAACTAGATTCCAATTTGAGTCATTAATAGATTGGTTTCAAAATTTATGTTACATGCACCCAACAAATCAAGAAAAAAGCATGCAAGAGGTTCATCTGTGTATATTGAATTACTCATTCATTCCACAGTAAAAAGCCTTAGCAAAGGATCGGCCCAAGGATTTTAAATATCTCATTATATCTATGTCATTGTTGAAAGTGTCCGTAAATGGGATTAAACAATAGTTACTCAACAATTTCCTGCAATGTCTGTTCCAACCTCACCTTGACTTAAATTAAGGCTAATGATATGTTTTCAGTAAGGAAACAAAAAAAAAAAAAAAGATTTTCCTTGAATGACTTTCCATTGTTTTGAAAACTAATTCATTAGAAGCACTTCTGTCAAACGATTACTTATTCTATCACATTGTTTTAAAGGATTTAACTCCAAAACAGACATGTTTGATATGAACTTAATGACCATTTTATAAACGAAACCCAAGTGAGCCAGTGTTTGCTGGCAAATTCCTGTTTGTGCGTTGAATTAAATATAATGCCAAGTGGGGCTTTTCAAAGGAAGCCAGTTGGGTTAACTGTTATTTTTCATTCCCAACATTTGTTTTTAAGGCTTACAGATAAAGTTTTTTTAAAAAAAATCAGTGAGGAAGAGGGAATTACTACTTTCCTAAAAATTAAGGGATTTGATTAAATACATTAAACTATGCATTTGGGGATGGGAGGAATGGCTTCTTTCCAGAATCCCTATTATTTTTCATTTTCAGGAAACAAGCAGAGAGATGGTGTAGCATAGTGACTAAAAGACTGAGATGTTGATCCTGACATTCCTACTTTACCTTAAATGGCTTCAGGCAAAACTTTTACTCTCAGTCTCAATTCTCCCCTTCAATAGGAGGTGATAAAAAATAGGGTTGTGCAAAGTGGGTGCAACCCAACTCAACACTTCACTTTGAGTATCAGAGTAGATGCAGTATGATTCAGTGCTCAAAGTAACGCATTCCTTCCCCTTGTTAACAGTTGAGGCCGAGCTAATCTGTCTTGAGTAGCCTGTTTGCTTTGAGGCAAGTTATTTCTGAACATTCAGAAAAACCATGACCATTGGCTAAAGTGAATCATATAAAATAAAAGTTTGGCTGCTCCAATCTCTAAGTAAAAATGCCATGGAACTTCTCTTTACAGATCTGCTTTGAGAGGATGGTTCAGTTGAATTGCCTTCAAAATGATTCATCCTATTAGAACTTTGCACAACACCAAAACAGTAATAGTTGGTGTTGTGCAATAATAAACACCATTTTAGAACGGTTTCAAATACTGTTGTGCTGTTGTTGCTCTTATTGACCATGTTGCATGTGAAATCTCTGTTTATCAGAGAAGTTCCCTATCTTTTGTTACCTATACCTGCTAATCAATACCTGCTAAATAATAATATCTATTATTCTAAAGTGAAATGTGAAGAGTGTCTTTTCAACATTTTGTTATCAAGAACTGACCCATCTTGTATACTTGTTCCAAGTGAGGATGTTCAGGGTTCCTCACATAGGAAAAGTAAGAAGAGTGGTGCCACCCACCTTGTGGAATTGCGTCTCTCCAAGGGTTCAGCTGGCACTTGAATCTTTTCCCAAGGTATCAAAATGGAAACCTTTGAGGCTTTGCTTATTGTCATTGAGTTGTTTTTATTTCTAGTTTTTCTTCTGTCTTTCTGCTTGTGATTGTACCATAAACTCTTGTAAGTCAGTCCTATTTTCAGCAGTCTCTAGATATATAAATATTAATTCAGTCTGATTGCCATTCTAACCAGGGTCTATATATGGAATACAGCAGGTTGGGTGATCATCTTGTCTTTTGCCTTAGGCAGCATACAGAAACATTATTATGGTCATTTTTCCCAGTCAGTCTCTAGAAGTTGCATCTTAGGGAGCTTTGGAAGTGTATTTGATGATTGGTGCATTTTGTGTGAAGTTTATATATCTAAAACCCAAAACACACATTTGTTCCATCACAACCTGTACCATTGTTGAAAGTGTTCAAGTAGAGATTATTCTACACTAAGAATAGAAAGAACCATTATAAAATAATGCATTTATGAATCTCCCTTCCTTGTATCTTTTATTAATAATTATTAACACACCCTATTTCAGAAGCTAGTAAAATAGACACAATTGCTGAGGAAATACAGAGTTAAAATTCCCATAATGTATAAGTAAGAAGGATGTTTAGATACTGATTCTCTGTATGAAAAACAAATGCACATCTCTAAAATGCACTGGAGGAGATGTGACTAATTCGTTAAATTAAGCCAGTCTGTATGGAACTGCTTATTTTGAATTATCAGACTCATGTATCTAAGACTGTAAAGTCCTGCTGAGGGAGTTCACCAGGCAAGATCAATATATTTTTCAAGTTTAGATTCGTAGTCATAAGGACCAGAAGAAAACTTTTTTAAAATGTTCATATACAAACACATAATCACATATACATATTTGAGATATCAATTCTCAAGAAGATGAGCTGTCTATATGAGTGCTGCATGAACACACACACACAGAGAACATATAAATATACAGATACACAAACACACAAACAAGAGTCAATGTGATATAGTGGTTGAGGTGCTGGACTCAGAGGAAGGAAACCCAGGTTCTAGTCCTCCCTCAGGCACTGAAGCTCTCTGGGTGACTTTCTGCCAGTCATTCTCCCTCAACCTTAGACCGGGAAATCAAAAAACATCTGTCTACCAAAGTGCATTGGATCAGCCTGTTAGATTACAGTCCATAACCTTCAGTGAAGAGGCCTTCATCCTGCAGTGGACTGATTTGGGCTGATGACAACAACAACAATAGTAATAATTTCATATACATGCATAAAGAGAAATAAGTCCCACCAAACTCAGACTTAATTTTGAGTGGACATACATTGGATTGCATTGTACATGTTTCACTAAAAACCTTCTGAGGTGAAAGTATCTTTGTGTTGTCTATTTTAAAATCCAGATAGCCAAGATATTGAACATAAAGTGCTTCTGTTTTGGCTCAGTCAGCTGAAATGTTCACTCTGTGACAGACTTGTGATAGATAGATGTCAAAAATGCCCTTACCTGAATCTCTCCATTGACAGCGTAGCAGACCCTGCTACTTAGAGATTTTGAAGAAAAAACATTCTCATGAAGGGTTGCAGGAGATTATTGCTGTACTTGTGTACTGACTCTCAACATGGCAGGAAGGGTACTGAAGAAGGACTGGTGCCCTCCCTTCACCTATCTGGTATGAACAATCTAAAACATGCATTTCTCATGAGAACCTCTCTGGTGTGTATAATAGCTTTATTCAGGACTGAAGTCATTTGGTGTCCATCTCTGTTAAGGTCCTATTGTCTCTGAATTTTTTTTTCTCTCCATTTATGTACATATATAAATCTTGATATCACAAGACTTGTCTTGATATTAAAAGACAATATCTGCTATTATGATTAGGGATGTAAAACAATTCAAGGAATATATTTAGGAATTATGGGAATATATTTGGGAATTATATCCATTATAGGAATATATTTGGGTATTTTGCTCCAGCAAATTCACCATTGTATACACACTAGCCAAAAGCAATGTGTAACTAGAATTTGAAATACATACTTTTTAAATATCTGTTTCTTTGTAAGGAGGTCGGACAAATTTTGTTCACCACAAGGTGGCTGGGAAGGGGTTCTTCTATTTTTTTTTTTTTTCCTTTAACACTTTATAGCAATGTGGAGTTAGTCACAGGGATATTCTTTCACCTACAGCACTTCCTTGACTGATTATGTCACTGCAATATCCTGGTTACATACTCTCTTCAGAAGTGTTGTAGAACAGGCAGCATCTCTGGGAAGAGGCCCGCTCTTTCATATGTGCACAGGGAATGTTAACTTGTAACCAAATGGAGGAGGGGGAGGAAGACCCACTTTATCACCTCATATGTTTTTAAAAATGAGCATGATCTTTATTCCTTCACACCTCCCCAGTAGACCAACATTTTAATAGCATTTTTGCTTAAGAACAAATCTATTGGATTATTGCAAGATGCTCTACATGGGGCTACCCTTGATGACCACCTGGAAGCTGCAACTGGTCCAGACTGCAGCAGTATCTCCATGTAACACAGCTATTTTGTGAACTGCACTGATTGCCAGTGGGCTTCTGGGTGCAATTCAGGGTGGTGGTTATCATTTTTCAAGTCCTTCAAGTTGTAGGGCCTGGTTATTTGTAGGATCACCTGTGCATAATCAGTTTTGCATATCCAGTAAGATTTGACAGGGTCAGCATACTCCACGTCCTCTCTCTTATGCAACACCATTTTATCGGGCTCAGAAGATTTGCCTTCTCTGTTGCTGGGCCTGCCTGATGGCATAGCCTTTGCCCCTGAAATCCAGATGGCTGTGACCCTATGTGAATTTTGTATGGCTTTGAAGACCTGTTTTTCCCCCTAGGCATTGGGTCAGGAGAATTTGTGACCCCATCCAGGATGATTGTCCTATTGTTGAACTGCCTTTGGCAGACTTTTTGTTTATGCCTTATTATTTATTTATTTGGTTATTTATTCATTAAATTTATATGCCGCCCATCTCCCCCAGAGGGTGACTCTGGATGGCTCACAATTAAAAGCAAACAGTAAAAACAGTAAAAATATAAGTATCCATATTAAATTAGCTAAAAAAAATAAGACTATCTAAAAAGACTATATATAATTCAAGATGATGGGGGTGGGGGGGGGCAGAATTGATTACCCCACCAGCCAATTCCAACAATGTGATTTTAATTATTGTTTTCTTTACATTGTTCTCCACCCTGTGTCATTTTTGAGAGGGTGGCTATAAAATTGATTAAATAAATAAATATACAAACAGACAAACGCGTGATCCTTTGAGGCTTGCAGAAGCCTGTTCAAGGGCTGATAGGGAATCAGACACTGATTACCCTAAAATTCAAGAAGGTTGTCACCAAGATAGTATTTTGGTGCAAAATGAAGTAATTCTAATGCACTCTGAAAGAAACCTAAACATGAGCTGGAAGGGCCTTTTAAATTCTTGGGCCCAATTCCCTGCTCACTGCAGGAATTCACATTAAATCAACCTTGTTCCTGGCTGTTGGAGGCACAAATCCCGGCAGCACCGACTCCTCAGCACCTCATAACCTACTAATCACAGGAGGGCAATAGCTGTAGATAGAAAGTTAAGGATTTACTCTGCATTCTCTATTTACTGCTCTGCCTCCTCATTGTCTAAGAGACTGCTATTGTGAGTTCACTTTCTTCTGCCTTCCTTCCCAGGCATTCATGCCCAGAGTACAGAGTCTAGGATTTTTCTCCTGGTTGTATGTAGGCCTATGACTATGTTTATAATGTCTTTCCAGTAAACACATCTCCTTTTATATTAGGGCTGGTTTTAAGACTGGATCCTTGCTTTGAATCATACCCTAACCTGATTCATGTCGATCTGGAGGATAAACCATGTCAACTCATGTCTGATTCTAGTACTAAAGTTGGAAAAAAACCAGACTTCTTTGGAGCAAGTATAAAGAGTTTTTATTTGTTTTCTGTCAGAAAGGTATAAAATGTGTCAATAGTAATGGCTGAAGTAAATTTATTTATCTATAACTAAGCACGGTACTGACAGAATAAAAGCAATTTATACTGCAACGTACTACAAAGAATTATAAAATCACAATATAAGATAAGGACCATATCAATTAAAAGGTATGTGGCACATAATCAAATCAAGATCTGTACATTCAAATTAGTCACTTTTTCAATGTTAATGGTTTCACAGGGATATTTTAACACCCCTTTAAATTTTAAGAGGTCTATATATACTGACCAGCTCCCAACAACTAGGAGTGGTTCACAAAAATGTGAGAACTATAAACCAACATAACAAAATGGCAATAGAAGAAACAGCAGCACAGATGGCCAAATTGAGAAGCAACAAACACATACCCACCCCTCAAAAGGGGCTGTACCCACCCTAGCCAAAGGCCATTGATTTAGACCAATGTTTCTCAACCTTGGCAGCTTTAAGATGTGTGGACTTCAACTCCCAGAGTTCCCCAGCCAGCTGGGGGAATTCAATTCTGGGAATTGAAGTCCACACATCTTAAAGTTGCCAAGGTTGAGAAACACTGATTTAGACTCTCAGATTCCTCATGACCAGCAGGTTTGAACAATGAAAGCTGAGGAAGCATACCATGGAATTAATGCTGAAGCTTTTGAGTTATTTTCATTTTTTAACTTCCCATAATTTTTTCCCCACACTGTTCCCATTCAGAATCATCTATCAGTGAGTTAAAAACTACATCCAATTGCCCCATTAGCAGGGTTATCTGTGGGGTGGGGTGGGGGGTAAAAAAGTCAATATGGTCATGACTACGTGATTGAAGCTCTCTCTCTTTTCTCAATATAAAAGAGTCCTTCAGTCATACAATCTCAGCGGCCATCATGGTTGTTTTTTGGCTCCCCTGTGAAAGCCTCCACCAGTTAGAAGAGTGTTCATTTGTAACCTTTAACAAATATTGCTTGACAGTAGAAATGCAATACAGCAGTAGAAATACTATAAAATGGAATAACATAACACTAAAATACAAAGTCAAAAACAAAACAAAAAACCAGAAGTTAGATCAATAAAATCAACTTGCTAAAACTAAACAGTACCCAGGCATTTAGTTAAATGATAGATATTCCATCATATAGAATTTGAGATTTTTATCTCTCCCCTTGTGTCTGTGTGCCTCCCTCTTTATCAATTAAAGCACTGGTTAATAAGATATCTGGAAGTTAAAATGTAAATGTTCACATTCAGTTGGCTGACGAAAGCTGAATAATCCTGGAAGCCTAATGGATTCTGCAGATATTTTGTACTCAGGAAACTCATTCTTGGTGCTGATATAATGACTCAAATTTTGAAAATTGGTTTTGTCTTTCACTGAGGTTGACTCTTTTGGCATTCTAATTATCACCTGTTCTCTTCAGCCTGTAACGTGATTTCTGTTTTTTTCTTTTTTCTTTTTAGGATTAAAAAATAATTAGGATTTATTTTGGGGAAGAGAATGGGAACACTCCTGTAAGTTCCATGCACACAAGATGCCACAAAGGTGAACATAATTTTTCTTTTTTTTCAGCTAGGCATGTAATGCACGTTGGGCAACCCTGCCACTGGAATTAGCATCTCTAAAGCCTTCCCTGTTTTGTTTTATTTTATTTTTTACATGTTTAATTTGCACAAAGCTTTGCATTCATGAGTACTGGTGTGATTACTTTTTTCCTCATTATAAAGTAGGAACTCTAAAAAAATTGTCCCATGTACTGGCAGAGGAATGAAAAGAAAGATAGTATCTTTCCTTATTAAATGACTCCAAGGAGAAATGGCTTTCAGAGATTTTTTAAAATAATTGTCTATCGGAGGCAGGTTTCAAGGAACTTAGTTCCTTGACTCTGTATTACTGTCATCAGCTTCTTCATATCATTTAAGTATTTTAGGGCTGTGAGTGAATGTATGTGACATAAAAGCAAAAGAAGAATTTATAGATACTAAACCATAGTTTGGTGTTACGTGCATATGCAGAGCCAGCTGCAGAAAGCTTTTGGCCTGGACATTCTTATTTCCACATAGTTGAGAGGAGGTATCTGATTTTACTTACTTTTTTGGGTTAACTTCAGTTTGTTGCATGCAGTATCTTCAGACAACAAACTGCACTTTAAGATTAACTAGTGATCAGTGTTAAAATGAGCCAAGCTAGGTAGTTGAACATAACGTGATTTAATATTAACCACAACTCCAGTTCTAATTAGGATTAGAGTAGTAGCACCCAATTCAACAAGTCTATGTGAATCATCAATTTTATTCAGAAAATAGATTTGAAAATTTGACTGAATTGTCTTCAGATCGAATCGTTTACATAGGCTGCCCCCTCCCCAATACACACACATCACTTTTGTTCAGAAAAAATCAGACTTAATTTTCTAAATCAATCTGATTTGGTGAATTGGCTCAGATCAACAATTCAGACTAAATCAGCAATTTGAACTGGATCAGAGCCAATCCACGTATCCTTATTAACTACCAGATTCAGGATGAAATCAGGTAAAACCAACATTTATAGCAGAAGTATGGCGGAAGCATAAGATTTGCTCCTTTACCATCAGATTACTCTTTCACCACAGATCTTTTGGGAAACGGAATTTGCTTTTGATGTAGGACTATCAATAACAGGAAGAAAGACTGGTTACAATTTGTCCTTCCTCTAAAAAAAAATCCAATTCACTTTTTATTATTTTTTCCTTTCTTTCAGGAAAAAAAGTCCTGCACATTCACAGCATAGTGAAATTCTGTTCATTCTGGAAAGTGCTGTCAAAGAAAAGCAAACCCTGAGGAAAGTCACATGCTGTGAGCAGGTTTATTTATGCTGTGGAAAGAAAGCTACAAGCTTTTTTTCCTTTGAATTTTAAGTGATTATTAAATTTATGCCCCACTTTTCTGTGTTTTAGAAACATTCCAAGACAGTATACAACAGCAAAACCAAATACAAAATACAAAACCAGACCCCCAAAACTGAAACAATAAAAAATAACCAATATCACTAAAAAAAAAAAAATTAAAATGAGAACCCTGTCTACTTTATATATTCTCAAATGTAACTTACAACCCCTTCCACCAAAAAAACCCCCATACATCCATAAACTGACCAGCAAATTTATGTCCAGATGTTTTAATTAGAAATCTGGGCATAAATCTGTCACATGGAAATCTGCTCTGCAAAATGGGAAGTAAAATAGATTGGATTTACACCAATCTGTACATCCCTGCTCTTGACAATACCATCTAAAGATTCATCCACATTTGCATTTGAACAGATTAGAGATTTGTTCTTATATTTATTTTTTGACATCAAGGATTAAGTCAAGCTGTAGTGTGGAAATACCCAGATTGCTTGCTACATTTGGTCTGCAACAACAGAGCTGAATATTGTATATGGAATGTACCTTTCAGACCCTGTTTTGACTAATGCTCTTTCCTTTGACAATCAGGTGTTCGATGGGGGATATTTATTGGTAGAAAGCTATAGTAGAAATGGAAAAGTCACAGATATGCAGAAATTATTTCTGTCTATTTACTAACTGTGTGTTTAAATATATTTTAACCAAGCCAGTGCTTGTTGCCAGCATACAACAGAGAGCTGGACTGTGTGCTTGAGTGACCTATTTTTATGAATATAATAAATTGCAAATATACAAAGGCCAACTGATATAAACATCATACTATATGGGACATGCAAGTGTGATGTTATTACTCTTTGTCACAGTATTCTCATGGGAATCTACTCTAGTTCAGTAATAAAAGATGTTGTGGAATGCAGTGCATCTGATGTATATTTGTTTTAATGATAGATATGTGATCCTACAGCTTCACAAATCACTATGATCAACTGGTTTCATTGCCAGGCGTGCACAAATATTTTGTGTGATTTATCCTCAAATCATTTTGCATTTTCTTAAATGTCTGTTTGGCTGTTTTCTCATAAGAAGCATAGACATATTTTACTCTAATGTGTATTTTTATGACATTATCAAGTATTTTGTACATAATACCACTGTGGCTCATGGTTAAGGAAAGAAAATGTTTGGTTGAGTAATAAGGGGAAGTCAATTAGAAAGACTGCAAGGAGTTTTCAAACCAAGAAACATGCTGTCCATTCATGTCCAATTCTCAATGACAAGAGCATCAAAAATCAATGCATTGGAGCACCAGATGCCTTAGCATTATTGAATCAGACTAAGTAAAGAGTTCCTTAGGGCTGACTGACAGACAGATGGAGAGACAGGCAGATGTCTGTCTGGACTGATGGACAGACAGATGGATGGAAAGATGGACAGATGGCTGGATGGACAGATGGACAGACAGATAGACTGATGGAGAAGGGGATGGATGGACAGGTGGATGGATGGGCAGATGCACTGTTGGACAAACAGACAGACATACAGATGGATGGATGGACAGATTGAGAGATGGATGGGCAGACAGATGGACAGATGGACAAACAGACAAACGGACAGACATGCTTTTTGATAGGATGGAGGGGGCCCCTCGGGGGGATTAATGTTATGATCCATAGTTCAGAACTGACTCTAACCTTGTGTTGTCGCATTGTGGAAGTCCATTGTATTTCGAGGAGTGAGGTGGCATATTTTTTAATTTCTCCTTTATATTAAGAAGGGTATAGAAGTTTAGAGTTCACTCTGAGTCATAATATTGTGTAGCTGACTCATTTGTCACTCTTGCTTGGGAATAAAGAGAAGGGAAGCATCTTCACACCATTGTGGGAAGGACCTCAAGGTTATCTGTACAGTTTCTAGACATTAAAGAGTCCAGTCAGGTCACATGATGAACAGGTGCACCATCTAGCCAAGGTTAGATTCTGCAATCTTGGCACCATGGAAACAAGGTCATGATGATTTAGTGCAAGATATGGATGAAAGACCTTGGTATTTCCTCTTGAGCTAGAGCTTTGATACAGACCTAGCACTGGGTTATGTGTGACTTGGCCATCTTGGGGTCTCTCTACTGTTGCTCCACTGGGTCACCCAACAGCTGAAGAGAGATTGGGTATCATCTTGCTTATATGCTATGCTTTTATATATTATATGCGTTTATGTTTCAGTTTGCTTAAATTGTGTTTCACTTTATCATTTTTGGACAATGCTTACAATTAAGATCAAGCTTGATTACTTTTCCATATTAATTGAGCTATTGAGCTGACATTAAATTTCATGGGAAGGGTGAAGTTTAATTCCTCAGCTTCCCAACCTAAAGTTTTTGCTTCATATTCAATATTCAGTGGTGAAGCAAATTTGTACACAAGATTTCTATATGACAATCCTTTAGTTCTAGCTAGTGTTGTATGTATATTGGGCACAGGGGCTAGATGGAGGCAGGAAAGTGGTTGGGGATCCCTCCCTCCCTCCCTCCCTCCCTCCTTTCCTCCTTTCCTTCCTTCCTTCCTTCCTTCCTTCCTTCCTTCCTTCCTTCCTTCCTTCCTTCCTTCCTTCCTTCCTTCCTTCCTTCCTTCCTTCCTTTCCACATATAATATAGGCTTGTGCCATTTGCCCTCCCCTCACAACCCTCAGGAGAGCCCTGGTGAAGCCGCCGCCGCCTCCTCCTCCTCCTCCTCCTCCTCCTCCTCCTCCTCCTCTTTGACTCACCCATGGAACTGTCTGCTACTTTGCTGGGGGGAGATGGAACAAAGGAAGCTGCAGACCATGAGGAAAACTGCATCCCCGCTCCCCATTCCAGCATGTCCCCAAGGGCCCCCTCCCTTGAGGAATGAAGAGGTCTCACCCATTGACCACCAGTGCTCCCCAGCCAGCCCTACCTTGCCAACAGGCATCCAAGTTGCTCCCACATCCTACCTTCAATGCCCACAGTTGTTAAGAGATTTCAAATTTCTGCCTTGTTTCCAAAGCAACCAGTTGCCACTCACCCATCCGGCCTTGATGCCAGCTGATTGGGTGCAGGGTCCGGTATACGCCGGTGATGATCACGTGACCTGGGCTGACCACAGTGGCACTGTAGCACAGCAGTGCTGAAGCAGCCACAAATTCTCCAAATTTCAATCTCATGGAGTAATAGGTCCCAGATTTTGGATGCATTCTGTCCTATGATGAACTGTTTCACCCAGCTGAAGGTTACACACATGAGAGTTTTAGTACTATATAGATGTTCAGACCTTGCCTGATAAAAAAGACATGGATGGCCCAACTTGTGATAATGGTAGTGATCCTTTAATCTGACTTAACAGATAACTTTTCATTCATTTATTGAATAATAGTGTATATTGTCAGTCAGTTCTTAATGTAGTCCAGCAATGCATTCTGGACTAAGATGTGAAATAGCCAAGTTTAGTGCACAGCTGGTGCATGGATTTGATGCTCAGTTGCAGCTTGGATAAATCATCCATTTTAACTCACAATCCCTTACTTGCAAAATGAGAATATTAATAGCCAACTTGATAGAATTAATGTCTGAACAAATGAGATGAGGATTCATTGTTGCCTGTCCAGAAATTAGGGCTAACTCAAGGAATACATTAAGGATAGAGCTAAGCCAATATTGCTCCCCAGTAGTTCCTGAATCTACTTCCATTTTTTTAAATTCCCTTGAAAATGTTTGCATATTTATGTGAAACCCCTAATTTTCTCTTCTGATGTCATCTGTTGGAGAGCATAAAGTGTTGTACAAAATTGTAGGGGAATGTCAGAAGAAGATTTTATTTATACAATAAAAGTCATATTCATATTTGTTTCTACCCCAATAAAGGAATTTGAACCAGTAAGCGAGCAAGTTAATCAATAAATAATATTCATGTTTGATGTTTGGTCGTGCAAACTGTTCCTGAAACAAAGACATATGTATGTTTGTAGAAGAAATGTACCTAATTCTGCTTATTTGTTTCATGATAATTATTTTTATCACAATGGGACATTTTATTTCAGTACTTAAATTCCAACTGGACAAAAAAACATTTCAATGACAAGACAATAGAATCTAGGGGCACTTAGGGTTCCAGGCCCTTTTTTATTGTAAGAAAGAACATTTTATAGACATCTAAATCTGCCTACTTGGCTCAGTTTTAGTTTTGTTTTTTAATCTTAGTGTGTTTCATTGGTTGGCACAAAAGGTATACTGTCCATACAATAGCAAATGCTTTTCTTATATTTTATTTTCTATGGTAGAGGTAAAGGGCATTTTAAAAAATCCTAGATGCTTTTTGCATACAGAAAGGAAACTATTAATATTAATAGTTGAATTTTGGTGAGATTGTTGGCAAACTTTCCAAAATTAGAATGCTCCGGAGAGGTTGAGGTCTCAATCTCCAAATACCTAGATGTTGGAGAAAATCTATTCTTAAGTTTATCTCTATATAAATTTTGTACCCATAATAAAGTTTTCAGATTATTATTATTTTATTGTTAAGCTGCAAATATTCAATGTAAGTTATTATATTGGATAACATTATATATAGAACTAATGAGGTAAATTACAGTACTGTGCAAAAGTTTTAGGCAGGTGTGAAAAAATGCTGTCAAGTAAGAATGCTTTCAAAAATATATATTGTAACTGTTTATGTTTATCAATTTACAAAATGTGAAGTGAGCAAACAGAAGAAAAACCCAAATCAAATCAATATTTGGCGTGACCACCCTTTGCCTTCAAAACAACATCAATTCTTCTAGGTACACTTGCACACAGTTTTTGAAGGAACTCGGCAGGTTGGTTGTTCCAAACATCTTGGAGAACTAACCACAGATCTCCTTTGGATGTAGGCTGCCTCAAATCTTTCTGTCTCTTCATGTAATCTCAGACAGACTCATTGATGTTGAGATCAGAGCTCTGTGGGGGCCAAACGATCACTTCCAGGACTCCTTGTTCTTCTTTACGCTGCAGATAGTTCTTCATGACATTGGCTGTATGTTTGGGGTCGTTGTCCTGCTGCAGAAAAAATTTGGGGCCAATCACATGCCTCCCTGATGGGATGGCATGATGGATAAGTATCTGCCTGTATTTCTCAGCATTGAGGACACCATTGATCCTGACCAAATCTCCAACTCCATTTGCAGAAATGCAGCCTCAAACTTGCAAGGAACCTCCACCATGCTTCACTGTTGCCTGCAGAAACTCATTCTTGTACCGGTCTCCAGCCCTTTGGTGAACAAACTGCCTCCTGCTACAGCCAAATATTTCAAATTTTGACTCATCAGTCCAGAGCACCTGCTGCCATTTTTCTGCACCCAAGTTCCTATCTTTTCATGCATAGTTGAGTCGCTTAGCCTTGTTTTCACATTGGAGGTATGGCTTTTTGGCCACAGTTCTTCCATGAAGGCCACTTGTGGCCAGACTTCTCTGGACAGTAGATGGGTGAATCTGGGTCCCACTGGTTTCCACCAGTTCTGTGCTGATGGCACTGCTGGACATCTTCCAATGTCGAAGGGAAGTAAGCATGATGTGTCTTCCATCTGCTGCATTAAGTTTCCTTGGCTGACCACTGCGTCTACGGTCCTCAGTGTTGCCCATTTCTTTGTGCTGCTTCAAAAGAGCTTGAAGAGCACATCTTGAAACCCCAGTCTGCTTTGAAATGTTTGCCTGGGAGAGACCTTGCTGATGCAGTATAACTACCTTGTGTCTTGTTGCTGTGCGCAGCCTTGCCATGGTGTATGACCTGTGACATGAAACTGTCTTCCACAACCTCACCTTAGTAGCAGAGTTTGGCTGTTCCTCACCCAGTTTTAAGCCTCCTACACAACTGCTTCTGTTTCAGTTAATGACTGCATTACTACCTACATATGAAATTGATGTTCATTAGCACCTGCTTGGTATGATTGGTTAATCATACATCTGACTTTAATCCTACAAGATGCCTGACTTAGTGCAAGTGTACAAAGTGTGCAAGTGTAAGAATTGATGCTGGTTTGAAGCCAAAGGGTAGTCACAGCAAATATTGATTTGATTTGGGTTTTTCTTCTGTTCGCACACTTTGCATTTTGTAAATTGATAAACATTAACAATTACAATATATATTTTTGAAAGCATTCTTACTTTACAGCATTTTTTTCACACCTGCCTAAAACTTTTGCACAGTACTGTATATAAGCTGATCCTTTTTTGGGTTATCCTCCGGTTAACAGAAACAAACACTTCCCTCATTCTCTATCTTCTCTGCTCCATCTGCAGTGCTACAAGACCTTCATCACTGTTGCAATTATCATGGTGACTTGAAACCACCAGTTCTGGAAGTAAGGTTGACCCATGAGAATTGAAGGTGATTGCCTCTGGCCTGTTGTTCCAGTCCACTGACATTCTAACTTGACAGCTTTAATTTCCATATAGAATCCATATTCCAAGCCTAATGGAAAAGGGAAGCTAACATTTCTGGAAAAAAGAAATGTCTTCCTTCTGTGGAAAACTCTCTTGTGCTTACACAAAATCTATGAGATTAAAGAATCCACTTCTTCCCAATTGTCCTTTCACACCTCCTCTTTCACATCTGTTTTTTTTTTCTTTTTTTCTTTTTCTGAAATATATGCATTTAAAAGAGCCTTGTTAATTCTATAGTGATACAGTGTAGGGAAGAAACAAGCTCATCATGCTACCCTAAGTCAAGTCTGCAATTTAAATGCAATTTGATCATGACATAGTGAGCCGGGCACAGCAGCACCCTTCTGAGCTTTAAACATTGTTTCTTCGAAGGCATAAATCTGTTTTGCAAGGTCTGGTGTTTCTCAGGCATCTGCTACATGGTGACAAAACCTAAAGAGGGAGTCAGATGTGTGCAGATACCGTGCTGGAGAATTTAGTTCAATCTGTAGTTTTCTTCTCTTCCCCCCATCCCTCACCCCACCCCCACCCCATTTCCTTAGAGAAATTAGCTATTCTATTCACTGCATAAATTTTCAGGTTTTGCTAGCACGACACTCAGGGTGTTGAATTTTTTATGACAAAAATGCTGTAATAATTGTTGAACAGATGTAAGTGTTGAAAAGTGGGCTTTGGCAGACCTCATGAAACCTCTATTAGCAATTTAACCCTGTCACTGCAACAGCACATAAGAGGGAAGAGAGACGAGACCGCCTTCGTTCAACACCAAAGAGGACAAATGGAAGACACTCCCAGTTAGCAAAAGCTCATTTGAGCTTCTTGAGAGATGAGAAGAACCAGGATTCAGAAGCCAGAAAATGCCAGTGTTTCAATAACTTCAAAAAGAAATATATGCTGTTGGAAATAAAGTCATTTATATAAGTCACTCTAACACCATAATTTGTGCTGAAATGCATTGCTAAGGAGTGTCACTAGTGCAGTGTAGATAAAAGCAGAGGGCTGTTTTAAAACTGAATATTTATTTATTTATTTATTCGGCTTGTATGCCGCCCATCTCCCCCAATGGGTGACTCTGGGCAGCTCACAATAAAAAAGAAAAAACACAGTTCTCTCCAAAGATGGCTAAAATCTATAAATAATTAAAAAACATATTAAAAATGCCCTAAAAAACCTCCTCTGATTTTGGCCCTAAAAAAAAAAAAACCTGTAAGATGCTGGGGGGGGGACAACCCATCATCTCACCAGCCATCTCCACAGGTGCGGGCCCCCCTCTGGCCCCCAGGCCTGAATATGCACCTATAAAGAGCAGAGATTTAACACTATATTTGTTATGGGTGAAAACAAAGAACAAGTAAGCCATTTTTACAATGTTGCCTCATCTTGCCTCATGATTTAGCCCACATTTCAAAAAGCTGTTTGCCCATACATGTAAAGCCACTGAGAAGCTGCCTCCAATGTGTGCTCCCTAGCAAAAAGGCCTAGATACTACATGGGTATTAAACATGCATTTCTCATATCCACAGTTGCTCACAATTTTTTTTTCTAACATCCATGTCGATCCTATCAGAAGAGCCTAGAAAACAAATCAGGCCCAAATAGCAACCAGGATCCAAGCAAAAGTTAGGGGAAGGGTCAAAGGACCAGCCCAGAGTCAGGACTGAAGAGAAATTAGGATCCAGAGTCAAATCAGCTGATATAACTGAGGTATAAAATTAGGAATCAAAATAAAAGAATGAAACTAGAGTTATAAAGTGATAAAAAAACACACATTTCTTAGCTTTATTTGGGATTACTTTTAATAGAAAGGATGCAAACAATGGTAGAAGGGGGAAAAAAGTAAGTAAAACTTATAGGAGATAAGCACTGTTGCTTGAGAAAAGTTTTGACCGGATGATTCAGAGCAGGAGTAGACATTTCCAGACATTTCTGACTTCAATTCTCATAATTCCTAGAATTATGAGAAGTTAAGACAAAATATTAGAGGATTATGAAAATTATAGACCAAGACATTTAGAGGGCATCTAGGTTGTCTGTCTTGCATACATATATATACATATTTACCTATTATGCTATTGGCTTTTGGGATATACAACATGCAGAACACAGAAAAGGGGTGAAAAAGAGTAATCTAAAGAAAATAAAGGCATAAGAAAAAGAAAGCCAAGTGTATTTATACTTCTCCATATTTTTCTATCCTTGCAAATCATCCTTCATTCCACCATGTCCATATGTCACTTTGTACATTATTGTTTGTTCTTTAAATTGTTCCCCTCTCTCTTTTTGAGGCCCTCGTCACTCTATCCAGAAACAAATTTCTAGGTCTTCCCTTCCCCTCAGGCTATTTTCTCTTTCTTCATATATTTGTTTTGTAATTTGATTGTCATTCATTATCTAACTAAGCCACATCAATGTATTTATTTCATATTGGTCAATCATTGATGTGTTCAATCTGCATTCATTTGGCACTCATTCATTTTTAACTTCTTCTTTTACCACACATTTACTTTTATTTTTCTATTGTCATATCCAACTTTCACTTTCATATAAAATTTGGTAGAAGCATGCTCTGATACATAGCCATTTTCTCTGTTTTGCAACAAATATTCTTTCTTCCCAACATAGTATACACTGCCTTTCTACAGCATTTGCACACCTCAACATTTTTCTAGTCAGTTTCCCCACCTTTAGTAAGCATTTTATTAAGATACACAGATTCATGCATTTACTCTAGTTTTTCACCATTTATGTATAACTTGCAATCATTCACCCCATTTTTCTTGTCCAACATAACTGCTTGGTCTTTGACACATTAGTGTTCAGATCTATGCTCCTAATTGCACCATACAGTCTATCTAGCATTTGATGCAGATTATGTGGATTCTCAGCCAACAATATGGCATATGGCAGAAAAAAATACATATACATTCATATCCTTAACCACCACATCTCTAATATCACCACAAGTTTCCTTATACATTTTTCCACAAATGCTTTAAACAACCAAGGGAACACACAATTGTTAGACACTGTGAGAAGAAAGTGGGGAAGAGTAACTTATGTGAGAAGACTCATCACAGTCCACATGTGAGAGACATGGGAAGAAAAGATTTCGAAGTGTCAGGCCTTTGAGGTAGGCAAGGTCAAGAAACAGGCATGGCATGGCAGAGATTCTAGGAATGCTCTTTATTGTGGTAGTGTGAGAGCTAGAGCGGAAAGAGTTAAGCGCGTACTCTTATCCCCAGAACAAAGAGGTAGAGATAAGAGAATGAGACTGGCACCTCCCTGAGGAATGCAGGATGTTTGTGGGGTGACTCTGGGAATTGCTTTCACTCTGAGAAGATTCTGTAACGGGACTGAAGCCAATAAACCATGCTGAATTGAATCTGTACTGTCTCCTGGAGTTTCCTGGGCTAATCCTGACAGGTAGGGTAATATACAGTATATATAGGGTAGAATCTTGAAAGCCTGTCAATGTTTCTCTCTGCCCAATTTTATATCAAACCAAATCAAGACAGGCTTACTTTAGATTTTTTTTCTCATGCCTTCATCATTCTCTGGATTGAGTAATCTTTTCTAAAAGTCCCCTCTAAAATCTCACTCATATCTTCTCTGTTCCCAAAATCGAGTCTACATACCTTCACACCACCTCCCCATCATAATCACTCCCCACCACCATGTGTGAAGACAGACCAGGCAATTCATCAATAGCAACAATTTTAGTAACTTATCACCTTCTCTTAAAACACAACAAATGATCTCTTCTTCCCATATCCCATCTCTTATCTATAAATCCTTAAAGCCTCATCATTTCAGTCCTGATGTCAGCAAAAGTCCATTAAGGGTTACCAGAGATAACAACATATCTATTCTAACTTTTCTGCACCTTCTACTTTTTCTTTTTATTCTTTTTTTTTAGTTTGTGTTAGTTTTTATTGTTGTAATTGTGATCTTTAATAAAATTATGCACACACGCATACACACACACATATAGTTGTTGTTGTTACTTGTTACATCTTTCAAGTAGAATTCTGCCAAAACCTTTCCCTGCAGTTTTTGCATTCACCTTTTTATAAGGGAACAATAGCACCATTATTCCAATCATCAGGCACAGATTCAGTCTTCACACATACATATTAAACAACTCACAGAACCACTCCATAAGCAAATCACACCTATCTTTTAACATTGCTCCAGTTATGCATACCATCTACACCTGCAGCCTTGCCATTTTTCAATATTTTCGTAACATTTTCTACTTCATCATATCATTATTTTCTTGGATACCTGTAGAGAGCAAGGAAGATGAGCTTTACAGAAATATGCAGGAACTGCTACCTAGGCAAAAGGGGCTGAAACATTTTTGAGTCCAGAACAACAAGGTAACATTCAGAAGCAGCTCAGGCAGATGACTCCCTAATTCACTGAAATATAAGAAGGAAGGCAGTGACTTTCTACCCACTAAACATTTAAAACATTTGTTTCAATTCCACTCTTCAGTGTACCACTATCATACACATACAGATAACCAAAATATTTCTTTCAGCATCACCTCACTTCAGTTTTATCCCAGATTATGTAATTGCTTTTTTATTTTTAATTCCATTCACTTTAATTTCCATCAAAATTATTCTACTTTTTCTCCACCTTGTTTAATTTTAAACATTCCTTGTTCCTTTGGACTACTTTCTTTGCAATTTTGTCTTTCTGTATAGATTATATAATGCAATTACCTAGTTTTCATTTTTGTAGCAATGATTCATAGATGCATTTTTTTCATCATCCACAGCTTCTTTCATTTCATCATCCCACAAGGCTTCTTTTCCATAGTGAGATGGGTGGTGATATATTTGAAATATAAATAAATAAATTTAAGTCGGTACACTTCTTTTGAGCAATGTAACTTAATTGAATTATGTTCCAAGCAGCTTCCATATTTTCTTTCTTTACATCCACTTTCCATTCATTCTGTGAGGGGAGGAATCTTTCTTCTAATACTTATCATACATGACTTGTACTTTTTACCATGGAATCATAGAATGTAAGCATAAATTGTAATGGTTTGAAGGTATTTAGAAGATTATCTAATACCTGCCCAGGTCTGTATAGTCATTCTGTCTTTCATTTCTTTTCTTTCATGTCCATTTTTTTTCAAGATCTGCTCTTGACGCTGTCAAAAAAATAACCTGTCCCACATTCAGAACCTCTCATCACCTTTGTATCTTCACTATCTGTTTTTTTTTCAATTTTCATCATAATCAAAGAAATTATGGCTTTAGATTTAGATTTATATTAATTTCTTTGCCATTTGTATATAGGAGCAGATTTATGCTTAGTTCACCTTAGTTCACCATAGACAACATTTCAGAGGTCATCTAATCCAGCTCCCTGTCCAGTACAGAATTTGAATTAAACAGATTTTTTCCAAGCGGATATTCACCAAACCATCACCATTCTCATTCCTGAGTCTCCAGATGGCCTAATCACTCTTTCTGTACTTTCTCTTCTCATTCATCTCATTCCCATTCATCCATTCCTTGAAGAGTAATTTTTTCCTCTTGCATTGTAATAATTCAGCATGATGCATAATTTTCCCCAGAACTCATATCTGGTGCTCCCATTATCACATTTTACTTGAGAATAACATTCAGCTATCACCAGTGTATCCATACATTTCTGCCCACCTCAAGAACTTAGTCTGACAGTAATTCATGCTTTCTGATGTGTTTATATTTTTCTTTTCTTTTGTTTGTTTGTTAAGTCATAGAAAAGGTAAAGACTAGGTTACTATCCTTAGTTGAACTCATGCCACATGCAGCATTTCCTATTAATGGTAAGGACAGCGGCAATCAGATTTGGCACATTTTGGCCAGTATGTTACAAGTACAACCAAAGCCCAGCTTTGCCCTGAGCCCACACAATTCTATGCAAGCTAGGTTCTTTAATCTAAAGACAATCTTGCAAGCCAACATACTGTATTGCCTACATCCCACTGACTCAGATGCACATGCAATGTACAGGATAAATCTGTCTGTCAGTTGGCCCATCTGTCCAGGTTTTACTACATAAAACAATGGCCAGCAATTCCAGTCCCTAATGTTGTTAAATGAAAGGTGGACTGCTCATTGGCCCTTCCCCAACTTTGGCCATTCATTCAAAAGTAAAAAATCAGGCTTCAGATCATATGGGAAAACCTACCTGTTTATAATCGGTCCAGCTTGGTTAATATTCAGAACATCAGAAGAGGATGTGGTGGATAAAGTTGAACCGGTGGCATATTTTCTTTATTATCACCACTACTCTCAGGATTTGGTTCATTTGTTACATGAATAAGTACAATCTATCAATCCACTGTTCTATCCTACATTTCCTTTTCTAGTTATGTGACTTAATATATATAAAATGCTTGAGAAATCATTTTTATATGCCCATTGGAGCTCCAGCCACTGAAACTTGAGCCACAGAGTAAAAAATGAAAGGTAGTTTGGAATGATACTGAGTTTCCTGATTAATTGCAACCTGATCTAATATTCTGTATAAAAAAGGTTTAAAAATGCCATATTGACCTTTATTTTATTTTTAAATCTAATGAAATAACCCAGGTTGGGTTTCTTTGATCTGTAACATTGCTTAAGACTGAATATTTTAGTATGTTGTAACTTGTATTTTTTTTTCTTCTATAGTATTGGTTCTGTATTTGTCATATGTTTTTAGTGCTCTTAATGAGCTGTTAACAAGCTGTCAATTATGTATGCAAATCAGGAAGCAGAAGCAGGAATACAAGGTTCGTGGTACCAAGTCAAAGTATGTTACCTTATAAAATTACAAAATTCAGTTTTAATAGATCCCTGTGCCTAGATGTTTCTTAACAGATATTCTCTGCATTATTTACTTTATTATATCTATATCTATCTATAGCTATATATCTATCTCTCTAGAAGAAAGGAATTGTTCAATTTGAATGTGACTGTCTAATGGCATACAATTCACCAGTACGGTTGTGTATAATTTCTCCAGTCCTTGAATGTGTTTTTGAAAAGGGATTAACAATTAGAAGATAAAGTGACCAATATTGTAACAAGGGTGCAAATTTTGAAGAGGGTTTGCAACTTGCTGTTAGAACTGTATGCATTTGGTCAGGATTTTGGGTCTTTGATTTAGTATTGAATTTGGGAACTCTTTCCTTTTATTCTTGACTTCATGAGAAGATAACTACCAAACCTTTTGAGGCCATGTGGGAATGGGTTTCAGAGAAATAAATGGTCATTGAGAAGCCTGTCATGTTTGACTTCTCACAGAAATATTGTTGCTTTGCTGGACAATAATGTTTCTTAGCACCTGACATTCCCACCCCTTTTGTTTAAGATCTACATAAAGCCTATAGGTGAGGTTATCCATTTGTTTGGGATCAGGTATTATCAGTATGCTGATGATACTCTGTTTTATATCCTGGGCTGTCCAAGTGATACTGTCAAAGTCTTGTCCCAGCACCTGGAGGCTGTGAGATTTTGAAGAAATAGACTCAAGCTCATCCCAGCAAGACTAAGTGGCTGTGGGTATTTGGACCAACCAGTCCTGAAAATTCTCCATGTTTAGTCCTGGATGGACTCCTACTTCAGGACTGGTGTGCAGCTTGGGGGTTTTCCTGTGGCCAGCAGGGCCTTTGCATAGATTCATCTGGTGCACCAGTTGTACTTAGTCCTGGCTTGGGGAGCCCTCCAGATGGTCGCTCATACACTAGTCACCTTGTGGGTGGAGTACTGCAATGTGCTATCCTTGGGGTTGCCTTGAAGACTACTTGGAAACTGTAGAAGATGACTTGGAAGCTAATTCTAAATGTGGAGGCACAGGAACTAATGGGCATACTATTGTAGCTCCACAAACTGCACTGGCTGACAGTTAGCTTCTGGGTACAGTTCAAGGTGCATAGAGCCTGGCTATCTAAATGACCACCTTTCTCCAATAACCTCTGCCCAGCCGTGCATTCTCTGTCATGATGACTGCCCTTTGGAATAGCATTCCCCCAAATATCTATATGGCCCATGACTATTTTTACAAAGTCTTTGAAAACCTGGCTTTTCTCCTAGGCCTTGGGTTTGGGTGGGTAGTGAGCCTCTTTTAGGATTTTATATGTTAGTTGAATGTTTTCTTCTATGATGTACGTTGTTCTTTTCTCATTATTTTGATTTCTATTGTTTATAGACAAATAAACAAATAAGCCACAAAATATATATTTAGTTCAATTGAAAATAAATTTACCAAATATCAACCACGTTCCTTGAAATGGAATGCAGGTACCTTGTATTTCCTGGCATAAAATAAGAGATATTTATCCATAGTTGTTGATCATGAACTAAAGAAAAGCCAGGTAAATTATTCTGAGTAAAGCAAGGTTTTACTACTGTAAGTTATTTTCAGTACGGGCAAATATCTAGGCAAAGGTCTACATGTCTGCTCAAGCATATCAACTGGGCCTTCTCTTCATTACTCTGATTTTCTTGGATTGATTCTGGATCATAAGAATGCAGGTGGGAGCAATCCAAGGTCTTTGGCCTAATTTAATGTAGCCCTTGCAAACAATTAATCTGGATCACTGGGAAGATGGTTTTGTCCCATCTTTGGAACTCACCAGGCATGAAATAATTGTGGGGAGGAATGTCTAAAAGAAAAAGAGAGAAAAAAGATGAAAGGAAGAACATTTGAGATTATCTGTATATATCTTGCTTTGGCCCCTCCCAGTTCTGGTATTGGCTTCTTGCTCTATTGCCTCAAGAGAAAATCTTATCATCAATGGAAAAAGGTCCCATTTATGAACAAAAGTAGTGAAAGAGTCCTAATCTATGAAAGGTGACTTACAGAATATATTGCAACTTGGGGAGTCCATAAGAAAACACCTGTTTATCAATCCCAGTAGAACTATGGTGAAGAATTTTGAGTGCTCCATTTTGAAGTCACAGTTTGAACCACACTTTTCCAGATTTGAGTCTTAGCTCATTCTATGGGCAGAAATAGAATTTTCCTCTCTATGTAAGGATTTTTTTAAAAAAACTATTTATTGTCCCTTCAATCCAGCCTTCTTTCCCCTCTGTGGAAGAAAATACCACTTTTAAATTCACTTCCTCTTTCTGTCTGGCTTACGATTGATAGTACTCACTGTAAAGCATTTTGTGATAGTTTGTATGAAAGATGTTACATAAAATGAAATGGTATTGTATTTATGACCAGCACTATAATAACCGTCTATCAGCATTTCCATTATAAACCCTCTATTGTTGAAGGTTTTAAAACTCACCCATAAAAATTCACTTCAGACTGGAGCCCAGTGCACAAAAGCATAAACAAATCAGTTTTGCCATTTTTGAGTTACTGTTGTGTGTAAGAATGAATGTTAGGTACTTAAGGCCGTTCTTGGCTACTGGTGTTTGTAAGTGGCATTTTAGAATATTCAAAGTCCTGTTTACAAAATGGGGTGTACCTTGTGAAAGCTAGCACTTACACACTCAGTGGGTGACTGCACACCCCAGCAACCATTTGCACATGCAATTAACCAGTCTGATTGTATATGCTAGGATTCCTCTCCTGGTACATTTGAGTGCTGGAGACACATGGAAAATACTATTTGAGATCTTTCTCCTTGTTCTGAAGCCAAAGGGAAAGCAGAGACTGACACTGATGATCTGCAGTCCATCAGCTTTTGAAAATTAGACAACCATCAATTTGAAATATCTCACCATTTTATTTATTTATGTGGGTATGTGCGTGTATGTGTGTGCATCACACAAACACATACCTTAAAAGAGAATATATTAAAGAAAGCTTTTGAAGTGGGCTACATCTGTCAAGAAAATGACAGAGAAATCTCTCATTAAACTCTCCTTTTTGCTGATCAACCTGATCATTTCCTGGTCAAAACATCAGCACAGAGGCTCTTTTAAAATTTTATTTTATTCTTCTTCTGTTGCTATGTCAGATAATCCTTTTGTTCCATCTGCAAACACTAGGGGGTAAATTTTTATCACGTTGCTCAGGGATTTAGCCATAGGACTCCCATTAACGTTAATGGGAATCACGTAGCTCAAGTGCTCTGTGTTGCAATGAATATTTTACCCCTTCATTCAGAGCACTCAGTGGTTGAATTTTTAATTATATTTACAGATAAATTCCATAACCAAATAGTAGCTCCTGGTGCAGATTGTGTTATAAAAAGGAGTGGATCTCAAAGTTCTTTTTAATGGCAACCATAAGCAATTAGTTTTTCACTTCTGGGTGAAACTGTGTGGGTTTTTAAAAATCAATTTATTTTTCTTTTAAAGGGAGAAGACACATTTAAGTTTGTCAGTTTCCAAGAGAGCTCCTATGATTTGCAGATATCAGCCTGTAGAATCATATGCAAGCATGCCTGAATATAAACAAAAGGAAAACAAATACAAATGATTATGGGTTTGTTTGAAATCATACTGCAAGGTTTTTGCCTCATGGTTAACTTCTATAAAATGTGCTACTCTTCACTGTACAAGATATTCAAAGTGGCATAAAAAAATCAATAATACAACATAAAGCATGATCTGTGAAAGAACTATCAACACACATATAAAAATAGTACCAAAAAGGCATCACCAGGTAAAATTAAATGCAAACTTCAGTAACCAAATGCCTACTGAAACAAACGTTTAGCTGCCCTGTGAAATGCATGCTGAATTGGGTGGTCAGAATTTTAAGCTGCTGGGTCTGAGTTCCCAATGGTATTTGTGAAATGCTGGGTGGACTGGAGGTTCTTATGGCAGCCACAGGTGCTATTGAGAAACCTGGGTGGCTGCAGAGGCTTGGGACACTGTCTGTAGTTTCATAAGCAAAACAGAGATTTTCTGTTGGAGGAGCACCACCCAAGGCCATCAGAGACAATTTCGTGGTAACCAAAAACATTTTATAGAAGTTAACCATGAGGCAAAAACCTTGCAGTATGATTTCAAACAAACCCATAATCATTTGTATTTGTTTTCCTTTTGTTTATATTCAGGCATGCTTGCATATGATTCTACAGGCTGATATCTGCAAATCATAGGAGCTCTCTTGGAAACTGACAAACTTAAATGTGTCTTCTCCCTTTAAAAGAAAAATAAATTGATTTTTAAAAACCCACACAGTTTCACCCAGAAGTGAAAAACTAATTGCTTATGGTTGCCATTAAAAAGGACCTGTGTCAGAAGTAGCGAGCTGTGAATGCCTCTATATGAACTTGGAAAGATGAAGTGGCAGAAGCAAGTCTCACTGAACATGATAGGACTATCATTAAGGATTACAGTGTGGTGATAAGACCAACAAAACAGAGGTATTTTTCTGATCCCTGCTTAAGAAGCCATCCCTGGATCCAGTGTAGTGTAGTGTAAAGTATAAAGTCCAGTGTAAAGAAGATTGGGGGGGGGGGGGGAATTGTACTTTCAAACTTGCATGATTCTGTTAATGTAGGTTTACAATAAAGTAGAATTAGCTCATCTGGTTGTGTTTCCTATTAGGTCTACTTAATAAGGCTGACATCAATCTTGCCAGTCTGAAAGTACAATTCTCCCCCTGTCTCCTTTACGACCTGAGAAACTAGGGGGGGTCTCTTCTGAGCATCTTGCCCCACCCGCTATCTAGCTGCGGGCTATGCTGTCTCTTATCTGACTGTGCCCTAGGCAGTGTCTCTTGGTCCAATCTCCCAAGGTCTTCCCCACATACCATTACACAGATAGATCCAATGCACAACCCAGGGCTCCTCCTAGACTCATGACTCCTGCTTGAAGAGCAGGTGGCAGCCTTTGGCTCAGAGGGCCTTGTGCTTCAGTTGTACCCTTTCCTGGATTGGGGGGCCCTACATATGGAGGTACATGCCTTGGCCAACTCTTGTGTAGATTCCTGCAACACACTCTATTTGGGAAGTCTATTCACAAGCTGCAATTGGTGCAAAATGGAGCAGCCTGATGGTTAGCATGTGAGACCCACTACTTACACATAACGCCCATGCTGCAGGCTCTGCTCTGGTCATCTGTGAGCTTCCTGGAATAATTCAAATAAATAACAAGGTCTTTATGATAAATAAATTGTGTTGTTTCACATAGACAGCGTGATTTAACAAAGGAGCCTGTAAGTGATACTGAGTATTCAGAACACAAAAAAAAAACCACCATGAAAAAAGCCACCTTTCTTCATCTCTGTCCATTCATCATACCAACTGTAGAGACCCCTCTTGGGGCAGGTTGCTGTAGCAGTACCCCTCACTACGAGACACCTTTCAATGTAAAACATCAGTCTGTGTTCTTAATACTGGTTCCACCGGAATGATACTGAATTGTCAAGTGACCTATCCAAAGAGTACAATTTTGGGAAACTGAACCAGTTCCTAAACAACATGAGAGGTTCCCTCTCTGTAGGAGTTTGCAGGAAAACGTAATGAAATTGTACAATAAAGCCCTAGCTGCTGTGATATGCGTGATGAAAAATAGCAGGAAGAATGACTTACTATTCTGATACCGTGTCTCTCTTGTTACATGCCAAACAATTTATTTGGAAGTGCAATGTTTAATACTGCATGTATTTGTAAAATGCCTAAGATCTTTTGTTTGTGTTCAGTTTCTCAGAAGAATTCAAGGTTCAGTTTTGTCAACCTGGCTGTAATGTATGTTGGATTTTATGTGTAGGTTAGGAATATTTGGATCATTAGATCATTCCAAATTCATTCCATTTTAAGTGTCCAAAATGCATCCATGTAATCCCAGCCTGTCAAATAACAAAAAAGATTTTGCTTTTCTTTAAAAGCCCTGATATCTGTAGCCACTGTCACCAAGCATTTAACAATGTACTTAAAAAAAAAAAACTTATTTTTTTTTTATAACTAGCCTATAATGATGATTTTTTTTTTTTTGGTATACAAATATCCTTTATTCATGCTTCTTTCTATCAGTTATCTGTGTACTTTTCCTAGACAACTTCATCCAGTCATGGGAGTCACTTAACAGCAATTAAATCCTGATGTATATTAGCTTTCATGAAATTTTCCTTTAAAATATGCTTATTTGATGTAATTTTCTCCCAAATATACTAACTAACCTGTGCAAACTTTTGTACTGAAGAATCACAGATGGTAGAAAAAATATTCGTTCCTAATATCTATGTTAGAGTGGAGTCATGTTTGGCTGACTATGAGAAATCTGTGATAGATTTCTTTACATTTTTTTTTTTAGGCACTATTTGACTGCAGAGAAGAAGGGAAAAAAAACAGGTAGGCATATTGTAGGGTCATATAGAGACAGGAATCTGTCTAATTCCATTTTTTAATTGTGTGTGTATATGTGTGTATAAACTGAAAAAGGTGTATCTATTTATGTGTATCATTTATTACTCATCAGATCATCTCTAATGTTCCTTTTGCTTTGTTTTATTGCTTCCTGGCCTTTGGGCTAAGATCAAGTGCAGTTTTGTTTTCTAATGCACCACCCTATTATTTCAAAAGAGCAGGTAACACTGAGGAAATGCTGTTACTTATATTAGACTCACAAAACTTTTGGCATCTACAGCCAATCTCTTAAATAAAAAAAAATTAAAAAAGAATTTCAGTTATTTCATCTTCCACCTTTCCTGAGATAATGCATGAGATCCCTCTGTTAAAGTATAAACTGAACAAGAATGGCTCCTCTTCTGAAAGAGAGGAGGAGTGATTTTGCTACTGATTTGGACATTTCTTTGAACTCCATCCACTCCCCTAGCTATGAAATCTAAGGAAACACACGCACACAGACAGAGTCTGTTACCTCTGTTGAAGTACCTCGTAGGAATACATACTTCTGGATATCTTACCTACAGTATGCTGAATTTAAGATAGATGCAGTGCTTGTAAAATCCCTAATTATTAGCATCCTGAGGATTAGTATGAATTTACCAGGTCCTATTCATTTTAGTGAGACTGGGGTGAAATAGAGTTTGGGTAAGGGTGCCAGTGGCCTTTTGCTTTAGTGTGTGAAAGGTATTTATTTTAAAGAAAAGGACTTGATCTCCCAGATTTTAGACTAATAAACATCCAGTGAATCTTAATTGTATCAGGGCAGAACGTTGGATTCATTTCATGGAAGTATTTTTGATGGACTGAATTTTGAAAGCTCAATTATAGGGGAAAGGCTAAACCATGTATATACATATCTATATGCACACACAATGCTAAACTAATTAATGAAAGACAAAAATACATTCATAGAACAGTATGAATGATATATTCGAAAGTAGTAGTCATAATAACATTAAAAGAAGAAAAAAAGGGAAAAATGCTTGAAATACCTGAAGGCATTACAATTAAGGGTTAAACAGGATTTGAGGAACACTCATACTTACACAATAACAACTGACCGTGGGCTTTTTAAACAAGATTTAAGTCACTGATTATTTTATGGATCTGCCTCAGTCTTTTTTTTAAAGCATTTGATGTTCTGAATATGTATCATTTTTTTCAGATGCCTCAATATTCAATTTTCACATGTTCAACTGAATTGCATTCAATACTCATAAGCAAAAAGAATTCTTATGAGGCAGGCCAATAATCTCACTGAAGGGTTTTTTTTTGTTTTTTGTTTTTGTCTTATTTTGTTAAAAGTATTCTCCTATGGAGGTTTTGATTCTGTATTTCATACAAATTGTTTTTTTCTTCATGTACTAATTATTATTATTAATAATAATTAATTTGATGATGATGATGTCTATGGAACAAAAAAAAAAATCTAAATATTGTTCATGTATGATACGAATGAAATGTGCCCTAATATGAAGTTTTTGAATTAATTCGGCATCATAGATGAAATAGTGCGCTGTACCCATCCATCTAGAGCAGTGATTCTCAACCTTGACAACTTTAAGATACGTGGACCTCAATGCCCAGAATTCCCCAACCACCTGATTTGGGCATTCTGAAAGCTGAAGTCCTCACATCTTAAAGTTGCTAAACCTGTTGAGAAATGCTGACCTAGACACAGGCAGTTAAGTCTTTTCTCTTGCATATTCATTGCATAGATTCCCTTCCCTCCAGTCTATTACATCCCATTTCTGTGGAGATATACATTTTTCTGCTTTTTAAATCTATCTATCATCTCTCTTTCTCTCTCTTTCCCTCTCCCTCCTGCTTCACATTTTTATGAGGTGCCTGAAAGTTGCCTATTATATTCTGTTTGTTTCCTTCACTCTATAATAGCTTCTTAGAATTAGCTAGGAAACAAAGTTGCAAATGATTATCACAACTGCAAATGACCCTGGGCCCCCAAAAATATCAGGTACTGCCACTCCAAGGATAATCTGTAATCCTATTTTAACCCCCTTACAGCAGCCCAACTTTCTATTCACTCTGAACAAGCCATTACCTATCTGTTTGAACATGTAAAAGAAAACTCATGGATCATATCACAGACTTTCCTGGAAAGTGTATGCAAATAACAGTTCAGCAGGAGACACACCATTTGGCATGGTCATCTAGGAGTCATACAATCTTACTTTGGAGTTCAGCTGGTGTCCTAATTGTTACTACTTTCATTATGCCTTTAATGTATGACTCAGTTTCCTTTACCTTCAAAATATTCTTCATTTACAACAGAGGAAAAGTTCTGATTTTTTCACAGCATGCAAAAACAAATTTATACCAGAAATGGAATGAGGAAGTAGAGACTCTTTATATGTATCAGAACTAATCCAAAATTTTTGGATTAAGGAGGCCTGTAGCCAAAACACTTCAGTTAAAGGAACCCAAGATAGGGATGGGAAACCTTGTTAGGTGAGTATCTTGAATTTTCTGTGAAAACATGGCACTTTCACAGAACAGTTGCGGAGATGCATAGCCTATTCATAAAATTTACTTATTTGATGTATATCCCTCCTTTCTATTTTGTTGAATACCCAAGGCAGTTAACAGTAATTAAATGGACACCACATTGGGTGTGGCCATGTACAAACCATCCATTTATAAGGAGGCAAACTGGTGATGTTGCTTCTTACCACTCTCTCTAGCACACAGGATCCTTCTATTATCCTAAGTGACTTTTTTTTAATAGAGGGCATGTTCCCAAACAAAACATTAGGCTTCAGTGGTTAATGGTACAAGTGTTGCCACTATGCACTTGCATTGCAACATACAGGTGAAACTTGAAAAATTAGAATATCGTGCAAATGTTCATTTATGTCAGTATGGCAACTCAAAAGGTGAAACCAATATATGAGATAGACGCATGACACTTTGCATGTAATGCGTCTATCTCATATATTGGTTTCACCTTTTGAGTTGCCATACTGACATAGATGAACATTTGCACAATATTCTAATTTTTCAAGTTTCACCTGTATGCAGGATGTATGAAAGATGTGACTTTGTGTGACAATGTCATAACGCACATGTTGCCTTTTGTGCCCCTTTGCCCCCACGCCATGGATGCCTACGTTGCAGCCTTTCTACCATTTTTATATTCCAAGAAAGTCTAGGGGGTTTTACCTGGGGCCCAGAGGCATCCTTGTAAATTACCAAGGAGGTTGGCAGGTAACAAACTAGATGCCAGTGGGCAATTGGTGCCCACAAGTGCTGCATTGCCAACCTTGGCCTACGAAAACAGTGGAGTAGGGAATGGGGAGTAAAAAAACCCCGGTAAAATATGACAAAAACCTAAACATGTGTGATATTTAGCTATTTTAAAATATCACTTTAAATGTTACATCATTTAAACACATCAATCAATCAATTTATTTATTGTTTTGGCCACCGGTTGTAACAAATAAGATACAACCTGCACAAAAGTGACCAAACATTAATAAAATAATTAAAATATACAAATATCAGTAAAAACATTAAAAGTGTTATTACAGCAGGTAAAATATTAGAAAACATTAGGAACCTTTGATAAAATATTCTCTCTGTTTAGCAACAGCCCGTGCAAAGCTTGCTAATTTCCATAGCAGTGTTTCCTTGTCTAAATTCATTAGATATTCAGTTTTATATGAATCAGGCCAAAATGTTTTTCTTATCAAATGGGACTCCAGAAATTTTCTATGTGCTGAGGCAGAAATAGGGCAGTACAATAAATAGTGGGTAAAATCTTCTATAAATTCCTTGGAGCAAGGGCAGAAGCACATATTATATGGGATATAAAGAAATTGTCCCTCTCTAGTTGCTGATGCCATTTGCTGGAACTGTAGTCTTGTAAGTGCTTCTCGGAGGGATGGCACTGTAACACACCTCAGATAATGTTCACATTCAATTTTGGTTTTATTAAGTGGCATACCAAGGGGCAATTTTATTTTGTGATAATTTAAACAAATTTCTTTGGGCAAAGACATTCAGCACCCTGTTTTTAAATAATAGATTATGGTTTGCATTATTTGAATTTAAAAAGAATTCTGGAGAAAAACCAAAGATATGCATATGATTGGATAAAAATGTAAATGTAAACTGGTGCAAGAAGGAGTGAAGAAATTCATTTGCTCACGCAGGCACTGCTTGACAAGTCAGGAATCAGGCAGTCAGAGGAGTCTAACCCAATAACTAAATGCCCTTACAATTATTCTAGCTTTAATTCGGGTATGTACCAGTTTCTGCATAGAAAAAGGGGATAGGAGTACCATTAGGTACACCTAAAACAGTTTTGAGGAACTTGTTTTGAAAGAATTCCATATTACAAGGGATAGAAACTCCCTGTAACTTTATTGCATACAAAAAGTAATGAATTAACTTGGCTTTTAGAAGGTTTAGGATTGGAGGAATTTTTTGGCCACCATTCAGCCCCAAAACTTTATTATTCCTGCCAAAGCTTTCTCAATTTTTATTTTTGGGCCTGATAGTGAAAGCACCAACTGCCTGAAGTATTAAAAAGGATGCCCAAGTCTCTGTAAGAAAGAACTTGCTCTATATTGTATTCCCCAATTCTCCATTTGTGTCTTTTCCTTTTCTCCCCAAATATCACCACCTTTGATTTTTCCACATTCACAGTCAGACGATTTAGGGAGCAATAGCTTTCCAAAGCTCTTAACTGTCTGTGCAAGCCTCTCTGAGAACGGGATATAAATCATCTGCATAAAGTAATGTGGACATTCCTATTTCCCGCTTTTACTGGAAAAAAGTTTTCTCCACTCAAGGCTGGAACAATATCATTAATAAATAGATTAAATAGTAACAGTACAAGGATACACCCTTGTTTTACTCCTTTAAAAGTCTTGATATTATCTATCAGGTGCTCTACTGGGGTGAACCTAACCTGAATTTGAGTATTTGTATATAAAGCAAATATAATAAAATTTAAGACTCAAAAGCTCACACAAACTCTGGCTGTCTCATCCTCCACCCATTTAAACACATAAGACTAGTACTTACTGTGATCCTGGTGATTTTTTTTTGAAATTTATTAGCCAGAAAACTAGAAAACAAGGGAAAGTTTATTTGTTTACAAGCTACTACAACGAAAACAGCTTGAAAACATCTCTTTGCATGTTCCTATTATAAAGCACAGAAACTCTCTGTCTTCAAGAAAAATAAATAAATAAAAATAAAATCTCATGAAGGGAACAAGCCCCCACAGGACTTCATCAGCCTGGCTTGGTGAAACTAGATGGCCTGTTGCACAGCCATCATCAGCCCAGCCCCTCATCCTTGATGCTTTCCTTCACTTTCCACCATTTCCTAGTCCTCTGTAGCACAGCAACCTCCCATTCTTGGTCTCCATTGTTTAAAGGGAATTGCTATCCATCTGCTAAGTGTGAACCTTTATGAACAGAGAGCTGATAGAACAGATCAGAAGAGCATGGATAGGACTCAGGAAAAAAAGGAGGAAGACTTGCTTATACCTAAATGTTTGAAAGCGATATGGTAGGGATAATTGTAAAGAAATTATTCCAACTTCTCAAACTTATCTTCCTTTCCTTTCCTTTCCTTTCCTTTCTTTTCTTTTCCTTTCCTTTCCTTTCCTTTCCTTTCCTTTCCTTTCCTTTCCTTTCCTTTCCTTTCCTTTCCTTTCCTTTCCTTTCCTTTCCTTTCCTTTCCTTTCCTTTCCTTTCCTTTCCTCTTATCTCTCCTACTATTGAAATTTAAGTTTATATAGTAAGATCTCTGGGACAAAGAATTGTGTGTGTGCGTGCACGCATTTCCTAAGCTATGTAAAGTAGCATACTTTACATGTATAAATAGTATGGATCAAAACAAAAATAATACTAAATCCATCCACCTTACTTTTTTAGGACGTCTAGCACTAACTGTAGTATGAAAAAGAACAAAAGCTATCCAGGATGGAAAAAAATATATATTCTAAGGTCAGATATTAAAATGATCCTAATTCACATACCAGCTTGTTGAGTAAATGTTGGAGTTTTTAGTTTCTGAATCTTCATAAACTGCAGACAAATTTTTGCCTCTCAAACAATTATGGTTACACTGGATATATTTTTTGGTTGCTACTGACAATTTCCCTGAATCTGGATTTTAATTTTGCAGCTTCAAACTGAAAAAAATATTGTCAGATTTCAAAATCTGTCTAATTCCTGTTTCAATTTTACAAAGAAGATATCTGTTGAGCACCAGCTGTCAACTGTAGGCATACCCTCTGGTATGCATAAAGCAGTTTAATTATAACTCATGCCTGTCATATAGTCCATTTTCATTACAAATTTTTGGAAGCATGGTTCAATTTTTAGGAAAAAAACCCACTGGCTATTATTAAATGCAAGTTATTAAACCTGGTTTCTTGTATAGATGTTAATTTATAAACTTTCTCTCTTTCTCTTTTTTTGCATCTAGCTACTATGAAGTAAATAACCATCTACCCCTTTCATTAATTAAATGCAAAATGTCTGGATCAGAAAATGAACATTTCAATACTTTCAGACACACAATGGCATCATATCAATATTTAAAATCATTTTATGCATGTAATGTATTCCAGGTTGTCCAACTTCATTAGGGGCATGCATCAACCTTCTGACTACAGTATATTCCCAATAGAGTTGTAGAGTTGTAGGCCTCAGGCCCTACCAAATAGAAATTTTAACTAACTTAACTTTTTAATTCATGTTATTCTGAAATAACATTTCAGAATATTTTCTCTCTCTTTTTTTAACCTCCTGCCATGACTAAGACATTTAGCATGCAAACATTTAAATGCCCCATAATTATGTCAGAATTTGTGTTAATGTTTATAACACAGGTCCTTCTTTTAATTTTCTCTTTAGTTGTTTCTTCTGTTCACTCTACTCTTGTTTCTTTTTCAAATAATCCTTTGCTAAATAATAAAGTAATTATCTCAGGCCTTTCCTGGAAATATTTGATAGTTGTTTTTCTAGTCTTCAAAAGTGCCTCTGCATTGCAAAGCAATTATGTTTGATTCCATTTACATTAATCATTTCCTCTTTTCAATGCAACCCCCTTCATATTCATATAGGGGTGCGTGCATGCGTGCATATGTGTGTGTGTGTGTGTGTGTGTGTGTATCCACATACATACAGATACACACAGGCATAGGAACTTCATATAATAACATAAATTTCTTTACCTTAAGTAAAATTAGTATTTTATTTTATTTATTTTTTTAAAAAACGCTTTTTTGACTCTACAGCAACTGCTGTGTAAGAAATGGAAATACTTTGGGCTTTCTGGTACTAGTGGCAACTTAGAATCTTCATGTAATGGATAGATCAGCCCTTCTCTGTATCTGTAAAGCAAAGTGAGTGTTAGAGCAAGAGGACTATCACAACCAAATATAATTGTGGTATCTAACAATGCTGGCTGTATTTAACCAAACATATCTTGGCTTAATAAACTGAGTCATGAATGAGACTTTTGACCATATGCATAGCCCTTTCCTTCAGCTGAGTGATGGGACCAACCGGGAAATCTGTCATCAGTTCTAATTTCCTGATTTATCTGGGCAGTAGTGATGAAATAAGAACAATGGTTTTGAAACCAGTCAGGATTTAACACATGCATTGCTTTGTGACAATGCTGCTAAACATAGTTCCCAAATAAAGAAGTTCCATAGTTAGCTTGTGCCTGCCATAAATGGGTGAGTGAAGGAGCTACATTGCAACCAAAAGTCTCATTCACCTGTAAAAAGAACATCCCTCCCAGGGAATTACCACATTGACTTGGTAGGAGGGCTCAGCAGCTCCAAAGACCTTGATAGTGTGTCAGCTCCTGGGAGGGTCACCTTTGCTGGTAAGATCAAAAGGATAGTGGTGTAGCTAAAAGTAATCTACAATAATGGGTGAAGGCAGGTGGGACTCTTTGGGCATAAGGGAAGCCACCCTAAACAACAACAACAACAGCAACAACAACTTCTATGCCAGGGAACCCATAATCAAACCGAGAAAAAGACAATGACAAATCACTTCTATATTGTTACCAAGAAAATGGTATGGACATGACTTAGATATTTAGACACGTTTGGGCACCAGGTGATGAGATCCCCATATTAGAAGGTATTTTTCTAGTTCCTGTGGAAGAACACTGAACACCTGATTCAAGCGATGCAAATCAAGATTCTTCAGGTGGACACCATTGAATGGACAACATCAGAATAACTGATTATATAACTGGGAACAAAAGAAGGAGATGTGCAATCCAGTCAGCCATGATATTTCCATGTGTAGATTGTGGAACAGACCATAAACTAATGGGATGGGATAAATTTAGAAAATTAAATAGGTGCGCCAGCAAGATTTCATATGGAGGTAGAGGCATCCGCAGAATCCAGTGAACTCATCAGAATGATGAAACAAGTGTTGTGATGTTGCAACAGAAGCTGCACTCTTTACATACATAGTGTGATATCACAATGCTCATTTTGTCATTTGCCCACACATACCCCATCCTCCCTGCAGATGCCCATGTCTAGAGGATATACATTTAGTATATAGTTAGGATATACATTTAATATAAGGAATAGATTCAGTCTACCTAAGTTATGCAAAATATAACCTGAAGAGTTATGGGAAGAGTTAAGGGACTTTGTGAAAACCAGAGCAGAAAAAATATTTCCAAAATTTTAAAGGAAAAAAAAAGTTTCAACTAATCTTCAAAACAAGCTACCTTGATAGCCAGTGAAAGACAGAAGATAAAAGCCTTGGACATAAGAATATATGATGACTAGATGCAGACTTTCAAAGTCAAGGAAGAAAGAATAGAGAGAGATATCTCATTAAGGATGTCAACAAATAGAGGAAAAGATTAAGGAAAAAAAGAGATATATTTTTAAGAAGAGGTAAATCACTGGACAGTACAGGTACAGGTAACGTAAAACAGACGCAAACAAAGTTATATGAAGATAAAAATAGCTATACTATAACATAACATTTCACAAATTGGATTATAAACATTTGATAAATCTAGAGAAAATGATATGTTCAGGAACTTAACTAGAAAGTGAGGTACAAGAGCAATAAGCCACCTGTTGAATAGAAAAGCTACAAGCAGAGATAAAACACTCATTTCACTGTTTACAGTTGCAGAAGAGACACTTAAAGTGCTAACAGCTCTATAGCAACACATATAGAAGTAAACTAGGTCTAGGGATTGGACATTTTTGTTGTGTAAAATAATATTAAAGAAAGGAGGTGCAAGAGAAAGTGCAAATGCCAAACCACTGCATTATTTTCTCATGCAACCAAAGTTTTGCTTAATAGCTGATAAAGAATATAGTCATATATGAAGAGAGAAAAACCAAATGAACAGACAGACTTGGGAAAAGGCAGAAGGATATGAGATCAGATAGGTAACTTAAGGTGGATATTAAGAGAGAGCAAAAGAATTTAAGAAACTCTTTGTGTAGGTCAAGTTAGATTCTTGATAATTATTTTGTGGAATCTTTAAAATAAACCAGATATTATAGTAAAAACTGAATTTGGAGAAATAAGGAAGTGCAGACTAGAGAAGAGAATGAGACAAGGATACATACTCTCTCCATATCTTTTTAACTTGTACAATTAATATATTATAAGAATGGCAGGATTGGAAGAGATGAGAGCTGGAATCAAAATTTGATGTTAAAATACTAACAATTTGAGCTACACAACTGATGCTACTTTGTTGGCTGAAAGTAGACTTAGAAGAGTTCATTAGGAAAGTAACAAATAGAAAGTGAAAAATCTGGTTCATGTTGAATGTGAAGAAGACAAAGATATCATCAACCACCAAGCTTAATGAATTCAGTTGACTGCAAAGATGTGAAAAAGATAAATAAATTAATTTTGTTAAGTGAAGAATATATAAAAATGGACAGTGATCTGGAGAAGTAAAGAGGTGATTAATCCTGAGGAGGAATGTATTGACAGACTTGCCCAAGTTCATGAAAGATCAGGATATTTATTTGATAAAAAAAAAAAAGAATCAAAATATTTAAAGTAGTGGTTTTCCCAGCAATAACTGATATCTGTGAGAATATGTGAGGATATATCTAAGTATCTGGAATGAAAAAAATATTTTTCTGCTGTCCTGTTTGATGTACTAAACTGACTAGGGTATACTTATCCTTACTTGAAAGCATTGGTAGTGTTAATGTTCAAGTGACAGTTGAGTTATCATCACAACACAAAAGTTTATAGAAAACATTTTGTGATTTATCTGTTGATATTCTGAGTAATATTCAGAATTTATTAATTTTTTTCAGATCTGGTATCACTTTTCATTGCTGCCTCTTTCTTATCATTATTAATATTACTAATAATCTTCATCCTCCTAATCACTGATAAAAGTAGAACTGGTAGCAGTAAATAGCAGAACCAAGATGACATGAAAGGTATGGTCAATGGAGAAAAAAAATCCTTTGTCAAATATGCCTTGCATGGTAACACTTTTGAAATACAGTATCTGAAAGAATTTCGCACAGAAAAATGTCAAGACTTAGTCTCTATTATTCTAGAATGCACTCCATTTTGGAAATGATTGGGAAATGTAGGCCATGTGCTCTGTGGATTAATAAAATGTCCTGGATTGCTTTAGAAATTTGAAGAATACTTTAGTAATTCAAGCAAACAAACAATGCACTACTATACATCTAGTTAAAATGTGCAGTTCCAATAGAATTGGAAACAATGATTTTCATTTTCAAATCGTGGGCATTTCATTGTTCTATGGACAACTGATCATGTGGTACAACTATATAATAAATTTGTTGTTCAAGTCTACTTAGCCAAGAAATCAGATTTCCCTTCCATCCATGGAAGGGTGACTTCCTGCTTTGTTCTCCATACCTTTGCAAGCCCTCACTTGGTTTTGTTCTGTTGTGCAGAGCGCAGCAAAGCTCTCAAAAACTCTGCTCTCAGGAAAATTACACATCAGCATGAGAGCTTGCAAAATGCAATGTCTATATTTTGCTTTCCAAAGAAAACCCAGTCAGAAAATAAAGACTAACTGGTTTTTATTGATAAAAATGCAAAACTTCATAAAATACAAGTTGCATACAAAATATAGGAAATAACAAAGACTTCTTCTCATCTTAGCATCCAAGACTTATCCACAGCAAAGTCTCTAGCTAAAAAACTCTCTCAGAGAAGAGGTACACTACTTGGTTACTAGTTACAACTACATAACCCATAAAAACCTACACGATGGACTATACACGACTGACAGGCTGGGCATCTAGCCCTCTCGTTATATTGCCAGCATGTATGCCCCCACTGAATAACTAGCATACACATTACAATAGGTGGCAGTAAAAAGCATAACACAGTCACAAGATTCTTTGTTTACATTAACTTATACAATAGTCACAACAACCATTGTTGTACAGATAACGGGATGACTTTCTTCCCATGAGAAAATCCTGACATGTTCTTCGTGGTTGAGGGGACTCTTATGAAAGATGTAGAGCATGTTTCAACAACCTTGTAATATCTAGGGGACTAAGATTTTTCATGGGATCTAGGTCTGCACAGGACAGAGTAATGAAGAATAGTACACTGGGCCATATGATAAACAATGGTGAAAATTGGATATTCCAATTTTATTTTGTTTCCTTCTTTGGATCATTGCTTTGGAAGGTGTTCTTGTTGTTTTTAACTTGTACAGACACTTACACTAGAAACGTGTATGTTTCTGCCACAAAGAAAAGCTTCAGGGATTCATATATGGGTTGCCTAGCACCATTGTAGGTTATAGTACATCAGACTACAAATGGAGTGGGACACTGCAAAAAAAAAAAAAAAAAAAACTTTGTTTAGAGTCAAAGAAAGACATGAATCTTTTCCAGATATTCAAAATCTGTGACTAACGAAAAAGTAAGATAATGCCCATTATTTTGCTCCCAATCTTCCTGCATCAGTCTCAGAGGCATGCATTCTTTCCCTGTGATGGAAACCTGGAGACAGTATAGTCCCCACTTTTGCCTACATGCTTACAGTGGCTGTAGGTTTGGTTAAGGGCAGACTTAAACCAATGCACAGAAGTTAAAAGTGGAGACAGTGCATATAAACCATACTAAATTCCCCATCCAAATGAATGAGAGAAGTCAGATGAACACTAAAGCATTCTTGCTTAAAGGTACAGAAATAGTCTTACAGGCTATGATTATGTACCCTGAACATATAAGAAAGCATATATGAACAGAAACTATTTTCACAAACTTGTCAGTGGCCCAACAAGGAACTATCTAGTTCCTCTCTCCTAATCCACCATCAAGAGCTTGGTGAACAAAGGTGCGATTAGAATAGGACGACAGTTTCACTCAACTGTTAAAGGGAACAGTTTGATGTGCCAAGTCAGGCTACTAAAAGTACACATATGCTTTAACAATACCCAGAAGGAAAGACAAAAATGAACTGGAGGGATTGTAAGCTATAGTTAGCGATGTAGGCCTGGTTCTCAGAACAACGTTAAAGGATGAAGTTGCTTGTCCAACCTTCCACCGGAGATGACATTGTCCTCCCACTTTGGGAGAAAACAAGACACATGGGACTGAGAATCTAGCATCTCTATATAAAAAAGTATAAGCAGTGAGCAATGTGAGTTTCAATTAATTATGTTGACTGTGGAAGGTGAGTAGGTTGATGGGCCCTGATTGGACTTTAGATGAAACTTCTTCACTTGTTGCACATGGAAAACCATGTGTGAATGTTCAGATTAGATATTATGCTTGAACAGTTTTCAGCAAAGACTTGTTCTTGTACATTTTTCTAGAAAATGTGTTTAGAATGTTGGTGAGTGTGGTGCTCCTGTACTAAATTAGTCTGGAGGTAAGCATCAATATCCTCTCTCACTGTTCAGTTATCTCCTCAGTAGTCTGTAGTCTCCCTGGTTTCTATTAAATCTCAAAGGAAAACTTCATGAAGGAAATCCTCTCAGTGGTTTTTTTTTCAATAGCAATACTACTTTTTTCTCCAAAGTGGAGTTCATTCTTTGAGAAACTGTTGGAGAATGTCTTCTTCCCTGGGAAATCTATAAAAACTGTCCACCCAATTTAGCTGCCCACAATACGCCTTTTGAAACTTTAGTCCTATTATAACTTTAGTTAGAAGCTACTTTTTAATTCAAATTTACTTACTTTTCTTTCTCTTTCTCTTGACCACTGTGCTCCTACAGACCCCCAGTGGTTTAAAATATATTAAAATCAACCAGAATATAGCAAATACAATTAAAACAAATCAAAATCCATAATCTGATACAATATTACTTGGCATCTGTCCACTGGCAATGATCATTAAAAAGTGTTTGTGAAATATCTCAGCCTTAACAGCTTTCCTAAATATCAGAAGATTGAGCAAAGCTCCTGGTAAATTCACAGCTATGCAGTTTTCTTGGCAAAAATATGCAAATAGGTGACATTGCCAAAACACCTTCTTAGACTTCCTTCCCTCCTTCCTTCCCTCCTTCCTTCCTTCCTTCCTTCCTTCCTTCCTTCCTTCCTTCCTTCCTTCCTTCCTTCCTTCCTTCCTTCCTTCCTTCCTTCCTGGTATTCCCTAGCATTTTCCTTTCCAGGTACTCATCAGACCTGACACTGCTTTGCTTCAAACAGAAATCCCAAATAACAGCAGCTCTATTTTGGAACCACATAATAAATTACAACAGCCACATATATGGCTCACATGTAGAGGTGCTACTTTTCACAAATTACATTTATCAGTGGTGAATCTCAGCTGTGAAGAGCAAAACACACTAATTAATCCTTGTTGGTTTCATGTATAATCTTTCTTTTGCTAATCCCTTCCCATTTCTCAAGAAATAGCATATTCACCATGATTACAATCTTAGAGAACTAGAGGATGGTTGATTATGTACTGTTGCAGAATCCTATGTAACAGACAATAACATCATCATCATCATCATCATCATCATCATCATCATCATCATCATCATCATTTTCACTACCGTACTATTTCCCTTTGACTGGCTCTGGAAAATAAATGGAATTGGTATATGTCCCATGTTTTCATTCGAGATCTCAGATATAAAGGAAGTTCTTTGCTAATGAGATGAGTGATTATAATTCATTCCTCTACCTGTCCAGTTAGCCGTGGATGGGTTGATCCAAGCATAAAATATAACACAGGAACAATTCCAGTCTGCAGTTAAAGGAACCTAAAGTGGCTTAGGAGGTCTGCTAAGAGATCTTGCTGGTAGTATGTTTAAAAAAAAAGACAAAGAAAAAAAAAAGCACCTGTAAGCATATTTCATATGAATGTGTCTACAACCTAATGAGAATCTAACTCATTATCTCATTCTTTTCTAAGGCAATTGTCACTGCTTCTATCTGAGACAGTGACAGAGACTAGTAATAAATGGCATATCCATATCTAATGCACTGGTTTTCCAATGAGAAAGTTGTTGAGCAAATAGGATTGGAGCTGGCAAAAACTGTTTAATGCTTGAGTGCTCTCCACACTGTGAATTGCTGCCTTTACATGACCCTTGCAAACTGGTCTGTGTTCTGGTACTAATGTGCTGAATGACAACCCTGTTCTTGTGATCCTTCTCCAATATCTTTTGAAAGATCTCCAAACTGGTTAGGGAATCTTTGCTATGTAAGGCCTCACTATAGGTCCGGTGTGCCCCCTCCCTCATGGCCTTCAGGAAAGGTATTAAATCCTGGCTCTGCCAGAAGGCCTGGGGGCCAGAGGGGGGCCTGCACCTGTGGAGATGGCTGGTGGGATGATGGGTTGTCTCCCCCCCCCCCCCCAGCATCTTACAGGTTTTTTAAGGCCATAAACCAGAGGAGGTTTTAGGGTTTTTTAATATGTTTTTAATTATTTATAGTTTTTAGCCATCTCGGTGAGAGCTGTGTTTTTATTGTGAGCCACCCAGAGTCACCCGTTGGGGGAGATGGGTGGCATACAAGTTGAATAAATAAATAAATAAATAAATATGTAGCTCACCTCATCTGATCAGTAGGGAATATCTTTTTGAGCTTCTAGTTAGCTTAGGTGTGTCCTGGCTAAGTTATCTGTCCAGGCATCAATAATCACTGCTGCTCTGTAATCAAAGCCGACGATATGCATGATGGTACCACAGCCTAAGATTTCAGTGCCATCAATGGTCAGGTCACTTGCTCCAAAGGCAGATTCCTCTTCTCTTCTCTTCTCTTCTCTTCTCTTCTCTTCTCTTCTCTTCTCTTCTCTTCTCTTCTCTTCTCTTCTCTTCTCTTCTCTTCTCTTCTCCTCCCCTCCCCTCCCCTCCCCTCCCCTCCCCTCCCCTCCCCTCCCCTCCCCTCCCCTCCTCTCTAACATTTGTATAGCCACCCATCTTAACACCAAACTCTGGGTGCTTACAATCCAGCCATAAAAACAACATATGCAGCTAACACCAAAAACTGTGGGGGTAAGCGCAGGGAGAGGGGTCAAGAACGTTCTCTCATCCCCCGAACAGCGAGGGAGAGATAAGAGGATGAGACTGGCACCTGCCTGAGGAATGCTAGTGATGTTTATGGATTGACCCTGGGAACTACTCTCAGTCTGGGAAGATTCTCTGTAAAGGGTGAAGTCAAATAAACCTTGCTGGATTGAATCTGTATGGACTCCTGGAGTTTCCTGGGCTAAACCTGACATCAATCTTCCCAGACTCATTACTACCTTCCAGAAGAAGGAGATACATCATGGCTACAGATCCGCAGGGAGCGAATTTGACACCAGAAATGTTGGCAGCCGCACTGTTACAGCATCAACAGCAAGTGGATGCACAAATTAATAACCTGCAGGCTGCTATGGGACAACTAATACAGCAACTCAGACCAGTAGTCCAGCCACCACCTCCTCCACCACCCGTGCTACTGCGTTCACCTGGCAGCATGCCTGAGAAGTACGGAAGTGAGGTGGAACAGATGAGAACCTTCCTGGCACAATGTGACTTGCTCATGGATGGTAGACCAGGAGAATTTCCTACAGATCGAACAAGGGTGGCATTTGTGATGAGCTTATTGAAGGGCTCTGCGGCCAAGTGGGCTACTCCCCTCATAGAGACAGGAGATTCAATACTCAACAACTACCGGAATTTTGTCACAGCTTTCAGGGGGCACATTGGAGACCCAGTGAGATGATTAACTGCCTGTTGGGACATTTGTAAACTCAGACAAGGCGACAGATCAGTAAGATTATTCATTGCAGATTTCAAGTTATTAGTGGGAGATGTTGAGTGGAATGAAGTGGCTCTTATAGACCAGTTTAGAGAAGGTTTGGACCCTGAAATCCGATCGGAAATGGTAAAGCAAGGCATTCCAAATACTCTGGATGACCTATATCAGCTTTGTATAATAGTTGAAGCCAGGCTCATGGAGTTGAAACAGTATGATCTGTTAACTCCCTTCGTTGCTCCTCAGCCTCCCTTGACCACAATGCCTTCCCCTCGTACATTAACACCAGAATTTACAGCAGGGGAACTGATGCAGTTGGGAGCTGCTCGGAGAACAGTATCAGGAGAGGAAAGGCAGAGAAGAAGGGATCTTAACTTGTGTTTCTATTGTGGAGCCCCAGGGCATATGGTGAGAGTTTGCCCAGCAAGAGGTACACTAGCGGGAGCCAAGCGCACACAGCAGACATCTCTCAAAAAAGCAGTTTCCGTCCCAGTGCAGCAGCAAGGAAACTGGCAAAGCCCCCCTCCTCAGAGCTCGCGGGGGAGGGCTATCAAGCAATTAAGCAGAGCTTACAATGGAGACAGCAATCAGGCATTCATGGTAGTGCCACTCACAGTGACATTGCCTTCCAGCTCCAAAATTAAATTGGAGGCTGTCATAGATTCAGGCGCTACCACGAGTTTCATAGATGTTCAGACTGTACAGAAATGGCAGTTACCTACAGTGGATTTGAACAAACCCATAAACATAGAGACTATAGATTCTCAACCATTGAGGGCGGGTCCGGTGCAGCAATCCACAGTCCCTCTACAACTGACCATTAACGATCACATGGAGTTACTACCACTGTATGTGACAGAATCTTTACATGTGCCAGTGGTCTTGGGAACTTCGTGGCTCAGGTTGCACAACCCTGACATTGACTGGGCAGCGGGGACCCTCTCATTTTCAGCTCCAGATGTTGTGCAGAGTGCAGCAAAAGGTCCCAAAAATCCTGCTCTCAGGAAAATTACACATCAGCATGAGAGCTTGCAAAATGCAATATCCATATTCTCCAAAGAAAATCCAGTCAGAAAATATAAACTAACTGGTCTTTATTGATAAAAATGCAAAACTTCATAAAATACAAGTTGCATACAAAATATAGGATATAACAAAGACTTCTTCTCTTCTTAGCTTCCAAGACTTAACCACAACAAAGTCTCTAGCTAAAAAACACTCTCAGAGAAGAGGTACACTACTTGGTTACTAGTTAAGACTACATAACCTATAAAAATCTACATGGTTAACTATACAAGACAAACTGACTGAACAGGCTGGGCATTTAACCCTTCCGTTATATTGCCAGCATGACACCCCCCCCCCCCGAATAACTAACATACACATTACAGTAGGTGGCAGTAACAAACATAACAGAATCACAAGATACTTTGTTTACATTACTCATAGAATAATCTCAACACCTGTTTTTGTATAGAGAATGGGATGACCTTCTTCCCATGAGAAAATCCTGATACCAGATTGTCAACACCACAAAGTACAGGGAGCTATACTTGCCAATCCTCTAACAGGCAACCAGGATGTGGGAAGGGGTTTGCCAGCCAAGTATGCAGACTTTGCAGATGTTTTTGGGGAGGAAGAAGCTACGGCCTTACCCCCCCACAGAGACTGTGATTGCACGATTGATTTGAAGCCAGGTGCTAAAATCCCAGCCAGGCAGAAATATCCCATGTCTGCAAAAGACATTCTCTATGGATCACATAGAAGTAAATTTGAAAAAAGGATTTATCAGGCCATCAAAGTCTCCATCATCAGCTCCTACATTTTTTGTACCAACAAAGCCAGACCCGCAGACGTTCGGAACTGCCACCAGCAGAATCGTTCCAATGCGCACGGTGCATGATTACAAGGAGTTGAACAAAGTAACCATTAGAGATCATTATCCACTCCCATTAATTTCAGATCTTTTAGACCGGCTACAAAAAGCTCGCATTTTCACCAAGTTAGACCTGAGAAATGCCTACAACCTTATTCGTGTGAAACAAGGGCACGAGTTTTTGGCAGCTTTTGATACGAGATATGGCAAATTTGAGTACACAGTCATGCCTTTCGGGCTTTCCAATTGTGGAGCGGTATTTTCTAGATTTATGAATCAAATATTCTCTGATATAATTGATTCCTAAGTGGTGATTTATTTGGATGACATCCTGATATACTCTGACAATGTCCAATCACACACAATGCATGTCAGGAATGTGTTACAGAGACTGAGAGAAAATAAGCTCTTTGCCAAGCCTGAGAAGTGTGCGTTTGATTTGCCACAAATGGACTATTTGGGCTTTAGAATCTCAACAGAGGGACTGCAAATGGATCCTGCTAAGGTGCAAGCAGTGTTGTCTTGGCACCCACCCCGTAATGTAAAGGATGTACAACGTTTTCTGGGATTTGCTTATTTTTACAGAAAGTTTATTCCCAATTCTGCGGAGCATGTGAAACCCCTCACACAACTATTGAAGAAAGGAAAAAAGTTTACTTGGGCGGAGGGAGAGCAGGCAGCTTTCCAACAATTAAAACGGCTTTTCGCCTCCCAACCCCTCCTTCGGCATCCAGACCCTTGTCGCCAATTTGTGCTACATACAGATGCCTCTGATGTGGCAATAGGAGCAGTTTTGTTGCAAGCAGATGAAGCAGGCAAGGGGGGATGGCTGCCATGTGCCTTTTTCTCTCGCACACTCTCTTCAGCAGAGAGAAATTATGACATTTTTAACAAAGAGTTACTTGCAGTGAAGGCAGCTTTCCAGGAATGGAGGCAATGACTAGAGGGGGCAAAGTTTCCAGTGCAAGTGTGCACGGATCATAAAAACTTGGAAACAATGCAGAGCTCTCGCTCACTCACTCCCCACCAAGTGTGATGGAGTCATTTCTTTTCACGTTTTGATTTTTACATCACGTACATTCCGGGGGCACGTAATTTGATGCCTGATGTGCTTTCTCGGAAACCGGAGTACGTTGCTGAGCAAGCACATTCACAGCGCGCTACCATCTTGCAGCCGTGCAACTTTAAAAAATTGGACAGTGCGAGAGAGAAGTTGGGAGCCAGTCGACAGGCAGAAGATTTACTGGTGAGAATGAGGGAGCAGCAGGCACATGACGCATTTGCGAGGGCTCGGATGGATGACCTCCAGGGCACCCAGAGTGAGAATTCCCCTTTTTCAATGGAAGGAGGATACCTCTATCACAAGGGGAAGTTGTATGTTCTTCTGTCATTGCGAGAAGAAGTTTTACAACTTTGCCATGATAATGTAACAGCAGGACATGGAGGAGTATTTAAGACATTGCACAGAACTTTAAGAGACTATTGGTGGCCTAAGATGGTGTAACTCAGTGAAGCCATGAGCTATACCGTGCAGGGCCACCCAAGACGGACAGGTCATGACAGAGAGTTCTGACAAAATGTGGTCCACTGGAGAAGGAAATGGCAACCCACTCCAGTATCCTTGCCAAGAAAACCCCATGGACAATGTTAAAAGGCTAAAAGATATGACGCCGGAAGATGAGCCCCTCAGGTCGGAAGGTGTCCAATATGCTACTGGGGAAGAGCGGAGGGCAATTCCAAGTAGCTCCAGAAAGAGTGAAGCGGCTGGGCCAAAGCCGAAAGGACGTTCAGCTGTGGATGTATCTGGAAGCGAAAAGAAGGTCCGATGCTGTAAAGAACGATATTGTATAGGTACGTGGAATGTAAGATCCATGAACCAAGGCAAGCTGGATGTGGTCAAACATGAGATGACAAGATTGAACGTCGACATCTTGGGAATCAGTGAATTGAAATGGACGGGAATGGGTGAATTTAATTCAGGTGACCATTATATCTACTACTGTGGGCAAGAAACCCTTAGAAGAAATGGAGTTGCACTCATAGTCAATAAGAGAGTGGGAAAGGCAGTAATGGGGTACAACCTCAAAAACGACAGAATGATCTCAGTGCGTATCCAAGGAAAACCATTCAACATCACGGTAATCCAAGTCTATGCCCCAACCACTGATGCCGAAGAAGCTGAAGTTGACCGGTTCTATGAAGACCTACAAGACCTTCTAGAACTAGCACCAAAAAAAGATGTCCTTTTCATCATAGGGGATTGGAATGCTAAAGTAGGAAGTCAAGAAGTAATCGGAATAACAGGCAAGTTTGGCCTTGGAGTACAAAATGAAGCAGGGCAAAGGCTAATAGAGTTCTGTCAAGAGAACAAGCTAGTCATAGCAAACACTCTTTTCCAACAACACAAGAGACGACTCTACACATGGACATCACCAGATGGTCAATACCGAAACCAGATTGATTACATACTTTGCAGCCAAAGATGGAGAAGCTCTATACAGATGGCAAAAACAAGACCAGGAGCTGACTGTGGCTCAGATCATGAGCTTCTTACTGCAAAATTTAGGCTTAAATTGAAGAATGTAGGGAAAACCACTAGACCACTCAGGTATGACTTAGATCATATTCCATGTGAGTACACAGTGAAGGTGATGAATAGATTTAGAGGATTAGATTTGGTAGACAGAGTGCCTGAAGAACTATGGACGGAGGTCTGTAACATTGTACAAGAGGCAGCAACTAAAACCATCCCAAAGAAAAAGAAATGCAAGAAAGCAAAATGGCTGTCTGATGAGGCTTTACAAATAGCTGTGGAAAGAAGGAATGCGAAAAGCAAGGGTGAAAGGGAAAGATATAAGCAACTGAATGCAGATTTCCAGAGAATAGCAAGGAGAGATAAGAAGGCCTTCTTAAATGAACAATGCAAAGAAATTGAAGAAAACAATAGCATGGGGAAGACTAGAGATCTCTTCAAGAAAATTGGAGATATCAAAGGAACGTTTAGTGCAAAGATGGGCATGATAAAGGACAAAAAAGGCAGGGACCTAACAGAAGCAGAAGAGATTAAGAAGAGGTGGCAAGAATACACAGAAGAACTATACAAGAAAGATCTTAATGTCCCTGATGTCCATGCTGGTGTGGTCACTGACCCTGAGCCAGACATCCTAGAGAGTGAAGTCAAGTGGGCCTTAGGAAGCATTGCTAACAACAAAGCTAGTGGAGATGACAGTATTCCAGCTGAGTTATTTAAAATACTAAAAGACGATGCTGTTAAAGTGCTGCACTCAATATGCCAGCAAGTTTGGAAAACGCAACAGTGGCCACGGGATTGGAAAAGTCAGTTTACGTTCCAATTCCAAAGAAGGGCAATGCCAAAGAATGCTCAAACTATCGCACAATTGCACTCATTTCACATGCTAGCAAGGTTATGCTCAAAATCCTACAAGCTAGGCTTCAGCAGTACGTGAACCGAGAACTACCGGATGTACAAGCTGGGTTTCGAAGAGGCAGAGGAACTAGAGATCAAATTGCCAACATTCGCTGGATCATGGAGAAAGCACGAGAGTTCCAGAAAAGCATCTACTTCTGCTTCATTGACTATGCAAAAGCCTTTGATTGTGTGGATCACAACAAACTGTGGCAAATTCTTAAAGAGATGGGGATACCAGACCACCTTACCTGTCTCCTGAGAAATCTGTATGCGGGCCAAGAAGCAACAGTTAGAACCAGTCATGGAACAACCGATTGGTTCAAAATAAGGAAAGGAGTACGACAAGGCTGTATACTGTCACCCTGCTTATTTAACCTATATGCAGAGTACATCATGAGAAATGCCAGGCTGGAAGAATCACAAGCCGGAATTAAGATTGCAGGGAGAAACATCAATAACCTCAGATATGCAGACGATACCACCCTAATGGCAGAAAGTGAAGAAGAACTAAAGAGCCTCTTGATGAGGGTGAAAGAGGAGAGTGCGAAAGCTGGCTTGAAACTCAACATTAAAAAAACTAAGATCATGGCATCTGGACCCATCAATCCCTGGCAAATAGAAGGGGTAGAAATGGAAGCAGTAACAGACTTCATTTATTTGGGCTCCAAGATCACCGCAGACGGAGACTGCAGCCATGAAATTAAAAGACGCTTGCTCCTTGGGAGGAAAGCTATGGCAAACCTAGATAGCATATTAAAAAGCAGAGACGTCACCTTGCCGACAAAGATCCGCATAGTCAAAGCTATGGTTTTTCCAGTAGTAATGTATGGCTGTGAGAGCTGGACCATAAAGAAGGCTGAACGCCGAAGAATTGATGCCTTTGAACTGTGGTGCTGGAGAAGACTCTTAAGAGTCCCCTGGACTGCTAGGAGGTCAAACCAGTCAATCTTAAAGGAAATCAACTCTGATTGCTCATTGGAAGGATTGCTAATGAAGCTCAAGCTCAGATACTTTGGTCACCTAATGCGAAGAGAGGACTCTTTGGAAAAGACCCTGATGCTGGGAAAGATGGAAGGCAAAAGGAGAAGAGGACGGCAGAGGATGAGATGGCTAGATAGCATCACTGAAGCAATGAGCATGAAATTGAGCAAACTCAGGGAGGCAGTGAAAGATAGGAAGGCCTGGCGCAATATGGTTCATGGGGTCACGAAGAGTCGGACACGACTTAACGACTAAACAACAACAAAGATGGCGGCAAACATTAGAGATTACATGGCATCTTGTCACATGTGCAAAAGAGCTAAGACTTTTCATGGAAAACCCGCTGGGCTCTTACAGCCCTTAGACACTACCCCCAAGCCTTGGCATACAGTTTCGATGGACTTTATTACTGACTTGCCTCCAGTAAAGGGCTATTCTTCGGTGCTGGTGGTTGTGGACTTATTTACTAAGATGGCTCATTTCATACCATGCAAGTGTCTACCTTCTGCTCAAGCCACAGCACAACTATTTTTGGATCATGTCTTCCGACTTAGAGGAATGATTAATACATTGATAACAGACAGAGGCAGTCAGTTCTCCTCTAAGTTCTGGAAAGCTCTTTTTGGACTGTTAAAGGTACACAGCTACATGTCTTCAGCACACCATCCGGCTACCAATGGGGAGGCAGAGAGGACCCATCAGATGTTGCAACAGTATTTAAGGTGCTATACTACCTACAGCCAGGATAATTGGGTTGAGTTATTGTAATTGGCGGAATTCTCCTACAACAATTCAGTGCACTCTTCAATTGGGATGTCCCCGTTTCAAGCACTCTATGGATGGGCCCCCCAGGTTTTGCCACAGACTGTCTCACAGGGAGAAGTTCCAGAGGCAGCGCATTTTCTGAAAGAACAGCAAGCAGCTCAGCAACTGTTGTGGGAGCACTTAGCAAAGGCAAAGGAGGCATACAAGAGGAATGCCGATGCCCACAGACAGGCGGGCCCGCTGATTTCAGTGGGGGACAAAGTGTGGTTATCTACTAAGTTCCTAGCTTCCAACAGGCCATCCAGAAAATTGAGTGACCGGTTCGTCGGACCATACAAGGTATTGCAGAAAGTGAATAACTTAGCCTTCCGTTTACAACTGCCTTCATCTATGAAGGTTCATCCGGTTTTTCACCGTTCCTTATTAGTGAAGGAGGCTCCACCAAGTCCCCTGAGAATGCACTCATCCCCACCCCCACTGGTTGTGGTCGAAGGAGAAGAGGAATACGAGGTGGAGGCAATTTTGGACTCTCGGAGGAGAGGAAAAGGAATTCAATATTGATTCACTGGAAGGGTTAACCTGAAGCAGACCATTCTTGGGAGAATGCAAAAAACGTTCATGCCCCAGAGCTAATAGTTGCTTTCCATAGGCGCTTCCCAAACAAACCGAAGCCTCGAGCACTGTCTGGAGCACCAGCAGTTAATTAGCAAGAAGAAGAAGGAGGGGGCAGCGCGCTGGAGGAAGGTTTGGTGGGGAATGTAAGGGGGGAGCAAGTTCGAGCTGGCAGCCCGCAGCCTTCTACTTCAAGGTTACAGATGGCAGGGGGGAGGAGGGCTGATTCTATTAAGGTTGTAGCTGTTTTTCAGGAGCCAGCAGAAGACGGTATGGAGGAGGCAGGAGGCGCTGAGAGCCCTTCATCATCTGACATGTCGTCCCTCCCGCCCTTGCCAAGTTCTGCTGAGAACTCCGAGGGGGAGGATGAAGATGGAGGGAGGGGTGATGTGGGGGTAAGCGCAGGGAGATGGGTCAAGAGCGTTCTCTCATCCCCCGAACAGCGAGGGAGAGATAAGAGGATGAGACTGGCACCTCCCTGAGGAATGCTAGTGATGTTTATGGATTGACCCTGGGAACTACTCTCAGTCTGGGAAGATTCTCTGTATAGGCTGAAGCCAAATAAACCTTGCTGGATTGAATCTGAATGGTCTCCTGGAGTTTCCTGGGCTAAACCTGACAAAAACCAAGAGAAACAGAAAAACCTGGTGCCACAGCCACACAGTCCTGATGCAACCCCTCCCCTTTTTATATTGCTCTGACCTCACCGTATCCCAGTGCCTGTGGGGAGAGCCAGGATCTGAGTGCTCTCCAGAGGATTAAAAGGGTGGGGGGGACTACCATTTAGCTGTGCTCCAGACAGGCAGAGTTGCTCGCTGGTATGAAGTAAACCAGGAGCTCACAAGATCTTTTGGAGGGGATGAATTCACTGAGGCACAAGTGGAACAAGGACCCAGGCAGACAGCAGACTTTGTATCCTCAGTCTGCCACCCCTTCTGCTTTGCCACCTGAAGCAAGTGCCATTCATCATTTGAGTTCATTATTAGAATAAATTAGGATTTATTAGATGGAGTTATGGCTTATGATTTACTTGCTGAGCTATTAAGAGAAAGTTTGGGAGCTGCTTGCAATGAACTGGCATAATCTCTACTTGCCTAATCAAACAAGAGCTATATGGTAGGAAATTTAAATCTTAAATTATGGAATATAGACTTGAAGTGACTGGATCTGCATCTTCTGTACTAAGTTCCTTCATGCCCTCCCCCACCCCTGGAACAGATAATGCACTACATTATTTTTTCAAAATATACTGTGGTGTTCTTTTTTTCAAAAAGAGTGTATTCGTTATACATTATGTCCCCTAATGTAAACTGCTGATTTATTTCTTATCTCTGACATCTTTGTTCAGGATGTATCGATAACACTTTTTAAAACTTGTTTTATGTTTTATATCAATGCATGCTGGCTGGGTAATTTTGGGAATTGAAGTCCAGACATCTTAAAGTTGCTAAGTTTGAATAACACTGTTTTATATTGGCTATTACTCTGAGAAGCTGTATTGAAACGAATAAGAACAACTCTCTGAACCGGAGCAATCCAGTGTATCTTCATCTCCATGTTCCACTGTATGATTTTGCCTAAGGATGAGATACAGTTGCAGAGATGGTGGACAGAGGCCCTAAAATATCAGGGCAGATTCTTTTTGTGCTATACAGTCTTCTTCTTACACCAGCTAATAAGACATAAGGTGTTGTAAGCTTGCCTCGGTACTTTTGAGGAAAAGAGACAATAAGCAAGTAAGTAAGTAAGTAAGTAAGTAAGTAAGTAAGTAAGTAAGGAAAGAAAGAAAGAAAGAAAGAAAGAAAGAAAGAAAGAAAGAAAGAAAGAAAGAAAGAAAGAAAGAAAGAAATGGAGAAGAGAATAGAGGAGACCGGCCAGTCTCCTCTATTCTCTTCTCCGTGTTATTTATTTATTTATTTATTTTTAATCTCTTTTCCTCAAAAGTACTGAGGCAAGCTTACAACACCTTATGTCTTATTAGCTGGTGTAAGAAGAAGTTCAAAGCAAGGTAAAGGATCTATATGAAAAGGGACAGTGAGGTGTGTGTGAACCTCTCCTTTAGCAAAAAGCTCTGCTTTTTATTCCTTTGATTAAATACTTCCCTTCCCCCTTTTTCTTACATTTTCCATTAAGATGTCTCCATGTCATTTAGGGTGTTAATTGAGAGGCGGTTTAAGCTCATCAAGGCGATTATAAGTGATAGTTAAAAATTTCTATATATGGCCTATGCTGGAATCAGCACAGTAGGATGCCATTTTTCTTTTATCTAACTGACATTGGTAATAATAGATGAAATTATTACTAAAATCGCAGCTGCAGAGATGATATCATGATTTCTGTGAGTGTGTAATCTTTGATGAAAAATTAATTTTTGAGAAGGATAATATAAAATGATTTAAATAGTATTATAACTGAAGTCCTTACTGGTAATTAACACCAATCTCATCAAAAGTGAATCTACTTTTGCAGCTGTTTCTAAAGATACCTAGGGTATTTGTAACTTCTCAGAGTAAAATTATAGTGTTTGGACTTTATTTTTATTGCACAAAGACCATTAAAAGAAAAGGCTGCTAACGGAAGTCTTTGTTCTCCAGAGGGCCAAATGCTATCTAGAATTTGAAAAACCCCTTGCCATTTGAGTATAATTAGCCATTCTCTGCACAGGAACTATCATCTTGGATATAAAACTATGTGAAAGGGATAGCTGTGTCTATCCCATGTATCTGCGAGCTTGTGTGTGTGTATGTGTGGTTGTATACATATACATATATACATGTAGAGATATATACAAAGAAAGGTAGCATACATAGGTGTGTGTTAATCTCTATATGGTGGCCACATATATTACATACAATACAATATTATTCATTGGGGGTATAAAGGGTTGAACAGAGGGATGATCAAAAATGCTTCTTCATCTTCATCAGTGACTCTCTCTCTTTGCATCAGCTTTTATCACAGTGGCAAAAAATACTCTAATGAGAAACAGCTGAAAATAATCCCTCCTTGGGCTTTCTCATCACGCTTTAAATGACGGGGGGGGGGGGGAGGGTTGTCTATATATAAAGATCTGCAGTAGAAGGTGTGTTTTTTTTTTTAAGGAAATACAGTTATATCCAAGTAGAAAAGAAATTTGAATGAGAATATGAGACACCCTGAGAAGGTGCCTCTCATCTTTGCATTTTACTTTCTTCTTCTTCTTTTTAAAGTCCATACTGATTTTTGACAAGATATATAGTCATGGTGATTCACTCAAACTGTAGAACCTGCCAATCAGTATTTCGTTTCTTTGGGTTTGATGAGGGAAGAAAGGGACGCAAGGACAAGAGTTGAAAGAAGACACGACGACTCAGAGGACTGGTGCTTTGGGTATCTGTTCATTAAAACTGCACTTGCATGGCCATTTTCTGCTGTTTCGGCACTTTTTATTATGCTCAAATCAAAGTGTGGCTTTTCTGCATTATTTCAGGAAGAAAAAAAGCATGCTTCATAAACAAAGAGCCAGGCTCTGGAAAATCTCCAGTTAGAAATCACTGCAAGGAAACTGGTACATGTGGATAACCTTATTTTGATCTGCAAGGAAGAAGCAGGTTGTAGATGGCAACATTATGCTTGAAGAGTTACGTGGGATCCACAGAGAACACCTATGTAGATATTATAAAGGTTTTTTTTTTTTTAAATCAACACACTAATCCATAACCAAGAAGTAGTGCTTCTCTGACAGTTCTCTGGGTTTTATTTTTCACTACTCTTTCCTTCCACTCCACTCCCTTTTGCACCATCAGTGTAAATGGATAAAATACTGCAAAAAAGTTAATTTGATATGATTTAGTACATAAGCTCAAGACTATTTTGATATGGAATTTTACTAAATTAAGGTACACTTGTATGGCTTGATACCATATCAATGCTCTTTTTAAATTATGAATTTCTAATGTGCAGGATTGCATGTGTACACCTATAAAACATTATCCAGTTTCTTGATACAACCATCTATATAATAAAACCAAACTTGCTGTTTTACACTGTATTTTCTCAATGGACACATAAATAAGAGCGATGCAAAAAAGAGAAATGTACTGTTCACTTCAGTTCTAGATTTAGATTTAAGAAGAAAAGGAAGTGGCTTTCATGGGAAAAAACATTGAAGGAATAAGTGTGGAATGGGAAAATCTTCTCATCCATAGTGATTAATTCCAAACATAATGGCCATATTTACATTTTCTATGTGGAGGCACATATAACGGTCCAGAAAAGAAAAAGATGACAAAAGCCTCCTGAATTTCCCAATTCTTGAACTTATTTTAAAGAATTTCTTGGTTGAACTGAAAATGGGGGTAGGGGGAATTCAGTGTAAAGCAGATCTATTCCATAGAACAATGAAGAATTGGCATAGCATTCATGTAATAGACTGGGGAAGGGGAGAGGGAAAGATTTCTGATCTCTACCTGTCAGTCTGACTAGGTAGACCAGATCTGGAAATCAGCTCCACAAAAAGGCTAAAACTACTTTTATTGAGAGTGGCCATTATAACAGAGTCTTGCAAGTCTGACTGTGCTGTACTTCCTCCCCCTTCTTATACTCCAGTGAATTAGGGAGGCATCTGCCTGAGTGCTTCCACATATTATCTTGTTTCTCAAGGACTTAAAAAATGTCCCATCCCCTTTTGTCTAGGTAACTCTTCTTGCATATTCCCATCAATGTCATCTTCCTTATTCTCTACACTACCATGGCCATATCCTCATAAGCTATCTGGTGCTAGGGAGGTAGGACTAGCATAATTGGGCATTTTTCTGATAGTATGAGGAGAATTAAGAGCATTTGGTTCTTACAGATATTCCCTTATATAAGTAATGAGCAATCTTTTAATGGCTGGTATCCAGTCATTCTGTTTTTTGGGGGAGAGATGGAATGAGATTTTGCTTTCATTCTTAAACTGAATTAAACCTGGGTGACATTCAGTTCTTGTTTGTTTACAGCCTAAACCATGCTACCAATTCTTGGCATAGGTGGACAAAAATAGCTCCAAGGTCCCATATGCTCCCAACTTCCCAGTGCCTGTTTGATTGTTGGAAGCAGAAAAAGGTGCTGGAGGAGTATTCCTCCAACATATCATGAGATGTTTGTGCTATCTCACCAGCAGAAACATTTATGTTACTTCCAAAAATTCTGCAGCCTGAAATTGTTCCCAAAATGGAAAATTTGCTTATCCATATCTCAATGCTTAGGGACAGCCAAAGACATTTTTCTGTTATGGTGGAGCACCAAACTGCTTACCACTAACGCCTCTCCAAATTTGTGTGCATCATCAACAGTCAGGAAAGTTATCTACAATCCTCTCATCAGAAAAGCCTGTCTCTGCATACTTGAGAAGAGGGAAAATGTTAATAATAATGCAAGTAACAACTAAGAATTAGAAGCCCTAAAATGGCATTTCAGATCTGCTACCTGATGCAGCTACTTCCTCTACCTTTACTGTCCTCTACCTGTTCGTGTGGCTCTGCCTAGGAATACTGGAATTGACGTGAGATCTTACAGACTTAGAGCATGAATGATACAATTATCTGCAGTCTCTTCTTCTTATGTGTAAGATTTTTTTTTTTTAAAAAAAAGAACTAATTTAGCCTCCAAACATTATTATATGGATTTTTTTTTCCCTGTAAGCTTACTTTTAAATCTATTTTTTCCTCAAGGATTCATAAATAATGTCTCATCAACATGACTGTGAAATCAGCAGCCTCCCTTCTTTGTTTTTTCATGTCCTGAGTAGTAAACAGTACAATCTTCTGACTGAAAGTATCCAATTTCAGCTCACTTCAATTTGCTGATGCCTAAGATATTACTAGGTAATATAATTTCAATTTTCATTGTGTTGAGCTTTCCTGTGTTCGTGCTTCTTACGTTCCATGTTCCCACTATAATTCTGTCTTTGCAGGTTCAGGTTTTCTTTTCCTATGTGGCAGCATCAGCAACTAGACATCCTGAAGGCTGAAATGAAATTGAATCTTGGGAGAATCAAGACAGACAAAAAGAAATATTTTTTACACAACACATTATTAAACTTTGGAATTTGCTATCACAAAATGTGGTGCTGACTACCAGCCTGGCTGTCTTTGAAAAAAGTTGGAAAATTCATGGAAGTCATGAGGATCAATGGCTATTAGCCTTGATGGCAGTGCTTCTGAAGGCCATCTGCTGGGAGACTAGTAGGCTTCCGGGCCACTATGGGAACACTATGAACTCGATGGGCCTCAGGTGTGATCCAGCAGGTCACTGCTTATGTTCTTATATTCTTAATCTTTCCTCCCTCCCTCCCTCTCTCCCTCCTTCCCCTTATACAAAGCAAGGTAGTAGGCAATAGAATGGGTAATGTTTGAAATAAAAATAAATTTTAGGAAATATGCCCTTTTAACTTTATTTCAGCAAGCAGTGATAAAAAAATGTTGCAATGGCTTAAGTTCTATTTTGATCATATGCAGAACAGGGCCATTGTTATATGTATTAAACAAACAAACAAACAGACAAAACCCAGTGCCAATCTTTTATAATAATTTACTCCTAAATATTTTAAAACAAACTGTATGTAGCCCAGTAAGTTCCTGAAGCTGTTTCTATTACTCCTTATCAACGTTAATTAACAAACCAGAATCTTGATCAAACTTACAGTATCTTCTAAATCTGCTATTGCCTCACATTTATTTAATTCAGCTTGCAATGGAGATCTTTTACTATTTGGATGTTTAAGAAAATGAGCACATCATCTACAGTTTTCTCATTTACTGTTTAAGTTGTTATTTTGCCTGTTGTGTGTTATGTCTTTATTCCTAGGAACCAGTCATAAAATACAGTCCTGAGCTTTGAATTACATCTCCATTTCCATTACAGACGTTCTAGCTTTTTTACAAAATCTGAGTCCCATTCTGATTGATATGTGTGTAGACTTTAGAATAATGAAATTAAATAAATCACAATAATGAAATAAAATAACAAACATGGTTTAAAATAATAAGTTGGGTACACACTTAAGAATGCATTCTGTATATCTGTTCAAAAATAAGCTCCATTTATTTCAACAGGGCTTACTTCACCTCAGTGATTATAGGGCTGTAGCTTTAGTCACACCAAGAGTAGAGCAATGAAATCTGTGGGGTATTTAAGAAAATAGCACACTTTATTTCACTGATTAAATCTGAGTGCAGCTATGTGTGCTTTGGAAAAAAAAAAGTGTTTCCACTTATTTAATTCAGAAATGCCAGTGAATACACATATATGCACACAATTGTTAGTAAACAAATTAGAGAAGATCTCCAAACTTTTAGCTGAAGAACAAAAGAGTCTGCAGTGTGAAGGTTCCTGGAATTTTTCCAGGAACTATAGAACTAAACTCTAAAATACTGTTTTAAAGTAGGGGGGGAAAACCCTTTCAGTGAATGGCTACTTTCATACAGCTGTCAGAATATGCTGGCCCAATTTTTAAACTCTTTTATATGTAACTTTTAAAAATCTCCAAATACTGAATCTCAAATAAAATGAGGTAAATGGAGTTTAGATTCTTATGCTAAATGAGACTCTTTACATTTGAAAATGTGTTCCCCATTGGCTTTAAGAGTGAGAAAAATGTTTCACTGGAGAATGATGTTTAAATTGATCCACAACATTTTCAAGAGAATTCAAATTTAAATAAAACTAGAAATAAAATAAAAAGGAGAGGAAAGGAAAATCTGTGACACACTTCAAATGTTACACTGTTCCATACAGAGTGGTTTCAAATTAATGAGAGGATATTATTTATTTATTTTTATTTACTAATTTGCTCTCATAATAGAGATTAACATGCTTATTTAAAACACCATAACTTTCGGAATAAAAATCCAAAACTCTAAGGGAATAGTGGAAGTTGTACTGTTTGAGTCTCCCTGGGGCTAGTTAATATGTATTTGTTTCATTAATTATTGAATATAGTTCTATACTGTTTTCCATACAAACAAATATCAATGTAGTTTACAATAACATTACATGATTAAATGTGAAAAATAATAAATTGCATACTTACATACATAGCAATCAAGTTATTCCCTTTTGTGATAAGTGATGTTATGCTCAGCGCAGAAAAGGAATGAGAAATGGTAATCCAAAGAAATTAAGGCAAAAGGTAGGAAAAGGAAATATAGCTAAATCTAGTTTATGCCACCACATTCAATATACCTTTCCATTCCTTTCTATCCTAACAAATCATTCTTGATTCCACCATATCCATATCTCACTTCATATACCGCCTTTAGTTTTTCAAACCTCACCTTTTTCCTTTTGAGGATTCATTCATTTCCCACCCATTCGTTCTCAATATTTCTGTGTTTTAGCACCTTGCATGGATATCCTAGTTAATGGAACATCAGCAGCAGGATGTTGGCTTACAAGGTAGTCTCTAGAGTAGTGTTTCTCAACCTCAGCTACTTTCAGATGAGTGGACTTCAACTCTCAGAATTCCCCAGCCAGCATTATGGGGAAATCTTAACTTGCATAGAATAGCATGCACAAGCTTGGGATAAAAACAACTTGGGTTGCACTTGTGGCATACTGACCAAATTGTGCCAAAATTGATCAGTAATGTCCTTACTGCCAAAGTACATCCACAGAGAGAGTTAAAGGAATTAAGATGGTGGATATGACATGATTGAAGCCCTGCCCTTTTTTACATTTGTGCAACATACGCAACACTTTTAAAAAAGGGGTGGGGCTTTGAGCCCACAGTCATACCCACCATCTTGATTTTTTGAACCCCCCTGCAGACACTCCTGTTACCATCAATAGGTAATGTTGCATATGTCGCAGGTGTGCCTAAGGCTGGTAATATTGGACTACATCTTCTCTATCTTCCTGAAAAATATTACGTGAAAGTATTAAAAAATATCAAAACACTGTTATTCAAAAGTGGGAGGGGAATAAAACAACGCAGAACCATTAACATTCAACATTATGATATTCCTATATGAAAGAAAAACTAGGTCATCAACAGGGGTTTGAAAGATGAAATTGTAGGTACCTCATGAATGTTGAGAGGAGACCACTGCAGAGTGTAGGGGCTATTGTTGAGAAGGTTTGTTTAGGACTTGTATACATCAAAATCACAACCTTGCTCAGCTCAGCAGCTAACTGGAAGCCTGCACAGTTTCTTCATCCAAGGCGTTATGTGCCCCACTACGCAACCTGGCCACCACCTTTTGCACAAGTTGCATTCTGCCGCTCCAGACCGAGCACAAGGGTAACTCCACACAGAGGGCATTACAGTAATCTAAATGTGAGGCTACAGCTGCATGAGTAACAATGCTTAAGCTAAGTTATGGATTTTCCCCACTCATTCCTAGGTCTAAAATTGAGGCAGGGATCCTGTGGCCTGCAGTTTGAACTCTCCCTTTGCACACTGCAATAATATTCTAGCTGTGGAAAGATCTCAAGTAAAGTTCCTTTCTAGCAGAAATGAGGAGGCAGACAATTGTTTCCAATAACCCATTTTTATTGCTTAAACTTCCCCCAAGCTGCTCTAGAAGTGATTCCAGAGAAATCCCACAAAATTCTTGGGTGCCTTAGGAAGTAAGGAAAATCGGATTCTATAAAAATGGTTTTCTCTCCCACTCCTACCCTTTCTGATTGCTGACCTCTGCTGCGGGAATGAATGAACCAAGCCAATGATTGATTCCAATGACTGGAAATTAGGGATGAGAAAGAAATGTCTTCACTCACAATTAACATGAACATACCTACTTTTTGCACTTCTGAAGCAAAATATGATCCAAAAAACAGTATTATCCTTCAAAAATGGGATTAAAAAAAACCACATGATGCAGTTTGATGATGATGATGATAAAAAAAAAATAAAAAACACCTCAGAACCATATGAATTTTGGGGTAAAGTGTTTAGAAATAAAATGGGCTTGGGAATAATAGTGCTTTTAAATACACATTTAAAGAAATATCTGGTTAGAAATTCTGAAAGGTATAGTCTTGGCATATTCACACCATGACACATTGGGGAAAACTATGTTACACTGGTCGTGTAATTAGCAAAGATTTTGTAATGAGTAGAGGTGAATATTTCCTATTCTGGGCCATGTCCCTTTCATAATCTTTACCTATAGTTTTACTCACTTTCCGTATTAATCAGTGGTTTATGTATATTCATTTACTTTTTGAAATCCTCATTCAACATATATTGTTTAAATGTGGATACTTTCCTCTCTAGGTACACATTTAGAAATGTACATTCTTTAAAAATACATATGGATTGGTAAATACATATTTACATACTTAAATACATATCTTGATGCATTTAAATGACTGAGAACTATATCACAGCATTTGGGCATGTGGTAGTCTAGTTCAATAGCTAACCTCCGATCAGCACATTCATTGAAAAGATGGAGATCAAAATGTATCATATGCAAATTCAGAAAGATCTATTTTCTCAAGCATTCCTAATGATGTTGACACTGCAAGAAAGTCCCAGGGCTATATTTAGGATAGTGCCAGTAGCCCATCTGGAATGCTGACCCAATGTACAAGCTGCCACTGCCCACTCAGCAATGAATTGTGGCCTGCTTGTTTTTGCAGCTTCAGAAAGGCAACAATGCCAGACTTTATGTATTCAATTCTAGAGGAGTTTTGCTCCATTTATTGGTCTTCAGTTGGTGGACTAGGACAAACGGGGTGCAATTTGACTTAAATTTTGTCACAGCCAGAGCATAGCAACAAGATATATTAAGAACCTAAGAAGCAAGATGCTTATGTACTGTTTAGATTAAAGGTGGATCAGTTATCTGAAAAGTGATTTGCAGGTAGTCAGGATAAAATTGTTTCATGGTTTAGAGTGAATTGGAAGGCTTTCTATGGAGCCTTTAGGATGGATAGATGGATGGATGGATGGATGGATGGATGGATGGATGGATGGATGGATGGATGATAGATGATAGATGATAGATGATAGATGATAGATGATAGATGATAGATGATAGATGATAGATGATAGATGATAGATAGATAGATAATTTGGTGCCTTCAAGTCAGTCTTGACTCCAGGCAACTGCCTGGACTAGTATCTGCAGTTTTTGTGGCAAGGTTTTTCAGAAGTAGTTTGCCATGGCCTGCTTCCTACGGCTGAGAGAGAGTGACTGGCCCAAGGTCACCCAGCTGGCTTTGTGCTTAAGGTAGGATTAGAACACATGGCCTCCCGGTTTCTAACTTGGTGCCTTAACCTCTACGCCAAACTGGCTCTCATAACTTTTAAATATAAGAACTGCTGGGTTAACTCAACACATTAAACCATAAACCTATCTTAACAAAACATAATTGATATGTTTGTAAAACATGCTATATGTAAGGAAATTATTTAATGTTGTCACCAGTTTCACACAATATTTTAAGAACATAGCTGGCTTTCCTCAGTACATAGACCACAAATTGCTCAATTCCATTTTATCATAGTCTACTGTATAATATTATGTGAATATCTTTCGTCTGAGGTATCTTTGTTCACTCATTTACTTTTTATGTATATATCATTCTTATGGAAAGAATCATAGGACCACATATAATCATCACCCATGTTTTTTGAAATCCACGGGTTTAACATAGGAAATGTGAGCCTATCTTTGTAGCCAACAGACTCTTCATGCATGAGAAAATTGCTCTGGAGAAACTGCTCCTCTAGAATAACATGTAATTAGGACCTTCTTTTTGATATTTCACTGACCATGCAAGTGTCAGGAGACAAGGCAGGAAAATCTTCCTTCCTTCCTTCCTTCCTTCCTTCCTTCCTTCCTTCCTTCCTTCCTTCCTTCCTTCCTTCCTTCCTTCCTTTATCATATTTATATAGCCGCCCATCCCACATAAAAATGATTCTGAATGATGTACAACAATTAAAAAGAATAAATATATAAAAACAATTACAAATAAAAATAACAATAACAATAAAACCTACAAACAGGAGGGGATAATATTAATAAGGGAGCCATCACAAAATTTCCCCAGTCCCCTAAATCCTGGTAAATAACAGGTAGATATTTGGGAAAGGATTGGTGGGTGAGATTCTGATCTCTTTCACATCATGGCTACAAAATATGCATCTCACAGGGACGAACACATCTGCAAGTTGCAATTGCTCTCATGTCTGAATCTTTTCAATTTCATCTTCTTTCCACCCACAAAATCTGCTCCAAAGAGATGGGAAGCCCTTGGAGCAGTTTTTGAGAGGGCAGGGAGCAAAGGGAGTTATCCCCTCTTGATCACTTTTCATTTACAAGGTATATTCTTAATTATGTATATGTGTATACATACCTGATTGTACTGGATTTCTTTGTAACATGTAACAACATAAACATATATTTTTATGTCTGTTTATATCCAGTGTTTTTCACTGGAAGAACTCAGGCTGGTATATATGGGGATTTTCTCTCATTTTATTCTCACCATAGCAATCTTAGCTGGATAGAGCTACATCCAAAACACCCAACAGGTCCTTAGTTTGAAAAGGTCCCCCATGCTAACCCCTAGACTAAACTGGAGGCACAGTCTAAAATAATTTTAAATAGGAATAAACATAGATTCTTATATATGCAACACAATATGGGAGAAATGTGATATAATGATATTAGCTCATAATGTATTTTCTAAACTGTTGTATTTCACGTCTTTTATTGTTTCCACGCTGTTAAGACATGACTAAGAATATACTATTCAGAAGATTAAAATTTAAGAGTTCTACAGTTTTCATGGTAAATAACTGTAAAAATAATATTTTTAAAAAAGCAAGGATACTTATTTCTGTTATATATGAGGGGAGAAATGGCAGCCAGCTAGTATAGATTTTTAATGAAAGCTGTTTAAACATGAGTAACATACTGAATATTTGAAGGAAATTGAGAACAAAAAAAGTAAATTTCAAACTAAGATGTTAATAAAACAAATTGAACTTTTCATATTGATATCTTATTTATACATTTTATTTTCTTTTTCAAAAACCTGCATATATTTGTAAAAATGACTGTAGCTTGCTTAAAATGTATTTCGTTCCCTTGTGTTTTTTTTTCCCCTTGTATTTCTTGTTTATTTTAAGATGCCTACTAGAATTCTCAATTAATTAGATTTTTAAAGTGTTGATTAATCAGTTACCTTGGAGTTGATTAACTGGTCAACTTACTTTTGTTGATGATCAAACAGAAAATAAATTGAAGGAAAGATTTAAATGCACTGTAAGGCAGTATACAATTCTAAAGAGGGAGGAAGGAAGGAAGGAAGGAAGGAAGGAAGGAAGGAAGGAAGGAAGGAAGGAAGGAAGGAAGGAAGGTGTGTATTTCCTATAACCAAAGAAGAGATTTTTTGTGCATTTATTGTATCTGTAGGTCCCTTTTAGACAGCTGCTGATGAAGCAGCAGCAGTGGTGTCTGGTTGCAACATGTATCACCATCTGAGGGACAGAGCTTGCCTGGACATTCTCGATAGCCCCTTGAAACATTTTGAATTTAATCTGTTTGGCACTGAATTTATTTGAAAAGTGAAAACAATTCGAATGTAAAACAATGACCAGTAACCACTTCCCCATATCCATCTTACTATGGTATAATTGAAAACATCTTTGTTGCTTTCAGAGGACATTTGGATAGAATGGGATTATAATTATATATACCCAGAAAAGGATTTCAGTGGGCATGACGCAGCTATATTTCTGTGCTAAATTGGTCTGTCACTGCAATCCCTCTCCAAAGTACAATCGGGTCACCCTGAGATCATGGGAAGAAATACAGAATGCCAGTTACCTAAATAAAAATCAATAATCCCATTTATTTTCAGGAAGGTTGATTTTATAGTGTTATTCCCACCTGTCTTTGTACAGAAATAAAATATGCTTTTGATTTTACTTTCTGCTTATATCTGGATACAAATATCTTCTTTTGAAAAACTCAGTTTTTCCCATGGCATAATTTGCACCACAAATAAAAATGTGTTTGTTTGTGGGGGAATGTCAGCCTTGTGACATAGCCCAGACAAGAAGCACACTCAAAAGCTCTAACTTTATAGTAAGGTTACATTAACAGAATCTCTTGCAAGTCTGAAAGTACATCTCTCTCCTCTCAGGTTTACAGTCCAAGAAACTAGGGAGGGTCCCTTCTGAGATGCTTGCCCCACCCCCATTACTTCTGCAGACTTAGCTGCTGCTTGTTTGACAATTGTCCAGTGTGTGGCTCTTCCTTCTGTCTCCCAAGGTCATTCCCACATATCATTACAGGGAGTTGCAATCCCAGAAGACCTTGTTTCAACTGGGAGGAGGAGAGGAGGAGCTCAGAAAGATAATCTACCAGAGTGGGTGGCCATAACAAATATAATTGTTATTATTGATGATGATGATGATGATGATGATGATTGTTGTACAGAGGTCTCTACTACCGTCTCCCATATTAGGAATGTTATGAACAGATGACATATTGCACCTGATGGCTGATATCCACAAATTGTTATTCCTTTTGTCACAGTCATGGTGCCCTCTCTCTTCTTATAAAAGTGTAATGTTTAGTCCTCTAAAATCTTACTGGAATGAAACCTAAGGATACATTGTGACTGCATAGGGATTCCAGCATAGATATTCACATATCTTATCCCTTTGGAGTTAAGTAATGTTATGCAAAGTGCAGAAAAACAGTAAGGAATACTGTAGTAAACCAAAGAGTTTAAGGTATGAGATAAGAAAAGTTATTATAGCTAGTTATGGTTTACACCAATATCATTCAATATCTTTCCATACTTTTCTATCCTTGCAAACCACCCTTGTTTCTATTATGTCTGTACTGTACACTACTTGCTCTGTTGCTTTGTTCTTTAAGCTTCTTTTGTTTTGAGGATCTTGTCAACTGCATCTACACTTGACTATCTTGCTTTCATTCATTCTTAACGCTATCTCTTCTGGTTTTACCACACACTTCATAAGTAATGCATTTGCAATGGGTTACTCAAGGGAGTATCAGAAGAAAACCTCTAGTCTTCAAATAACCTGGTCCTATTGTAGGTGTACAAGGTTTTAAGTAAGGTGTTTTTTTTTTAAGGAAGAAGTAAATTTGTTAACTGTCTTGTAAAGTTAAAAACATGTGCAACACTAATTTGTATTACACTCCAATCTGGAGTGTATTACATAGTAAGCAACTGTGAAAAATACAGTATATCTCCATTTGAACTATGTACCATACCTATGTATCTATATCTATATAATTATATGACTATATATCTCTATCTATCTATCTATCTATCTATCTATCTATCTATCTATCTATCTGCTTCTCAGTGCAATCTTTTAGTGCACACTAGACAAATTTGACATATACATATAAATTAATACTTTGATGTATTTAGTATTTTTAGCTAATTATACCTTACAGTCTCATGTTAATTCCCATTTGAAATATTTGGCTGTATTCCTCCTAATTCATTTATATTAATGAGGGGAGGGTCCTCTGAGCAATAATCAGTTAAAAATCATGACAAGCTTTGTTAATAAATACCAGATTGGTGTATGATACTATGTTGGCCGCTTGTCCTTAATTAGAAGGCTCTGAAAGAAATACCAAGAGGGAAATATTCATAAATTTTTCCTTTAAAGTCTAACTGCTCTTTCTGGTATTTACATCTTTGAAATGAAGAAAAATATGAGACTTTGAAATGAATTAATTTCTTCACTACTTAAAACAGCTTACCATTAATTATGATACAGATCTAATGACTGATTTTTTATTTATTTACCAACCTGGTATGTTGGGGAAAAATCCAGCAAAATCATGTGAATAATGCTAAGGAAGATGTAATTTACATGTAACTATGATGGGGGGAACAATAGGCAGGGGTAAACCCTATGAAACATTTTGGAGAATGGATGGCTGAAGGAAGTAGTGCTGTTTTTCTTTTTTTAAATGTTCCTGTGTCCTGATGGTTTTTCCAGTTTGTATTAGGCCTTCATTAGATGCCATCTATTTCTGAAATGAAGGAATAGAGTGCAATTCCCATTCCTCTGTATTTATTGAATTGAGGTGTTTTGGTTTTGTTCGGTTTTGTGTTCCTGGTTCTGTTGCAGAGAGGTCTGCAATCTACAGATCATGATCCTAAGAATATAAAGTTTCCTCTCTGATCCGTCTAATAGTTGATCTAATCCAGCATCCTGTTTTTCACAGCAGCCAACCAGAATCTGTCTTGCAATTTCTCACACATTTTCTTCCTCTGAGAAAGGGTCTTATTCTCAGGTGCTGGAGAATTTCTTTCAAATTTCTATTGGCAAAGTTTGTAAGCTTGCTTGATTATTGGTGGTGATATGGGTGCTCTGCTCGTGTTTTCTGGTATGCATTTTTCCATCAGTGTCTACAGCAGTGTTTCTCAACCTTGGCAGCTTAAAGGTGGGTGGATTTCAACTCCCAGAATTCCCCAGCCAGCTATGTGTAGACCAACACTGGTCTACAGGAAGAGTAAATAAAGTCAGTATGACATCATGTCAGCATTATTGAAGCCCCATCCTTTTGTATGGGCAACATCAGTGCATGTCTAAATGGGTTGGGGCTACGACAGCACTGAGGTGATTGGCCCTGGTGCTGCTCTGAACCATCCTTCAGATTCCATTGTGTTTTTCCATTCCTTGGAAGAGCTGCTCATTCTTCCCAGCTTGGGGGGGATGGGAATTTCCTCATCATGTATTCCCTTAGGATTTAAATGGAGATGTGAAAACCCAGAAAGTTATAGATAGCTCGAGAAATAATTACATAATGGAAGACAGGACATGCATATATGCCCTCGGGCCACCTCCTAATAAAGTATATGAATGGCAAATTTCATCCAGGAAAATTTAACCAAAATCTTCTGAGTTATTTGTCTTTATTGATTTCTGAAATTTATATGCAGCTGAGTTCCAGAAAGGTTCCAAGTGGCTTATAATTCACAAAGAAAACATTAAACATTAAATTAAAAAGACAAAAAGCTAAAGCCCCAAACCCAGTGACAGTCCTTTTTTTTTTCCTTCTAAAGCAATGTTAAGAGCAAATGCAAATGCTCACACATGAAACTGAATGATAGTGCACAGTGATAGGCCACAGGTTTCTGGAAAGCCCATAAATTGGGCATGAAAACTCATCATAATGGAGTGGTTGTTTGTGTTTCTCCAGCCAGTGATTCCATAAGGACAGGTTTTTGAAATGGAAGTTCAGGGCCTATTTGAGCATTTGAAGGTCCTGCAGTACAGGAGGACCTTCAGATGCTATGGACCCCAGGAGCATCTGCAGAAGAAGTAAAAAAATCAAGATGGTGGGCATGTTCATATAATTTAAGCCACGCCCCTTTTTACATGTGTGTTGTTGTTTTTTTGCCACTCCCCCATGGATGACCTTGTTGGTTTGGTTTCCAATCTTTTTAAAGAACAGAGGTACAGGTAGTCCCCAGTTTAAGAATGAGTTCTGTTCCCAAGGTCTGTCCTTAAGTCGAATTTGTATGAAAGCCGGAATAGTATTATTGTATAATACTGTACAAGTAATATTGTGTAATTAACTCAAACTATTGTCTATTTAACTCAAATTATTGTGTATTTAACTTGAATTTTGTTACAATAGGCTCCATTCTTAACTATGGGTCGTCCATAAACCAGGCGTTCTTAACCCAGGGACTACCTGTTTTACAAACTGCCATTCAAACAATAGTATTCATGGAAGGGTGGAAGACATTTAAATCCAGAGTATAAAATTCCAGTGTTTCCTCTACGTGATCTTCTAAGTGAAAAGAACATCATTTTAACTTCTCAGACATTTTCAACTAATAACTTAGCAGTTTTAGTAGTCCTCTGTTTTATTATTCTGATTTTCTGATTTTTTATTATTGTGATTATCTGTTGGTTTTTATGTTGCTACTCCCAACATCCTTCACTATTGGCCATGATGGCTATGGCAGCCCACAGCTACAACATCTGGAAGTTCTACCTTTATACATTTGTAGTATACTGGTACTACTGGCAGGATTTCTCCAGCATTTCAGGCAAGAGTCTTTTCCAGTTCTTTGCAGAGATGAAAAGGGCTGAACTCATAACAGTTTACACACACTACAGCAACAGAGAATGAAACTGCCACCTATTCACAGCCCACTATAACATTGGGTGTAGGGTGCCATTTCAGCTTGGCAGGATGCTAACATAATTGTTTATTAAGAACAATGGTGGGCTGCTGCTGCTGCTTTTCAAATTATTTATCAGTTTGTAAGGTTGTTTTTTTCTGTTTATGTTTGCTCATCATAAAACAGTGGCTGGTGTCTATCAAGTAGCTTTATTTTTGTTGCAGATAAGTACTTACTAAAAATTGTAATTTGTGGTTGCTTTATATGACAGAGCAGTTGTGTATAGTATTTAATAATGCATTCAGGTACTTGTTTGCAGAGGTGACCTGACACTGTGGTCAACAACGAAAACATTCCCATTACACAGGATTTCATTCACAGTTCTTCTATCATGCTCTCCAAGTCCCTGGAACTTCAGATGAGCATTACCTAAGGCATGTGGAGGTAAATGTGATGAATACACCAGACACAAACCTCAAAGCTAACTATAAATTGCAAGCCTGAATTGATTAAAGTGGGATTGTGCTAATACTATCTCTCCTCTCAATATAGAAATTAATTAATGCTAATAGTCCTCAATCAAAGATATTTTAACCACAACAACAAAAATCTACTAAAGCCATTAAATAAAACACTCATCTTTTTAATGCATTTCACTGAACTGCTGAGACTAAAGGCTTTGCTTCTTCCATGCAAATATGGAGGAATGGGGGTGAGAAATAGCAGTCTGTATATTCAGGTGGTTATTCTATTGCAAACTCCCAAAGCCATTTGATTTTTGGATTCTTTGTTAACCTAACCTTGGCCCCAGTGCCACAAGTGCAGTGTTACTATTAGTTACTACAGACTGAGGTAGTAATTCTGGGAATCAGGGTCAAAAACACATGTAGATTGAGCCACAAAGCAGGCAAAGAAGATACAGTTAAATAAAATAGAGGAAAGGGACATTGCTTTTAAACAAGCAGCTTTTGGACCTGAAGCAAACACATGAAACCTCTTTAAACAATATCAAAAAGAAACAGATTGTACAAACTTAGAAGCCATAGAATTCTAGTAAACTGGAGGGGAGGATGAAAACATGAAGTTGGGTGAGGAAATTTGGCATCCCAGAAAAAGCCTTTGTTGCACTGATGAAAACTTGAAGAAAAACACTGCACTGTGCAAGTTTTTGTGCAGCTGCTTCTTGATTTCCTTATTTATTTATTTATTTAACCAATTTATATAGCCGCCCATCTCATCACAGGCAACTCTGGGTGGCGTACAACAAAGCTACAAATATATTTGACTGAATATATTAAAATATATATTTAAAAAATTAAACAAAGAATAAAAGGACGTTAAAAATAAGGGAGCCACCTCACTACTTCCCCCATCCCCTGGGGTCCCCAGGCCTGCTGTCATAACCAAGTCTTAAGGAACCTCTGGAAGCTTAACAATGATGAGGCCAACCTCACCTCAGGGGGGGAAGATTCCACAGTGCAGGCCAAATGGAGCTCCCTAGGCGACTGAACCTATTCCTCCTAGCATTTCCTCAAACATCTCTTTTTTTTCACACAGATGCAGGCAGGCAAGTCCTACATTACACGTGTGCTCCTGTGATAAGACTTTCCCTTTTACCCTGCAGCCACACTTACTCCACAACATTCTTCTAGAAGTTCTCCTTGTCATAAGGACCATATTTTAAACATGTGCAAAGGGCTGTGGGGGACTCACCAACTCATTCCATTGAAGAAAACCATTCCAATGACAGGAGGACCCATGTAATACTATTCCCCAATATTCAGTTGAGTCCTGCTGACTTTATTAATTTCAGTAAAGAATGGGAATTCCACACTTATCTTTTGTCACTGATGTCAGCTCCCAGCATTGCAAATTATCCTTTTTCTGAATTTGCCACTGACCCATCTCTTTACTGCCTTGCTCTCTGCCCTTCTAGTTCACAAGTCTGTTGTACTTCTCTCACTGAGATGCTCTCACATCTAAAGAAACTATGCTGATTTTAAGATTAGTTCATGCTACTTCAATATGGAATCCATTTTCTCCTTATATAGTATCTAAAGTAGACCTTGCTGTTGAACTCCCAAATCTAAATTAGATATTGACATGCTGAACCCTTATTTTATAATCTATTTTATATTTATAATCTATTTTATATTTTTTATAATCTATGTTCTTGTTCTTGTTGAGCTCAAAAGGTTAACTAAGTTCAGGATAGTTGCAGGGAAACCATCTGGAAATAGTAGGATTATAGACTAGACTGGGAAGAGAAAGAAAGAAAGAAAGAAAGAAAGAAAGAAAGAAAGAAAGAAAGAAAGAAAGAAAGAAAGAAAGAAAGAGAGAAAATCCAGAAGGAGCAGTGGTAAATGACTTTGCACTGTTGAAAAGAAAACTACATGGATATAGTCACATGGAAACAACCTCAGCTCTAGGGAGTCTTTATCTTTTACATGAAATTTAAATAATAAATTATTCTAGATGTAACCATTAATAAAAGAAACTTATTAAAAAGACTCCCTAGGGGCCCATCTGCTGTTTCCCCGCATCCCAATACTCTTTGCCAGAGATCTTAGATTCAAAGATTGTAGCTTGAACAATTCTGCTTTGAATGGACTTTTCTGTCTCAATGCCTTTATTCTCTGGCCAGCAGCTTCAAAAGTTCCAGAGGTAACCACTCTGCGTCACTTTGATCTCCTGTGGCAGTTCTTGGGGGGGGGGGGAACTAGAGGATTGAAAGTGCGGACGTGTGTGTGTGTATATGTGTGCTGGTGTATGTACTGTACATATGCATGTATGTTTATATATATTCAAACAGAGAGGCAAGGACTTAATCTGTGTTTAAAATTAAAAGCAGGGAAGCAAGTGGAAGAGGGACAAATATTTTGGCAACACACCTGTTATTCCTTGTTATTTCTTTTGTAGGCATCTCAGTGCTGTTGGAAACTGCTTCTCAGCTTAGAAGAGGGCTGGTCAACCCAACAGCAACATACAATCCACCATTCAACAGAAAGTAAGTCTCTCTTGGGCTTATTGAGCCTATTTTGATTTGAATTCTTTCTCCAATGGCCCTCCTTCCACAGGCCTCAAAATCCAGCAAAGGAATGTTGGCCTTTCCCATTCTAGTAACATCACTGCTTCGCCAGCCATCCTCCCTGTGGTTCTCAGAATCCTTGGTCAAAAGGTTGTCTGCCTCTGATATATATAAAAAAGGATCCATGTGGTAAACTTTTTTTGCTAATTAAATAGTTTAGACTATTCACTATTTATGCTTGTGGTCTAGGTAGCTGCCTTGTGGGGCCAAAGAAACTACCTAGAATAATGAGAAAATAATGAAATGCTAATATTTTCACAAATAAAAATATATGTATTTGAGAAAATCTTGTTCCCCCTCTTCCTTTTCCTCCTCTTCTTCCTCACCTCATTTCCTTTAACTCTAATGATATAATAGTGTGATTTTTCTTTTTATTCTAATGTGCTAGAGATTTACACTTAGCGATTCTGAGTGACAAACTAATTGGAAGAAAAAAGGTAGTGTCACATTCAAAAGCAAGATTTCAGGAAATATTCAGTATATGGCTGAATATATACTTTGGAAAAGCTGGAGAAGGTACAATCCTTTGAATAATCTTACAGCTCTCAAATTATGCCATACTGTACTCATTGTTAGGATGGAGCTAATGCCACATGCTATGAACATTTTGGCAGGCTTTGCTTCCCACCATCAAAATTACTTGGGGAAATATTCGTGTCTTCTAATTGCATTGCTCTCACTTGCTCTTTTTCTTGGTTGCCTTCATTCTGGAGATATACAGGCATTTTATTACTGTCAGCAGTAAAGGGGTTAGGCTTCCACACTTGGAATGCTCAGAAGAAGACCTGGGCTTTCTGGAAGTGCAGTGAAAATGTGCACAAAATGTTCATAACAGCCATTCCTCACTCCCTGCTTACTTGTCTGGAGCCCAGATACCTATCTCAGGACATGCAGGGATATCTGCCATGGCATCAGCAAATGCTATCCAGGCCTTTGGAAGGTCTTCTTCATGGTCCACCTGCTAAATCAATTTCCCACTGGGGATTTGGGGAATATTGGTGTGCCAACAACCCTCTTCCTTCCCAGCTGCAGCTCTGCATGTCTTCTCCCTGCCACATCTGCCTCCTTGCCCTCCTTGCTTTCCTCTCAGGGCTGGGGCATCCACAGCTATCTATGTGAATGCTAAAGTGAGAAAACATGTTCGATATCATGACACAAGCTCCACCCTTTCATACTTGCATTTTAGCATCACATGCAAATATGTAAGAGGTAGAATCTGTGTCATAGTGCCATGACACACTTTTTATCACTTGCCCTCCCTCTGAGATAGTTAGATCTATGAGACTTATCCTGAGAAGATACTGTGAATAAGGTGATCGTGGAGAACATTGGTGCATCTGCAGCACAGGGAATCACAATATCCTACTTTGAGATAGGACCCCTAGAAATGAAGCATGTTAAGCATATACAATTATCTGTAGTACCCACTTACCCTGGTGCTTCCAGGTGGTCCTCTGTGTGCCAGTGAAAAGGGGACAGAAGCAGGCTTGGGACATGATCTTCCTCCTACCCCACTCCACCAAAAGTCAGAGGGATCATCTTGCATTGTGAAAGAACGGACACTTCCCATGCCACAATATTATGTTCTGGGCCTTGCAGCTTAGGAAATTAAGCACTTTCCTACTTGTCAGACTTAAACAGACTGAAAAACAGTACAAATTATTTTATGCACTAAAAGTGTAGGATTCCTGAAACTTTTTCAACATGGAGGTCCACCTGACATCAACTGATTTTTTAGGCATGAGATGAATATAATTTTATTTTCTTGAGGATTCTCCTGATTTTAATGTACATCTTTGAAGGGAGATACATTTAAAACCCTCGGTAAGTTTTAATGAATATTCTATTGTGTTGTTTATTGATATTAATTGAGCCATTGTATATTTTATCTGCATTATACACAGCTGCCTAAATGAATGAGGCCACTGAAATGCATTAAAGAAATCTAGCCAGAATGTGTCCAAAGTAATGTGCCTTAATGAGAAACACTTCTGCTTGCAAGTAGAGGTGCCTAATCTTCCCTATCCTCCACTCCATAAACCACCCTGTTCTCTTTTCCCAAATTCTCCCAAACCAGAGGAGCATTTTTCTTTTCAGGACAGTAGGTCCTTATTTGAAAATCCATGCAACAACAACTAGGAATATTTTCTAGTAAGGCAAAGACACCGGAAAGGCACCAGAAAGAGCACTACTGATACATAAACAAACAATGTTTAACAGCTTTTCAGAAGGATGTTTGTTCTAACTTTTTAAGCTTCTTTTTTGGGGGTACTTATACATTTGCAGTGAAAGCTCAAAACGTCCAGATCATTCAGAATATCAGCACTGTGTGCTATTTTGTATTTTTCATTGTGTTTTTCTATTATTAGCCACTTTGAGCATAGTTTGGTAGAAGATCAACTGACATCTTTAACAAATAAATGATTACAAATGATTTGTAATCTAAATACATTGAGATGTATTTATAATCAGACTATAGAAAGAGTTAACTTGGAAGCAGCCTTATACATGGTTATTTAGACGCAAATCCCACTATATTCCATAGTGCTTACTCCAAGCATTGGATTAAAACCTAAGGATTACTTTCATGTAACATCATCGAGATACACATTCCTTTCTGTATACTTTGTCTGTTTCTGAAGTTGCATTTATTTATTTATTTATTTATTAAATTTATATGCCACCCATCTCCCCCAGAGGGCAACTCTGGGCGGCTCACAATTAAAATCCAAACAGTAAAAACAATAAAAATATAAATATTAAAATAATTAATAACAATTCTATATAAAAGGACTACATGCAATTCAAGATGATGGTGGGCAGCAGTATCGATCATTCCACCAGCCAACTCCAGCAATGTGAGCCCCCATCAGGCCCCCAGGCCATCTGGCATAGCCATGTTTTCACACTTTTTTGGAAGACCAGGAGAGTGGGAGCGGCCCACACCTCAGGTGGCAAGCTGTTCCACAGGGCAGGGGCAATGGCAGAGAAGGCCCTTTTCCTACACTCCACCAGCCAGAATTCCTTGGCTGCTGGGGTCCGCAACATGCCCCTTCTCATATAAGTATGAGTCCAAAACCAAGTATAAATTTCTTGTTAAAAAACACTGACTTCTCTGTTTCACTGTGATAGCTTATAATGAGAAGAAAGTAGATTCCTTTTTTATGTAACAAGTAGCTTTCCATCTTGTAAATGTTGAAAAATCTTAATCTAAAGCCAGTTGTGCAATCAAAGACCAGTTGTATGCCAATTAAATTGAGCATATTCTGGCCTTACCTGCACAGAAGCCTGGGAAAAAAATCTGGTGATAAGCCTCATGATTCCTCTCCATTCTGTGTTGCTCACACCACACCTGGAAGATTGCAGTGAGGGATATCTGGAGACACTGGGAATGATTTAGCATAGAGAAGAGAGGATTGTGGGAAGACACAATAGTTATCTTCAAGTATGTGAAAGATTGTCATATAGAAAATGAGACAGAATTGTTCAGAGTTGTTCCAGAAAACAGGATAAGAAACAATGTTTTCAGATTATAAGGAAGTAGATTTCAGTATTTCCTGATGATAAGAGCTAATTAGCAATGGAATACTGTAGATGGTTTTAGAGGTGGTAGGCTTCCCTTTTCTGAATGGCCATCTATTGAGGTTGCTGTAGTAGTGGATTCCTGCACTCGGCAGGGGGTTGTACTAGATGACCTTAATGGTCCCTTACAGTCTCTGATTCTATGAAACCAACTCCTTTATCAGTAGGATCTTAAGACGGAGTGAGAGTGGACATTCAGTGGCGTTATTGCAAGCCAAGTGGTGACAGGGCTTACCTTTGAGGAGCACCACAGAAGATTAATTCTGAGCAAGGTGGCTGGAGCCATGTATCCTCTGGACTACTGATTTGCCTGGAGCTTCTAGATTAGGTCAGTTAAAATACACATACAAACAAATAATTTGTTAAGAAAAATTAACAGAAAACATATTTTTTTCCAGTTTGAAGATTAGGAAACTTCTTTTCATGTTAATTTCAAAATATGTAAGAATACAGCAAATATGCACTAAGAGAGGAACAGCTTTCACATATTCAATCTTCATTTCCAGGGAATTTTGGAAGGGGGAGAAATTAAGAAAGGAATGTCTATGGTTATATTGCTAAGAAACTGTTTCCTGAGAAGGGAAAAGCATGTTTCGACAATGGGAAACATCTCAGAGTTCCATGAATTCTGATTGTTGAATTAGCTAGTATGTTTTGACTATAATTGCAGGGAAAAGCAATGAGAGCAAATGCTTAAGTGAGGTATTTCCAGCAGATCTAACTTTGAACTGGACAAATTGTTCTGCTAACTTTTCTTTGCTGAAGCCAAGCTGCTATAATGGAGGCCGCCAAGCAGGCAAAATGGGTAAGAGCTAAAAAAAAAAAAAAAAAAGCTGAAAGGGTGGGGTAATAACATGTCAAAAAACCAAAAATCTCCTAAGGACTATATGTGAAGCTGCTCACGTACATACAAATAGGTGAAAATTCCCTTTTGGCTTTATTTACCTGAGAATGAATTTCAGTTTGAAGAGGCCTTTATGTCGTTTCAGGCAGAGCACCTAAGATATAAGCAATTTCCAACAAGAGTACTACACATTTGTCTTTATAACAATTTGTATGTAACAGCTTTTATGCAAATGACACTAAAGTGGCACCTTTTTTTCTAAATTGGACATTTTTATGGTTATAATTTTCTTCTATAATAACAGCAAAAAAATGGTTGTCCCAGTGGAGTTGAGTGATTCATCTCTAGTGCTGTTTTGTGAAGTTGGAATGACAAGGTTCTTTCATCTGCACACAGGATGGCAAAAAAAAGTGGCTTTCCCCCCCTTTTTATCATCCCTGTCTGATCTAGTAGAGGCAGTTATGAGTTTCACTTAGAACTCATAACTTCAGAATCACCTGCTACCAACCGTTCTTTCTTGTAACAATTAGTCGCATTTTCATTCATATTAATGATATGTAGAAATTTTCTCTAATTTTGGGGTCATCAGCAGATCACGATGAGTGGGCTTTAGAATTGCTGGGACCCAGAGCTCATGCTGCAAGAAATCGAGGATCCAAAAGGCTCTTGGGAATTTTGGCTGTTAACTTAGCAGATGGTTCTGCTGATGCCTTGACTGATTTCTGCGTTCACAACATGGCCGAGAGAGCTGATGTGATTACTTCTTCCACTGTTGGTAACACCACTTGAGCTCACTGTACAGAGATGCATTTGGAAAGGCAAAGAAAATAATATCTTCATCAGTATCCATTTTCTTTTATAAATTCACATTGGGCATCCAGTGGTGGATCCAATGGACTGTAATGCAATTACATATATGCATTCCTTTCATTATACAGAAACCAGTGGTAACACTACTGCAGGTATGGAACCTGTGGTATCACAATGTCCCTATTTCACATTACCACTAGGGGACATGCTCTTGTTGGACATAGCATAACTCAGTGGTGGAGCCCCTATTGGGCTTCCACAGGCTGCCTTCCAGCAAGATTGCATTACTTTGCTGGGCCTGGAGCTTAAAAGGAATGGTGTCCTGCCATTACTTGTACCTTCCTGCATATGGATAATGAGAGGGAGGGAAAGTTTCTCCCCCATCTGTCTACCTGATTGTCGCCTGCCTATTTGCTGCTTCTCGTAGGATCAGGCTTTTGGCTCTGTGCTCCTAGTAAAGGCTTTGGTAATGCGGCTATAAGTGACACCAAAGAGGGCTGCTGCTTTGGGAGCTCCCCATGGAAGTCTTGAGTCTCAGGCACTGAAAGATGGGAAAGCTGTTGGAAGCTGTTTGTACACAAATGAAAGCATGAGGTGTATAGCACACATGCATATATAACACATTGATATGGACATTCCTCTTTCCTGACTTTTGAAAACCAGATCCTAATTTTAATAAACCTCTACATTTGTTTTCTATTAATTATTTCATTTTTTAAAGGACTTAGAAGTCATCATATACACCCTTCCCAGAAATCAGTTTTACTACTTGAAAGTGCAACTCCCTGAGTAGTTATGGGCAAATCAACATTTGCCATGTAACATTGCCACTTTGCGAACTGCATTGGCTGCCAGTTATCTTCTAGTTGCAATTCAATATACTGATTTAAACCCTATGTAGCTCGGGAACTGGGTACCTATGAGACTGGCTTCTCTGAATTGATTCTGCCCACCCAGTGAGATTAGGAAACTCCTTAATCTCACAACACATGGACAGACTTAACCATAGTTTCAACTGGAAACTATCAGCATCTTAGACCAAGCTAAATCCAAAACATGCAAAGGAATTTCTGGAAGCTTGGTATTCTGACAAGGCAGCCATCAACAGACACATAGAGATAAACAGCATCTACACGCTATTCAAAAGAGACAATAGAAAGGAAAACAAAAGACCAGAACATCTCCTCACCAGCAATCATCACCCGGATAAGCAGAGATTAACACCAAGATTATCACCAGACATATAATCAAGCAGTAAACAATACCCTAATCAAGGAATTACCAAGGGAAAAAACAAAACAAAACCCCCACCCCCACCCCCACCAGCCCTAGCAGGGCAAACCACTGTATATAAACAGAAAGCAAACCCCACTCCCTTCTAGCACTGAAGATGTTACCTAGCCAGGTAACGAAACGTTTGCAAGAAAACGACCAAGCTCAGAGAACCCCAAGGACTCCACAGTTCAACCCCAAGCTACACATATTCTTTTCTATTGGCACATGTAGGATTAGCCTACCCCATGGATGGCACATTTATGGTGTTTCAGTTAAGAGTTTCTTATGCAATGTTGATGTTTATAACCTGATGTTTTAGTAATTTGTAAATTGTCAGTGCCTATGGGAATTAAGCAGCATAGAAGCCTTGGGAAATACATACATACAAGCATATTCAAAATTATCTTAAAGTGGGGTACTGTATATGATTCAAAGACATTAAGATGATACAAGCTGCTATCCCAGTATACATTTTTGTTCTTTAAAATATTTTGTAGTCTTCACCTTCATAAGAAGCTATGGATTAGTTACTATTATGATTATTTTATTTATGGTAAATCAAAGGTAAGCACTGCAGAGATTAAAGCTGAAATGCAATTTTGCACAAATCTAAAGTCTAGAAGGTATTCTGAATTAGATCTATGAATTTCTGTATCAAAATGTCTGATCCCCAAACTATATATTAATAATACAAAAGTATTATGTTGCATTGAATAGCCTGTTATTTCTAGGATTGTGGATGCTTCAAAAACTATTTGGAAGTGCTACTTCTTAAAGCAGAGTATAAAGCAGCAAGTTCTCTTTTAGATTTCTTGCTAGCCTGAGAGAAGTTGAGGTTGTTTTAAAGACTTGACACAGCCATCTTGTTAATTTGGTGCATTAAACAGCCACATCCTTTTTCCTTCCTTCCTTCCTTCCTTCCTTCCTTCCTTCCTTCCTTCCTTCCTTCCTTCCTTCCTTCCTTCCTTCCTTCCTTCCTTCCTTCCTTCCTCTCTCTCTCTCTCTCTCTCTCTCTTTCTTTCTTTCTTTCTTTCTCTCTCTCTCTCTCTCTTTCTTTCTTTCTTTCTTTCTTTCTTTCTTTCTTTCTTTCTTTCTTTCTCTTTTTTGATTTGCTGTTGGATTTTGTTGCATTCTGAAAAAACCTCTTCCAAACTACTGGAGTGTGCACAATCCTTTTTATTTCTACTTCTGGCTGAAAATAATGTTTACCTTCATTGATTGAGAAAGTGCTCACTTATCCATTTTTCTTCAGAAGACTTTGCCTAGTCTGCAAAGAGTAACAGCGACAAGTCAATTCAACAATAAATACACAGAAAAAGTACCGTATCAGAATTACATTAAGTCTAATTAACAGTTACTCTTCTATATATTTGGCACCAATTTTATATCTTGTGTTTGTCCAATATTTCAGAGTAACCTAGATAAAGGATCTGCCTTCATTATATTCCTACAAGAACTCTACGAGATAGGTTGGGCTGAAAGTGATACCCGGTAACCAGGTTTAGCAAGCCCTTCTCCCTTTCAACAAGCAATAAAGAAAAATAGTGCTAATAAATGCAAATGTGATTTATTTACTTATTTACTTATTTATTTTATATGCTGGTTTCATAGGCTGCTCCAATTGCTAATGACTCTGTTTCATGAAACCAGCAATCCACTATCCATATTTTGGGTGCTTTATGTTTTGTGGCAGTAGAGTTCATCCTATACTACAAAATTCCTTGCTTTACATATTAAAAATCAGAGACGTCACCTTGCCGACAAAGATCCGCATAGTCAAAGCTATGGTTTTTCCAGTAGTAATGTATGGCTGTGAGAGCTGGACCATAAAGAAGGCTGAACGCCGAAGAATTGATGCTTTTGAACTGTGGTGCTGGAGAAGACTCTTAAGAGTCCCCTGGACTGCTAAGAGGTCAAACCAGTCAATCTTAAAGGAAATCAACTCTGATTGCTCATTGGAAGGATTGATAATGAAGCTCAAGCTCAGATACTTTGGTCACCTAATGCGAAGAGAGGACTCTTTGGAAAAGGCCCTGATGCTGGGAAAGATGGAAGGCAAAAGGAGAAGAGGACGGCAGAGGATGAGATGGCTAGATAGCATCACTGAAGCAATGAGCATGAAATTAAGCAAACTCAGGGAGGCAGTGAAAGATAGGAAGGCCTGGCGCGATATGGTTCATGGGGTCACGAAGAGTCGGACACGACTTAACGACTGAACAACAACAACAACAGAAGGCATCTCTATGTCTTCTTTGGTAGGAAGTGAATCTGGAGATGGGATAATTCCATCTATAAGGGGAGAACTAGGGCATCCATGTGGGAGAGGGGGGGATAAAAAAGTCAAGATGGTGGCCACAATGGTGCAATTGAAGCCCCACCCTTTTTATGTTAAAAAAACAAAAGGTGGGGCTTCAGCACTTTGGGGGGCATCTTCTTGACACATACATATACCTCCCATGTGGATGCCCTGGGGAAAAATACAAATTATTATAAGGTAATTTGTTTTAATTTATTTTCTTTTAAAATGTAAATTGGGTTCTATAAGCTTGATTTAATGTATTATTATAGCTAATAAAGTGAGAATCCAATGTTTTGCTTACTACTAAAGAATTTATTGGTTTTTGGCAGGCAGACTGGCAAGCAAATAAGCAAGAGGTGAAGAAGATGGAGAAAGAGGAAGAGGAAGAGGAGCAGAGGGAGAGGGGGAAGGAGAGGGAGTAGGCATTATCCATGGCTATTTAGCTGTGCAGAGATCCCAATTCAGTTATTCCTGAACAAACCAAGGTTTTTTAGATAGCCTATGGCCAGCTGCTCTCAGTTTAACTCATCTCACAAGATTATTGCAAGGTTAAAATACATGTGCAGCATTTTGGAGAAAAGACAGGCTAAATGCATGAAAAACAAGATTTGTGAGCATTTTGGCAGAAGGATAGGTTAAAATATAACAAAAACCATCTCAAATTTGTTTACATAAACTTAAGAATGAAATGTATGGCACAATTCTTTGCTTTCTGCTTTTCAAAAGTCTGGTAGGACTTTTGCTCTTTACCAAGAGTCTGAAAGGGCTAAATTATATCCCATTAGCTGTTAATTAAGAGTTGTTGTTTTACTGTTTGTTGTTGCTTAAAAATGTTTTTTCAATGAATCTGTCATATAAAACTTGGCTTGCAGGTACTTCTGCGCCAAAGATACCACTTACTGTTGAGTATATTTTACTGTGTTGTTATAGATCTTTTCACTCAACCAGCTGTCTTATATGTTGAAAAGTCTTTCATCTTGTCAAACCCTTCTATTCTTTCTGCAGCTTTCGTGGCTAACAAGTACAGACTTAATCAATCTTACAACACTGTCTTGAGACTGAAAATCAAGAGACATTACCCAATCTCTTTCTTCAGAGCAGCAGCCAGTCATTTTCAACCAAATCATAAAATTCTGGTCTTAAAAATTAAGAAAGGAGGGACACAGCCCTGAGCAGTCACTGCTCAAATAATGTTGAAGTGATTCATCCCTTTTCCTGTACTTCTTTTTAGGACCCAAGTCATGAAATATCTCTTGGTCCTAGGCTGGGAGACAGAGGATAAGACCAACAACAGAGCTACCAGCACGTATTTGTTTTTGTCCCTTTGCACCAGTGTTGACTCCTGGTGACTATCCGGACAAGTCCCTGCAGTTTTCTTGGCAAGGCTTTTTGGAAGTGGTTTGCCATTGCCTTCTTCCTAGAGCTGAGAGTGAGTGACTGTCCCAGGGTCACCCAGCTGGCTTCATGCCTAAGGCAGGACTAGAACTCTCGGTCTCCTGGTTTCTAGCCTGGTGCCTTAACTACTACACCAACCTGACTCTCTGCCAGCACCTACTAGCACCTTCTACCAGCACCTTCTAGTACCTACAGAATGCAAAAAGATAGGAAGTGATGCAGTATATCATCAACTGTTATAGGTATTGGCATTGTGACATGTGGGACACTAGCATTTCCATTCTATTGCAGTCCCAGGGATGTTCTCTAGGGGACATAGGAGATGAAGAGAATTCTAAGAATGATAATTATGTGAAGCCAGGGAACCACTAGAAAGAGTATTTCTTTCAAATATATGTGCTTATTTGGTGAGACATAGTGAATGTCATGGCATCTGTAGCAGAGCAGGCCAAGGGAAAGGGGTAGGCGTCAACATCCAGCATAAACTGCTCTGATGTAAAAATGCTGAACCCTGAGCAACTACATGGCAGAAACTTTGTCCTTTTGTATTTGCATCCTGATCTCCAGCTGAGGGCAGTAAAATATGTTGGGAGAAAACTAGAACATGGCTGAAGGAAAGCTGTAATTGAATTTGATACAATACTGGTAAGACCTTGTGGAGGATAAATAATATATTTTTTTTGTGCATACATGATTGCCTTGACATAAGAGATACTGAGTTACACAATAGAAGGAACAGGCAAACTGAAACTGCCTGATGATCCTGGAGGGGAAGGAGACAAGTAACAAAAAGCAGGTTGCTGTCTTTTCCTTGGTGTGAAAGGAGTCAATATATAGGCATGATAAAAAACATTGTTTGTGTTAAAAAGTGCTAGCATCAATAGAAAGGGTGGACTTGGAGCCTCTTTAGAAATATAGAATTTAGAGGCATCAGGTCAGCCTGTAGTGAGGTCACCTCATGTTCTTATCAGATACTACATTCTGGCTGTAAATGTCATGCCATAATTGACATTGCCTCTGAAATTCTTTTGTATCATTTCGGAGGGTATATAACCTGTAACCTTGTGGGCTTCAGGGCTCTTTTGTGTTCTTTGGTGAGAAGCCCAGAGATCACTATAGTTGTGCATGCTAATAAAGATACTTGGTTGCATTTACCTCCAATTGTTTTGGTTCTTTACCTAAGTGGGCATTTTTTCCACAACAACGTCATTACTGAATCTAATCTATCCCCCTACTCATTTACATCATCTGGAAAAGATCACAAAGTTTGACACATGACAGCTTTGGGAACAGCAGCTGCCTCGATTCTTGGGAATGAATATACTCTCCACTTAGCTGAGATGTCTAACCTACATGTTTGTATCCAAAAGAAACGTTAATTGTTTATTTGAGTTATGTTTGTTCTTACATTTCTATTCTATAAGGGTTCCTTCACTGCTCAGGGAATTGGACTTTATGACCCTTCTGTGTTCTATGATTCTATATTTTTAATCTCTCTGGTTCCAATTTTGTTTTTGCTTTTGTTTTGTAATCCACTGAGAGACCTCAGTAGTTGGTGGAGTAACATGTTTCTAAAAAAATAAATAAGTAAATAAGCAAGCTAGCAAGCAAAGCTGGCAACTACTCTAAGCATATGAGCCATTTTTATTTTAGTCCAATAACCTTAAAAGATTTGAAAGTTTTTTACACTCTTCTTCATCAATAAAGAGAATTTAGCATTGGAAAATGCAAAAGGCTTCGACCCTGATTGCTCATTGGAAGGACTGATAATGAAGCTCAAGCTCAGATACTTTGGCCACCTAATGTGAAGAGGACTCTTTGGAAAAGACCCTGATGCTGGGAAAGATTGAAGGCAAAAGGAGAAGGGGACAGCAGAGGATGAGATGGTTAGATAGCATCACTGAAGCAATGAACATGAAAGTGAGCAAACTCAGGGAAGCAGTGAAGGACAGGAAGGCCTGGCACGATAGGGTTCATGGGGTCACAAAGAGTTGGACACGACTTAATGACTAAACAACAATAACAGCATTGGAAAAATATAGTTCTATTTGGGATACCATAATCAATGGTATGGAAACTATGAAGAGGTACAAGAATACTAATGACCCATGATCCATGCATCTACTTTTAGTGTGCATCATCCACTAAGGTGACAAGCAGCCTGAATTCCATATCTCAGCCTAAAGCTCACAAAAATGGATCTGAATAACACATATTTCCTGTGTGGAGATAGCATACTACATACTGCATCACCTTCTGCCTCTGCTTGTTCTTATGCTCCTGCATTATTTTTATTGCCCACATCAAAAATAGCTACCATGCTACTCAAGTCAGTACTATGCACAGCATCCTTAAATTCTAATGCAGGTAGTCCTTGTTTAACAATCACAACTGGGACTGGCAACTCTGTCATTAAGCGACACAGTCATTAAGCAAAACATCACTGTAGTTGTTAAGCGAGTCACCCGCAGTTATTAAGCGAGACATCAGTGACCATGACTTGCAATTTTACTGCCAGCTTCTCCATTGACTGCTTGTCAGAAGCCAGCTGCGAAGCGTGGAAATGACTGCAGGACACTGCAACGGTCATAAACGCCTGCCGGTTGCAAAGTGCCTGAATTTGATCACGTGACCATGGGGACGCTGCAACAATTATAAGTGTGAAGATCAGTCATAAAGTTACTTTTTCAGCAACATTGTAACTTTGAACGATCACTAAACAGGGCAGTTGTTAAGCAAGGACTACCTGTATTTCAAATGGAAAAGGTTTCCTAGACACTGTTTAATTTTTCTGTCAGGGGAACCTTCTGACATGAGGTTCCAGAGGCTACATGCAGCCCCACACCCCACCCCATTTGTTTTGTCCCTGGAGTTACCTTTGGCCATTTTGCTACAAACTGGTGGCATGGGTTTGCTGACATTTTGAGGTGGAAAATACCAAACATGATAACGTGAATCCTAAAATAAGCATACATTTATTAAATGTATTAAAAACTCTCTCCACCCTGCACCAAAATAACTTTAAACATTTTGTCTCTATCCACTGTGGCCCCCAGACACACCTAAAAATGTTACATGTGGCCTCTGGCTATAGAAGGCTGTCCAACCCTGCCCTGTGATCAGAATCCCTGAGGCATGATAATTGTTACACTTCTGTTAAGACCTGCTTTCATTTCCCCATCTGGATTTTCTATCATACTAAAACTCACTTGCCCCCACCTCCAGCTAATAGTTGTTTGTGTAATAGGATGCTTGGTACAATTAGGTAACAGAAGCTTACATTTTTAAGGTTTTTTTTTTTTTTTTTTGCTACTGTTGAATTACTTTGGATGGAGGAAGGTAAAAAGACTTCAACCTTTAAGCCCCTTTGACATTCACAAAGTGCTAAAAAGTCAGCTGGGGTCTCAGCTCTGACAAATTTGCATCTCTTTGAATATGATGCTTGAAAAGCCAAGCAGCTAGATTAAATTTTGCCATGGAGAAAATGAGAATGGCTCCCATCTCTTGAGTCTACTGGGAGGATCTTTATGGTTGATTTACTTTTTTAAAATAAATGTTTCTTTATGTGTTTCATCTCGTTTGTGTCCAGCCTTTCCTTATCATGCATGCTGTAACTTCTGCCAGTTATATCAGCCCCATCGTTAGTCAACTTGGGTTGAGTGCAAGGTGAAAGGATATTTCAATCCAATCCAGATCTTCCTTCTGTGTTTTTCCTGATTAAAATTTGTAAGCAAATCTTGAAATGAATGCCTGATCTGATTTAAAAAATAATTTACATGATTTTATGAGCGTGGTGGGTAAACACCTTTATTTGTGATCGTTGCCAAAATCCATTTGTAAGCAAACTGGCTACTAGGTTGTGCATGCTTTGTAGAAACTGGCACTCCATAATACAGATAATGCAGAGCATTTCCAGACACAACAACATTTGAAGATAAGGGTAATGACTGATTTTTGTTTCCCTTGAGTGCAGTCCCAATTGCAACATAGAAGGATTGCCTGGGATATGAAGCAAATTCACTTAGAAAGAAGCACAAAAGGAAATCAATGTTTCTTTTTTTAATTATTTTTCACCACACCTTTAGGCAGATCACAATCATTTCAAAGGCCCCAAACTAAAATTGCATTACCACTATGATAAACTTCAAGCAAACACATCATTGAAATTGAAGTTTAGAATTTTGGATCGACATTCATCTTGACATCAACTCAACCCAGCTATGGAAACTGAGCCCAAAAGAGGAATACAGGTTAATATGTACAGTAATGAACCAGAATTGTGCCTCTTAGTCCCATTGTTAACTTGAGAGCTAGCATGGTATATGTTGTAGTTAAGGTGCTTGGATTAGGAGGCACATCCTTAGGCACAGAACAAACTGGGTAACCTTGGGTCAGTCACTTCTGATCAGCACAACTCTGCCTCAGGTTCTGTGACAAGCTGGCTGATAAATAAAACGTCTTGTCACAGAAGTAAGCAAGCACAATACAAAAGCAAAAGGCCCCACAACCTTATGGAACAAATGCTAAGAACAACAACAACTGTTCTACTGTTAACTTCAGCATACTATCTGGAACTTAAGAATACAAGAAGTTGCGGCTGGATCAGGCCAAAGGCCTACCTGTAAGGTTTACCCCGTTCGTCTCAGAGAAACTCTCATGACACGTGTTCAGCAAAGAAGTTTACTCAAGTGTAACATAAGTAAGTACAGATAAAGCCAGGATTGGCTTGGCACATCTTACAATGTATTTTATATCTTCCCCATTTCCGCGCTTTCCCCCATTGCTTAGTTACAGATTACCCACAGTAATCCCCCCTCACCCCAATGGCAGATTCAGCCTGGTGCTTTGTCTTTCTGATTGCTGTCTATGGGTTGTGCTGTTGTTGTCTCCGTTGGTTTCCCCGGTTGCGCGCAAAGCCAGGAGTTCTCAATCGCTTGCTGATTGCTTCGCTTCAGAGTTTCTGTGGTTTCCTTTGTCTCCAGCGCTCAAGGGGAGATGGCACTGATACAAACTATCTGCTTGCAGTTTTAGTTAAGCGCTGCCACCTGCCAGTAATCAGTTCGCAGTTTCCTCTGCTAGTGCCTGGGCGGTGAAATTGACTAGGCGAAGTTGAGCATTGCTTTTGCCATGCTGTGCCATGCCAGCTGAATCTGACATACCACCCCCCTAAAGAGAAACACCACCCCCCACACACCTTTACCTTGGTTTCCCAGGCTGATTCTTGTAAAAGTCCTTGACCAGTTCGGGCACACTAACGTGGGATTTGTTTACCCACTCACTGTACGCTCTTGGGAAATGTTTCCATTGCACTAGCAGCTGGATCTGGCTCTTGTGTTTCCTGGTGTCCAGGATTTGTTTTACTTCAAAGTGTCTTGCCCCATCGACCATGATCGGTGCCGGGGCTGGCTCGTCTCTATGCCAATTGTTGGACGGTCAGTGCGGCTTCAGCAGGCTGCAGTGGAAGACTAGATGGATCTTCCCGAGCGCTTTTGGAAGCTTCAACTTGATGGTTACTGGGTTTATTATCTCGACAATTGGGAACGGCCCCACAAATTTTGGGCTGAGTTTTTTAGACGCTTGATGCATCTTTAGGTTCTTTGTGGATAGGTACACCTGGTCCCCTACTTTCCACTGCCACTCGGGGAGTCGCTTGCGGTCAGCGTATTTTTTGTAGTCTGCTCTGGCTTCCTGCAGCGCTGTTCGGACTGCCTGCCTCGGGGCATCTATCTGGGTGAACCAAGTGTCCAATGAGCCGATCTGGGATGTGGCTGGGACAGCTCAGGCATGGCTACGAAGTCTTGCCTGGTTGCCACCTTGAATGGGGTGAAGCTGGTGCTTTTGTGGACCACATTGTTATATGCTACCTCCACGAACGGCAGCAGCTCTACCCAGTCATCTTGCTGGTAGTCCACATAGCAGCATAGGTACTGCTTTAGCCCTCTGTTAAGACGTACTGTGGCCCTGTCCGTCTGCGGATGTCCCACTGAGGAGAGCGCTTGCTGAGTCCCCACTCGCTTCAGGAACTCTCGCCAGAATTGTGCGATGAAGTTCCCCCCCCAATCGCTCACGACTCACCGGGGGGCACCGTGCAATCGATACACGTGTTGCACAAACATCCATGCCAGCCTCTTCACTGTGGGGACTTGCCGACAAGCTACGAAGTGCGCCTGCTTTGAAAATAAGTCCGTCACTACCCAAATAGCTGTCTTCCCCTTGCTCTTGGGTAACTCCACAATAAAGTCCATGGCGACTTCTTGCCAAGGGCCATCTGGCATTGCTACCGGCTGGAGGAGACCCCGGGGCTTCCCCTTGCTCCCTTTAGCCATTGCACAAATCGGGCAGCTCGCTGTGTACTCTCCCACGTCCTTTCGAAGGCTCAGCCACCAAAACTGCCTTCGGATTAGGTGGAGGATTTTCACAAACCCGTAATGCCCCGCATTTTTATTATCATGGGCTCTTTCCATCATCTCCCTTCAGCAATCCCCAGGTACATAGAGCTTGCCCACATGCCACCAGAGTCCCCCATGTCCCGTTAAAGAGTCTCTGTTCACCGCCAACCAAGAGTCTTGCCCACTGGCTTCTCGGAAAGTCTGTTGGAGTCCAGGCTCCGCATCGCTCGCCTGCTCCTTCGTTTGGCTGTGTGTGATGGCTTTTGTGGCCAGCCGGGTCGCGGGGATGACCGAGTCCACAACCTCCTCCCGCTGGCTGGCGTGTTGGGGCTTGCGGGACAATCCGTCCACTAAGAAGTTCTTTTTCCCTGGGATGTGTTTGAGGTTGAAATTAAACTGCCGAAAGTATTGGGACCAGCGCGCCTGCTTGGGCAAAAGCTTCCATGGGGTCCTAAGTGCCTCGAGGTTCTTGTGGTCTGTCCACACCTCGAACGGTTGACTCGCTCCCTCCAGTAGGTGTCTCCAGGTGGACAGGGTCCATTTTATAGCAAATGCCTCCTTCTCCCACACCATCCACCGCCTCTCCATCTTGGTGAACTTCCGTGAGGCGTAGATGCACAGGTGGAGGGCTTCCTTGGGTCCGGGCTTTAGAAGGACCGCTCCCATTGCCATGTTGGAGGCATCCACCTGGATTACGAACTTCCAGTCTGGGTTGGGGTGGCACAGGATGGGCTCTGTGGTGAATCTTCGTTTTAGGTCCCCGAATGCCTCTTGACACTCCGGGGTCCATACAAGTGGCATGCTGGGTTTGGGGACTTTACTGCTGCCCTGAGTCTTCAGTAAGTCCATTAGGGGTAGGGCGATTTGAGCGAAGTTCAGAATGAACTGCCTGTAGAAGTTAGCGAACCCCAAGAAGCTTTGGAGCTGCCTCTGGGTCTGCGGCGCTTCCCACACTAGTACATCCCTTACTGGGACTATCTCCACACCCCTGCTTGATATTCGATACCCAAGGTAGTCCAGTTGCTCTCGATGGAACTTGCACTTCAAGAGCTTGGCATACAGCTGTGCTTTTAGTAGTCTTTGGAGCACAGTGCGCACTGTTCTCACATGCTTGGTCAGGGTCTTGGAGTATATTAGGATGTCATCCAGGTAGACAAGGACACCCTGGTAGAGAAGATAATGCAACACCTCATTTATTAATTGCATGAACACCCCCGGTGCTCCTTTTAACCCGAGCAGCATCACGCGGAACTGGAAACTGCTGAGCAGGCAATTGAAAGCGGTTTTCCATTCATGTCCCGTGTGTATCCAGACCCTGAAGTATGCCTCTTGCAAGTCCAGTTTTGTGAATATCTTCCCCTTGGACAGGTGGGAGAGTAGGTCCTTCATCAGGGGAAGGGGGTAGTGGTATTTGGTACTTATGGCGTTCAGGCCCCGGTAGTCCACACACAATCTCAGTGAGCCATCTTTCTTTTCCTGGAACAACACCGGGGCCGCCAGGGGGACTTTGTGGGTTGGATGAATCCCCGCTTCAAGTTCTTGTCCATAAACTCCCATAGGGCACCCATCTCCTTCCATGACAGGGAGTATATCTTAGGTTTGGGTAACTTGGCCCCAGGCTCTAACTCTATGGTGCAGTCACTGGGTCTGTGGGGTGGGAGTTGATCCGACTCCACCTCGCCAAACACTGCTGTCAGGTCACAGTAGGGTTGGGGGATACTCTCGATGTCTACCAGCGCCTCCACTGACTCCTGTGCCGAGCCGGTTGCCGCCGCTGCCATCTGGGTCGCCACTTCGCTGGGGCCCCTCGGCTTCAGTGCCGCCGCAGCTCTGGGGATCCTCAACATTGCCGCCACCACCTTTCTGGCTCCCGCTGCGGTCCACTCACTCTTCCTCATGGCCAACTCCTCCTCCGCCGACTGCTGCTCCGGAGTTGCCCCCTTCCTCGTCTCCCTCAGCTGCTTTTCCTCGTTACAGAATCACACCGCCTCTGACACCCAGTTGATGAGGGGGTTTTGCCACCTCAGCCAAGCCAGTCCAAGCACCAGCGCATAGTCGGCAATCAGGACCACCATGAACTGCAACTCCTCTTGATGGGTCCTGATCATCATCTTGACCGGCTCGATGTAGTACTGAGCTGGTCCCCCCCCGCAAGTGAGCTATCCAGTTGGTTGAAGGCTATGGGTTCTTGGAGCTGCCACACCCGGAGGCCCAGCCCCCATACCAGCGCCAGGTGTATCAAGCAATGGGTGCACCCGGAGTCCAGTAACGCCTGCAGGTTAGCCTCAGCCCCCAACCTCACTCCCTGGATGTCGACCCTCACCTGCATGGGTGGGCAGTCCTCGCTCACTGTCGGGTCTTTGTGTCTCGGTTCCTCTGCCTGCACTGTGACGTCGTTCAGTGCGGGCTTCACTCGTTTCACACCAGTGCTGCTTCTTCCCCCAACGACGCCGTCTCAGGGGTGGCCAACCGGTCCCACTGCACTCTGTAGCCACTGCCCCCACTCCTTTCCATGGTCGGTCAGGGGCACATTGCCCAGGACTTTTCAGGGGCCCGGCATCTATGCGGGGTGGAGCCCTGTCCTGCTCCAATGGACATTGCGCCACCTGATGGCCTCGTCCTCCACACCAGTAACAGAGGCCTGCCTTCTTCTGAACCTCTCGCCCTCCTGAGGTCTGCTGCCAGCTGCTCCACTTCTCCTCCGCGGCCGCCTCACCTGGCTCAGCTTTGCTCAGCTTCTGATGCCTCGCCCTTCGCTTAATCTGCTGCCACATGGCCTTTGCTGTCCCAGCCAATCAGATCCACTCCTTTAGCGCTGTCAGATCGTCCCGCCTGAGCACCCACTCTAGGATCTCCTGTTTGAGTCTGTGTTTGAAATAGTCTATTTTCAGGGACTCTGGCCAATCGGTGAGTTTTTCTGGTAGGCACCGGAACTCCAAAGCATACTCAGCCACCAATTTCTCCCTTTGCCTCAGGTGTTGGATGTTGTCTCTGGCCTGCCTGGTGCTCAGTGTGTCCTCAAATCTATCCCGGAGTGCCTGCATGAAACTTTCTAGCTCTGCTGCGTTTGCATTGTATAGGTGGATGACCCAACCAGCTGCTTGGCCCTCCAGCATGTCGGCCACATAGGCGACTCGCTCCCCATCATCAGAGAAAAGGTGGCCACTCCGCTTCATGAAGTTCCTCACTTGGGTAAGGAAGCAGGGTAGCTGATCGGGGTCCCCCGAGAACTTGCTGTTCAGGCCCCAGAGTCGCCGCCCATCGGTCCCTGATGCCCCGACCCTGCGGCGCATCCCCAGAGCCAGCTGGGGTGCCAGACTGGTGTTGGCCTTGCCTGACTCCTCCTCCACCTGTGGTTCTTCTGCGGGGGCCTCGTCCCCCCAAAGTATGGCTTGCAGGATCATCTGGATGGCCCCCAACTGCTGATGGAAGTTGGTCTCCAGCCAGGCCACGTGCTCCTCCAATTCCTGGGTTTTGGACCCCGGGCCACAACTCGTCATGACTCCCCATCCAGCCAACCTGTCAGGCCCCATGCCGATGCCAAACGACCACCTGGCATCCTCCGGCACCCTCTCGGTTGCATCTCCATGCCCCTCACTCTGGGCCGGTCCTGCTATCATGTCTTCAACCTTGGGCTCCTCGTTGCACCACTGGCTCGCACCTTCTCCATTGCTGGCCATCTCAGTCAAAGGCTTGGAATACTCGGCTGCCCTCTGGATGAAATTGCAAGCGCTCCTCGGTGATACTGGGTAGTGCTCAGAAGGGAATCCTGGCTTTATGTAAGGTTTACACCGTTTGTCTCAGAGAAACTCTCATGACACAAGTGTTCAGCAAAGAAGTTTACTCAAGTGTAACGAAAGTAAATACAGACAAAGCCAGGATTGGCTTGGCACATCTTACAATGTATTTTATATCTTCCCCATTCACGCGCTTTTCTCCATTGCTTAGTTACAGATTACCCACAGTAATCCCCCCTCACCCCAATGAACACCATTCAGCCTGGTGCTTTGTCTTTCTGATTGCTGTCTATGGGTTGTGCTGTTGTTGTCTCTGTTGGTTTCCCTGGTTGCGCGCAAAGCCGGGAGTTCTCAATCGCTCGCTGATTGCTTCACTTCAGAGTCTCTCTGTGTTCCTTTGTCTCCAGCGCTCTAGGGGATCCGGCACTGATACAAAGTATCCGCTTGCGGTTTTAGTTAAGCACCGCCACTTGCCAGTAATCAGTTCGCAGTTTCACTTCCCCTTTTCCTCTGCTAGTGCCTGGGCAGTGAAATTGACTAGGCAAAGTTGAGTGTTGCTTTCGCCGTGCTGTGCCATGCCGGCTGAACCTGACACTACCTATGTATTCTAGCATTCTGTATCATGCAGTGGCAAGCGAAACTCCATTTGATTCTGAAAATTAGGGCAAGAAGCCAAACCCACATATGCCTGTCTCAGTTGCAAACATAGAGGATAGACACTGCATATTCAGAAGCCACATGCAAGTTGAGGTATATCTTGGGCACAAAACCTAGTCAATTAATGGCTGTGCTGAATGTGTTCAGTAGATAGAGGTGTGCTTTATCCTTCTATACATTCCTTTATACTCTGATAAAAGCTCTATACTTCTGGATTTTGATGTTTGTAAATTATGATTGGCCTGATCAATTGACAAGCAGAGGCTCAAATATTGGGTGCATTTCATGTGAGCCGATGAAGGACTGGGGAAATAATGGTTATGCTTTCAAGGTTGAAAGAAATAAAAGAAGATCAGGAGATCACAGGAATTCCTGAAGAAGAACAGTGGGTTTTCACTGTGGACAGATTAAGATGAAAGGCATTTGTCCACACTGTCCTCAGGAGTGAGATTTAACTCTGTACTTAGCTAACTACATGCAGGTCAGAATTCAATAATCAATGAGCTTCTCAAATATTCTGATAATCGAAAATAGCTCAAAACAGTATAAAATGCATATTGTGAAAGAAAGTAACCAAACTGCAAGCTTATATGCTTGATTTAAAGCAAATCTTCATACCAACTAATTTTTAAAGCAGATCATAGGAGAAAGCAGAATGGTGTAGATTAATGGGTCTACAGATGAAACAGTGACAAGTTCTGCAAAAACACTAATTTCTGCTCTGTATAGGGTTCTTGAGAAGCTTTATCCAGGTGATTGGATGATTGTATAAAACTTCTAAATTATGGTAGTTCTGTAAGTATTGACCTTATATAAAACTAAGCCATGGTCATTCGTAAATACAGGAAATATAGATGTACACAAGAAGTTTTAATTTTGTTAACAATTTTGAAAAAAAATCTTTTTTTCCTTTCAAAAAAGTCTGGCTTGCTGAGGGAGCGTTAGATGGCTTTCTTCATTTTGTCCTTTTTCTTTTATAAATGTGATTCATACATAAACCAGAATTCAGTATCACTAGGAGTTAGGCATACAGCAAGCTTTTTGTGAGAGGCATGGCTTATGGACAATTATACCTGGATTTTTCTGTACAAATTATTACTTTTTCTTTGGTAAATGGGACTACTGTATATTAAAAGCCATTCACATGTGCAGCTTGAAATTATCAGAGCATATACCATTCAGTCCTTCTGATTTTGCGTACCAGAAGAAGAAAGAAACATATAAATCACTATAATGGTTGAAATAATAAAAGAAAAAGAAAAACAGATAAATGAGCACGATTTGACAGTAAATGAAGATGTGTGTATGAATATTTGTGAAGATCCAAAGAACACTGAGGAAAAAATTAACAACCCTGGTATTATTTTGAGAGTCATCTCAGAAAACATGGGTATCAAGAAAGTGAAACAAGTAATTTTCATTAAGTTTCTTCTGGTGGAATCTAAAATCTACTGTAGCAAAGATGAGAAGATTCTGGATATGATTCATACATTAAGTTAAGCTATGGCTTGTTTTAACTATGGTTTTTAAATAAGCCATAATGTTCCAGTCTGCAAAACACTAAACCTTAAGCCATGATTACCATGACTGAGTTTACACATTGCCAAGATAAAACAAAGTCAATTACATTGTCACTTCGTGCATGAATTCAGCAGCACAACTGTGATGAGAAAGAGATCCAGTTCTAATATCCCCACCCCACCTTTTCATACAGAAAAGGAGCCTCTGCTGGACTGTATGAGTTGAAAGGAATGTTCTAGTCCAATGCACTGCTCTGTCCAGGAATTGTTGAACTCTTCTAAATAGGTGACCATCCAGACCATGTTTGAAAACCTCCAGCAAACAATAGGCCATCACTGTTCTAAGCAAACTATTCCACTGCTTAGCAGTTCTTACTGTTGGGAAATTCCTCATAAGATTTAATCTGAATTATCTTTCATTAAATCTCAACTTTGGCTGATAAACTAATTGGGTCCATTCCTGGAGGACAGAATGTGTAAAACCTATGAAGGAGATGCTTGCATTGCTATTGTTACTATTATTGTAAACCATTGGAGTATGATTCTTTGGAAACGGGTACTCAAAATATGTAAGTAAATATACATGAGTGGTAGATGGACTATAATGACAGTTCACATGTGCACGTATCTAAAATTTCTTCTGAATTGCTTTGCTAATAGGGTAGGAAAAGAACTATCTGAAAGCTAAGAAGGAAAGAAGCAGTCCATTACAATTCCCCTGGGGCTGATGCAGCTGGGTAACATTCTCTGAGGAAGCCTCCCTCGATCAGGGCCACCTTTCCATCTGTGGGTCTACGTTAGAGCCACAGTAGGTGACTACATGCAGCCTCAACTCTAACTGCAAGTTCATCCATAATCTAGGTGATAACATGGAAAAGGCAGAAATAACTATTGATATTAAGGATATCAATGGCAGGGTCTTCACAAGGTTGCACATCTGAAGATTTAAGGGTCTATACGGACATTAAAACTTATGATTGCTCAACCAGATTTTTCAGATTACCCTGGTTAGTGGAGGAGGTAAAAGTAAGGGCCATTATAACTGAATATGTCCTACCTGTCCTCCCTTTTCTCTTCCATCGTATCACCCTCTGCCCCATACAGCTTGAATAGGCCCACCACCATTAGCTAAGGTTTAACAACATGTATCCACGTGCTTACCTAAATCCAGTTGATCTTAAACAGGCATGCTCTTGCCAGACATTGCCATCTAGTAACACCAATTTTCTTTTAGCAGACCCATGAGTAATTAAGAATAGCTTCGCAGACATTCCTCAGGATCTGCACCAAAATATAGTTCAGGTCAACCCATTAATATTACTTATTTTTTGCCACAGATTTCCACAAGAGGTGGACTTTACCCACAAATATGATTAATACATAATGCATTCAAATCTATATAGTCAGCAGATGTAGGCATCAATATGTATTTCCACCTACCAGGTTATTAATAATGCAGCAGACAAGTATGGGTATTAAAACAGCAGCCCCTTATTGTGCATCTTCATATGTTTCTAAGTCAAAGCAAGTGCACACAGGCTTCATTAGCTCCTTCCAAAATTGCTGCAAAGAGTAACAATAGGACTGTCAAGAATGCTGCACGTTCAAAATCTAAATGGACATGTATATGGTATGTCTTTTGCCTGCCTCTTCCCTCTCTCTCTCTTTACCTTCCCAAAGGCACTATTTCATTTCAGAAGAAAACTTATGAAAATTGTTGAAACATAAACTACAAAGCATTTTTCTCCCCCTTACTTTTTTTTATTGCAGCAGATAGCCCCCCAAAAAAGCAGAGATGTCAAAGGCTTCCAGTCTCCCCCTTTGACATTCACGCAGTGCTGAGAGTCAGCCGGGGTCTCAGCTCTGACAAATTTGCATCTCTTTGAATGTGACGCTTGAAAAAAGCCAGAGCTGCTAGATTAAATTTTTTTTTTTTCCGTCGAGAAAATGAGAAAACCTCTATCTCTCCGCCAAGTCTACTGGGAAGATCTTTATTCTGATTCTTGTTAGAATTGTTTATCACCCTGACAGACCAGACTCGGACGAGATAAAGGCGCTGCTCCATCACGGGGCCTGACAGTGGTAGGACATGCAGAGAAATGAAAGGAGCAGGGGAAAATATTATTAATAGATGCCGACTTGATTTGCCTCTATGGCATGTCAAGGAAGGGAGGTGTGTGTGTGTGTGTGTGTGTGTGTGTGTGTGCGTGCGTGTGTTGGGCGGGGGGAGGGGGAGCACCATGGCTTGATTGCAAGCCTATGAAGTTCTGTCCAAAAAAGAAGCTATTTTTCATTAAGTGATAGAAGGGCTTTTTCATGTTCTTTCCTGAGGAGCTGATAACTTATGCAGTTTATTCTAACCCTGCTGATTTCTGTCAGAGAGAAAAAACTCCTGAAAGATGGCTGCAGGTTGTCCTTTTTCAGGAGGGGTGGGGGGAAAGGTAAGTTGCCTTGTCAGAAGCAATAGCAAAGCATCCGCATCCCGGCCTTGACTCCCACAAGGTCCCTTGGTTCTTGGCTTGGGTCAGGGGGTTATTCATACGTGTGGGAAACATATTTCATTTGCCTGTGAATAAGAAACAGCGCATGACAGCCTCTGCAGTTAGATGGCTGTGTGTTGGGTTTGTTGATGCACAGGTACTTAACAAACATACCACACTTTAGTATGCAAAGTCCTTCCTATGCAGCATCTTCTTTTCACGACAAAGCTTTAGGTAAGTCTGTGGGATCATCCTCGAGGGTTATGTGAATGGTGGATAAAATGAGCAAGGTTTAGAAGCACCACCCAACCTAAGGGAATTACTTTCAAGTTTCTGACCCAGGTGAGATTCAAACTGGCACCTCGATTGGTAGCTCAATCACTTACCCATGGCACTACTCCACCTCTTACCTGGATTTCTGTCTCTTATGGTTGTGTATATGAGTGCAGTTGAGAGGAAGAGATCATGGGCACTGCAAATGCTTATTCTGTACAAACTCCCTTTTCCTTAGCTGAATGCAGTTCCGTGCATATACCAGCCATATAACATCCCCATTTATCTTATTCATTTGCTTTTTACTTTGCTTCCCCATTTAAAATGGCAACCCCCAAACACTTTTTGAAGCGTTATGTAAAAGATCTCAGACAATTTGCCAACCTTCTGAGCAGAAGAATGTTCTGAGTTCTGTTGTTTAGTTCAGCGAAATAAACTTTGGAACTTGTCTCACAGCAGAGATTAATGATAAGTTCCATGTAAAGTGGCCCCAAGATGAAGCCGCTTGGAGAAAGTAGCACATCTGACCTTATGCATCTACAGATGCAGCAACTGCTTCTCAGCGAAATAGCACATTTTTCAGTAATCCCATACAAATGAATCCCCATCACAAGTCTCAGGGGTTATTTCTGCAGACATATGCCCCTTGACTCCTCTTCCTCCTGCCCAATCTCTCTTGAGATTTTCCTCCATACTGACTTTCCCTTTTTATCCCTAGTTATTTGATGGCAGTGCTTTTGAAAGAGTTCAGCATTGCAGGTGCTAAGAGACCTGGGTTACAGCAGTAGCAGCTTCTCCTGTCATCACTGCTGTAGCCAGATAAGTTTCAGTCGAAAATGGAAGAGGTGGAAGAGGAGGTTCATAAAGAGACTGAGGTAATTACAAATCACATCTGCATTTGAGTGGTTTAAATTCAGCTTATAATTAATTCTGGCATTCCAAGCTGGAAAAGTTAGTATTCTGAAACTCACAATCTCAAATTTTGATTACCTATTTTAGAGCTTTGTTTGTAACAAGAATTTTATATGCATTCTATTTCTCTCTTTCAATGTTTATCAGGGTAATGACATTCTGATGGCAATTTTTTTTTCTTTCCATCATGCAGAGAACAGGTGGCTTAAATTCTGACATCTGACTACTGAAAAGCCTGTTTCCCAGACAGGTTAGGAGATTGTACAAAACGTCAGTTGATTGAATGGGTATTCATTCATTGAATTATTGCCTCAGATGTGATACCAGTGACATGAACCTGCTTCTCTACCACTCCAATAGTAGTGCTCTCTGAATTATGTGTTTTAATTAGGGTAGAGATACATCATAGGCAATTGTTTTAGCAAACTACCTAAACAGTGCTTCCCATCTCCAATTCTTACATGTGGTCCAGAAGGATACCATAGTCAATGGTATAAAAGGCCACTGGGGCTTCTAAAAAGAACCACTGTCCCCATTCACAAACGTCATCTGCAGAAATGACCAATGCCATTTCCATCCCACGCCCAGGGGCCTGATCTTTGAAAAAGGACCAGATAATCTGCTTCTTCTAAGGCACTAAGACAATGTTCCCTCAATGCATTGTCTCTTCATCGTTTTGGTGGACTCAGTGTAGGAGATATCTGTTATTCACGAACATCTAAAACAGCTTTGGTTAAGTACAGAGAGTCCTTTATGAAATACTAAAAGCAGACAATATACCTGCTTCTCAAACATCATTTGGTCTTACATCTCTTAATTCATGACCTCATGGAAAAGGCCATAACTGCAGGATTAATTACATTCACAGTAAGGGGAAGTGCATTTCTAAATTAATGTGGGAACATAGTATTATATTACTGTGGAAAGGATGCATGTTGTCTACTGATTTAAAGAATATATGTCATTTGTTCATCAATTTTTCTGTGATTATTGTATTAATTCCTTAATTCTGTATATTATACCATTCAGTGTAGTGTTATGTTAGCTATTAAATTACGTTTTGGAATTCTGATATCACAATTAGATTCTGTAAAATGTCGATATAGTTCTATTTCCTACTTTTTTTATAAAGATGATCATTAGTAATAGATAAAGTTTCACTACTTTCTTGAAAAGGCATCATTACAGACCTCCAATAATACTGGGACAAAGAACTCTATATGTATATCATACTACCCAATGGGATAACCATACAGACTGGGAACTTTTCCTGTTTTCTCAATTTAATGGCATCTATTCTTTCTCAAAGAGATAAAGGAGGAACTGGACAGGCAGGGTTGATTCTATGTAATCTTAGGAAAAGTTAGGAAGAGTGGCTGTGGGCTAATTAAAATAAATAGTTATCATATATAAAATTAATTAATTTGTTCCTCGGTTACATTGGACTCAGTATTATACAGTTTTGAACAACTTTAAAAAATCTGTTAATTTACTGAATCAGTATTATAATACATTTTATGGTGGGCATCTTAACAGCAAGGATTATTTCAGGCAGGTTAGTAATTTACTAAGTATTTCACCTTACTCCCAGTATCTTGTTATATGATTCAATAAATATTCTGTTTCAAGTGCATGAAGGGAATTAAGTTCCTGACTGGTGTTCGTAAAACCTGTATATAATTCTGGTGAGGGTCATCTTGAGCAAATGCTGAAAAGTTCCTGAACTCCCCCACCCCCCATGTTTTTCCTGTTTAACTTTTTAACTTTCATTTTTCCATGAAGCATAAGCAATAATATGAGCCCAGATACATAACTAAAAGCAACCAATAAATTTGCATAATGACTAAATATAAGAAAACATTCTTTAAACTCTTGTAAATTCTTCAAGCCCTTATAAAAAGGGCTCACTTAATAAAGATCTGTTTAAATATCACCTAGAAGAAAATGGTACGACACTTTCCTGTAATAATTAATAATATTATAGAGATATGAACAGATATAGCTATAATACCTATATTACATTTTTAATCCACTCAGCTAAGAATTGAGGTACCAGAAAATAATCTAGTTGAAAACAATTCTGGTGTGGAACTGGGGAGGGGGAAGGGAATGACTATATCCTTGTGAACACAGTGCTCATAGTCACCACATATCCACCAAATTAAACTCTATTGTATAAATATGCCATATTCTCCAGATACAAGAATTAGATTTAAGGTAGGTTGTATTCTAACCTAATAAAGAGTCTAAAACTTGATGAATATCTTCAGCCATAATTATCTGTTGTGCAGCCAAAGTAAAAAGATGTTCAAAACCTACAGTATGTGTAATGTAACTGGTAAATTGTTAGTAGGACCATGATAATTAATGAATGCATTCATTTATGAAAACACTTAATCACCAATATTAAAACAAATATCCATCTGGATCATTTATTTCTTTTTCTACTACAAATTTTGAGCACTTGCTAATTAGAATTACTACAACGTTAGAAAATTTCCCCTTCATCAACCTATCACTTAGCTAAGAAATCCTTCTCTTATCTAGAAAATAAGTTTCTTGTAAAAAAAAAAAAGCAACTTCAGGTTTTAAACTGCCCAATTTGGAACTATCTGCCTCCTCATGGACAAATACCTAAGGCCTTTTCATGCTCCACAAACTTAATAAAGATGATATGTTGAACTGCTATTTAAACACCCGTGCACATGGGCACACCAGTACTCCTATAGAACAAGAAAAGGAAAAAAGATAGCTGACTTAAATTTTAAAAAACTTATGGGAACCCCCCCCATAAGAAAAAAATTAAACTGGAAATTGCCCCCTCCAATTCAAAAGTACAAAGAAGTACAAAAACTAACAACAACAATAATAACAATAACAAAAATTCACTATGATTCTCACATGGAGTTTAATGAAATTGCAGAACAAGGATTCAGCCCTGGGCTAAGTCAACCTATCTTGCCTAAAAAGAAGAAACTTTAAAAAGACATTTGAAAAAAATACTATTCCTTTAATTCAGATAGTCTCAAAATGATAAACCTCTCAGCAGCAACAGGATCATAAAACTTTTCCTTGCCAGCATCCAGTGATAAAGAAAAAATCACAGGAAAAAAAGAGATGCCCTGTCAATGTTCTCTGCCTTTGCTGTCATTTTTGTTTGTTTGATGATTGGATCTATAATCAAGTTGACTCTATAATCAAGTTAAAAGTTTTTAAACAATTATTCATTTTTGCCTCACTTTTTGAATTTGATACAAATGATAAAATCAGTGTGTCATTAAACAAGTACCCAGAATTTAAGTCTGTTAAATGGAAAACATCTTCTTTCTAAACTTTTTTTTGAAGAACATCAGATAACAGGGCAATGTTTTTTTCATTTACATTGGTAGGAATCAAATTTAATAATATATCTATTGTTTGTATCTGTTACTTATCTATTCAGGGGACCATGTATCACAGCATATCTGATTTGTATCATGATCCCGTGCCTGCCTGTTTATGGCTAATTATATACTGTTGATGCATCTGAGAGTACAAAGGGAAGAAAATTAAAACCATATATTAAGAACTTTTATGTTAGTTAAGTATGCTAATTCAAGACATATCCCACATGCTAAAATATTGAAATATGTTTCCTTCTTCCATATTCTCTTTTTACCAATTACGTTTCACACAGTCTTCGCTTTTGAAGATATAGGCTCTTCCTTCCCATTGACTGATGGGCAGAAGAGCCTTTAGGCAGAATCCTGTATTCCACTCTTATTTATTCTGGGGATGGGACTGGTTCCAGAGGAGAGAGCCATGGCTTTCTTCAAAATTAACTCTGAATGAGCTATCTTGAGATTCTCCCCAACTGGTAGCACGAGTCTCCTAGCCTTGAACAGGGACTTACAGAGGCTGTACATCTACCCACATGTTATTTGCCAGCTCAGCAATACAGATGGATGGATTTACTTCTGTTGCTCAAGTGACAACAGTGGGTTAATGTTATTGTAGGTTAATGCGACTTTGAGACTCAAAGCTGAGTTATGCATCCCTGAAGGCCTCAATTTGCATATTTTTAGAAAGTGGATATACTTGGCAAGCTTCCTCTTTATTCAGCTACGATTTTGGCACATGCCGAAATGCAGAGAGCATCGAGCAGCAATTTAACCTCGGAAAACAAATTGGGTTTGGTACCATTGGTGTCATTTAAAACTCATACATTTTAATGTCAGTACCTTAGCAAGTCCAGCACTTTAGAATATGCCGCCAAAAATTGTTTTCCCCTTTATTTTCTTAAAACTGATGCAGGTTCATTTGCTTTGCTAATAGTTATCATATTAGGGTTGCTTTTGTAATATCCCATTCTGAATTTAACAAATATTTCCTTCATTGAGCAATTAGGTTCAGAAACATTTTTGATGTATTGAGTTCTTTGGGGAGGGGTCAGTTTATTAAACAACTTGGGGGGGGCATGGATTTCTTAGTTTCTTTATAACAATTTTTAGACTATTTTCCATAAGAAATAACCCCAAAATTTGAATAAGAGAATCATGCACAGTTAGCATATTTAGAACCATAGAATAGGATCAACCACACATTAACATTCCAGAAGAAATTCATCCTAAAGTCTGGGCAAATAGGTAAACCTTTAGCTGATGTGAAAAGTTAACTAGACCTAGTCCCAGCCACCATTTAATTGAGAAGGAGTTCATGTCACCTGTACCTAGAGCACTCTGTACTGCCCAGAGAACATTTGGCGTGTGGAACCTTCAAGAGAGCACGTAAAGGGCTGAATCATTACACAAAGCATAAAAGATCAATGAGAAACCTGTTTTCAAGCTATACAAGGTTTTATGGGTCAGTACAGTCAGCTTGAAATTCGGTTGGAGCACCCAATGCTGGTATTTCAAAATAGTTGTAATGTACTTCCAGTAGGTAATGTATTCCTTTCCTAATCAAGCCTCTGCATTTTGCGCTAGTTCAACTCAAAGGCAGCCATACATAGAGGGCATTGTGCATGAATCACTGTTGCACTCTAAGAACAACCACAGCTGGCAAACCAGCTAGAACTGGGAATTAGGGCTCCTATTTACAGAGGCTACTTGAGCCTTCATTGATAATCACAGATCTAGGAGCACACACAGTCTATGCAGCTGCTCCATCTGATAGGAATGCAATCTCATCCAGATTCATTCACTTCTAGATATTTCATAGTAAATGTATTAAATGTATCATAAATTACTTCAGCGTCTCTTTTATGTTGCCTGAATCTAATAGAAATCCCTGACAATTCTGTGATTAATTTTCTATTGTTGGAACCCCATCTGAAACCTTCACTCTCTCTGTGCATCACTGTGTTTGTATGTGTGAATGTGCCTGTGTGTATATAGATATATAGTTAAAGAAGACAACTTCTACCCATCAACTATCAACAGATGATGTCAGGACTAACATGGAGCAGAAATGTTCACAAATTCCTAATTTTATGCTGGGGGAAGGAGGAGGATGAGAAATACTTTGGCCCAGTATTGTGGCGGACATATATTGCCTAGTTGCCCCATTTTCAATATGGAACAACAACTATTTTTTGAGAGCAGAAAGGGATGATTTCAGCCTTTATTTATCTCCCATCACAAATTTGACCTGTCTGTGCGTTTGCCTGCTGTCTTTTGAAAGCAGTAGTTTCCTCTCCTGTTGCCTCACATGTCCTTGTCTGTTGCAACTGGAGCACTTTACTTCATAACAGGTTAAGTAATAGCAGTTCCTTGGCTGCTCCCAAGAGGAAAGAAGGGCCCTCCAACTGAAACAATGGTTGCCAATGATTGTCTTCTAAGACAATCCCTTTGCCTTCAATGCTAAGATAGCACAAGGAGTAAGACTTGTCTAGTATGTAAGAGGCCACTGGTTCAAAGTCCAAGAGAAACTTTTTAAGTACTATTTTCCCTGTAGCTTGCTAGCTTTTCCTGGCTAGCTGAAGTTAGGTGGAAGCTGTGGCCAGGCTGGGCATATGCCTAGATTTGGCCAGTGCACCAGGTGAGACCATACATGGGGCAGGAAGACCTGCTACAGTAACTCACGCTCTCATTATTGCTTGGTTAGACTCCTGTAATGAGCTCTACTTGGGGCTGCCTTAAAAAGTACTTGGAAACTACAGTTGGTCCAAAAGCAGCAGCCTGCATACTCTTTGCCTCCAGGCATTGGGAGCATGTATCACCAGTTTTGCTGGCACTACATTGACTGCTAATATGTTTCTGGGTCCAATTTAAGGTGCTGGTTTTGACCTATAAAGTGTTTTATAGCTTGACAAGATGCCTGCAGGACCTGCTGCTGACCCCTTAGATCTGCTAGGGAGATACTATTACAAGCCGCACACTTCCAGGAGGTTTGGGAGCTGAAGCAAGTCATCAGTACTTCTTTGTGGCAGCACTGATGTTGTGGAATAGCTTCCCTTTGGAGATCAAGCTGGCCTCCTCTTCCTGTTGATCTTTCAGAAATTCTTGAAAAGAAAGCTGCTTTGGACAACCTTCCCCTGATCTGATGTGGCCATCTTTATTTCTTTTTTAAAATGATACTATATCATTTTTCCTTGTTTATTTTTTTTATCAGTCACTTGAGGTAAAAGGGTTTCCCATCCACAGGAAGGAAAGTGACTGCCCGTTGCTTTCTTGGAACAGAAAGGTGGGAAAGCACAACAGCTGGAGAATTGTCCAATGGGAGAATGTGGCAGTTTGCCACCCAGACTGTATGCCATGCAAGCTGTTGCCAAAAAGTCTCAATCTGTAAAGGATTTTCATGCTGGGTTAAATTTAAGATGTCATGAAGACAGGACAGGAACACAGACAGTAAGGCAAAGAATATGCCAGAGAAATGGCAAAGGAGACTTTGGGAGAGCATTATTATCGAAGCAATAAATAAATGGTATCTTTACTTTCTAGGAAGGATGCAAATGACATACAAGACTGAGTTTAAAAAAGATAGTGCCCCCCCTACAAAATTAGTATTGAATGTAGGAACAGCTTCCTAATCCTAGCCCTCCCCCACCCAGCTGTGAAGCTGTTGCTAACCAAGACAACAGTTCTGATGGTCACCCTCTGGCCAACTGCCTGATTATAGTTGGGAGTGTCATGTCAAAGTATTTCCCAGAGATTTCATTTTGTAGAGTATTTTTGATTACCGTAATATGAGATAAATATTCTTGCACATGAACAGAACATTTGGAAGTAAGTACAACTAAGACCCAATTCATATACAGGTATGCCTTGTTATTCTTTTTATAGAACATATTTTTCAAAAGCCTATCTGTGAAGAGGCAGAATTTGTATTCTCTTGATAGAAACCAGATCCTTTTACTCAGAAAAGGAATGCTAACTTCATTGTGCAAGAGAAATATGTTTCAATAAAACCCTCAAATTTGTGTTGATGAATAAAAGTCTGGAGGAAAAGTTACTTATTTAAACTGATGGAGAAAAAACTGAGAAAGTGTTCTTGGATTCAATGAAATTCATGCTTCATTTGTCTTCTTTTCTGTCCCTCTCACCTACAATGTGGGGAGAACTTTAAGTAGGAAAAGAAAAAGTCATACAGAAATTCCTTCCACATACCTGACTTGTCATCAAGAGATGGAGAAAAATGGTAAGGATTTGGCTTTCATCATGAAAAAAAGACTTTATATACCTCCGCAAGTATCAGAATAATTTTGTATTTATGAATATACATACTGCTTTTGAATAACAGATGTATAGTAGGTGCTTCTAACATAACATAAAACTTGCCCTTTTAACTTGTATCACTATGGTATGATATGCACCATCTGGTAATGGAGTCTTTCAGCCACTTTTCAAAAGTGTGTTAGCTCCCTTTCTTTCTCTGGCAGTTTATGCCTATCAACCTTTCTCTCAGTGGTCCTAATATGGACACAAATTCCCTTCCTATATACATTTTATAATACTGACAAAGCTTCCATTGTGCTTAACAATGGGGATTGGATTGGTGTAGTTCTGCAGAGTAAGCAGAGCACAGCAGAGAAATTCTCTCTCAACAGAACTTAGGACTGCACTGGGGTTTGGAAATAACTAGGAATACTCATCTTCATCATTACTATAATCAAACTAGGAATAACTCATCTTCATCATTACTATAATCAGAAGGAGGAGGGGGAGGGGGATGACGAAGATGATGACTTTTTTAGTCATGATGCCCAGTTTACTTTCCCAAGCACTTCAATCTGAAGACCAAAGTTTAGAGTGGTACACAAGATAAACTCCAATCTACATTTAAAAGAATAGAAAAGGGAACAAAACAATAAAACTAATAAAAATGCTATATTTATCAGTGCAACAATTAAAATCCTTTATGAATTATATTAATTAACATAGCACTAATGAATGATTGATCACAAGAGTTGCTCTTATTTGAGTGCAGCACAATGAATCAATGAATCTGATACTCCCAAACAGATCTGTGCTTGCTTAGAAGTAAATACTATTGAATTTTATGGCATTTTCTCCATGTGAGCATCCAATAAAAGTTCACTATGTAATATACTGTGTATAGTATATATTTTAAAGAAGGTTATCAGTTAATGACAACCAGTATACAGAAACCTTACAAAGTTTTGAGTTTTTAAACTTAGTATGGAAGAGAGCAGTGTTGTCCAACCTGATGATCTCTAGATCAGTGTTTCTCAATCTCAGTGACTTTAAGAGGTGTGGACTTCAACTTCCAGAATTCCCCAGCCTGTTGCTGAGGTTGAGAAATATTGCTCTAGATGTGTTGGAACTGCTGCCTGCTACTGCTGGGAATTCTGGGAATTGTAGAATCATCGGATCAGAGCAGTTGAGGGAGAATCATATGGCCAAAGAAAGTATTTTTTCAGCAGTCCTATGTGATTGCATTCACCCTTAACAAAATGTAATGCTGGAACAAGGTTACAATGTAATCTCTTCAGAGTTTTAGAGAGATCAGATTCAATGAAATGTATTAGTCCTGCATCTGAAGCTAAAATTGATTGAAATAACACTAAAAAACATAGGCCTGTGAGAAGTTCATCCTATCCTGTGAGTGAAAAGTAGTCAATCTACCAGTAATAGAGTGGGAGGACCAGTCATCTTTGACATATGAAGAAGAGATCAGGAAGACTTGTACAATATAAGCTGTTCAGTTTAAAATAAACATCTGAAGGAAGTAACTTTTTGGGGGGTGGGGGATGACTGCTGAGATTTTTCAGTATGGAATCCTTGGTGCTTTCTGAGCTTGGCTATTTGCCCACAAGCATTTCATTGCCCAACTAGGTAACATCATTATGATATTAACTAGTTGGGTAAGAAAACATCTGCAAGCAAACCACCAAGCTCAGAGAGCACCAAGGACTCCATAGTTCAACTGTGAGCTACATATATTCTCTTCTATTGGATTTTTCAGTATGCTAATAACAGCAACAAACATTAGTTGAAAAGAGAGAGGAAACTAACTAAAAAGGGCATTGTCAAGTCTTGAGCTTCAGTTATTTTGTGGTTCATAACCTCAGAAGAAGAAGTTAAATCCCATGATAATCATTTACACATACCTGCATGGTTGTTGGCTTCTTCTAATAATCTACATATGCAACTACTTAACTTGTAGCTTTCATGTATAAATCTTAGGAATAAGTAAACTGAAGCACTGGATTGTTTCATACTGTCAAATACTTGCTGGCAGGGATGCGCACGAAGTGGGGTAAAGCAAATTATATCCTTCATTCATAAAAAAAATTCATTTTCTTAAAAAAAAATGTTGGGAGAAGACATCTCATGGATTTGTCTTCTGATTTCCCACATTTTTCTGAGCTTTCATATCTCTAGATTTATCACCTCTGCCCTATTTCCAATAGGTCATGTTTCCAGACCCAGATGACATATCAAATGCTTTACTTTCTATCACATTACAAGGCCCAGCCTTGTAAAATTATCTCATCTTGCCACCAGAGTCTTTGGTCTCAAGATGCTGGAGTTCTAGTAACTTTAGAGGACATTAATGGATGTACCAGGACAGCCTTTTGTTGCTACCACAGCTTTCTGAAGCTTCCATAAAATCATTTCTAAAACTGAACAGAATTTCAGAAAAACCTTCAGAACTGGAAGAAGAAACTAAGGAAATATTGATGAATACTTAACTAATTTATCTTAATGAGAAAGGAAGATGGACTAGAAAGATGAATTTCAAAAAAACAGTTCATCTCTTACATGGATTTAATGTGCCATGTTTGTTCTGCCTACCTCATCTATCATTTAATTTCCATAAATTGTATGGCACAAGTATTTATGAATATACCGTAGGGCATCTCTGTGAGCTACACTGGTTGCCAGGTGGCCTCCAGGTGCAATTCAGGTTGTCGCCTGTAAATCCTTCATGATTCAGGGCACTGAGTCTGCCTTCTTGCAGTGAAATATGTCTGCCTGATAAGTTCTGGTGGGTTGCCTGTCTATGTGTCCCCTCAGCTGTCATCTTCAGAGGCCACAGAAGCATGTCCTTTTATTTGCCATCCTCCTTCTCTGGAATAGCATCCCCTCAGATATTTGAATGGCCCCCTCAGCCCTACCTTTTAGACCATTGGTGAAAATCTGGTTAATTCATCAAACCATGGAGGCTGGGATATTACGGCTATCCCTTCAGATGATTATTTGATTTCTATTGTATTCAACGAGTTTCCCTTTTTTAATATATGCAATTACAATGTATAGTTTGTTTTTAAATTTGATTATATACTTTTTAATCCTAAATTATGTATTGGGGGATTTGTATTCCACTCAGTTATCTGACTGGAGTGTATAAGCACTGTAAATAAACAAATGCATAACATACTTCATATGTACTCATGGATTTAAAGTTTTAACTCTGAATAATTTGTTAAATGAAATCTTACTTAATCCATCTAAGATATTGCTATGCCCCTGACCTTTCTTTCCCCATCTCTTCTACTATGGTTGACATCACCTGGCTTTAAGTGGGTTATGTTATTCTGGTTGTGGTTGAATGGGTGCTTACATAATGTATGATCAATTGTTTTTGCTCCAGTAGACTAAGCATTCACTGTTCTGCCCTGAATTGCCTCCATAATTTTAATATATAGGACATAAATGCTTGGTTTGCCCCCTCTCCTCCAGTTTTGTATTGGTTATTTATGACACATTTCAGTATTTCAAAATACATTGTACGTATAAATTTGATTTATAGAGGTAGCAAATATCTGAATACCACTGACCTGTGGGAATGAACAACAGGGAAAGGCTATAATTATCCTATGTGAGTTAGAAACATCTGAGAAATATTGGACTTCCAAACAAAATGCTAGTCTAAATGTAGCTTTGATCTGATCAAGCAAAGGGTCTTCTAACGTTAGACATAGATCTCTTACACCACTAAAGAGTGACAGATCACTTTAGTCATCCATGCCAACTTTCCACATGTTCATTCATGAGTCACCACAAAAAGAAAAGCAAAAAACAAACCTTGAATGAAAGTTTTAATGTTTTTTTACAAAACACATTTTATGTATTTTATCTTAAAATATGCATTTTAGTAAACATTTCTGCCTAAAATATCTGTCTGATATGTTTTGGAGCCAAAAACTGTAATGCAACATCCAGAGAAGTGTGAAAATTGAAGGATAACTTCAGTCTAATACATGTTTTAACTCATGAAGTGGAAATGACTATGTTGGCTTACTTAAAATGTGGATAGAATTAAAAACTTTGAGCAACTCCAGGTCTTACTAGGCTTATCATCTGGTAAAAATATATAATTACTGATTAAACCTGCGTATATTTACACAAATGAAAATAAAGAATATTTTTAAAGGAAAAATACACATGTTGAAAGTTGTGATTATGTGTGTGTGTATGCATGTGTACACAAACACACAAACATACACACACAACTTTATCTTCTTTTTTTTTTTAACTGCCCAGTTATTTATTTATAATCTGCACATTAATTGGTACTCTCTAGGCAGATTACATGATAATTTAAAAATAAAATAAGCATTAAATCAGTAAAACAAACAAAACCCCCAAGTAAATAATTAATCTGGAAGAATTTTTACAGTGCAGTTCTATGCATACTAATATGTAAAAATTTTATATTCATTAAAGCTTACTCCCAGGTAAATATCCATAAGATAACAAACTGAAAATGCAGTTCTACATACCTGTTCAGACATAGTCAGGCACTGATGTTCAATAGAACTTCATCACGCTCATTTAAGAGCAGATATGCCTTATGTTATACTATTATTAATACTATGTTTTAATCAATACTGCACCCCTAGTTCTCATCTATAGCCTTACAGCAGCACATTCACTATTAAAATAGTTTATGCAGCCTTTTTTTGAGACCATGGCTCTAGCTTACCTGTGCAATCATTCTCATCTCATCCCCACATTATATAAGTTTCTAACCACCATGATCTACTTATTATTCATCACCTGCTTCTTTTATTATATGTCATTATAAATCATTTACAAATTATAATGTTATTATCCATATCTATCCCCTTATTCAGCAACTTCCCTGCCAACTCATTATTAACTGAAGTCACTCTTTCTTTCATCATTTTTTTAAAAAAATAATCAGACAAGTAGTATGCTTGGACATATGCTGAAAAAGAGAGAAGTAGCTAGTTCAGCAATGAGGAATGTATAATATATTGTTTTTAAATAGAGTATCTTTGGATATATTTTCCTGTTAGTGCTTGTTATAAACAGGTGGTGTTGGGTTTTAAAGCTACTGCTAGTAAATGCATGTATGATCTTAACACTGTTCTATTTGGTTTTAATTTTCTGCTTTATTTAAAGGGATCATAGGGAAGAAGGGCTTATTAATGGAAAGAAAGAAGGAAAGAAAGAAAGAAAGAAAGAAAGAAAGAAAGAAAGAAAGAAAGAAAGAAAGAAAGAAAGACAGTCTAGTATTTTCAAGGCCTGCCTTGCTTTCTTGCAAAAAGCAGGGTGGGGGGGTCTAGTGGGTTTTGTATTTGGGGTCTGACTTTTGTAAGCCACTCGGAGTCACCTGGTGTGAGTTGGGTGGCTGTATAAATTTGTTTAATAAACAAACAAACAAATAAATAAATAATAACATATTCTGGGTATTTCTCATTAATCTTGTTTGGCTGCTGGGGTATTTTTGTGGCTAAGAACCTGAACTATGAAGTCTTGGATTTGAATGCTACATCTATCATAAGCTCATTAGTGACCTTTGTCAGCCTACCACTTCTTCATTTGATGGTCCCACCTTCAGAACTATAGAGAATAATACAAAGTTACTGAAAGGATTTCAAAGCTTTTGACAAGCTTTCTCTGCTTGAAAGTGCTATACATGTATTGCAGTATAGATATAGTTATAGACATCGACATCAACATCAACATCAACATCAACATCAACATAGACATAGATGATATTGATAAAGATAGATAATTACTTGGTAACTTCAATATCATTTCTCAACAGTTGTTCACTCTGTTGTGAGATCCTGGATCTAAACCAATACATTTGCCATAGTCAATGGATGTGCCAATGAAAAGAAATAAAAAAAGAAATGAAGAAATAAGAGTTTTATATCACCAACTTTTGTTGCATTCTTGCATGTGGATGCCAAATGCCTGAAGGGAGCTCCTGTCTGCCAACCAGAGCTGATACCCCTATTGTGTTTATGTGACTCCTCAGCTCTCATCTAACAGTTGTATATATGTGAGAATAGTGTGAGAGAACAGTGGCTCTACATCTTGCTTAATTTCTGTTCCAGAATATCTGGAATATATCTGAAATATCTGAAAAGCAATATGATGATGTTTACTCAAGATTAAAAAAAGAAACTGAGATCTTAACTTTTCAGCCCCCTTGAATTCAAGAAATCAAAATCAAACATTCAAGTTATCAAAGGATTCCTGGACAAATCATGGGAAGATCTTTCTACAGTGGACATTCTGAAAGTGTACTTGTTAATGTAAATTCTAGAAGGGAGCAAAAAGTTCCTTGATACTATTCTTCCTTCCTCCCTCCCTCCTTCCCTCCCTCCCTTCTTCCTTCTTCCTTCTTCCTTCTTCCTTTCTCCTTCTTTCTTTCTCCTTCAAGTCAGTCTTGACTCCTGTCAACTGCCTGGACTAGTCCCTGCAATTTTCTTGGCAACATTTTTTGAAGTGGTTTGCCATTTGTCCCCCAGCTAACTTTTTGTGCCTAAGGTGGGACTAGAACTAGAATCTGTGGAAGAAAACAGTCCAGAAAAAAAATGTATCCCAATGGGAGAGGCAGCTGGGCAGTGGCCCAGAATGTTGGGGGCTGTTCCACTCTAAGGTTCCCTTCCTCCTGGTCATTTGGAAGGGACATATACCACCAGCCCTGTACTTTCCAGGGCCCACTTATACATGAACACACACAGACCCAACACAAGATTATAGCAGAAATGTGCACACAGAGAGATGCCACACATGACTTCCTTATCCACAAAAAAATACAGAAAGTACTATGGACACTGTTGCTAAAAAGATGGGAAAGACTTCCAGAACCCATTCTCTGCATCCTTTCCCTATCATTTAATGATAGAAAAAAATAGACATTAGTGGACTCCATTCAGTGCTGTCTTTCAAGCCACAGTGTTAATCCACTATGTTGTCTAAATACTTCTATTCTTCTGATAGTAGACTTCCACTAGGTGTAATGGTATGTGGGAATGACCTTGGGAGACTGGATCCAGAGATGCTGCTTAAGGAATGGTCAGATAAAAGATAGCATAGTCTGCAGCTGGAGAGTGGGCGGGGCAAGAGGCTCAGAAGAGACCCTTCCAGATTTGTCAGGTGTAAAGAAGATGAGCAGTGAATTTCACTGTCAGACTTGCAAGATTCTGTTAATGTAGCCTTTACAATAAAGTAGAATTAGCTTGTCTGGTTGTGTTTCCTGTCTGGTCTACCTGGGAAGGCTGACACTAGGATAGCTTCTTAGATATCTGTCTATCCAATTACTTTCTGTGCCCTCTCACTGAAAATTTTATTATATCTCATGATCACTAGGCTGTGTATAATCACAACCTCCTCCCCATATCCTACTAGGATTCCTGGGTCTCCATGCCCGTCTCTTAGACCAGCAACAATATTGTTGTGTAGAATAGCAGAAAAAGGATTTATGGTTATATAAAGCCTTAAAATAATGTCCATTTGTGAACCTGAAGATAATAAAAATATTCATGCAAATCTGATTCTCTCTTCGTGTACCTATGCAAATTGATACATGAGTATACATCTCTCCATACAAACATGTTATGCATATAGATGTATGTAAGTCAGAGCACTTTGAGTAGAATGACAGTATGATAATCAATGTGAAGTCTACAGTCATAACAGGAAATCATGCTATTTCTGCATAAAGGCTTTGTTTTAAAAGACAGTGTGCATATCATTGACCTAGATTCCATTTTCACTCACATCCTCTGTATTATACCTGCCAAACCTTCCTGCCAAGAAATGCAGTACATACAGGTAAAGGTAATATGTTGGCGTAAGATCTAAAAATATATACATCTATATCTTCATCCTGGTTTTCTATCAATTGTACTTCCTGTAAGTAGGTCATTATAATGAGGCTGCAAATGTGATATCAACACAGATGTTACATGTTTTGGCTGCTGCACAATATGAAACTGGTAGAAATTGATGTGGTCCAATTAATTCTTCTTTATTGAAAGTCACGTCTATCTGATTTCAAGGAATCCCAATACTTGTACTGGAAGCAAAGAAATAAACTAGCACAAGTGTAAACCTAGCACTTTCACACACATTCTGGGATGTCTAGGGTACAGTGGAAATTCATCAAGGAGTCCATAATGAAAACATCAGAAATGGATGAGGAAATTTCTTGCAGGACACCTTTCTCATCCTTCAGCCATCATTTTCTATTCCATGTCTTCCAGATTTGTTGGGAAAGTTGGGAGTGTTCAAGGATGTACGCTGGTTTTATACAGGACAGTATCCAGGTGGTATATCCATTTTTTACATCAGGATTGGTCACCTTGCAGTCCCAAAAGAGCATACAGCATTTTTGTAGTGCTGGAATTTAGTTTGATCATGATAGTAGAAACTTCAGCTCTCTTATTTTGATGCAGTACAAGCCTTAATTTAGAAATAGTTAAAGAAACACAATACCTGCAGAATTGTTGCCTCCTTTTCTCAGTTGATATCATAGTGAGGAAAAGGGAGAAAATGAAAGAAAGAGGGAGAAAAGAAAGGCAATGGAATGAAGGAGAATAAAAAAGAGTCATTCACCTCTCACTAGTTACAGGGACCAGTGAATGAATGCTAAAGGAATGGATAGAAAAACGCAGGAACAAATTTAATTGTGTTGCAATAACTTGTTGGTTTTCCACTGGATTCAGTCATGTTCTTCACTAAATTGCTTTTGAAAGAATGTACTAATACTTTGTTGCATTTTGTAGATAGAAAACAATATGGGTGATAGTTACTATTGCTAAATTATGATAATGTCAATACAGTGAATAAAATAAAAATTTCTTTAGAAATACATAATGCTGTACTAGATTCTATAGTATTCTGAATAATTGCACTGGAAGTCACCAAAATGGCACATTTACAAGATAAATTGAAATTTAATGTGCAAATAATTTCCATTACGATCCAATTCTTATTATTTGAAGAATATACACACTAAGGGGTCTATGTCTTCCTTAATGGGCAAGCGTGGCTCCCATTAATTTTAATGGGAGTTACATGTGGAAATCAAGAGGAGAATTAACTCATGAGTTAAGGTTGATGACAAGGAGTACGCTTGTGGCTTTGATTTGAAATGTAGCCTATGTCTTGATATTTATCACTTTTTAATTGTGCCTTTATAGTTCAAGCAATTTGTAACTCATTGTTATCCCTATCACTACATGACAAAGATGAATGGCATTATATAGTCCATTTCATGAACGTCATGATATTGTTAGCCGATTAAGCTGAATTCTAAGAGCAATACCATAATTAATAATCTATGCTGATCAAGTCGGTTGTACTAAAACCCTAGTGGTATCAGATTGTGATTATTTTTTTCGAGGTGGTCAGATTGTCTCTTTTGCCAGCTAGTGTGAAGAATGCACATACATCAAGACTATTTCACATTTTTAGCCACAATATTTAGTTTGCATGGAGTACGTACTAAACCAATACCTAAAAATATTTATAAATCACTAGAAATATAGCTAGAAATGAATGCCAACTTTCTTCAGGGTCGAAAATTCCTTTCGAGATATCCAGCACATTGATTAGACTTTTAGATTCATGGAAATTACAGTCAAAATGTTATGGATACAGGGACAAACTGATATTTTCCACTTAAATATAAGTGGAAAAACAAGAAAATGAGAGAAACCACAACTGAAGATTTGTCCAGCATTGGAAAAGAGATATGTTACTAATGATATCAGACTGGAAATTTAAACTTGAAGAATATGCAGCAATGGCAAAATTAACTGCACATGTTTACAATAGAAGTTTGACTAAATTCAAGCAAGAATGACTTCCATATATATCACATATTATCCAGCAAGGCAAATTTAAACATTCAGAGTGTGTTTTTTAAGGGGAAAAAGAATTGATTAAAGAACTGAAGTTAGAAATATATGGAAATTTTAAGTGTTTATGTTGCATATCAGTCAGAGTACAATGAAGGGGAACCATCTCTCTGGGTAACTGATTCCAATGCTGAACTGCTTGTTACATAGTTTTTTCTAATACTTAGTTGGAATAGTCTCTCCTGTAACATAAACCTATTATTTTGACTTCTACACTCTGGAATGATAGGACAGGCCTTGACCTTCCATATGACATCTCTTCAGGTATTTGAAGAATGCTGTTCTATCTCTCCTCAAAAATCTTTTCCTAGGGCTAAAGACATGGGTCCTTCAATCTCTCTTCGTAGATCTTAGATTGTAGTCCCAGGATAATCTTTGTTGCCCTTTTCTAAATCTATTCCTGTTTCTCTGCATCTTCTTAAGGGTGGTACCCAGAACTTCACTCTGTACTCAAAGTAGGGCCTGACCAAAGTGGAATAGAATGATTGCTTCCTGCAATTTGTAAATTATACATCTGCTGTTGCAGCCTAAAATTTCATTTGCCTTTTTTTTTAGCCACATCACACTACTGAGTAATTTTTAGTCTGCAATCAACTACTATCTTTTTGAGAGCCAGCTTGACATCATGGTTAAGGCACCAGGCGGAAAACCATGAGTTCTAGTCCTACCTTAGGCACAAAGCCAGCTGGGTGACTTGGGCCAGTCACTCTCTCTCAGCCCTAGGAAGTAGGCAATGGCAACCATTTCTGAAAAAAACCTTGCCAAGAAAACTGCAGGGACTAGTCCAGGCAGTTGCCAGGAGTCAACACTGACTCGAAGTCACAAAAATAAAGCAAAAAAGCCCCAACCACCTATCTTTTTAATCAATATTATTTCCAAGCCAAAAATATCCCATTCTTTATCTGTATATCTGACTTGTTTTTGTTACTTTCAGCCTATTTTAAATTTTATTTTTGCTTTCTATGATATTAGCCATCCTCGGTGTTGCATTATCTAAAAGTTTTATAAGAATTTCTCCCATATCTTCATCCAAATTACTAATAAAATATTGAAGAATAGAGGCCCCAGGAGTGATTCCCCATTGATATCTCTCTCCAATATGATAAGGAACCATGATAAGCACTTTTTGAGTACTGTTAGTTAACATGCCCTCACATTTAGCTAGCCTGCAAATCAGTATGTCATTGTGTATGTATTGAATGCTCTGCTGGAGTCAAGATTTATTATGTCTACAGCATCCCCACAATCCATTAAGGAAGCTACCTCATTAAAAAAAGAGAGATAAGATTAGTCTGGCAAAATTTGTTCTTGAAAAATGCATAATCATTATATTGTTTTCAAGAAGCTTACGGATAGATGTCTTGATGATCTGCTCCAGAATTTTCTTGGGTATCAATAACAGAATGATGGGTCTGTAGTTGCTGAATGTTTCTTTTCTGATAACTTTTAATTTTTTAAATGTATGTCCGGAAGCCAAAAAGTTAGGGACAACCTTTGCTTTCTTGTACTCATCTGGCACTTCACCAGTTCTCCAGGATTTCTCAATGATAATAATACATAAGTATTTGGCTAGATCATCAGCTAGATTCTTCAATGAGCTAGGGTGCAATTATTCTAGTTGTAGAGATTTAAATTCATTCAAAGTAAAGTGACAAACCCTGGCCATGCTTTTTTTATGAATCTCAAGCTTACCCCTTCATCCTGCCCTTTACAATTTTCCTGGTGGAGCATATAATTGCGCTCTAGCGGTGGTTAATTCTTCTTTGAGTGAGTGTGTTGTTCCTTTACCCCTTAAAGAGGCTTTGGTTTGCCCCCTTCTCAAGAAGCCATCACTGGACCTCACTGTACTGGACAATTTTCATTCAGTATCTAACTTCCCCTTTCTGGGGAAGGTGTTTGAGAAGGTGGTTGCAGAATAGCTTCAGAGGGCCTTGGATGAAGCAGATTATCTGGATCCTTTTTAGTCAGGATTCAGACCCAGGTATGGGATAGAAACAGCATTGGTCATGCTTTTGGATGATCTCTGGTGCGGGTGGGATGGGAGTTATGCATCCATCCTTGCCCTACTTGTTCCCCCATTATATCTGGCAGAGAAGGCATGTTGCAGGTACCATCGGCCAGGAACCTACATTTGGTGGGTCCCGGGAGGTGGGCCTTCTTTGCCGTGGTGCCTGCCCTATGGAACATTCTCCCCCTGAAGTCAGAGTAGTTCCATCCCTGTTATTCTGGAAGTCCCACAAGACCTGGTTATGTCACCAGGACTGAGGGTCCCAGGTCTAAGATGGCTCCATTATAGTTGATTTTGTACTCTCTTCATGTGGTTTGTATATTTTAAATATTTTATAGTGTACTGTCTATTTTTAATAATGACTTTTATATTTTATAATAACTATTTTTTACATATTTCTTGTTTTCATTGATTGTTGTATGCTGCCCAGAGTTGCTTCTTGTGAGATGGGTGGACATATAAATATGATTCAACAAATAAAAAAATAAATAAAATGTTAGAGAAGACTGAACCAAAATAGTAGCTGAATAGTTCTGCCTTTCTTTGTTACCTGTTAGCATTTTGCCTTCTTCCTTTTGTTTGACTTGGTATTAATTTGAGTTCTTTCAATTTTTCTTTTATTTTGAACTTGGCTAAAGAAGAAGCTTTCATTTTCATGACACCAAATCTACAGTTTTAGGCAAGCTGTCTGTGTCTTAGCTTTGATACCTGTTTTGTGTGTGTGTGTGTGTGTGTGTATATATTTTTTCTTTTCAGATCTTCTCTAAAAGTTTTTGAAGTCACGTTGGCTTGTTTTGCTAACTTCCATTTTTTTCTCCTCATTGAAATAGTTTGCAATTACTCTTTTAATATTTTTCTTTAGGAATTCCCACTCATCTTGAGCTCCTTTTTCCATCTTGAATCTTTTTTCCCTTTTCTCCAGCTATGAGATACTACTTTTTCATTACTCTGAAATTATTAAAATCTATTTTTGGGAGGTGTGGGGAAAGCCCAAGAAATATGTTGGATGACATTCAGGGTTTTTTTTTTTTTTGGTACTTTCAAGTCAGTTTTGACTCTTGGTGATCACCTGGACAAGTCTCTGCAGTATTCTTGGCAAGATTTCGGAAGTGGTTTGCCATTGCCTTCTTCCTAGGACCAAGGGAGAGTGACTGATCCAAGGTCACCCAGCTGGCTTTGTGCCTAAGGCAGGTCTAGAACTCATAGTATCCCAGTTTCTAGCCTGCTGCCTCAACCATTACACTAAACTGGCTTTATACATGCAATTTTAGTTTCCCTTAAATCAAGAATTCCAGCATTATTTGGAAGTTTTCCCCTTGAGTTCCTGCTACTTCCTCTTCCTCTCTATGACTTCCCTATTGAATAATATCAAGTCAAGCATAGCTGATTCTTGAGTGCCTTCTTCCATCCTTTGAAGGTTGTGAAAAGACATGTCGGGAATTTTCTGGAAAGACCATGCTTGGCAGAGTTTGATTCCCAGATGTTGAAATAATTGAACTCTCCATTACTATTATTGCATGCCTCTTAGAAAGATCTGCATTTTGCTTTTGGAATGCTCATCCATATCTTCTTTACAGAGAATGATAGTAGCTTCTAATAACAGTACTGCTCTTATATGTTCCTCTACTTATTTTAACCTGGATGCTCCTTAAGCCCTGACCTTGTTGAAACTTGGATGAAGACTGCAAAGGAATTCCCAAAGGTGACTGGACTGGGGAGCCAAAACAAAACAAAACAAAACAAAACAAAACAAAACAGGAAGGTAGTGGTAAACCATTTCCAAAAGGCTGCCAAGAGAACATCCTGAATGTTGTCTACAGGAGTTGAACTCGGCTTAAGATCCATAAAGGTAAATGCAGACTAATGTAGTTCATAATTCTGTTTTGATGGAGACAGAATGCTGGAGTAAATAGTATTTTGTAGATGAGTCTGCCAGAAGTTTCCCACAAGTACAACTATGCCATCTTGGCAATATATCTAGGCCCGAAACCCACCTTTGATGGGTCCAGAAAATCTACTTCCTCCAGAGTCCTTTGAATCTGTAGGCTTAGCATCTTCTCAACAATCTTCCACAAAAATGGAAGATTGGGTCCAGTGATGATCTTTTGAAGAAAGGATGGACCACCACTCCTTCAGCCCAGATAATTCAACAAGACCCAGCCCTTATCATTCTCTACAGAACTAGAACAACCAAGTCTTTGATGATGATGATGATGATGAAGAAGAACTTCTTTTTGGAGAGGGAGGTGTTTGGATTTTCTCCCTCAGATTAAAAAAAAATGTTTTGTCAAAGTATTTTGCTAGAATCAATTTTAGTTCTGAGAACTTCAAATTAGACAAAAAATTAAATATTCCCAATTCTATTCCTAATAATTTCCTAGCTTCAAACTTCTTAACAGCTTGATGATTTTATGCTGTCATTTACTAGAACTGGAAATAAATGATATTTATTTCCAAGCAAATGCATTTGATATCAGAATACTGATACTTCTCTGTGAAATATCAACGTAAGTAAAAATATAGATGGCATGAGCTACAGAAAGTAACTTTCAGTGTTTAGTTTGTGTGCTGATCAGGTGACAAGTATATAGAAGATGAGATTGTTTTGAGTAATATCTGAAGTAGCAGTTGAGTGTGGTAGAATATAAAAATGCTTAGCAATATGAACATTTCTGGTTGAGTATTTATAAGAGGGTTGGGAAAATGCAGAAATATCAAAATCAGAGCTTAATGCACCAATAAAAAACCATAAAAAGCCTCCTAATACAACCTCTGTATATTAATCATTTCAGAGAAGACAGTTCAAGATGTATGATAGCTGTATGGTGACTGTACTTGTGTATTCAGTTTAGATACAAACTTGGGAAGAAGATTGATATTGAATCTTCAGGCTCGCAGATGCATGTTTTAGTGGCAAGTTCCTTGTGTCCTTCCCTTTTAGTGAAGGATGAAATGTGGTTTAAAGACAAAGGAAAAATGTATTTCAGAATTTATTTCTTACATATACACAGTAGGATCTGGAACTCCAAGGAATTTTTAAAATAAATTTCCATTAAGAAAGTAAAATGCATCTTATAAGAGCCACTCTAGAGGAGAGAGTAACTATACAATAGCTGCTGAAGAATGATTGACTATGTATGTAATTCCCATATTCCTTCTTAGTAACACCTAGAATGTAACACACATTGCAGCATTATAGCATTTGAATATTGGCTTTCTCTACCTCTTCTTTGTTGGCTGCTTTGGGTGACTGGACCATTATATCACAACATGAGTTAATTTCTGCTGCTGCTGTTGCTGCTGCTGCTACTACTAATTAACCTTCTTTCTAGAAAAGTGCTTTGGGGTCTCCAAGAATGGCAATTCTGGGAACTGATAGTGATTGAATAAAAATCCAACTGATTGGATGACAATCATCTAGCGATCAAGTGGGAGCTTCAATTTAGATCCTCCTGGTTCAGGTCCAACACCTTATCTGCTATTCTACTGGAATACAGTGGCTCTCTTTTTCCCAAATCATCAATAAACAATAATGTTTTGTAAAATACATAGATTTCTAGGTGAAAGTATATCAGGAATTCTTTGATGTGATGAGAAGTTGCCTGCAATTTGCCTGAGGCAATCTCCTTTTTGTTAATAGCCTTATAAATCTTTGTGGTATTCTCTGATCAGATGAGGTCCCCCCCCCCCCACTTTCAGAGATCCAAGATAATCACCACCAAAGAAAATGTCATATTTCTTCTTCTAAAAAAGCAGGTGAAAGTTGTTTGTTGAATACCTGTGTGAAACCACAAACCCAATTACTAATGGAGCAGCAAGAATGCCCTATATTGACTAATTAAACATATTTTGGAATCTGCTCTGTATCTAGTGGCTTGACATGACCATAAAAGCTTAATAAGAAGAGATGATTTGTGCAGTCAGTAAGAGTGTCTCCCTCCTCTTTCATGGTACTCTACGCTACCACCTAGTGCCCAGAAAGAAAAAAGAAAACAGGGTGAATTATTACTCAACTTCTCTCCAAGATGACAGTGACAGTGATGAGGAGAGACACTACTGCAGTGATACAAATGTGGTCTGCAGGGGTTTACCATCAAGGAGCTGGATTTGGTTTGCCTTTAGAGCATTGACTCCAAAACATCTTTACTTTTATCTAATTATTGAAGAACATTTACTGAACCAGGGATCTCCAATCACTACCAGAACCATGAGATTCTTTGTTCACTAGGGCTGAATGCCCAGATGCCACTATTGCAAACTATAGCATTTACTGTTAAAAATCTTGCAGTCTGGGAAATTTATTCTATCTTCTCATGGGAGATCATTCATTAAATATAGGACTTAAACAGTCACAGTGACATATCTCTGTGTGTGCGTGCATATGTATACATATAGGACAGCTTCCATGAATTCCTCTAAAGCTCTTTTAATGTCAGCTGAAATTAAACTGGTAAAGGAGACAGTGCTAGTTCTCACTCCCCAAGTCTGCTGTTGACCACTTGCTTTTCATTCTCTGGGTTACTTTGCCTGAGGAAACAGAGGGAAATGTGTGTGAATCACTTCCCAGCCTTCCTCTCTTGCATCGTGAGAGAGCCATAACAAAGGTAGAAAAGGTTTGCTGGGAAAAAAAATGGACACAGCAAAATAGGTCTTACAAGTTCATTATGCTTAGATTCATCCTGCTGTACAGCTCCCCCAAGAAGATATGTTCAAGTCATCAAACATATAGAGTTCAATAATAAAACATTTACTGTAAGTAATAAAAAATAGACATGATTACTTAACTCTTCAAGTTAAGTAAAATCCACTTAAGCAAATAGCTAGAGGAAAATATAGTTGATGCATACATTCCAAACAGTTTGATTTATAGTCATATAAATTAATTGCACCACTCCACAAATACGTGTTTAAACCTTTAATATATAGATGCATTTAAATAGATTATAGATAAAGGGACAATATCAGTCATGAAATCTATCTATCTATCTATCTATCTATCTATCTATCTATCTATCTATCTATCTATCTATCTGTCTGTCTGTCTGTCTGTCTGTCTGTCTATCTATCTATCTATCTATCTATCTATCTATCTATCTATCTTAAAATGCAAAGGGTCACCTATTCAATTCCAGTAAACAACTGAAATACCGTAGCAAATTCAAGGTATTAACTTCATGCAGAAAATAAGAATTTATTTTTTATTTATTTTCAAATTTATATATGCCACCCGTCTCACTATACAAGTGACTCTAGGTGGCGTTACAAGTAAAAAAACTATAAAACCTTAGAAAAAATATAGAAGTTAAAAACTACAAAAGGTTAAAATTACAAACTAAAAAAACAGAAAGAACATCCTCAAGCTACCAACCATCCCCAGTGCTGCAAACCCCCAAACGAACAGACACCTACAATTAAAAATATTATATAAACTTTTGATTATTTGAGATTTACCTTAATGAGAATAATGCTTTGCAACAGAGCACCACATATACTTGTGAGGGGTTTTCTACCAATAGCCTCATACATGTGACTCTGATGGAAAATCTGAAGATATTAGAACCTCAGGCCAATAAGTCCCCCCCCCCCCCACTTATGAATGATGTTTTCAGTCCACAGATATATTCCGTTTTTTAGCACGTTGAAATGAATCTCTCTCTCTCTCTCTCTCAGACACACAGACGCACACACACACACATATGCACACATGTCTTCTATTGATCCTTCCTATATAAAAGAGAATGGCAGGGTAATAGTGTTATAGCTGGAAATGGATCTGGGGTCAGAGGCAAGGTTTGCCTAACTAAGGAGATCCCTAACTGACTTTTTAAAGAGCAGCAGCTGATATGGGTGAGTGGTGGCAAAAAGGCCTGGGATCAACTATTGGATTTTGGCCAGCACTGATGTGATGTTAATTCTTCATTTTAGAAGTATAGTAGGGCCAGAGGGCAGGAATGCTTATGGGCATGGATGTTCTTTTATTATCTGGAGTTTTAAAATCCTTTGTTTGAACAACAGCAACAAAAGTGCTTATTCCCAAGTAAATGCCTTTAGTCTTAGGGCAGCAGAATCAAACTCTGTTTTATTTGAAAATATAATTGATTTAGAACATTTGTTTATTAGTGTTAGAAAGTTATTTAGTTTTTTGTTTGTTATATCAATTATCTAAAAAGCATGGTGTGAGGGAGGGAAAGGAGAAAAATGGGCAGTGCTTTCTAACTGGATCAATGTACATGACTGCAACTAAAATTATATCACAATTAGTTAACAGCTCAGCTCTTGTTTCAGAGGAAATGCTTCAAAGGCAGTTCTTTGGTATTTCCTCTGAAGCAATTTGGTGGGAAATTTCCCACAGGTGAGAAATTCAGACTCATCCCAACTCATATTTCCAGAGACCTCCCATTTCCTTCTTGTAGCCAAGATGTCACTGTGTTTCTGGAGCAGAAGGGGGTGACTCCACAGCAGCCAGCTGCTCTTTAATTCCCACATACGTGAAAACCTAGCTCTCTGGAGAAGGTTCTAATGCTGGGAAAGGTGGAAGGAAAGAGAAAAAGAGGATGGCCAGGAACAAGGTGGATGAACTCAGTTACAGTGGTGATGAGTACACCATTAGAAGACCTGAAAGAGCAGGTTAGGGACAGAGAAAATCTATATATGTGGTCACTAAATGTTGACAATGGCTTGATGGCACATAAACAATCAATCAATCATTGTGCCTGGAGCAACCTGGGAGATCAGAGTGCCTGTAGTGTACTCTGTAGAAGGTAAATCTGTAGAACAAGGTAAGAAGGATAAGTATGGTAGCTTTATGAAAGTGCCCTAAGACCTGTTTTCCCATGTATATTGGGGGATCATAATAGTGATGCAATTGTCTGAGGTAATTATTATAAAGGACTTTGTAAAGTGCAATACAAATGCTACAGTTGATGACTCATAAATTTAGTATCATCCCTGGAAAGCATTATTAATACATTCACAACCTTTCAGAAGCCCCACCCCCACATGCTTTTCAATAAGCATATTTCGGGTTTCTTCAACTTGCAGTTGCAATCTGTCCTGACATAATTTTCACATTTACACATTTTCCAGAGCAAAGCATGGCCATGGCATTTGTGTGTGTGATTGTTTAAATTCCAAAAAACATAAGTGCTTAACAGGAGACTCAGCATACTAGATTAGCAAAGCATATGATCAAGTTTTGCCCATCTGATATGAAACCCGCACATTTGATTTGCATGTGTGTCAAAATGTACCTGCTGCTCTTCATCTGAAAGCAGAAATGTGCTGATGTGTTAGCCTCTACAAACACACCCGAGATTTGCAATTCAGAGAATCGTAAAGGGCAAACCATTGGCCATTATTATAAACATGCTATCGACTATCCCAACGTTTTTCTCAGAACTGCTGAACTTCATGTCACCCAATACAATGAAATCTTTCTCATATCAATTGGAAGTGTAAAAATCCTTCATCAAAATTAACAAAAGTTGAAGCAATTCCTTATTGACTTTGAATCTCTCATCTTAACAAGATCCCCTGCCACTGCTAACTTTCTTCTCAATTATCTCATTGTACTAGAAAAATTGTTATAATTATTGAAAATATTTTCGCTATCTTTTTTTGTTCATTTTAGGAATGGTCTAGAGCCAGATACTATAGTTACCTTGTTGAAGCTAAGCAGCAATTGGATCTGTCAGTGCCTGCTCTGCATTCCATGATGAAAGAAGGTTGGAGATCAGTGTACTCACCTGTAGCTTTCCATATATTCTTACACTGCAAATCCCGTAGACCCTTTCCATTGGTCATATTGGCTGAACCTGATGGGAGTTACAGTCCAACATTCTCTAAAGACTTACACATTGTTCATCTTTATACTAAGTCAGTCACTCATGCCCTGGTCATCTCCCATATGGACTATTGCAACGCGCTCTACATGGGACTACCCTTGAAGAGTTTTTGGAAGCTACAGCTGGTGCAGAATGTGGTGACATGGGCAGTTATGGGCACTTCTAGGACTGCACATGTAACACCTCTGCTGTGCAGGCTGCATTGGGTGCAAGTCTGCTTCTGTGTCTAATTCAAGGTATTGGTTATGACATTTAAAGCCTTTCATGGCATGGGCCCAGGTTACCCGAGGAACTGTCTCGTCCCCATTACATTGACCCATCCCACCCACTGTGGCAGGAAGGGTATGTTATGGACCCCATTGCCTAGAGAGTTTCAACTGGTGGGGTCCAGGAGGAGAGCCTTTTCTGCCATGGCTCCCACCCTCTGGAATATCTTGCCCCCTGAGGTGAGTTTGGTCCTCACTCCGCTGGCCTTCCAAAAGGGTGTTAAGACCTGGCTCTGCCAACATGTGTGGAGACCCAATAGGGATTTGCAGCACTAGGGGTGGTTGGTAGCTTGAAGATGCTCTCTCCACTTTTTAGTCTGCATTGTAGTTTTAACTCTTTAACTTAATTATAAGCTTTTGTAGTCTTTAACTTATATTTTTTATAGTTTCTTATTTTATAAAATTATGATTTTATAGTTTTTTATCTGTAATGCCACCTAGAGTCACTTGTATATAGAGATAGGCAGCATATATAAATTTTAGAAATAAATAAATAAATAAATAAATAAGGCAGTACTACAGTACTTATGCTGCCAAAATCTGCAGAAAAAAATAACACTTATTCAAATTTGGATTTAGCAGTCTAAATGGTTTATACTATTATATTTAGATTTTAAACACTGACTGCTATATGTTTAAACTAATTTAATACCACATCTTAAACTATTAATATAAATCAATCAAATTAATTAGGAGAAAAAACAAAAATGTTAAAATAATCACAATTTAATAGCTTTCAACAGTAGTATTTTACAAAAGAGATTTTCAGCAGTTTTGAATAACACAAGGGCTGAAATGATGACATTCTGATTAAAATATACATTTGGAAATTTGGAATATTTTTAATCCAATTTGAAGGTTTTGCATCTACATTGGAGGACATCCTCTGGTGGAGATAGGAGGAAAAAAAAAAGAAAAAAAAACCCAGACAAAGGGACTTCTGTGAAGGAGAAAATGTCCAATTTCATAGTAAAAGAGATATTAGCCCAACATATTTTAGAATAAATTGTTCATGATTTCTATAACAGCACCATTTTTGGTTCTGAATAAGCCTCAGTATGGTGTCTCTTCAAAACTATATCAGAGGAACCATGACCGACATTTCAAAATTTCCACCAGGCTCTAGAGCAGTGCTTCTCAACCTTGGCAACTTAAAGATGTGTGGACTTCAATTCCCAGAATTCCCCAGCCAGCCCTGCTCTAGAGTGATGCTATATCAGCTACTCTGGTTAGCTGTGAGAAATTGAAAATATAGGTAATTCGCATACAATTTACCATTGGAAAACAAGGGCTGAGAACAAGTTTGGGCTCTGATGGATATTTTACCTGAAGATGTTGATTTCATCCTGTTAGCCTGCATCCTTGCTTGCCATTGTATGTTAGCCATGACACTTATATTGCACAACAGTGGTGAGTAGAATTCACAGAAATGAAGCAAATGGTTCCGCTCCAGGAGCTTTGGAGGCAACCTCTTCCTGCTTGCAACTTGCCACTACTGAACAAGGGCAAATTTGTTTTAACCCGCAAATAAAATTCTTTAGTGTTAAATTCTTTAGTGTGAAAGACTTTTAAACTCTCCAACTAATCATTGCTTTATTGAGCTATTTTGCCAGTCTTGTTATTTCTTTTAAATAACAATTTAACATGACGAATCAATAGGAAACTTTCTTGTTATATAAACACGTCAAGCAAAAATGAATAGAAATTACTTCAGAGTCTTCTCAATCAGTTCTTTCTAGATGGAAGAGAATAGTATAGTTTTAAAGAGAGGGAGAGAAATTAACCAGAATTATCAAAAGAATAGATCTGATGGATATGGCAGAAAAGGACAAACTGACTCGCCTATTAAAAAAAACCTCAAACAACTACTACCTTAAAGAATGGAAACCATTGATGGACTATTTGCAAAATGCAGGTGGGGTGAAGCTTACATGGGGATTTGAAGATTAGATTATAAATGTAATGGCATATATTTAGACAAAGAATTATTCCTATTTAATGTATTAAAAACTAGCACTTATGATAGCCTTATTATTTCTAAGACCAGAGATAGATTGGAAGTTATCTATTTTTCATATCTTTTTTTTCTTTACCTCACTTTTTCTTTTCCTTTTCTTTATATTTTGTATTTCAAATTTTCCTTTTCATTTCTAACTTTTAAATATGTATCTTTAAAATCTCAATAAAATATTATATATATAAAAAAGAATAGATCTGGACTATGCAGCTATTTCAAATACAGCATTTTACAGAACTGTAGTAATGTCTCTTGGTTTAAGTTATCTCTTCCCTAGACATTCCCTCTTCCCAGCAAGTTACCCAGGCAAGGAAATAAATCTCATCAAGGCCACCTGGTGTAAAGTGAGTGTTTCTCCTACTCTGGGCGTTTCATTAAGGTGGCCTTAAGTTCAATTTTGATAGCAGGTACTGTTTAAAGAACATATCTCAGCCAGACTATTATGTGGCTGAAATAGAAAAATGTGGATCTATTTGTTTATTTAATAAATTGATATGACTGCCATCTACCAGAAGGATTTCTGAGCAGTGATAAAAAATAAAAAATAAAAGATTTTTGGTTCTGAAGAAGCCTCAGTATGGTGCCTCTTCAAAACTATATCAGAGGAACCATGACTGACATTTCAGATTTCCCACCAGGCTCTAGAGCAGTGTTTCTCAACCCACTAGAACTCGCATCCATAAATCAGCAACACCATGCCAGCTCCATCAACATCCTGGGCCCAGGACTTGGGGGAAAAGCCAGGTCTTCACTACTTTCCTGAAGGCCAGTAGAGTTGGGTCCATCATATATGTGGGGAGGAGGCTGTTCCAGAGAAAACATCCTTCCAAAACCCCACAGGTGGCACTGTTTTACTGAGGGGACCTGGAGCATGCCCATCCTGCCAGATCTAGTGGGACAGACAGAAAGTAAAGGTGGTTCTATTACTTGTATTAAGGATCTTAAAGTTGTTTCCTTCAAAGATATTTTAATGCTCAGTTGTTGGAACAGGAAATGTACACCAAAATGTTTTGCACCCCCCTCATCATTATGTACTCAGAATCTTAATACACCTTGCTTCAGTTTGCTTTTCTCTCCAATGTGGTATGTGTTATCCCTTCACTCTGCCTTTCTTGTGCAATATACATATCTTTTCTAATGAGAAATCTGTTTTGCATGTTGTTGTGAGGATCTGTCCTTTTTTTCAAATCTCTGTTTTGCTCCAAACACCAATTGCTCCAAATAGCTTTCCAAAGCTGAATTTTAATCTGTTTTATCAATATTTAATTTTCATATCTTGATCTTGCTTATTCATCTAAATAAGCTTCCAAAACAGTTTACAGAATCACTGATAAGACAATCTCTATTCTCAGGCTTACAGTACAAAAGTCATGATCCTCCCTCCCCCCAACAAAAAGAAAGCAGGATGAGGAAAAGGGGGAAAAAAACCTGAAATGCTTCATTTTAAGCATTCAAGAAGCTTCTGAACATTCTTGAACAAGGTGTTTGACCCAAGAATATTCTGAAGCTTGCATAAGTGTCCTTAGAACTTTTCAAGAGAAGAAGATGAGAACTACATTTAGTTGGCTCCACCTACGATGACTTCTTGATGCCACTTACCATTATTCTTCTTCTATCCCATCAGCACCAAGGGTCACCAGTCTAGTCAAAGACCAGTTAGTTCCTTGTGCACGTGCAGAATATTCAATAAACTTCCAGACTGAGTTCTCCAGGGAAGGAAAAACATAGTAGATAATAAACAATAAGTTCTAGAATGAATTATTCCCTGATAATTAAATAGTACCTGTTTTACCCACTCATCCAATATTTCCTGTTTCCCAGCAGCTGTTCAAACTGTTCAGAGCTGAAATAAATAATAAAAGCACAGTATGTTTAATTTAATTTATCCTTTCTCTAGATGCTCATAGGGTAAGAATATCTGAAGACTTGTATGAAAATAGTGACAAACATTTCCTTATCTGCATGTTAAAGAAAATGCAGCAACTGTCTGAAGGCAAAATAAATAACTGTTTTTAAAGAATAACAAAGTGAATATATGGGGATGTGAAAGTTATAGACTTGCACATTTCATCCCTGCTATGCCATCTAATTGGGTTTTGAAAATTGTATAGCCATTCAAACCAGATAGTTGATGGCTGGCTCATTCAAATCACTTCCCAATTAAAATTGGCCTTTTAACAGGTTTGTGTGTGATGAGGTACACAGTTCCTAAACATTCCATTCCACTTTGTCTGTACTTCATCAGATTAAGAATAACAGTGTGAAAACTACTAGACAATATAAATGAGATCAATAAATAGTGCAATCCATCTCAGCTTGTTTTAAGTGTCCACAGAGGTATTTAACAGAACTCAGCACTGCCTGACACTCCAGTACAAAACTGAGGACAGCAAAATGAAAACGAGGCATTCTCTAGTTATGTTCCTTGCTTCAGATGCCAGTGTTAGATTGGCAAGGGAATGAAGCCGAGAGAAGAGAAGAGAAGAAAAAATAAACAGCTATCTTTCTAATAGCCAAGTGAAAATGTAATTCATTTTAATATGCTACCCTTCAGTGGAAGCCCCAGGGCCATTTCCAAAATAATTAAATTCTCCCTCACTTTGTATATGCTATTTTACATTCTATAGTGCATATATTCATATGTACACACACGAACACAGAGAATAATCTAGAGAGGTTTCTGCTCCAAAATTTAGCAGAATTTAGAATTTCCTTTGCACATTCCCATTTTACAGATGAGGCAGTAATGCTGATTATCAATAAAGTGCACATCATTACAAGCACCAAGAGGAAGAGTCGCTGTCTCCAGCCCAAGGTATCTAATAAGCAGCTAAATAATAACATAAGCAGCTTACATTTCAGTCAAGGAAAGAATCCTGATGAAAACTAGTATATCCAAAGACCAAATATTTAAATCTGGATGAACTATGAGATATGCTTTAGCACCTCAAAAGGGGAAGGAGCAGGAAAGTAAGGTAACAATGATTGTTGGAGGTTTATACGAAGCTATTCAGGCCTAAACTGAGGGAATGGTTATCTGTAGCATCCTACAGCAGGCTTGTACATGGTTTTCCCCCCATAGACCTTGATAAGAGACTTTTGTTTTTTTCCTTCCCAGTAAATTCATGATGTGGTGAACACTAGCAAGGGCAAAGTCTGGGTAATGTTATCCTTTCCTTCAAAATAAAGAAAATATAATATTTGGAAATGCATAAGGCAGCAGAGGCTCTTGGCTTTCTTCTTTCTTTTAAGAGACAAGAACATCCTTCACACTTGGCAGAGTCTGCTTCCTGAGGAGATTCCATGATCAGACAAATCATAGAACTGCACAACTCTTCCACAAAGGACTGAAAAGAAACAGCAGACTCTGTAGACTCTGTAGAAAGTGCTGTGAGCCCAGGACTTTTTTTCCTATTGAAAGAAAATAGCAAAAGCCCATGACATAAATGTTTCAAAAGTAAGTCCAGCTTCTCCTGCCCTCAACTCTGAAGATCTCTATCCTCCATGAAACTGGGAGTGCTTGTCATGAAGTTTGATTCTCCCATGAAGCAGTTTCTAGGTGTCATGAAATGGTAGTAATTCATTATTTACTGTCAAAATAACTTGATTTGGAGCTTTGGGGCTTTACACAAGGTAGCAAAATACCTTAGAATATCCTACTATTCATGGCAAGTGTCTATTCATGTGGAGGAGTTGAATATGCATGACCATGTCTGTAATGTGCAGATGTGCAGACCCTACAGGGAACTGTTGAAGTTTGGAATGGTATTGCTTCCTTCCCTTAAGAAATTGAAGACATTTTTGATTAGGGCATATGTATGCAAAAGTCCACATGTATACTGGAATTCAAATAATACTCAACATCAGGGATGAATCTGAGTTATATATGGACACTGATCACTGCAACTTGGGACTTATTTAGATGTTGCAATAGTTAGATGGCCAAGCAAAAGAATAAATTAAATAAATGGTGTTATCCACCCTATACCTTTTGTTCCTGCTATATCATACTTCCTACAGTCTATTTTCCTCATTTCCCCTCCGATCAGCTTGTCACTTTAAAGTGGCATTAATAATATTAGTGCAGGTCTCCACTTCTAAGTCAAATGTTCCTGTCCTAGGTCCAGCTGATGCTGGTAAATGCCAGGATTGTACTGTACTCAGTAAGACAGTGTCAATTCATGGTGGACAAATGTGAAGACTTGAAATGTATACTGAAAATTGGGTGGGTAGTGATGGAGAGTTGTCCTGCTGGAAATCTGCCTGGTCAGATTTCTGGTCCTGAAGTAACCATGAGCCTAGTGTCAGAGATAAATGGTTGCTATGATTATACATAGGACACTAGTACTTGTGGGGGGCACTACTTCAGAGATTTCTGGATACAAGTGTCTGTGTATAAAAGAATGGCTATTCTGAGAAGCTAGACCTGCTGTTGGGGTGTCAATCACCTACTGCCTAGCAGTGGTCCTCATGAGCTCCTGGAGTTGATCTCAGGGCTGGTATTCAAGTTTCTGAGGGCTTTGGTCTTGGGTGACTTCAGTCTCCATACCCTGGAGGATGGTTCTGGTATAGCTTATGAGGTCATGGCCTCCATGGTGACTATGGGCTTGGCACTAGTAATCATGGTTCTGACTCATATTGGAAGTCAATCATATGGAGGAGTTCTGTTGAAACTCTCTGTTTGTAAGGTTTGTGAGATATGGGCTAGATGCCAAGCATTCAGCTACATGCAGCCCCTTCCTTGTTAATATTTCATCAGTGACTCTCGTCTCTAGTGGCTCTGAGTGAGAATGTTTATCCTGTATATTTAATTTTGGAGTTTTATGACTATTTGTATTTGTATATGAGAATCAGCTTGGTCTAGTGGTTAAGGTGCTGGCTTTGGGCATGAAAACCAGCTGAGTGACTTTGGGCCAGTCACTTTCTCAGTTCTAGGAAGAAGGCAATGGCAAACCATTTTAGAAGAAGCTGCCAAGAAAACTGCATGGACTTGTCCATGTAGACACCAGACTGATTGAAAGGGACAATATTTTTATTTGTAGCCTTGATGTACACATGTTCCTGTTTGATGTAGTAGTTAAAGACACCTGGATAGAAACCAGGAGACCATGAACTCTAGTCCTGCATTATACATGAAGCTAGTTGGTGACTTTGGGCTAGTTACTCTCTCTCAACCCTAGGAAGAAGGAAATGGCAAACCACTTCCAAACATGATGCCAAGAAAACTTCATGGATTTGCCCTGACAGGTGACAGGAGTCAAGATTGACTCAAATGCATTAAAAAAAATTGATGTACACCACCCAGAATCCCTGGGATTGTGGCAGATTATAAGATTTGCAAACCAACAAACAGTAAGGTCCAAGTTAATTGTTCTTGCTTCTAAGGTGGAACTGATGCATGAGGATTTCTTTGGTTGTTGTTGTTAACCTTATTTTGCTACATCATGATGATGATGATGATCTATTGTGTATATGCAGTCTGCCAGACCTTTCAGTTCTCTTAGTTCTTTTACGATTCTTCTTCCACAGCCACTATATGCTGCCATTTGATCAAAGTGCATGCACACATTGATAACACTGCCTTGAGGACCACACCAGGCACTAAACAGGATGCTGACAGTTGCACTCCAAAAGTGGACAGTTTGGATGTAACATTTAGGGGCTTACTGTAATGGGTGCCTTAAGCATCAGCAGGGCTTAAAATATTTTGTAACTTTTCCCCAATGCAAAAGTGGACCTATATTGTTGGAACCACTCACACAGGAAGAGGTCTTGGAAGCCCACCAAATGAATTTTGGAGAGCTATGTGTGGCCCTTGGATCTCACTTTCTACACCCTTGATGTAAAAGTAAAAAAATATGCAAATGAACTGAAGAAGCTCTAAACTATAAGAATTAGTGCATGCTCCTATTTCAAAATTAATTTCAGACATGTTCTTATCTTAATCTGGAGTTCTAGAAAAGGAGGAGTAAAGAGTAGTGAGAACCCATGGAGCAAATATATGAATCTGGAAAAGGAGAACTTGATTCTTATCTCAGCAGTGGAAGATTTTGCTGCTTTTGCAAGCAGTTTGCAGCCTCCTTTGACAAGGAAAGGGGATTTTTTTGGTAACTGTTTATTTTCTTTTTTTAAAGAAAGAAGGAAAGTGAACTTTTCACACTGCACACATTTTCAGCAGTGCAGCTCAGGCACACAAGTAACTAAGTTTGCTGAAGTCCTCTGCCAGTACTCCTTGTGTAGTTTTAGTGCCTTCTGAACTGCCCTGGGAACTCACCCTCCCCATAAGATCTCTTGCTCAGCCCCTTCATCTGTAACCTTTCTGCAAGTAAATGCTAATTGAAAAAGAAGAAACGCCACTAATCTTGGAATTTAAATGCATTTAACAAAACCAATCTCAATCTAAATTGTTGTTTCGCCATTCCCTTTTCCCCAACAGATGTCGAGAAACTGCAGTTCCTATTAAGAACACTTGACTGTTTACTCAGCAAGAGAACTCCAGGCTCTGGCTGCATCAATCTAAATGCGTTTCAAGACGTCAGACCTTGAGAAGTCATGACTATTATGGCACTATTTTAAAATAAAACCTTTCTATAAAAGAATGGTAGAGAATGTTGTTTCTCTTTTCACTTTGTCATCCTTCTGTATGCTGCAAACACACTTGCTTTTAAATAGTAGCACCAATGGTAGTACTTTGCATCCCATTTAATATGGTCCATGTATTTTTCTTTCTTAATTTGATGACCTTAAAAACTTTTGTTCTGTTTGAATCTTCCACTTCCCCCAGGATGCATAGAGTGGGATTATCTTCACAATTCTGCAAGCTGTATTAATGGAGATGGGTAGGCAGTGGGGGGAGAGAGAGAGAAAGAGACAGAGAGAGAGACACACTGAGACTCAGCCTAGGCTGTGACCTTCATGGCTGAAGATGAATATGAAGATCATTTTTCCCAAACACTGCAGCCACTGGACTGCCCTGCAAGTGTGATTCAAGAAGAGGAACTGTTCATGGCAGTTGTGTAATAAAAACATGGAATCATTCTGCTCTACCTGAGGGATGAACAGTCATGACAGGTAAATTCACAGGGGCTCACTTTAAAATTGGCTCAGTAGACATTAGGTTTTTTCACTGGACATTTGGGGGTGGTAGGGGACAGCATTGGCTGTGAATTCTTTCCTGCTTTGTAATATTAGTCAGTACAGTGGTACCTCGAGTTACGAACTTAATCCGTTCCGTGACTCTGATCGCAACTCGAGTTGGTCGCAACTCGAGGTAAATTTTCCCATAAGGTTCAATGTAAATATGGTTAATCCGTTCTGCCCTCCAAATTTGGTCACACCACGAGGCAAATTTCCCTTAAGGTTCAATGTAAATACATACGGTCAAACAATTCTGAAACATATGCATTTTATTTTTAAACCACAAAAACATGAAAAAAAGTACAGTACAGCACAGTATGAAGAGGGAGAATGGGGTGGGGAGGCAGTTATTGTTTGGAGGGAGAGTCCCCCTCCAAAGGGACATCGGGGAGATCTCCTTCAGGGGTTTCCTCTCTTCTTTGCCTCTTAGCTGCAGGCTCAGTTCTGGGGAAAAACCTGTCTTAAGTCAGTTGTTTTTTCCTGCGCTGCATAACACTCCGGAAATGAGAGAACACGTTGTCATTCATCATGTTCAACGCTCTGGTTGTCACAGTTCTGTTGGGGTGGTGCTTCTCAAGGAAATCCTGGCACTCATTCCATTTCGCCATGATGGATTGTATCACTTCACTGCTCACCTCCTCCCCGTCCTCCTCTTCCTCAGTGGAATGCTCCTGGCCAAGCGCTTTCTGTTGCTCACTCTGGAGATCAGCAAGTTCTTCCATGGTCAGCTCCTCCTCATGGTCCTCAACAAGCTCCTCTATGTCTGCATCATCGACAACCAGACCCATGCTTTTGCCCATGGACACAATCTCCTCCACTACCTCTGCATCAGACCCTTCAAAGTCATGTTCAGCGACACATTCTGCCCACAGTTTCCTCCAGGCTGAGTTTAAGGTCCGGCAGGTGACATCTTGCCAGGCTTTGTCAATGAGGCTGATGCAGTGGAGGACACTGAAATGTTTCTTCCAAAACTCTGTCAGAGTCAAGGATGTTTCCTCAGTGACATTGAAACACCTGGTGAAGAGCGCCTTTGTGTAGAGCTTCTTAAAGTTGCAGGTCACTTGCTGGTCCATGGGCTGCAGAAGAGGTGTCATGTTGGGGGGGAGGAACTTGACCTTTATGAAGTCGTATTCGGCGTCCATATCATCCACCAAGGCTGGAGGGTCTGCCGGGGCATTGTACATCAGAAGAAGGCACCTTTCAGGCAGCTGGTTGTCGGAAATATATTTTTTAATGCTGGGTGCGAACACCTCGTGCAGCCATTCCATGAACAACTGCCTTGTGACCCACGCTCTCGCATTGGCCCTCCACATGACAGGCAGTCTGGCCTTGTTCACACTGTGTTCCCTGAACGCACGAGGGGTCTGGGAATGGTACACCAGTAGCGGCTTAATCTTCAGGTCGCCGCTTGCATTCGCACACAGCAAAAGGGTCAATCTGTCCTTCATGGGCTTGTGCCCTGGCAGTGCCTTTTCCTCCTGCGTGATGTAGGTTCTGTTTGGCATCTTCTTCCAGAAGAGCCCTGTCTCGTCGCAGTTGAACACTTGCTGAGGGACGTATCCTTCCGCCTTCATGAAGTCCTCAAATTCTTCCTTGTAGGCTTCTGCAGCAGCCTTGTCAGAACTGGAAGCCTCACCACATACACAATGCAAAAATGAATTAAAAATAAAATAAAATGAACAGTAATTTAGAGAGTTTACCCATTTTGTAAAAATCTCCAAATAAAAGCCTGCTTAGTTGGATGATCGAAATGTCATTTGCAGCAATGTGTTTTAGATAAAATAAGGAGAAAATGTTAAATAAATTTGGGGTATGCATTACTGCAGTTTTCATAGACTTCTATATCTTCACTGGGCATCGTGAGGGGACAGTAAAGTCATGCAAAGTAGTATATTCCCAATATCGTTTGGTTGAATTTACATTCTGCTTTCCTCCAGAAAGAGCACTCCAACCCTTCTGGCTGGCTCTGTTCCCTAAAGTTTTTCCCATGATACTCCTCAAGATTGTTTAGGAGTGAAAGACAAAACTCCTTTCTTTCCCTTCCTCTGCCAATTCTGCTGCACACAGTGGCTGAAAACCAGGAATCTGAAGCATGCATGTTGAAATGAGTGGGGTGGAGCCTGTACGGGTGAATACATGAATTACATGCACCTGAATCAAATACATCCCTCAGAGCCCATGCACATAGATCAGAGTATGTGATTTATGGATAAGGTTATCAATGTTGTCGGGAATTTACATGATTCTGGTTATTGACCATGTGGAAGAACCTACAGACGTACAGTTATACCTATCTGCAGCAACCCTACACAGATCAGTGGACGGAGCTGCTGCAATAGTGTTCTCCTATCCATGTTCTCCTGCTCCTACTGCTGAGTGATAAACTGCCTTTTGATTCTGGAAATAAATAAGCCCATCATGACTAGTAACTACTGACAGTTTTATCCTCCATGAAATATTGCTATGAGTTTTTAAGAGAAACAGTGGCATAAGGGAGTAACAATCAAACAATGATAAGAAGTACAAGGACTTTCTATAGTTATTAGTGGCACTGGCTATTATTGGTTTCCTGCTTTTAAGATCCTTTTCAATTATGTACTGAACAATGTGCAAGCATCTTGATATGGCTACTTTGCTGCAATAATATTCCAAGAAAGGTCAAGAGTTACACACGCTGCTCCCAGGTTCGGCTTATGGTCACTCACTCACACACTCACAGCCTGTTGAGGCATGCGGATCTTGTCAGCCCCCCTTGCTTTCTACCTGGGTTTTCCAGATAGGTGCGGCTGGAGCAGACAGACACACAGCCCTGGTCAACAGCGGGGAAATAATTGGGGATACACACAAATCACTTCCAACAGAACACTGAGGCACAAGAGGTTCTTTGTAATACACGGAGACCCAGTGAATTTAAAGTAACAGCAAAACTTTACTGGTTGCAAGGTACATTTGCTCTTTATCATACACACACACACACACGCTCATCCACACTTACCCACGTCCTTCCCAACTAGGCTGCCAGACACTAGCTAGAGGGACAGAAGCCGCCAAGTCTTGATCCAAAGGTGACTCAGGTGACTCAGCTCAGACAACTCAGATGACTCAGACGACTCAGTGTGGGCGGGCTTCGGGAGCCCTTTTATCCCCAAAAGTCCTTGTTGGGTTGATTTACAAGTTGATGGGATTGGGGTGAGGGCTTCCATGTGCTCAGGCCCAACTTCCTTTTTCTGGTTCAGGTCCTTTGTTTTTTCCTTAACGACTTGCTTCCTTCTTATCTACCTCCCCGAAGGGATTCCATAGATATGTTTCCTGGCTTTTGTCCTCTCTGCTTACGTGCCTGCTTCATCTTTAGGTTATGGCAGCTTCAGCCTAGTCTCACACAAGATAAGGTGCTAGTCCTGGTGCTAGCAGTGAATCAGCATGAGTGAATAAATTTAAAGGTGTGCATTACATTTCAAGTTAGATCTACACAATTACATGTTGCCTACTTCTCTGAGTAGGGAGAAGATCTAGGATAAAACTTGGATTTAGTTTTTTTGGTTTGGGGAGATAATTTTTGAGAGTTTGTTTACAAATAGATTCAGAGCAGAAACAGATGAGCCTTTAGACCTGCCAAGAGGGTATTTTAGATTTTTGTTTTTTGTCCTGGGATCAAGTCAGAATAAGGAGGAAAATAATACCTTAGCATCAGTACATCTAAGGATGACTTCAAGTTGTCTCACTCACAGGCTGGGAAGGAAATGTAAGTAAGATTATGGGAAAAAAAGATGTTGCCAGAGCATGTTATGCCGGGGTGCATGGAGGCATTCCCCCTCTCAAAAAATAAGATCTTTTCCTACCAGCTTAATAGCCAAGTCGGTGGGATTTTCATTAGGAATTAATCTTGGAGGAAAAAATGTTACCCTGGGGCCAGGGAGATGCACATTCAAACCCATGCTTAGCCATGGGAGACTTTGAGCCAGTCACTTTCTTCCAGCAGACCCAATCCTACAAGACTGTTATTGTGGGGCTAACTAGAAAAGGGAGTATTATACAAGGAGATCTGCATTGATGGTCACTAGGTTTCAAATGGTGGGTGTAATGAGATGATTGAAGCCCCGTCTCCTTTTACACATGTGAGCCGATTCTGTACACTTTCAAGAATCTCTCTGCTCTTCCTTCTTATCTTTGAATTAAAGTTGGGCACCTCAAAGAAAGATGAGTAACCTCTGGTAGCCTTCAGATAAAGGACTTCCCTCTGTAAAAATAATGCAAAAGAGATCTGCTGTCAACAGCAAGGCTCACCACTGCTCTCTGGGCTAAAGGGTGGATGGTCAAGTGGGCCAGAGTGGCCAAGAGCAGGAGGAAGAGGGTCAGAGGGTCTCTGAACCTCTGCAATCAGGGCCCTGAAACACATCCCACACAAAACGTTCTGGGGGTGGGTGTCAAAAAAACCAAGGTGGTGTCCAGAACCATGCCACTGAAGCCCCACCTCTTTTAATGCGTGACACATGTGTGATGCATGTCAAAAAGAGGCTGGGGCTTCAGTCAGTCACAACTGCCATCTTAACTTTTATACACACACACATACACATATATACATACACACGCACCCCAGATATCCCTGCCCCCCCCCCCCAGATATGCCTTTTCCTCATTAATGACATGATATCTTTGTTATCTATCATTTCTTTGCTCCTCTAAAACCGGTGGAATTTATTCATCAAAGATTGGTGCAGGAAAGAGTTGGTTTTCCTTTTCCTTTGGAAAAAAAAGTTAGTTTACAGCTTATTAACTTAGATTGCTGTGAATAGCCCCTGTGGGTTTTTCTGCTGAGACAAGGAGCAGGATAACTGATTTCTCAAGGCCAATCTGGAAGACTTTAAAACACATTAATAGCTATCAGTGAAACAGCAGGAAGAGGAGGAATCATTTGTTGTTGTTGTTTAACTTTCTTCGCTTCTTGATCTCCTTATACGCTTATTCATTCATTCACTGAGTCACTCATTCATTCTTTCTTTTTTGTCAGACTTTATGGTTGTTTTTCCAGCCAATAAATGATGCACAAAACAGTTTAAATACAATAAAACTTTAAATGTATATAATAAAAAATGCAGTGATGGGCAGAGCAATTCTAAATCAGGAATTGGGGGAATGGGGTGGGAGTGAAATGGAAGATTTGTCTACCACCTTCTAAGCCCTGCCAGCTTCTATTCAAACTTTCATAAGTGCTTAGCAAACTAACGAGGGTTTTTAACTGCTTATAATCTGCATAGGTGTTCTCAAATGAAAAGAAAACAAAAGTCCAAAATGTGTACACTGTATGTACAGGCCATCAAGTCAAAAACAGATCATTGGCTTCTGTTTTTGAAATCTAAGATTTTTCCAACACCTAAAAGCCTCTGATCACAAGTGGCTCCAAAGGGTCACTCACTTTTTTCTTCAGGGTCTTTTTAACAGCAGAGACAGACGTTGATTCAGTTAGGTTGGCATTAGCGGGCCTTTTCAACTGAATATTCTTAATCACACAGAAGACATGCAAATGACGTATATGTGTAGTTAAACAAAAAGCAAATAAATGAAATACAAACCGAAGGAAGCAGAAGAAGGAACACAACTCATTTTATCTCCACTAGTAAGGATGAAGGACAAAGTACAATCAAAATTTATTAGAGATGCTCTTCCTTAGATTTAGTTCTGTCATATTGCATATTCTACTCCAAAGACAGGTTGTAGTTAATCTGAAGGTTTGGATCTGTCTAAATCTGTCCTGTTTTAGGTTTGCATGAATTTAGTCACAGGCCTGTATCATTCTGCAATTTATTTAAGGAAATAAATAAAAGAAAATTCATATGCATTTTCTTACTGAACTTGCCCTAATATACACACATTTTGTATCCATCTTATTCAGATGTATGTTTTGCTGCTAAGATTCCCCACTCTATGCACATTTCAATATGCAAAATCTAGTCTAGACAAGAAGACTGTCTAATGTGTAACACTCTTACAATTCTACTAACATCCAAGAAATATGAATTAAAGCACTTCATTTGGAAATCTGAACTGAAAGAGGATTCTAAAACTGAAAGTCCTAAAGCAGTCAGAAAGACATCCGACTTTCCCTTGTGTCTAAAAGCCACTAAGAGGGTGTCAATATGGAGGGTGTCTTTGCTGCCACTGAAGCCTTGTCCTCCATCATGTCTTATCATAACCCAGAGACTCTGGATACAAAATGGACTCTCCGAGGAAGATCTTATCATGGGGCTGGATTCATACAGGAACAGGTAATCCTTAATCCTAATTGTAGTGGTAGAAGAAGCATGGGATGAAATAATTATTTTTCTACCTTTCTTTTTCCTCCTCCTCCTCCTCCTTCTCCTTTTTGTGAAGTCTCAGCAGAAATAGCTTAAGTGTATGGCAAACAATGGTAATGAATACCAGACTATGGTAATGGTACCACATACTACTGAGTCATTGGCATTTCAAAAAGATGGAGCTATACCTTGAATAGATCTTTTTCTCATATATAAGTCTTTGTCCTGAGGCACACCAAATTCCCAAACCCCTAAGATATTTTATCTGAAGATAATTTCTTGCCAGCTTAGACCTCTCTCTATGTATACATGGTGTCTCTCTCTTCCTGACCTCCCCCCCAACATTTTATTTTTTATTTTATTTTAGAAATGTATAAGGCCATCCAACTCTACAGCAACTCTAGATGGCATACAATTAAATAATAATACAACACAATAATAATAAAACACCCAAACATGATGGGGGGGGGGGGAGAACACACTACCCTCTCTAACTCAAGGCCTGGGGGAAAAGCCAGGTTTTCAGGGCTCATTTGAACACAGCCAGATGGGGGGCAGATATATCTTGGGAAGGGTGGGTGGTGTTCCAGAGGGCAAATGCTGCACCAGAGAAGACATGCTTCCTAGGTCCAACCAGGTGACATTGTTTAATAGATGGGACCAGGAGCATGCCAACAGAAGACAGATGGTCCTTTAGGTAACCAGGCCCTATGCCCTGAAGGGATTTATAGGTAATAACCACCACTTTGAATTGCACCTGAAAGCCTACTGCTAACCAGTGCAGCTGACAAGATATGCCCATAATTGTCCACACCTATACATATACACACAAGGTATCTCAGATAAAACTGAACCTGTTGTGCTAATAGAAGACAAAATAAGGCTTTGTACCTTCTCTCTATTCCAGTTCAGCTTTTATTTTGGGTTCCAGACAATGTAGCCAACTGAAGTCTTAGAAAGCAGAAACATACTCATGAGTATATAAAAAAGAAATATTTCTTGGTGGAGCGGTATACATTTGAACTATGAAGTTTTTCATATTGGATATGTATGAGATGTGGAAGATTGGGGCAGGAGTATATGTATGAATCTGCATGCTTGAATACCCAATCCTCCTCATATATAATGACTCAGAAACCACCAGTTTGGCTGAGTCTTTTCATTTAGTGGTTGCTATAATTAGTTGCAAAAACTATTGCACAGTAGTTTGCTACAGAATATTTGATCAGATAATCAGTGAAGGAAATGGAGTTTTCAGAATGTGAGTCCACATTGTCATAGCTAGTGGAAACATTTCTTATTTGACTATGGCTCAATTTAATGGAAATTGCAAGGGAAAATTCTCAAGATGACACATCATCTAGTCTCTTCATCCAGTTTCTTCAAATATTTAGATGATAAATCTGTAAAGGAGTTATATTATAGAGTTATGGGCAAAGGACATCTGGCAATTTTCCAGCCAATTTATAGGCAGAGAAAATGGGGGTCATTTCACCAAATGTCTTCATATGGAGGAGAATTCTATAGTTACTGAAGTGGTGGGCTTAACTTTAATAGGATAGCAACATCACAACTTTATTCTTTGCTAAGGGATGGGGTCATTTATTTGTTTGACTTGTGCTTCACATGGCAACAGTAACAATTACACTGACAGTCTGACTTGTTTTTCATCCTCCAAAGTGCTCCAAACTTAATATAATTCTAGGGAATTGGGGGGAGGGGGGGAACACAGGCATTTGTGGGGGGCAAGTGACAAAATGAATGTCATGATGCAGAAACCATAACTTGCATACTTGTGTCAGGAATCATCATCATCATCATCATCAATCATCATCATCATCATCTAATGTATATACTGCCCAACACCCAATGCCCAGCAACTCTGGGCAGTTTACAAATGGTTTAACTACAAGAAAAACAACAAAATACAAAAAGAAGGGTAATGATGGCAGAATGACAAAACTGCATGGGAGCAAAGGAAAACAACCCACATTGTCTAAAGGGGGCTTCACTCACTGTAATGATATGTGGAAATGACCTTGAGAGACGGAGCAAAGAGATGCTGCCTAGGGAACAGTCAGATAAGAGAGAGCATAGCCCACAGCTGCATAGTGGGAAGAGCAAGAGGCTCAAAAGCAGTACAGCTGCAGGCTATGCTCTCTCTTATCTGACCGCTCCCTAGGCAGCATCTCTTTGCCCCGTCTCTCAAGGTAATTCCCACGTAACATTACACTCACCCTCACCAAAGGTCTGGATGAAGAGTCAGGCCATCAAGGCCCTTTGCAACACCAGTCGGGTGGGGGCCATTTGGATCTCAGGGAAAACCTCATTCCAGAAGGGAGGTGCTGCTACAACCATGAGATCAGTGACAGGTCACAAGGAAAGGCACTGTTGAGCTGTTTATGTACTGCTTCTTATATTGGATTAGGATCACTGATTATTCCAGATTCCCAACTAGATGTATACTTCCAGGGCCCTGAGAGATGGCATTGTTTAACTGAAGGAACCTGGAGTGCACCAACTTTGCCAGAACAAATTGGCTGGGCAGGTACTATGGGAATCAGTCATCTGTCATGTGTGTTGTCATTTTATGTAATCTCAGCCTGCTGTGGGCATCTCTGCAGAGCAGTGGTGGCTTCCATAAAAGGTGTAGATGACATAAAATACAAAAGGTCTAATTTTTCAGAGGATATGATGAAGGGTGTGAGAAAAACAAGAGAACAGTTTCTGACTTCCAATGATAGTTAACTTCACTGTTAAGGAAAGATTCTGCCAAAAAGATTTTCTTCAGTTCCAGGGCTATCATTCCCCTTGTAAGCTTCTACTGATATCCAATTTAGTGTTTCCTCAGAAATAAGTCAAGTTACCCCCCCCCTTAAAAAAAAAAACGTAGCTTATTGTTTCATTAATCTGATTTGGCAAAGAAGAGGCTTTTACACATTCAATAAATGCACTCTGGAAATTGAGTGCTGCTCTCTGCTTATCTTCTGCACTGAAGATGAAATACATCAGAGAAAAGTCCAGTTGCTTTTCTTCTGGCAAGCTATCAAGGCAGTGTTTCATATAAGATTTCTAGCTGCAAACCCCAATGGCTCATGTCTCATTCACAAAGCCTACAGGCAAAAAGATCATGTATTGCTCCCAAGATAGGGAATATATTCCTCCAGTTGTGCTAACCCCCTCCCCCCCCATCTTTAGGAATGAAGCCAAGACCTCGCTCTTCAGCCAGGCCTTTTTAGCTGGTCCTTGATTTTAATTGATATTGACTGGTTTTTAACTGTATTGTTAGCTTCATCATCATCATCATCACCACCACCACCATCGTCAGCCACTTTGATAAATATAAATGTGGCCATAAATAGCACTAATAAATATGAATCAGAAATTCTGCTCCACTTATTAATGAATGTATAGTGAGAACAAAGGTTTGGCATTCTTTACCAAGGTTGCCATTCCTGCCAATCAATCCCCCTCCTCATTTCCATGAGATCAGTGACAGGTCACAAGGAAAGGCATTGTTGAGCTGTTTATGTACTGCTTCTTATATTGGATTAGGATCACTGATTATTCCAGATTCCCAGTTAGATGTAGCATCATGTACTCAGACTAATATGCATAGTGTCTCAGTTGAGATATTCTACCAAACAAACAATAATCAAGGGAAAACCTACCTTGAAAAGCCATGTTATAGGAGATCAAGTGCATCCCATCCATTGCTTTAGGAGTGCATAGATGAGAAGATGTGAAGGGGGCTTTAGCTATATGGTTTTCCTTTTGTGGGCACTTATCTAGAATATACTAGTAGAATATACTATGAAAATCTCTCATTATATAGAGGCCAGAACTATTCAGTGAAAAATAGCATTGGATGTGTGACTCTTCCAGAGAACAAAAAGGATATTTCATCCTTGATATTATGGCAACAAATCAGTGTTTCTCCCCCGTGCTGTTAAAATTCACAGTACATTTGCCAGGACTGTACCAGACATGCATTTTAGGGTCTGGTGATGTCCTACGGAGAAAGGCCATCAACAATCTTTTGAATACAGTGATGAATGAATTTGAGATTTTATTACATTTGAAAACTAGCAGAAAACTGCCTGATAGATCTTCTCCTCTTTAGTGAACAGAATTCCCATTAGGTAATGGCAGAAGAAAGCATTAAAGACAATTGTATATGATGTAGCATTTGGTCAAATTCATTCACACTGTCTAGTCATTTCCAAATGGCATTCTATGTTCTGTGTTGTGTAGCAGCATCTAATATTTCTAAACATTTTTAGTCTCTTTGACATCCTAATGGTGTACAATAACAGTATGCATCCTTCCTAGAAAAATGGATACTCTCATTTTTCTAAACATTGTGCCTTTACCTTTAACCATTTCCATTTAAATGCAAATTTCAATCATGACCACCTCTCTGTTTTCTGTCGGTATGTATGTGGAGCAGGGTGAGAGGGAAGAATATACCTTAAATCCTAATTCTTTTTCCCTACAAAGGAAACTGTTTCCTTCAGGTGTGTAATGCCGCGTTTATCCTGCATTGCATCTCATTTTACAGCCCATCACAGCGACAAGTTAAAAGTGCAAATTTAGTGGTAACAAACTCTCACCTTTTAATTTAATTTTATTTTTCTTTGAGAACTGTCACAGTTTTCACTTGATGTTGGGAAATTTACATTAGTAGTTTCCATAATTTTGCAATACATCTCGATGACCCCTTCTTCCTCAGGTTGAACTATTCCATTTTTCCAGTTTTAGAATTATTATGAGTCCTTGCAGATGTTTATACAATTAAAAGGTGATAATTTCCTTGAAAACTGCTGATACATTAAGTGATTTTTTTTAGTTGTAGGCATGGATTAATCATATAATTATAATTCTACTTTAAAGCAAATAATTACATATCATGGCTAAACATAAAACAAAAAGGAATGAAATATATATCATGGCAGATTCTACTATCTCACTTCCTGTCTTATGGCATCTAGCTTATCAGTGCTTATTTTCAGGTGTTTCCATATAGTAATTCTTCATTTGATTGTAACAGATAAACACATCCAAACAACCACAGACTCTTTCTTTCTTGTTTGCTTGTCTATATTGTAACAGAAAACACCACCAATTTAAACAAGTATGGAATCTATCTATCTATCTATATCTAAATAGTTCATAATAACAACAATGCAATTAATTAAATATTTGAATGAATTGATACTAAATTGTTATTAAATATTTGGATGAAATGGATGAATTTGGACATGTTTCAGTCAGATTTCCAGGCAGGACAGCATTGGTCATGCTTACTGATGATTTCTGGAGGGACTAGGATATTGGGCTGGGGGTTGCGTTCACCCTTGTGCTCCTTAATCTCTTAGCGGCTTTTGCAACCATTAACCACTGTTTCCTTTTGGGCCAGCTGTGGGGTTGGGTGGCATTGTGTTGCAGTAGTTTGTCTCCTTCCTTAGTGGTCAGTCCCAGTCAATTGGCTTAATGGTATGGCCAAATCTAATCCCATGGCAAGCTTGTAAGTTAACCACATGTATTGTGATACTGAACATGCCAGTAGTTATGCAGACAATATAGCTTGTATTATGAAGCTATGTGTTGCATTGTATCAACTGTATCACTTTTTCATATCCTTTTAATAATCCTGTACTGACCAAAACATTGTTGGATGATTATTTGCTTAATGCATTTTTTCTATCAACAATGACAGTCAATGTAGTTAAGAATAGAAAACTCAACCCTAAATTCAATCCTGAGCCTCATATATTCTCTATTATAGGAATAGAAAACTCATAATAGGATATGTGGAAGGTGAGAAGTATTCCATTTTTAACTTTACATTTTCTAGATTCATACCATTCTTTTTTAGATTCTTTTGTCTGTTGAGGAACATCCCTTGATTTGTCAAGGAACTCTGGTTCAGGGCTAAATATTTTGAGAAGTATTCTGAATCAGCTCAAACAGATAAGACTGGCCCCTACCTTGATACTCTTCCAGAAGGCCCTGAAGACATGGTTTTGCCAGTGGGCCTGGGGACCCCAGGTCAATATGGGCCCATCAAATGGCTAGTGTATAAGGGGTTGTTGTTGCCACAGGGGTTGGGGGGGTTTGGTGGGTTTTGTATTTGGGGTTTTTATTTTGGTAAGCTGCCCAGAGTCACCATAAGTGAGTTGAGCAGCCATATAAATTGCATAAATAAATAAACAAACAAACAGCAGAGCCTGAGATGATTGGGCCTCACTTTTCATTACATACAATCTGAGAGCATACCTCTGCAAATCCAGAGGTAGGTGTTGGCAAGCAGTCTTTTTATAAAGCTGCTTTGCCATTGTCAGCTTCCTCTGTAAAGAACTCTGGGTGAACTTCCAAGAACTTCCAAGCCCAAGGTTTTGCAGATTATTACTTGGAAACTGCTGCTGCTCCTACCAAAGGACTTCAGGATAATAAAACCTGAGTACTTCCTAAATTGATTCACCTATGGCTCACCTGAGTTTTATTTGAATAATATCGAATTTATGTCCAGTTAAAAGATATGAGCCATCTCAAGAGCAAGCAGCAGGAGAATTGAAGCTGCTCATCCACTATTAGCATCTGAATAGCATACTGCAAAGAGATGCAGGTCACCTAATCACAGTGTCTCTCAGTAATGTATTGTTATGTAAGTCATAAGAACACTTTCTAAATGTGCATCTGGAGCATATAGATCAGAGTTTCTCAACCTTAGCAACTTTAAGATATGTGGACCTGAACTCCCAGGATTCTGGGAGTTGAAGTCCACATATCTTAAAGTTGCTAAGGCTGAGAAACACTGATATAGTTTAACATATGCCTATTTTATGCAAACCAGTATTCTTTTTTCCATTTCTGTGTGTGTGTATGTTTAAAGTAATGTGGTTCTTCCTTCATTGTGATGTTAAAGCAGCCAGCTAAGTGCAAAAAGTACATGGACTTTTTGCGGTGGAAATGGGGGAGGGATCAATAATATTTTGGGTAGAGGAGTTGGGGGTAGAGCAGGCTTTCCAATTCCAGTGAAATGCAGCACTTCGGTATGTCTCTTTGTCATGAGTCAGAAAGCATATGAAGAGAAGATTTGTGGTGAATTATGCCTGAAATGCAAAGAAAGACCATTTTCTTCCACCCACAGGTTGGTCATTATTGCCTCATAAAGCGAGCAGGTTTTTTAACCATCTCCCCTAATGGGTAGGCATGAGGAGCAGATAATCCACTGTCAGGGTATTTCTCATTTTTACTAGTGAGAACTTCTTTCAGATAAGTGAAGAGAAGTAGTTTAACTGTGCATTGATGCAGCGTAGACCATGGCCTCTGAACCTACTGTAAGTGAGAATAATACAGGCCTAATGGCATTCAATGTCTAAGTCATTTCCAACAGCCATATTGAATGAGATTTGAGTCTATAGCGCCCTGAGTAGAACACTAATACAACATGAGGCATTCATACTTACTTGCACAGCTCCATTCACATTACGCAAAGTGAAATTGAGCACAGCTCCAGATGACAGACTGGCAGTTCTGTGAAGATTTTTCTGCCTCCAAACAAACAAACAAACAAATAACCAGCCAACCAACTACAGAGCTGAAGCACCACCAGTGTTGCCACCTGTAGAAAAAAGTGGGTGGATCTGATTTCTTACTGACTGATCCGTACTCAGAGACACAGGGATACACATACATAGGTTAAAAGCTAACCCATGCATACGAAAAAATAAAGAGGGAGCAGCATTTGAAGATGAACCTAGCTGAGTAACCTCAGAGTGCATGCATGCATGCATGCATGCCTATTAAATAGCTACTGCAGTACATGCAGACAAAAGTCCACAGTGTAATATGCGTGGCATATTGTCCTCAGTCGCTTATTCTTCAGCTTGAAATAGGCCATCAAGCTAGGCAGAACATTGTCTCTGCAGCCAGCTGGGTGGTCAGGAATCACTACCATTGTTATTCCACCCATGGCAATGAAGAAAAGCACTCCTCCCAAGAGCAGCAGACCTTCTTTCCCCAAGGAATCCTGAGTGTATATAAGGAATTAGACAGGAAAAATATGATAAAGGAAGAGTAAGTGTGTGAGAGTCTGTATGTGTACTCTACCTATCAGCTGTGTCCTATTCCCATATATGTGACTAATGAAGGATTGAGGGGAGCATAAATGTCCAGAGGGGGCAAAGAGAGCACATATAATACTCACATAATGATTTTGTGATGCAAATCCTTCCCCTTATGTACTTGCATGTGAAGATGCAACACAAGTATGAAGGAGTGAAACTTGCATTATGATGTCATGTTGCATGTTTCATCATTTTGGCATCACTGTGGCTAGCTATGGATGCCTCTGATGGGCAACAATGTTGAGTAATGACAGAAAGCATTCCAGAGTTTCATCTAGAATTCTCTATGACTGACACCAAAAAGGAAGATTGGAAACCAGACAGAAGTTATCCAAAACAGGTAGATTGAAAGATGTCCTCTTCAAGAGGGTGAGCACACTGTGACCTCCTTCAAGCATGATGGAATTTCCCCCTTCCTCAAAGAGACATTAATCGCATCCCAAATCCAGCTGTGCACACCCCTCCCAGCTATCCAAAGGAACAAGGAGAGGCATGGCTCTACTCCTCAGATAACTGTGGTCTGCATTCACACTCCTGAAAAACTTATCCATTTCTTCAGGATTCATAAGCTCAAAAGACTCCTAGGTGGAACTGCAAGTCCTTTTCATGATCCTCACACTGGACTTTGCCAAGGGGTGTTCAAAGTGGACACAGTTTGCCTTGAAGCTGGCCATCATGGGGTGGAAACAATGTGTTACAGCCCATTAAGTGTCAAGATGAGGACAATATGCTTCGATCATTAACTTTACCTGAAAGGAAGTTGTTGCTATCCATATGCAGAAGCCATTTTTTACAAGGACTAAAGCATGGCTGCTTGGCTGTGCTGTTTAGAAGTGTGGGGGGGAGGGTGGATTTTGCTTGGGGATTTTGTTTTGACTGACTGCTAAATAAACATTAAAACTTATGCAAACATATAAGCCTCTAAGAAGTCTTAAAAGCCTGGATAAAGAGACAGATGTTAAGTCCTCTCCTAAAATGTAATGAAGATCAGCTTGTGCTGGTACACCTGCTGCAGACCTACCTGGAGCCAGAAGATGTTGTGATAGTAACTGAAGGTCTCATCACCATTCACCTGGACTACTGCAGTCTGCTCTATAGGAGGTTTGCCTTCAAATACCATTCAGAAGCTCCAGAATGCAGCAGCCTAGCTGTTAGCAGGTAGACACTCTGATGAGCATGTGAAACCTGTGCTCTGGGCCTGGTACTGGCTCCCTATTAGCTTCCAAATGCATTTCAAAATGTTGTTTTTGATCTTTAAAGCTCTAATGGTTGGCCCCAGTGTACTTCCAAGAATGCCTTCTCTGCCATATTTGGACTCACCCAACATGGACATCCTTGGAAAACCTGATCATGACCCCTTACTTACATAAGTTAAGGGAGAGTGGAGGCTTGTACGAACACCTTCTTTGTGGATGCACCTATGCTGTGGAACAGTGTCTCCCTGGAAATTTGACCTGCCTTGCTATTGCTTTTCCACAAGTTATTAAAAACAGAGGGGTTTTTTTAGAGACCCTCTGGGGAGATGAAGTGATACCACCCATTTAATTATTGTGTAATTCTTTTTTTTTTAAAAAAAATAGGTATTTCTATATTCATTCACCATGGATATTTTATCAGATTTCTATTGATGCACATAAAGAGGTGTTTTTTTTCTTACTTGCAGCAGAATATAAATTAAATAAATAAATACCTACCTACCTACCTACCTACCTACATCTAGGAGCTTTGTTCCAAAAGGACGTCGAAACCATGAAAAAAGAATAATTTATTTTTGACATTGAAAATATCCATTGTAGAACCTGAGAAAGAGTGTGGGACAGACTGTGGACAGGAATAAAGTGGGCTTGTAGGTAACTTGAATCTAAGTCATGTACACTTAAATAACTCCCCTTGAACTGAGCTTTAAAAGTATAGAGGGTGGAGACAGCCCATTTAAAGTTTCCTTATTTGGTGTCTGAGTGAGGAGGGTGCTAATTGTATTCATTTAAAATTGCAACTTTGCTTAGCTGGAAATTGTAAGGGAATGGCCAGGAGCAGTTCTTCCAGTTTTGATGATATGACAGCTGCATTCATTCGTGGAAGAAAATAACTTAAAAATAGAGGTGAATCCCTTAGTAACTTCCAGGTCTGATGTTAATACTGTAATACTGCCTTTGTATCTGATCTATAAAATTTAATTAGAATACAACTTAGCAGCCAGATATATTTCTGGAAGAACTCAAAAAGTACTTTATTGGCTGCCAATTTGGTTCCAGAGGAACTATAATGGGGTTATTAGAAATTTGGGTCCAGACTACTTGAAGGAATGCCTCTTTTTCTATGTATGCCTCCCCCTCCCCTTTTAGTCTTTACATGAGAAGGTAAACAGCATATAATTCAGAATATTATATCATGGATTCAGGGCTGAGAAGTTCACCAACATCCAATTGTCTAGTTTATGGTATACAGGTAGTCCTCAGTTAACGACAGCAGCTGGGACAGGAATTGCCATCACTAAGTGACATGGTCATAAAGTGCAACACCATGTGACCATGCTGCTTAGCAATGGCAATTCTGGCACTCCTGGTTGCTGTCGTTAAGTAAATCACCATGGCTCATTAAGCCAGGATGTCGCATTTATGACCTCCTGCCAGCTTCCCCATTGACTTTGCTTGTTGGAAGCCAGCAAAGGTCATAAATGGTGACCAAGTGACCACAAGGATGCTATGACAGCTGGAACTCTGAGGACTGGTGGTAAGTACCACTCATTCAGTGCTGTCACAACTTTGAATGCTCACTGAATGAGTGGTTGTTAAGCGAGGACAACTTGTATCAACTTGAAATTTAAAAATCTTTCACAATTCACCATGACATTTGATTGGATGCAGAAGCCCCATTCATTGAGTTCAGAACTCACTGTATTTGTAACTTTATCTAACCTTCTCTTCCCTTTCACTATTTCACATTTATCCTTCTGCCTCCATTTATCATAAGGAAATGAAATTAAGATTGAATATAAACTTGACTGCATACCAGATAATTATTTATTTAGATATAGAGTGTGCTGAAGCACATCAAACTGTGGAGTCCTTGATGCTCTCTGAGCTCAGAGAGCACCAAGGACTCCACAGTTCAACCCTGAGCTACATATATTCTCTTCTATTGGAAACACATCAATCTCTTCCTCTAGTAGCAGTGTCTTACAGCCTCCAGCATCCTTGGGCAAATTGTTTAGATAGACTTCCATGCATGTGCACACACAAATACTTAAACCCAAGATTGTTTCCAGTTTTCTAAGGGATCGAATGAGTTTTCAAGAACTGAATATAATATTCAAAATATAAAACCACCAGATCCTTTGGTTTAAATGTTGATTCAGACAAACAAAATGAACCCACTTATATGAAATTTGAACATTTTCTTGGTGGCTTTCAAGCTGTCTTCCATTTGGAAATGACTATTCCCCATCTTGACTTGTCTGTTGAGAAAATCCGTGTGCTTTTCTGAGAATGCTGAAGCATGCTTCAGCACAGAAACCTCTATTCAGACTAATGTCTGCATAGGAGAGCAATCAATATGAGGGCCTGAAAGAAATAGTTGGAGGCACTGGATTTGTTTAGCTTGGAGAAAAGAAGACTATAGGGAGGCATGTATTTGAAAGGCTGTCATATAGAAGATGAGGCAGAATTATTCAGTTATTCCAGAAGATAGGACAAGAAACAATGAATGTAAATTACAAGGAAGTAGATTTTGGTTGGACATCAGAAAACATTTCCTAATGGTAAGAACTGTTAAACAATGGAACAGATTGCTTCAGGAGGAGGTGGACTTCCCCTTGCTGAAGGTGTTTAAAGAGAGGCTGGATACTATAGCCATCTGTTGGGATAGCTATAGTTGTGAATTCCTACACTGGGCAATGGGTTGCAGTAAATGATCTCCAAGGTCCATTCCAGCTCTTACATTCTATGATACTGTGTCACTCAGTACACTCAGTATTCTCTCAAAGATCTCCTGAACCTCCTCCTCCTCCATTAGTGTCATTAAAAACATTTGCATGACCCACCTACTCATACACACCTATCCAAAAAATGCAGGAGATTGTGCAGGTACCATACAGGCTCCCCATGCTACAGCCAGAAGAATGCTAGGGAGTTACAGGTGGAGTCAGCAGTTCAGATACTTGGGAGTGCAGGCACCTTCTAAGCACCTAAAGCAGGCACCTGCAGAAAGACTATGGTCTGAGCATTTCCTCCAAATCGTAAATATATAGTCTTTGAAAATCAGTAATGAAGGAAAGACACTCTTCAGGGATTCTCCTTTTTTTACTCACTCCACCACTTATGTGCTGAACACTGGCATGGTTCAAATGATGCCATAGAAACAGGCTACTTCTTGGTATTCTTATAACATCACCCTGCTCTCTCCTGGGAAAGAAAGAAAAATGTTTCGGCATAGATCTTATCTGCCCTTCAATGTGGCAAAATAGTAAGAGCATCTTCTGGTTCCAAAGTAGGAGCATCCAAGAGGGAGGATCAAAATCTGCAAAATGGTGGGCACAGCATTGGGATTAATGCCCTACCACTTTTGTATGTGTGTACAGGAGGGATAGAGCTTCAGTTCCAATGCTCTGCCTGCCATCTTGCAGATTTCCCTCCTTCCCCCCTCCCCACTCCCCTCAGTATGTCTGTGCCCCAAACAAGTTTCACTTGAAGGCATTGAGGCTGGCTCAACCTAGCCACAAGGATGCACAGAGGAAGAGGGTACAGTAATGCCTTGAAATAAAGAGGATTTTTGTTTCAAATCCTTTCAGAGAGGAGAATTCTTTCCAGGCCGTTATATATTTATTTCCTTCTAGCTGAAGATCATCTCCAGTTCCATGTTGCAGTGTTTAAAAACTTTTGCTGCCTATATATATAAATATATATATATCAGTTAAAATATATGTGTATATATATAGTATGTAGCATATTACATGTGCATATGCATATGTATGTCTGTACATATGACTACAATGAGCCAGTTTACTTGGCTTTCTGAACCAAATGCTAGACCACATCTGAAGAACTGCTGAGCTTGCAAAATACCACCCACTCTCCCTTTTCCAGTCTTTTTCTCTCTCCTCCCCCTTCCACCCACAGTGCCTCTCCTGACTTGCTTTTAATTTGATGCCACTGGACTTTTTAAAATCTCCTTGAGGGGGATTTTAACCACACAAATTCTTCATTTCCAATATCTGTTTTGACGTCTGCTGTCATAATAGAAATACATACCAAGACAGACAGACACACTAATACATCATACATATAGCAGTACCAAATAGATAAAAACTGATTACATTAATGTCGTTCTAGGTCTCTTTTAACATTCAATCACTAGATAAATAATCACTGTGAGAAATGGGAGCTTGCTATCGACCTGAACCAAAAACATCATCCTATTTTTGCAACACTTTTCATACGCTCCCAAAACAGGGTAGCAGTTTTTATAGATGATGGGAAGAGGGCAAATTCTAAAAATGTATATTTAAAAAAAAAACTAAAAAAAGCCCCCTAAGAATGTTTGGGCTCTAGAGGCAGTGCATTCTGATAAATAACAGCAGCAACAATAGTGGATTTTTGTTTACACGGCTCTATCACAATCAGCAATGAAGCTGAAATTGGTTGATAACTGAAACACTATGCTTTTCATTGCTTCTGTTTGAATGAGCTATGGCAAGATATTGCATCATTCAAAGATCATCACTGGATAATGGAAGGCATCATATTTTTTTCTACCATGAATGGAATGATGTTATCTCTTGATACAGAGTAATTAAAATGAGACATTAAAGACATTTTTAAATGCTAGTAATGCAACTCATCATTTAGCTTCTTAACTAATCAATAGAGCCACTGAGGAGCAAAATGTAGTTTGAGTACATGTGTGAGAGATCCCCTTCCAGTACAAAAAATTCATAACCCTTCTCCCACTCCCCAGATTTGTGTATCTTCTCTTGCCATTAAAAATGTATAGCTGCATTTCAACAAGCTGAAAAACTGCAGAAACATTTCTGCATTTCTCTGACCTTTCATTCAGCTGGAATCCTATTGAACTGCCTGCCCAGAAATAAGCCCCATTCAGTTCAATGGAATTTTCTCCCAGATAAGGATATATCTTACTTTCAAGGAAAAAACAACAACTAACTATCACATCCTCTTGTGCAGATTAGTAAGACCTGTTAAGAGAAAGAGCAATGTAGCATAATGGTAAGTGAGTTAGACTACTTGAGGAAGGACATCCTTAAGGGGGAGATGTTTGTATCATCATCTGTTTCTTTCTGGGAAGATGGGATAGACATTAGGTGGACAGCTACTATCGTTTCTGGTGAAATGTCCCTTTGTTGAAATGGGTTAGATGAAGAGCAAAAGAAAAAAAATTGTAATTGTCTTAATGAACACACTGTTACCTTTCTAATAAAAAAAATAAAATAAAATAAAATAAAATAAAATAAAATAAAATAAAATAAAATAAAATAAAATAAAATAAAATAAAATAAAATAAAATAAAATAGTACTAACTAGCCCAAATCAATTAAAATTCAGATGTATAGCATGAGACTAAGACAAACTGAATTGAGTGGAATTTACTCTCTGGTAAACGAGTTTAGGATTATGGATGTTTGTTTGTTTGTTTGTTTATTAAATTTGTGTGCCTCCCATCTCTCCCAGCAGGTGACTCTGGGCGGCTCACAATGAAAGTAAAACCCACGGACAGTTAGAAAATAAATAAATGTTACCTACTGATTTACGTTAAGTACCAAAATTCAGTAAAAATAACTGAAGGGGAAAAATAGCCATAAGGCCCAAAACAATATTGTTTAAAAAAGTTTGTACAAATGTATTGTATGTTTGTGTTTTTCCCTGCTGTAGAAATATCTATGGGGATACGACTGACAAATTCTTCAAGAGAATGTATTTCCAACTGCCTCAGCTTGCAGAAGTTCGATCTTCCCAGGCTACACATATAGGTGAAGATCTTAGAGTCAGGTCCTGTAGACAATATCATAGATCATTTGAGTTGGTTTAGCTAGTTGTTGAGACACAATCCTTCTATTAATCTAATAGAGAACAACTTAAACCAAAACTGATTTGGAGCTATCTGTAGTCTTGATTTTATCTGCCCTTTTCACAAAAAAAGCTTCTGCCCTGACATAGTCTGCCAAATATTTATTTGCGTTGACTTGAATTTTCCTGAACTGTTTTTTTTTTTTAAGAGTTTTCTGTTTTACCAGGAATGGATGTCACCAACCCAGATTTTGTCCTATCAAATACTATTTTATTCCATTATAAAGTTCACACTAAATCAGAGAATATCTATTTAGAGAAAGTGATATATAAATTTTTAAAAAATGTTAACATGATGTACAGCTTTTTCAACAATATAGGTGGTCATATTATAGATTTGATGATATATCTAGATAAACATAAAATTAAAGACACCTCCAAGTCAAAATTAATTTCTGGTGACTACATACACTTATTCATGCAGTTTTCTTGGCAAGAAATTGTTTTCTTCTGGAATTATTTTTAAAGCTTTCAATCTGACCTACAGCCCTGGGACTCTTTGTTACTCTCTCATCCAGGTACTAACCAGACATGATCCTGCTTAGATGCTAACCCCAGAGAGATTGGCAAGGTGCTGCCCTTCAGGGTAACACCGTAACCCAACCCAAGTAAATGTTTCCCAACGTTAGAATGCTGAAAAAATGTTTTTATTCTGCATTTTAAATCAAGATTATCTAAAATATATTTGTCTTTGACATCAAAACTTTGTCAAGCCATCAGGAAGTGATGCAGATATGGCCTTTTTAATCTTTTCTTCCCTCCCCCCCCCCCCCCCAAATTTCCATTTTGTCATCAAATGGGTGATTTACTCTCTCCATTATGGTTAGGAGGAGGATGTGAATCTTGAAATCACACAAAATATATGCATTTCTTTCAGCAAATGTATCTTACATTCTTCTATTGCAGCCAAGTACTCAGGATGTTCATCAACACATTTGAAAAAAAGAAATCTAATGCATTAGGATTATAGTAAAAGCAAGATACAAGCATAATTCATAAAAACATTCTATAACAATGGCCAGTCTGATAAAAATTCAACAGTTCACTAAATAAAATGTGTGACAGAATATATATATATATATTGGGTTTAAAATCTAAGTAAACTTTTATACATTATTGACAAGACAATGAAAGATGAAGGAAGGAGGCCAACAAAAACAAGTTGTATAATTTGGGTACAGTCACAGAAAAGATCCTATTTGGTTCCATAGACATTCATATCTAGTGGGACAGGACTTCCCATATCAGTTAGAAGCAGGAACATATAGGAGGAAATGATATTTTATAACTGTACAAATCCCAAACCATGGAATATTTTAAAAGTAATTTATTTACCCTAAATTATACCCAGAGACATCCTGAAAACTGGTGAAACTAAGTTTTCAAAGTGTCATGTGCTTCTAACAAAGGACACCTATCCAAGTCCTTGACACCTCATTTCCTAAAAGACAGTTAATTATTCCAGTTGACCTATGAGGCAAAATGATGATATGTATCTTCATTTGTACTTCCCAACTTCCCAGCACTCTCCACGATGCCCTGTATAAACAGAGCTGCAGACCCATTGGCCATGAGAATAGATTCTCTCCCTTCCTACTTCATTTCTTTTCCATTGGGTTCTGACTCTCTATCAGTATGGAAAAAGGTACCATTTGGAGGCCACATGCAGCTTACCACCTTTGTTTTGTGGCCTTTAGAGTGTTTAGATCTAAAATTGTTTTGCATTTTTAGGAACTGGGTTTTGTTGGTTTGTTTTTTGCAGGGGTGGGGATTAATGATCTAGCTGGGATTCATGTGCATGGGGGGAGATAATGAGCAGTTTTTATTCACTAACCCAATGACCTTCCTTCAGGGGATCCTAGCCCCATGTACTTTTGGATTATGGCCTTGTCATGCTGCACAAAGCCTGGTGTGACCCTTGGGACAATCAAAGTTGCACACTCCTGCTCAAGCATAGTCTCAGCCAAAGAGGCCAATGCATTCTGGCCTTCTGTAGATGTTTCTGTCTCTCTCAATAGCATTTGCCAGCTCCTCTTTTTCTCCTTCAGAGGATAGTAACTGTTGCATTACAGAATCATTACAGTAACATCTGGCCCATCAAAATGTTTCCAGAAACAGGATGACACTGGAATGATTTTGCTATTTGAAAGACAGACCTAGTTTCTTGAAAAGTTTATACATATGCATGCACATAAACACAGATACCAATATATATTTCACTTTACTGGCATTATTTTATTGTTGTAAAAGTTCTACTCATTGACTTTTTTTCTTCAGGCTCATGTAGCTATCTGCTTCATACAACTCCCTTCCCTCCCTCCCTCCCTCCCTTCGCCATTCATCAAGGACTGAGAGGCCTTATTCAATAGTCAGGGCCCAAGATGAGCATAGGAGAACTAAGTATCCTATTTTGCAGAGGACAGTTCTCTGTTTTGTGAGGAAATTTTAGGCCTTAGGCTTTTAGTAATTATACTTGAGTAAAGCCCTTAATAAAATAAAATAGAATGCATTCTTGAACAGAGCAAGCTCTTTATTCTTGACTGTGAAAGAAATAAATTTTAGTTAATCTCAAGTGTGTAGACTAAACCAGCACACTAGTTGGAAACAACTGAGTGGGGAGTATATACAGGTAGTAGGCTCTGTTAATAAATGCCCAAGTTACTCAAATATGCACATGTTTTAAATGCAAACTGCTTATACCCCAGTGGTTATTGAGAAATGAAGTTTTATTATAGCCATTTCAGCATATTGATCTTTTTGCAGAAGAAGCCACTTCTCCTCAACAGCTTGAAGGGTTATTTCTTCTATTTGGAGGGATATTCCTTCCAATCAAGATTAAAGATCAAGCCCATTAGAACTGTTTGTAAATTTGCCTGTCAGCATTTAGCATCTGGACAGCCTCAGGGACTTTGGGAAATACCCATTTAAGTTCTACCACAAGAGGATGGATTCTATCTCCATTGGGAGAGGACTTTATACCATTCAAAGGGAACTGCACATTATGAAGGACCAATGACTTCCAGACACCAAAGAGAACTACCCAATTTGGCTTAGTTGGTTCAACATAGTGCATCAAACTAAATTAATGATTCCCTTGGTTACATAAGGGCTGTACAAAATGTACCACCATTGGTGGATGCTAGCTTGGGACTTCCTGGCTATGTGTTGTTTCAGAGCTGTGAGTGGCTACTGTTTTATTGTTGCTGTTTCATTTTTATTTTATTTTATTTTTGTTTTACTTAGGCATAAGTTGTAAACTAACTCTAAATGGTTTCCATTTCCAGTTCCAGTGGAAAACAGTGAATTGACACAGATCATGGTCTTGCTTTAGTACAGGCTACCACTTGATGTCTTCCATAAGGGCCTGTAGGTTGAGTTGTAGTCCAATTCATCTGGCAATTACTAGACTATGAAAAAAAATTAGGGGACTGCATAGTAGACTAACACAAAAAAAGCTTATATTTATTTTTTATTATTGCCTTAGCCATTTAAAATATAATTTTAATATGTTGTAAGCCATCTAGGATAACTTGGTTTGAAGAGTAGCAAAATAATAAACAAATAATCTTATTCAGAGTACTGTTCATAAAATGCCACTGAGCAAATTTATGTTATGGTTTCAAAGTATAAGGCATATATCTATAATCCAGAATAAAAACAAAATTCAAAATCAACATCATCATCATCAATTCAAGTATTCTTACCCAGTAAGCCAAAAGCCTAACCTTATACCATAAGCAAATGCTGCACTTACATAAAACGATTTTCCAGGAGATTAGCAGTAAAGCAAGCAATTAACATGACTGTCCTTCAGATGCTTAGTATGAGTAACATTCATCTATTCTATCCACTGTATTGAAGGAAATTTAACTGGAATGCATCTCTAATGGTAAACTTTCTCTAGTTCTGGTAGTCCCTGATGCTCTAGTGGAGAAGTAGGAAGCAACTGCACTTCACTGTATGTAACAAATTTAAAGCTAAAGGTCACTCATGGATTCATTCATTCCTGGATTTATAAGGCTGCCCAACTCAACATGACTCTGGGTGGGGTACAATAACAAAAACTAAACCATAAACCAAAAAAGAACCACATAACATTGAAACATACACAATATATATTGTGTATGAAATACAGAATATAAAATGGTGACCAGCACCATAATAAAAACCACCAAAATGGGACTCCATTCAACTGATTACAAATGTCTGGGTGAAAAGCCAGATCTCAATGGCTTTCCTAAAGGCGAGCAGAGTTGGGGCCTGTTGTATATTGGGGGAGAGGGGGGAGACAGCATTCCAGAGAACAGAGATAGCCACCAAAATGTCATAATTCCTAGGTCCCATAAATTGACAAGTTCTAACAGAGGTAATCTGGAATGTCCACTCTGTGGGAGCCTGTGTGGTGGGCAGATGTTTTGAGAGAAGGTGCTCCTGCAAGTAACCTGATCCTATGCCAGATAGAGCTTTAAAAGTGATTACCAGCACCTTGAATCACACCCTGAAGCCTAGTGGAAGCTAGTGCAGCAACTCAACAATGTGCATGGCACATACAAATCATAGAACAATAGGACTGGGGAGTTGGAAGGGATCAGTAAATAAATCTTTATTTATCTACCTGAATATTGATATAATGTCTCCCCATGGTCTTCAGTTTTTCAACATCACAATTTCTTTTAGCCTGTCCTCATAGACCATGTCCTCAAACCCTTATATCATCCTTGTCAGCCTCCTCTGAAGTTGTACTCTGGTACTACACTTCCAGAAGTGTGTCCCAGAATCATACATAGTACTCCAGCTATGGTCTAACCAGTGCAGAGTAGAAGGAAAAGGAAGTAGGATCACTTATTCTCTCTCTGGCATATATATTTTTTTCTTCTCTCTCACTCTCTCTCTTCTCACTTCTTCCTCCCCACTGGGGAGTAAGATGAAGGATCACAGAATTGCTTCTATCTCATTACTAGACATATTAGACAAGCAATGAACATTTCAGGATCAAATGGTTCTGCACAACCAGCACCCATAAGAATGCATACAGCCCATGAAACGTTTTGCAGCCTCCAGAGCTTCTATCTATGGTCTAAGTCACTTTGTCTCCTTATATGTGCTACGGCTCTCAGAACATTAAAGGCAGCACTCAGCCATATAAAGTACACCCAGCCCTGCGCTAGTAAACACCATGGGACTAAATGAACTTTTATCTGATTCAGGAAGCCACATTCTCATATTATTTAGTAAACTATTCTTAAGTTTAAATGGATTCAAATCAGAAATTTAAAGAGCAGTCTTAAGAAAGAAAGATTTCTAATACAGCCAGTTCTTTAGGAGCACAAAAAAGACACCCCAGAATGACATGGTTCCTTCTAGTGGAAAGACACCCCCCATATTGTCAGTTAGTCCAATGATATATTTGAGCCTGGCCTTCTTTGTAAGAAATGACAAGTGTATTGGTACTGAGTTCTTTTGGTGATGCTGGGCTTGACAGAAAGGAGCCTCTGAGAGTTTCCTGGCTTGAAGATGTAGAGCCAGTCTTTCAACTGTTATCTTTCTAATGGTGAAGCCACCACCCAACTATTTGGACACTAAAATAATTGACTGTACTTTGTGCGGTTATTGTTAGATGTTGATTAAACAAAAATGTAGATGAATTTGGAATTTCCTACCAGGGCAAAATGTCAGATAAATTATTGAAGGAATCAAAAACTGTTGGACTAATGACAGCTATCTCTGAAGTTCATGTTTCTATGAATTGGTAGCCATAAATTTGTGGGGTGAGGGGAATGAAGCTATGTTTATTATGACTTTCATTGTAAGATATCCCCTTGCACTTCCAAAGGTTGATAGCAGAGGTTAGGGCTAAATCAGAGGTTATCTCCCGAGTTGTGAAGTGACATAAAATTACATTTCTTACTAGGGCTTTGGAGTGCTTTTGATTCAATCTCCCACACACTCCAAAGCACATTTTGGAGATCAAATCAGAAATGCTGTACAGCCCAATTTCTTTCTTACAATAAATTTTATTGAGAATCTAGATGATTATAATTCTTTTATCCCCATAACATTCTCTTCTACTGTCATATGATATATATATTGAACACTAAGCAAGTAGACTGCAACATTTTTTTCCAAGATTCATATTTGAATCGTATTCTATTGGTGCCTTAAGCACTCCACCATATTTCTTTTATCATAATTACATAGCTTTAAGGATTCTGAGTTCACTTGACTCATAATTCCATAGAAAAAAGCCACCCTTTAAAAACACTTGTCAATTTAAATTTTTGTATAGCCGTTTAGCCTAAAACAGAGCTACATTACTTGCTACTAAAATTAATTATCTACAATGCTACAGGAGTAAAATAATATTGTTTTAACATTTGTACTCTGAGGCTGCCCATGCTTTTCAGTGTAAAGATGATTTCTTGGAAAAGTGATTAGAATATTAAATCTCAATAAAAGTAGGCATTAGCCGATGATCTTGTCATTATGTTGAGTACCCATCGATTCACCCCAGCACTCCTAGTGATTTCACAAAGGCTATTATCTCATGGCTATATCCCTATCTTTAGTGCTTATTACGTTAAATAAAAGATGTTAATAGTTTCTGAGAATCCCACGAGGCACAGAGAATTTGTAAGGCAAAGAAGAGCCGCCTTTGAATTTCAAAGCTTGCATTAAATTTTCTGACAAATGCTTGAAACTCTCAGTGGATTAGTAGTAAATCAAAGTAAATTTTAGGCTGATTTTATATTGCAATAACCAGGTGGGTTGCCTTATTATTACTATTTATTAAATTAGAGGGCTCTTATGGTTGCACATCATGCCTGAATCTACAGCCTATGGTTTTCGTTCTGAATCTAAACAATGGCAAAGAGCCACTAACTTGATGGACACTTTTGAAACAGAAGGACAGAGAGTTAGACAGATGCTATAATTAGGCCTGTCCAAAGCATTCACACTGAAAGTACAATTTAAAAAAAAAATCTACTAAGTATTAATGTTCATGGCAAAACCAGTAATGCCATCAGCTTGTGTGTATTTAAGTCACAGGAAACCAAATAAAGAACAGAGGGACTTACAGTATTTCCAAGTGTGCATGTATATACAGAATTGGATTGTAACATTCAAATTCTACTCACCTTACTATTCTTTTCTATTTTCCTTTTCCATTCTATGAAAATAAGATCTCATATCTTCCCATTATTTTTGTTTTGTTCTGCCAATGTTAGAATTAGTTCCTTGAGAGTCAAAGGAAGACAACTTGATATCAGAATCAGCCATTGCCAAAGCAATCAATGAAAACAGTCTCCCTTCCCAACAGAGGACTATCCAGCTCATTGCATACAGCAGAAAAAGAGGTGCAAACTGGAACACCGAGCTCACTATATATAGAAAAAAAAATAATAGTAATTTTATTAAAAATTATACTTACAACAATAAAAAATGAATACAAACTAAAAAAAATGAAAGAATAAAAACAAAAAAGAGAAGGTGCACACACAAAAAAAGAAAACAGAGAAAAAATAGAAAAGAAAGAAAAGAAAGAAAAAAATAAGAATACAGTAAAGAAAAAGAAAAGAAATATATAAAGAAATGACTTCCCCCTTTGTTACAAGTATAAACAATTTTTGTAATGTATCACCTTCTCTTAAAATACAACAAATGATCTCTTCTTCCCATATCCCATCTCTTTTCTATAAACAAATCCATAAAGCCATTTCAGTCCTGATCAGCAAAAGTCCACTAAGGGTTACCAGACATAACAACGTATCTATTTTAACCTTGATCAAATAAACCAACTTTATATTCCTTCCTTTTACTTTTAACAATCTTGGTCTTTAGTATCTTCAAATAATGTCCTAGAACTTGATTTCTTTTCATTTTGTCTTTGTCCCATCTCACAAAATTCTTCAAACCTTTAACAAGACTCTTCTGTAAATCCAATATACGAAAATTATCTGGGTCACTCTCTTGGCTTGTTATTTGTTTATCCCTTTTAATTACTAAGACATCATCCTTTTTCTTTTGTATATCCACTGTAGCATCCTTTTCCATATCATTCTTGTAGCCTGTCATTTTTAAATCCACTTTCAGATCAGTCTCAGTCTTGTTCAACAAAGCCTGTTCCTCTTCCATAACACCTTTTAAATACAGCCTATCTATAGAGGCAGGCAGTCTTAAAATTAACTTCTGGGTCTATTGTTCAAAAATATCCTTCAGTATGGCCAGTGTTAAAGCATTTTGCTCCATTCTGTATTAGTAAGTCAAATTTAAGTGTTCTTCTTTAATTGTAATCTCTAGTTCCTTCTAGTTCCCTCTAGTGTCCAACCTTCAAAGTCCCATCCTATCATTTTTTTTTAAATATTTCAAAACAAAAGCATTTTTCCATGGGAAGGATTCTTATAATTAATTCCAAAATCTTATTTCAAATCCATCTGGACCCTTAGTCTGTTTGTAACTTTCCAAAATCAAAATTCAAATCACCTTTTGCTATTTATCCCCCACACACATACACACATTTTTTTAAAACCCTTAAACTTGTATTTAAAACTTCTTTTGCTAAGGATTGAAGGAAACTCATCTGGTGTTTTCAGACTTGTTGATCCAAAGGTTCCTAATAGGTGAAAAGCAGTTAACAAGCAATTTCTGAAAGTGATTAGAAAAGGAAGTATCTGAACCCAGTGTCCTTAAAGGTGGCGGCTGTGGTTTGAGCAAGATGGCTGTTCTCTCATCTCCCAGAGCTCTAAACTTGCTGGAGACCACTGTCTTGTGGTCTCCTGATGAGAAACAACTATCTGGAGTACTTGTGGGTGATCTTAAGTCCTCTCCTTGTCCAGAGAGGAATTACAAAGAGCTGGTATAGTTGCTGGCTTTTAATTCTGCTGTGGTCATTGGCTCTGCTTTTAGTGGAACTGTCTTCAGTTTGCCATTTTTCCCGTGGAAGTCCAGTATATATAGAAATTGATTTTGATACATAGCAGTCATTGAAATACTTTCATGATGCCTTCTTAGCTGTTATATAGTAAAAATCCTTATCATAAGTTCCTGGATTCTTCTGTGCCTTTTGTTTCCAGGCCAACTTGCCAGGGAGAATCCTGACAGCCAAGTTCCTAGCAGTTTAGGACATGAAAGCTAACAAGGCCCAAGAGCATCCTCAAAACTATATTGGGAATACTTAGAGGTTTCTAATACAACTACTGATATCACTGGCCTTCATCTTCAGATATGAATTGTGTGGCTGAGGGTGCTTTATAGATATACTGTAATTGCACTATAGGACTTACAGGAATACTTTCCAAATTGGGGTCCATATATATTGCCAAACCACAACTCTCATCTCAGTGTTCATGGATGATGGGACCTGGACTTCAATGCTATCTCACCTTTAAGCCCAAGGACTACCCCTATCTTCAATATCTTCAACCAAGGAGAAAGATCTTGGGAAGTATGATTGTTGAAGGGGAGCTATAAAGGCATTTCTGGGTGAAATCAATTGATGGATTGATTAGAGGTTAACTCATACTGGCCTGTTCACTGCCCCAATGGTAATGCATCTGAATGGCCTTCTTACACCATATTCTGACTTGCCTGTCTAGTTGTCTGGGAGTGTCATTATGGATCCTATTGTGTTTGCGTCCAATGATTTGGATCACATATTAAATTTTGCTTCTGCCTGCCCTAGTATTATCTGCTGACCTCTCCACTTTTTTACCACATTGGGTAGGGTGATGAACAAACTCTACATTCTATAATTTGAACTTCTTCATAATTTGAGAAGACTACTAAGTAGCAAGGCAAAAACTTGTGAAAGACTAATCACAGTTCTTCTAAGTCACACCTGATTTAACTTTCAGGGGTCCTTACAACAAACTTGCAAGGTAGATATGGTTCTTTGTAGCTGAACAGAAAGAGATTACCATGATTTCTTCTTTGTGGGATTCTTGGTTTATGCTCTTCACAAGAACAATCTCTCTGCATGTGATAATATACCTGACAGAAAAAAAAATATATCAGGCTATAATGAAGAAAACAGTGCAACAGTCCAGTTTCATTTCAAGCCCTTAACCCAACTTCCTGTTGGGATTTCACAGCATACTTGCTTTCTTTCATAATAGATTTGTCTGGCTGACCTTATTATAAAAAGGGGATTTCATATTTCAGAGACTATTAAAAGATTTTTTTGTTCTCACAATGAAAAAAAATTATTGAGGTGGTTATTTGAATGGCTATGCAATTAATCTTGTGATTGAATAACATTCATTTATCAATCATCTTGGGCATAAAGTAAGAATGCATGGGAAATGGTAGAAAGTATACTTTTTGCACTGATCTTCAAGTTAGATGAGGACAAGGCACAATATATGATTTTTTTGTTGCTTCCAAAATGTGTCAGACACCCAATCCTATAGATTTTTACCACTGCAAATCTGGATAAATGCACCCTCTGATGAAGCTACAATGGCTTCTTCAGGAAAATGAGCAAAGGAAAATCTTTGTACGTAGCCACTAAAATGCTGAATAAGACCATAGGACACATATGGTGACTAACAAGAACTCATGTAAGTCAACTGCAGTTTCTTGGGTGGGTTGCTCTAATGTAGTTTCTAGGAAATTTAAAATGTGAGTAGCCTTACAAGGAAGCTCAGAACAAAAGCCAGTGCTTTAGGAGTTACCAAGTATCATGGCCTTAAGAGTAGTCCAGAGATGCTAAGTGTAATGAGTGTAACGGAATGTCAGAATTTAAGTACAATAATGCTTTTCTACAACTTAGAGCAGTGTTTCTCAACCTTGGGGACCTTAAGAGGTGTGGACTTCAACTCCCAGAATTCCCCAGCCAACATTCCTATATTCTTAAGACTCAGCTAGTGTAGGGTGAGGCTAGTTAGAATGAAAGCGTGGTGGGCTTCTTGATAACTGAGCAAAAATAAATATATTCCTGTGTTTCTTTGTTGTCTTTTTATACTGCAGTAATCTACATGGACACCTAGTTGTTACATCCATAAAAAGATATAAAACGTAGAAAACTCAACCAAAAATATAGGAAATGGAAACAAAAATACAATATAAAAATAGGAACAATAACTTTTCAATTTCTCAGTGCCCACCACAACAATTCCATTTTTACCAGCTGTTAGAAAGCCAGTAATGAGGGTCCTAACCTGAAGAACCTCAAGAAGCTATTCTACAGTATAGCAGTCACCAGTGAAAAACATTTTCCATCAGTCCCTGTCCCTTTCACCTCACAAAACTAGGAGACTGCTAAAAAAATGATAGGGTGCATGTACAGGAGGAATCAGATGGGTCACTTCCACACAGAGAAGGTGGTCTTGCAAGTACCTAGGTACTTCTGGACTTTTTATCACCCTGAGCATCTGGCCCTGTTACTTCTTCATTACATTATGCTTCATCTGTTTCACTGGAGCTTGCATTAATTAGTTCTAGCTAAAGGTTCACTGGTATCATCAGGAGGCTATACAACAGCTTTGGAGAATTGTTTCCAATATTTTTAAGAACCATTCCATAAAATGTGTGGATTTATAAAGCACCTCAGAATAGTTTTGAGTTATGGTGAATGCAGGAGGATCCTTATATAAGTTTTCGAACATACATTCACACATAGACTTATGCACACACAGTTCTGATGTTTCTGCTGATTAAATATACATACAAATGCAAGAGGCAATCACTCATACAAATCGCATTTGTTCTGCTGCCTGGGTATAAACCAAAATTATCACCAAAAAAAAAAAGAGAGAGAGAGAGAGAGAAGTACTACGTGTTCAGAAAGCATTGCTTTAAAGTCCTTTAATACAAATACACCCTGTAACAGCCACCAGATTAGCAGATTTGAGCCTAATTTTTTCTGCACATTCAGAACACATATAAAAGATTGGATTTCCCATTCTCTATAGTAAAAGTATGCAAGACTGCTGAATTTATCACCATCTTCAAGTGGGAAAGAGTCAGCATTGCTGTTTACCTTCTGTTCACAATTTTTAAGTGTGTAGACTGAATCCATATTGGTACTGGACTCAATCGCATCCTGTGTACATATATCTGAATTTGGAAGGTACAATTTCTCATTTCCAAGCTGAATTATTCATATATTGTCTTGGTGGTATCTCGTTTTTAACACGCTTGATGAGGAAGGTAGGGTTTTTTTTATTATTATTTATAGATTATTGTTTCAAGGCATTATTTTCTTGCTTTTATTAATATAAACCACATAGAGACTTTGATGAAGTGGCATACAAATATAAGTGATTATCAATCAATCATCAGGAAACAGATCATTCATAATAATGGAGAAACATTGTTCTTGATTAGGATTGTGGGTGACAGCAGCTCATCCTTCAGCAGTCTGATATAGCCAAAGTAGCTGTAATAGAAAACAGTAACAAAGACATTCAGCAGCTGTTGCTCCCAACCTTCCCATCAGCTCCAAGTCAGGAGAAAGTTCTAAGCCAGCATGATGATCCTTGGAAAGCCAAAGTTTTCTAGGAGTAATCCCCCAAAATCCAGGATAAGTTCACATTTTGAATAACATTTTGTACCCCTAAGACTCTTCAGTGAATGGCCCCATAGCCTGTGAGCTTAATCCTGTTTGTTACATGTTTGATGAAGTAGTGGGCAATGTTGGGCCTTGTAGAAAGGCACTTTTAATGGGCTTGTATAATATTAAGTCAGCCTTTCAGCCACTACTTATCCAATGAGACATAATTCCTTTGGGAAGAAAAGTGATATATAAGTAAACTGACAACAAAAATGTATTAGATTTAACTCTCAGGATAAGGACTTTGTGGACAAGGCTTTTCCTATGGGATGTTTCATCTTTTGCTTGTTGTTTAACAAATTCAAGATGAAACTGCAATGAGCTTTGAGAGAAAACCTGGCTGTATGGCTCATTGTCTCTGTTATTTTCTCTAACTAACCCATTTCCCTCCCTAACATTCCAGTTCTAGAACCTTACTAGACAATTCAATATATCTTGGCAGAAGCAGAGGCAGGACAAGGGAAAAAATGATCTAACAGCCTATTTGGATATTAGATAAGCTGGACATTCCAACCAGTTCAATACTTTTGCTATTGGCAGTCTGCAATACTGTTAAACATAATATCTTTTTGAACATCTACAAAATATCCAAAAAGATATTATGTTTAAAAGTATTGAAGAGTGCCAATAGCAAAAGTGTTCAAGTTGGCTGGAATGTTGGGAGCTGGAGATTCTGCATTATAATGGTTCACTCCTACTTGGGTAAACAGGTTCAGCTGGTAGTGACAGTGGGGCAGAAGTTGGTCCCTTGGTTATTCTGCTATGGGGTGCTCAAGGCTCAGTTTTTTCCCTGTTGTTTTTAACATTTATATGAAGCCTCTGGGAGAGATCATCTGCCAGTTCAGGGTGAGTATCATTAATAGGCTGATGATATCCAGCTGTAAATTTTCCCTCTAGACCCAATGGGAGATGCAGTAGAAGTTGTGACCTGATGCCTGGAGGTTGTTAGGGTCTAGATTCAGGCTCAGTCCAAGCCAGGCAGAATGGCTGATAATTCAGGAGCCTACTAACTGAAGGAGTGTACCAACATTGACTTTCAACAGGGCTGTACTCCTCCAGAAACAGCAGGGTCACAATGTAGGGGTCAGCTTAGATTCATGGTTCCTGCTGGAAGAATTAGAAGAGTGCCCAACTTCAGCTGCTGCACCAGTTGTGTGTAAGGAATGCCCCGTTTGTCAAGAGAAACTCCCGTGACACGTGTGGTTCACAAACGAGCTTTACTCAAGCGTATCGCAACAGTTACAAACCAAGCCAGGACTGGCTTGGCACATTTCGTGTTACAATTTATAGCTCTCCCTCATTTCGCCCCGTCATCGAGTTACATGTGGCGGCTTGTCAGTGCCCCAGTAATCCCCCTTAATGGTCCAGATGGCAGGTTCAGCCAGTTTCCATTGTCCCTTGATTAGTTGCCCCTCTGGCGTGGGCTTGTTTCCTCAGGTTCCTTTCAGTTGCGCGCAAAGCTGGGGTTTGCTTGATCATGCAGTGATCTCCTTTCTGCGGCTTGCGGCTTTGTTCTTTGTCTCAGCGTGCGCCGCTTATCAGGGTGGATACAAAACTTCCACCCTACAGTTTCCTGTTAAGTGGGCGCAGGTGGCCCATTAATCAACCGCAGCTTGCACTTCCTCTTTTCCCCCGGCTTGCAAGCGGGCAGTAGAATTAGCTCAGCGCGGCTGGCTGGTTTTCCTAGTAGCGCCATGCCAGCTGAACCTAACATTGTGGACTTACCTGCAACAAGATGGTTTGACAATAGTCAAAACATGCCCTCATGTCCTTGTCATCTCACACCTGGATTACTCTAATTCACTGTACGTGGAGCTGCCCTTGAAGAACACCTGAACACTTCAGCTGGTCAAAAATGCATTAGCATGCATGCCTCCTAACCAGTCTCAGTACTGGCATATTGCCCCAGGAGCTGCAGGGGTACAGTGTGTTTCTAAATGCAAGGCAAGGTGCTGTATCAGAGACTTCCAACTAAGGGTCCCTTCCTCCAGGAGGTTATGGTGGAAGAGGCCTGATGATAGGCATTCCCCATTGACATGTCTTTCCAGAAGCTGGGAAAAATCGGTCTCTTTTGGAAGCCTGTGGAGTCATCAGTGCCAATATTAGTTTTCACGTATTAATACATTACTTTGTATTATTTATTAGTAATGTATTATTTTACTATTATTACCTGTATACTATGCTAGGTAAATTGAGAAAGAGAGAAAGAGAAAGAGAGAGAGAGACAGACAGACAGACAGCGTATTTGATGTAAAGCCCTTCCTATGGCCTAAAAAAACCAAATACTCTTTTGTAGAATCTCTTGTGCCAATTATACACAAAGAACATATTTTAAAAACATGTCTGACAGCCTGAAATCAGCTTTCTCTATTTCCATATTAAGTCTCTTCTTTTCAAATCAAAGTGGAGAATAGAGAACAGTACCCAAACCTTGAACATTCAAGCATCAGTGAAGCACCACAAAGCTTTGACTTTTAATTAAACATATTGTTTGTTTGTTTTTTAAATCTCCATTTTAAAGAGAAAGCTTTGACCTCCATAACATTCTGGCCATATTGAAATGAAGTGCAAAGTACATTTTCATCTCCCAGAAAAAGAGCCTGCAGTAGATTTTTTTTTTTTTCTTGGGAGAACGGCTGGCAATAAAAAATATTGTGATTTTCATTACACCACGCTCATTTATCACAGAGGGGAAAAAATGCAAGGATGAGATCTTCCATGCAAGTTCAGACACATGCCCTTGAGAGCTGAAGAATGACTTTACTATGCAATTCCAAATGCTAATATCCCCACAGGAGCACAGTTCCAACAGAGGAACCAACCACACTATACAGCCATCATATTCATGTCAGTGAGCGAATACCATGCATCAAGGTGGCTTGATAGCATGATTTGCTTCTTTTGGAGTTAACACTGCATAATCGGCAACAAGCCGGTGACAAAGAAATTGCAACATTAAGCTTTGGGACTTATGGATTGCAAAGGGAGAAGAACCCACTTTTCTGAAAAATTTCAGAATTAAACGATGTATTACTATACATTAGCATATGTGTCTTGGGACTTAAGCGGGATTTCAGCATAGCTTCCTCTCTTGTTAACATCTATTCTTTTCTTTTGTTGCCAAATATAATCAGGACTCCATGAATCTGAAAAAAAGATCAGGCTTATTAGCAGTGCTGTTTTAGGAGATAAAAATCAAGCAAGATGAAGATTTGAATTTAAAAAAAAAATAGGAATTAGGTAAAGGTTCTCTGTGTGCACGTGTGTGTGTGTGTGTGTGTGTGATAGGTTATGCTGCATTTTTTGTTCTTTTATTTTTGTGTTTAACCACTGTGTGGTAAATGTAACTATATATTTATATGATTCAGTAAATGTAATAAAGCTGATTTCTGAGCAGACGCATAGCATTGGTTAGAAAACGAGAAGACTAAAAGATTGTTAAGGAATATATCAATGCATGTACTAGCAGGATTGAAATTTAAGAGATACATATAAATGCTACAGCTGTTTTGGTTCTGATATCTTGTAAGATAATGTAAAATACAAATATTGGTGGTCTTTGTTTCCAGCAATGCATAGCAAATTTTCTGTTACTTAAGTCATCTGATATTTCTTTCATCATCAAACATCAGAACAGACACTTACAATTAAGTGAGGATAATACAGAATGTTTCATATATTTACAGTTGAGTAATGTAGATACAAACTAACAAGCAAACTTAAAAAAAAAAAATAAAATCGGGCAGGGCAGTGAGTTTGATGGGCCTGAGAAAAGTGTGGGTTTGCAAATTGTCACTGCCAGGCACCATGTTGGAGGCCCAGAATGTGTAGGATTCCAACCTAAGCCATATAAAAATGTTTAAAATGTTTAATCAATTCTCTTTTTGTTGTATAATAACCAACAGCTAAAACATATTTATAGCAGGTTTAAAACAATGATTCCATTAAGGCTGCAAATACATCAATTTCCTCCATTTCTTTTGTTATCATCCAGGGATTTAAAAAAAAACAAACCTCTAAAAATATTTTATTCACAGTTTTAAATATTTTTTGAATTCAAGAAATCTTTATTGAAAAAAACAGTTAAAGGGCAAACACTGTACTCTTCCAAATTCCTTGACATAATCCCCAACTTCATTTGACCAAAATTTGCCCAGCTACAGCTTTCTAGTTATGCTATGCTGATTGCGTAGCTTCAGTAAAACTGGATAAATAAATACCTCCAATAAACACCCAGCTTATTTTAAAAGTTTCTGATTGGATTGTGGAATGCTTTTGTTCATAGAGACTTAATAAACAGGTGGATAACTTTGTTCTGTTAAGATGAGAAATGAGATCATGAAATCCAATTTCTTCCTGCCTTTGTTTTGCTCTTTTCCTTTTCTTTGTGGGTGGGTAGCAATAGTGAGAAAGCAGCCACTGGATGGAATCATCTAAATGAAAGGAATATCCATTCATTCCAAACAACAACAGGAGGAAGGAAAAAAAAGTTATTTAGATTTAGGTGTTGCTTGACTTCAAAACAACTCAGGGTGACTCACAATTTAAAACAAGCAAGAATATAAAAATATACAATACATTATAATTAAACCAGATAGCATCCATCCAAACAATACATTATATATGACAAGGGGGACATGTCTACCCTACTCCAAGGTCTGAGAGAACAGCCAGGTTTTGAAGGCCTTCAAGAAAGCCATCAGAAATGGTTTTGTTTTGGTTTTGGTTTCTGCAACTGAGAGAGGATGGGAGGGAGAGAGAAACAGGAGGAAAAGCAAATGAGCACTTGGCAGACATGCTTGTATGTTTATCCTAAGTCCTGACAATGGGAGAAGAACAAAAATTGGTTGGTTGGGTTCCATAGTCACTAAGGAAAGGAAGCGGGGATGTTTGTGCATTATGAGAAACAACAGAGACTCACTGTTCATTTCTCATAAACGTCTTGCTCTAAATCTATGAAAGGCAATGGAAATATTCCTGATTACTACATTTTCTCATTTCTAAACAAACATAATTAACAGAGAATATATAATAGTGCTATAATCTAAAATAATATCTATGCAGATCCAAGAAAGCTTTTTTATTATTTTCTCTCTCTGTGTTTCTGAAGCACACACACAAAACACAGTTATTCAGGTCTATGGAGGCCTTTTGGAAAATATTTCTAGGGGATGAGGAAATTTGTTTTGTTTTTTTGAATGAGACACAATTTCTACTTTAATCCAGTCTTGATGAACTATGTCCTACTTGAGGATTTCATTGCTGAAAATAAATATCTTACAAGGCACTTCCCAAGTCTATAGTTGTGCTCAAATTTCAAAAAGGCAATTTAGTGGTCACAGCTGGAGCCCAAAGTCATCTGTAATTAAAAGTCTATCAACTAAGGATTGTGAAACCAGCCCACTTTGTACTATTTTGGATTAACTGAGCAATTTGTATTTTAGGCTTTTTTTCTGAAAAAAAAAAGTAATTATTAATTCTCTGTAAGAAAATGGAATATTCACATTTATATAAGGGCCAAAGTAAGCAGTATGTGTGTGTGTGTGAAGAAAATGTATCTTTTTTACAGAGCCAGGTGCATCCCGGGGGGTCAAAAAAATCATGATGGTAGCTGTGGCCATGTGATTGAAGCCCTGTCTCTTTTTTAACCTGAATTACATGTATGACACACATAGAGATGGGGTTTCAATTGTGCAGTCATGGCCACCATCATGATTTTTTGACACACGCAGATTCTCCTGGATTGAACTGAGGCTGCTATTTGTCTCTAAGGGTTCAGTATTCCTGTCCCCTTACCTGAGAGGAAACCTTATTGAATTCTGTGGGACTTATTTCTGAGGAGGCATGTGTAATATTATTGTAAGAATTAGTTTAGTGGCAAAAAGGAAGGAAGGAAGGAAGGAAGGAAGGAAGGAAGGAAGGAAGGAAGGAAGGAAGGAAGGAAGGAAGGAAGGAAGGAAACATACTATGCCTTAAAGTGAATGTGGTGCTGTTGCTGTTTTTTTAAAAAGCCTAAACCTTAAGAGTTACTTAAACATTAAAAAAATAAAATGAGATTGATGTTCCTTGAGTAAGTCAGAAGAAGGACATGTTGCAGATTATACCAGTATTAGAAAGAGTCTTTGCACAGTGATGGCATCCAAAATCAATGTTCAAGCAATACAACTACATTGAATGGTCATCAGCCATTGATCTAATTTACAAAATATGGTTTGCTATGTAGAGAAATGTGCAGCAAAGGCAAGAAAATTCATTTGAGTATGAATGGGAAAAAACTACTTCAACTTGAATAGCTTTAATACTTTATTTAAGTATATTTCTTAGTCTGGACCTTGGGAAAGAGTATGTTAATATCATTTATTTGTTTAATTGATTTTGAAACCACCCACCTCCAAAAAGACTCTGGGAGGCTTACAATATTTTATATATATAAAGATGACAAAACCACATAAATAACATCAATCCCCTTCCAAAAAAAATTGATAGTGGCTCCACAAACACCCTAACTCCAGGCCTGAGAATAGAGCCAGGTCTTCAGAGTCTGATGGAATGTTTGAAGAGTATGTATCCATGGGGGGAATGCTGTTCCAGAGAGTACAGTAGGGGCTGTGACAGAGAAGACACACTTCCTTGGTCCTACAAGATGGCAGCAATTAATTGAAGGGACCCACTCTGCCCAATCATGCAGGATGGGCAGAAACAACTGGAGACAGGCAGTCCTCAAATAACCTTGCCCTATGCCATGAAGGGCTTTACAAGTGATGACCAGCATCTTGAATTGCACCCAGAAGTCAACAGGTAGCCAATGCAGATCAGGAAACAGCACCCATTATTGTTCATGCTGCTGCATTTTGGACCAGCTGTAGCTTCCAAATGGTCTTCAGGGCAGTCCCATGTAGAGTACATTGCAGTAGTCCAGTCATGAGGTACAAGGAAATGAGTGACCTTCTGAAGGGCATCCCAGGAGAGAAAAGAGCAAAACTGGCACATAAGGTGATCCTACTGAAATGCCATCCTGGTGACAGCTGCCACCTGCTTTTTAAGCAGTAATTGCATGTTCAGAAGTCTGAGTCCAACTTTGAGCAAATCCAAGCAACTTTATCCACCAGAGAGCATAAAGATGCCTCGCTGCAGCCCTGTAGATGCACCTGGGACCCAGCACTCCCCAGCAGGGAATGGATCACTCTAAATAGGGCCACAGGGCAGCTATCAGCTACCCCAATTGTTTTGTTGAGGCTGTCTCTTTATTGCTTGAGAAACAGCAATGCATACCAGAAGGGGAGTAAAAATAGTGTGACACACGATGTGTGGTGCATTGGAATAATGTTGACAGGCATATATGTAGGTTAGGAAAGGATGTTTAACCTTTCTACCAACCATCATTTTTACACTAATCTTTTATCCAAGCTATTTGGAGTTAAAGCAGATGTGAAACTACTGTGGAAAAAAAAAAGCTTTTGGGGAAAGTATTCATTAGGAAAAAGACAGGAAAGGTTTAAATAGTTATGAGCACTTCTGCCAGACTGATTTTTCTCAAATTCATTTTAATCTCCCCACAGTCCTTTGTGATTTTTTAAAAATGCAATAAAATTCACATGTGTTTGCAACTACATGTTGTGCACTTTTCACATGATATGCATTTTTTGCAGAAAAAAATTCCTTACAACTCTGTTCATATCCTCTCTGCATATTTCTAGACTCCTTTCCCTAGTACATGCTATCAGGAGAAATACAACATCTGAAGGACATCTCTGTTCTGATCTGCATAAAAAAACCAACATTTTGGAGCAGATATTTTGTAATGTATGTGCGTGTGTGTGTGTGTGTGTGTGTGTGTGTGTGTAGTCACTTACTGTATAGGCATTCATGTAAACATAGAATGAACCAAAGTGGCAAAAGGAAACCAGAAATGACTTTGGGCTCATTATTCAATTTTACAGGCTAGGATGAAATGGCATAAGAGTCATTTGTGCATGTTACCTTGACATGCATGAAGAAAAGTCTCAATATCTTTCCCTCTCCTCAAGAACCATTCCTTCTCCCTTCTTCTGAAGTTTTCCTCTGACCGCGTAGAGAGTCTCAGCTTGCGACTATGGGCTGCCTTTGGAGACGGAGGTGCCAGTGCATTTCTTGGCACCTGCTAAATTCCCTGCCTCGCATGGCTTTATTTGTTTAAGATTCTTTTAATTAAAATAATTAAATACATACATGGAAAGCTGTTACGTTTCAAAACAAAGCATCATCTTCTAGCACTGATTTCATTATGCTTCTCAATTCTGCATGGAACCAATATGGTGTAGTGGGAGGTTTGAATCCCAAACTTTGACTAGAAATATACCATATATCCAAGCAAGCAGGCAATAATCAGACATAATTGTGTGCAAAACAATGGAACGTCCTGTTATCTGTCTCATCAGACATGGGAGCTCATCCCTGTTGTCTCTAAGTTGCACGAATTGCACATAGACAGTTTACTTTTTGTGGAAGGTGAGGGGTGCAGTCAAAGGGCTTAAATAGAGACATGCTGCTATTAGGAGTGTTTTAGCTGCTGTTTGGAGATTTGTGCAGCCTGGTGGAGTCTGAGGACATGTCATGTGATGTAAGTGTTGGAAGAATTGCTGTTCATTGGGAAAGAAGCAGCCACTGGATGTCTTTCTTATTAGGAAGAGTGCAGAGCATGAAGGGAAGATCCAACACTTCCAGAGATGTGGCTGTTCAACCACTTGAGGGTTGTGATCCAAGAACCCCTGACAGAGAGAAGGAAATGAGTGGGTCTGTGGACAAGGTGGAAAGTCTGTTTCTGTTCACCACAGTGAACTGGAAGCTGATGTCAGAGGAGCAAATAGCGCAAAGCCTGTCCAGCTACCTGAAAGTTAAGAAATCTTTCTCATGCAAGGTGGGAGGGAATAACTGTAAATAAAACCAGCACCTTGTGAAGGGTTACTTAGCAACAGATAGAGAGGGAAACAAGAGTAAAAGTTTATAGATAGGAAAGAGAGCTGTGGAATTTGGTGAAAGCAAAAGAAACATAGTGTATAACAAAAGAAGATTCTCTAAAGTACTAAAAGAACAGCTTAGAAAATAGGGACATTTTCGTAGCATAGACTCGGTGTAAATAATATCTCACATAATAAGTCATGTTTTGGTGAATAAAAAATAGTTGCGCCATACTGATTTGTGTTATTGCCTGGTTGCTGCCCTTACCACATTCAAGGCAAATACAGACCTGTGACAAACCCTAAACGCCAGGGGCAGTTTCTTATTCTCCAGAAGTGCTTATTTCATTATGAATAAATAAACATTTCCAGAAATAATAAAGCTGGAATACCACAAACTACTCCCTGTTCCAGAACAATTATTTTTTTAGAAATCAGTTGCCCTCAGAACAGTTGGAGTGCTGCATTCTGGGAATAATGCACATTCCAGAGGACCTGAAATGGTTACATCCCTGGCATGATGTGTCCTGGGGGGGTTAAACAGGTGGAGAGAAAAACCCTCACCAGTGTGCCTTTTGGCAAATGGATGCCATGTGAATGGTCTCGCCAACAATGGGAGCCATTCTGTTGAGGCCCAAATCCCTCCAAGTCAGCCATCAAATTCCAAATGGGTCCAGCAGCCCAAATGATTGCCTAGTCAGGATTCAGCCGGTGGATATCCTCCTTCTCTATCCAGTTGCTCCAAAAATACTGCTGCCCGTGCCAGCTTTGACATCCACGTCACAGCTTCAGCATCCATGCTGTCGTGCATGAAGCAGCTCTGTGCTGGCCGATAAAGCTTTTCATTACTGCTTTGATCCATAAGTTAGACAAGCAGAAATATTTGGCTTCAAGGAGAATTTTGTTCCATCAAGATCAATGTTTTAAATGCTTGGGCTTAACTAGGTTGTGAATTGCATCATGAGACTTATCTTGCCTTCTCATTATATGGAGAGCCTGGGTGCTCCCCAGGCCTCTCATCTAAATGAGGTTGCAAGGTAATCTGCTGAAATAAAGAAATAAAAATAGTGGTGAATGGAAGCTAATAAAGCAGAATGCATTAAAGTAGTCATTTGCTTCTTGCCAAATTGAGGAAAGCAGGCTGAGATTATTGGGTTAATTTCTGGGCATCTTATTACCAGAATAATATTAAAAGATTGGAGAGACTTCAAGTCGTGGTAAGAGAACTAAAGGGATTGATTTATAATGAAAGGTTAACAGGAATACACATAGCACTCCACTGAGGTGGGGTTGTAATAACCAGCTACTGATGTGATAATAACTGACTGCTTAGTTAAAAACAGAAATAAGAGTGTTTGAAAGAGCCAGAAAAGGACAGAATATTTTACAGGGTCACACTGGGCAGATTCCCAGCTGTTTGACTGCAATAATCATTTACTGCTCCATTTCTTGAGTTTCTAATGCTCAGGGCCAGCCTGAGCTGGGATGGAACTGCAAATGGCACCTCCTTCTCTCAAACCATACTACAGAGAGGAATTCATTCCTTAGGAGGCAAAACCCAGCACTAATTAAATAACTAGCCAAGTTGTGCAAAACTTCCACTCAAGGCTTCAAATCAAAGGCAATTTGATCGAATCACCCCTTCATCTCAAATCTTCAAAGTGATCCAGCAACTTGAATCAACAATTCTGAGTGAATTGATAAATCAGACTGGATCTTTAGTTTGAATCAGGCTGCATCCTCTCAATAACTGACAATTCTCTGCCCTTTCCAACCCAATTACTTGACTCTTCCTCAAATAAAGGTCAGTCCTGCAGATGATGATAATCAGAATCAAATTATTATTGTTATTGTTATTAGATTTTTATCCCACCTTTTTTTATGTATAACTCAAGTCAGTGAACATACCTAATACTCCTGCCTCCTATTTTCCCCACAACAACAACCCTGTGAGGTGGGTTGGGCTGAGAGAGAGTGACTGGCCCAAAGTTACCCAGCCAGCTTTCATGCCTGAGGGAGGCCTAGAACTCACAGTCTCTTGGTTTCTAGGCCAGTACCTTAACTGCTACATTAAAATGGCTTTCAATAGCCCTGATGCTCACTAAAAGTGATTTGTCCTGAATCTAAACCTGATTTTTTGACCATTATTCATTATTTGCAAATTAAGGCTATATGCACCTGTGTTCTTATGCTGAACCAGTAAATATGTTAGGACTTTGGAGACAAGAACAATCATGGTCATTCTATTCTATTCTATTCTATTCTATTCTATTCTATTCTATTCTATTCTATTCTATTCTGTTCTGTTCTGTTCTGTTCTGTTCTGTTCTGTTCTGTCCTGTCCTGTCCTGTCCTGTCCTGTCCTGTCCTGTCCTTTATTAAATTAGTAAGGCTACCAATTTATCTGATAAAACTCTGGGCAGCAAGCTTATAAAGTTGTGAGCTGAACAATTCCCACATTTTTGCTTTTTAGATATACACATTTATTCATCGTATTGTATTGCTTATTTTACTTTTAAACCATCCGTTTCAGAAGCTGGGCAATATATACATCTATGTAGTAATAGATGATGATGATACATTGGACTATTTTCTTCTCAGGTTCTGAATTGTTCTTTGTAGGTTAACTGACTGGTTAATGACAGCATTCAGTTTAGAACTGAGCTCTGGGCTGCAACCTACAAGCAATAGAAATTTAGGGTTTTTAACACTAATATAAATTCCAGGGAGCAGGGCTACTTTGCAGAGATGGAATTAACTCACTAAGGGGGGAAAGTACATCTGTGGACAATAGCTGGCTAATCTGGTCAAGGAAGGTTTAAAACTACAATACAAGGGGACAGTAATCAAAAGACTATTGGTGAGTAATGGAATGGCAACTGGTGGACAGAATGCAGCAGCAAAGCAAAGTCTTTTGGAAATCACTAGTTTAACACCAAAAGAAAGGAAATACAGTCATAAAGGAAAAGGGAACACAGTGAATCTAACCCATTATTTTAAACATCCCTACACTACTGCACAAAGTATGGGTTACAAGTAAGATGAGCTAGATGTCATGAGGCACAGAGGTAAGTATGTTTTAATAAGGAGGACAGAAACATGGTGGGTGGAATACTAGCTTGATGAGTACACCTTGTTTCAGAAGAACAGGCAATGCAAGAGAGGAGGTAATATAGCATTGTATATCAGGAACAAATTTGTATATCAGGACATCTATCTGTACAGAGATCCACTGGACAGATAGATGTCAACTCTCCATCTCTGGGAGTTTTTAAGAAAGGGCTGGATAGCTACCTCTTGAGGATACAGTAGTTTAATTGGCTTTTCTGCACACTGCAGAGGATTGTACTAACAGACCCTTGGGGTCCCTTCCAACTCCACAGTTCTATGATTCTCTAAGCACAAATGGCTTTTGGGAATTCTGCACCAAATTTAAAGGTGGAGAGAATGGGAAGACAATGTCTTTGAATTTCTCCAAGGGAAGGAGACATTATCCAAAAGTTTATCAAAGACAGGGCTCTCCCTTAATGGTGACAGACCCTTAGGATGTCTTCCACTGGAATTTAACTGAAACGCAGGAAACCATGGAGGCTGCAGACTACCAGAGAGATGATTTTCTAATGAATTATACAATAGTGACACACATCCCTTGACTATGCCATAACTAAATAAGTACAAAAATGTCACCACATTTCACCAAAGTTTTCCTCTGAAGGAAATTTCTAAGGCACTCTTCCTTCCTGAAATGGAATGAGTAGTGATAGGGGGAAAAAAAACAGGATTAATTTCTCAGTCTGGCATTAGCTCAAAATAGGCATTTGCAGAAATCAGCAATTCTCTAGGAGCAATCCTTTTTAATCTAATACTTGGAGAAGGGAACAGATTGAGATGACCTCCTGTAGGTTCAAGTCTTTGCTGAAGTGAAAAGGTTACTTTGCCTTACATACTTTCACAGATCACTGCAAGGTCATTTAAGAGAAACTGACTACTCAGCCCCTCAAACACGGGTGGGCAACTGTGTTTATGCTGAAACAGATTTGTGGACTGAAAATATTCTTTTCTTCTTGCTGTAAATTACAGGACACAGTTAAAGCTGAAATAAAGTTGGGATGGAAATGAAGAGACTTAATTGCCTCAAAGTAGACACAAAGAATAGTGAAAAGGCATGTTTTTATTGCATACAAAAGATTTGGCACAGGGATTGGAAGGACAGCTGGGTAAATGTATGCTAGCATCATTGAGTTGCAGAATTTTTGGGGGAGACCAAAACCAGCAGTAATTTTTTAGTTTTCTCTCTGACTGTCAATCCATCTTTCCCTTTTGCTATTGGCTACATTGAAAAAAAAAAGTAAGTTCTTTCTCACTCTGAAGAATAGGAAAATGACTCAATAAGAAAGGTATATCTCACAAAACCTTCCTATGCTCTGTGATCCATTTTTTTTTTTCACAGAGTAGGACACATACATAGCATTATCTAGCCCTTTAATTCAGAAGTTTAAGTCTAGCTTAAAGATGATCTACACCTTATCCTGTAGAATAAGATGGAACACTTAGGGAGAAAAATTCTAACCAGGGTAGACTACAAAATGGCAAGATGTTTTGAATATTTTAAAAACAACTGCTCCAATTAGGTGTAGCAGGGCAGCCTTTTCAGCACCAGATGCTGCCAACCAGGAGCAACAGTATCCTAATTCTTCCCAATTTCTGGCTGTTCCCTGCTACTGAAATAGAGTTGTGCTATATGGTGTCTTGTTTGTCTTAATTGGACTGCTGCCCTTAGGTCTGGTGAAGGATGTAGCCTCCAAGCCACTAGCATTGTAGAATGCAGCTAGCGATCCAGCCAATTTTTGTGTGAGGACTGAGGAATTGCTTCAGGAATCAAAATGGTTTCATCTGGTCCTAAGCACTCCTTTCTGGGAGGAAAAATCTCACTTGTCCATTGAGTAAACTGGAGTAAACGTGTGCCTGGCACTCTTCCTGCACTACATTCCTTTCTACTCTGTCACTGGATTCAAGTCACTTTTCTCTCTACCAAGGAAGTGCATGACAGGATCTGGGTGTTAATACACCTTACAAATTGTAAAAGATGTTTGGCTGATATGTCTTGAACTTGCACACAGATGGACATGTGGGACAAAAGAAGTCAACATTAACAGTGAGGATGTGGTAACTTCTATTTTACTAAGCACTGGGATCCTTCTGTACTGTGCTAGAGGCAAATGCAGCAAAAGGCTTTCTTTTTTTAAAAAAAAAAATCCTTTCACTGTGATGGTATACTTTTCTGTATACCACAATTAAAACACTGCATTAGGAAAGAAACCTGAAATGTATTGGTGAAGATGACCTCAAAGAGCCATTTACCATTAAAATTTCTTTCGGAATAATCACACAGTTCTTAGTTCAGGTCAAAAGCACTCTAATTCTTATTTTAATTTGGCATGAGTGAAATATTCCAGCTGTTTAAGGTCTTACTTTCTAGATGCTAGCATCTCATATCTGGAACATTTACCCATAGTTACCAAATTATTATGATTTTGTCATTTTTCATGCTAATCTTGATTGGCTTAATAGTGTAGCATTCTCCATTTAAAAGCAAGGGTCTGGTTTTTTGTGTACTGCAATGCCAGTCTACATTATTGTAAAGCATTGCTCACAAAACAGCTCCATGGCACCAATTTCTTTTTCTTTTTTCTTTTCTGCAGATCTAAGCTTTCTGTTTGGAAACCCAAGCTCATTCAAGATACCCCATTTTTATTGGGATCAGAAAATAATAAACCTTAATAGCAAGTGGGCCTGTTTTAAAAAGAACCAAAGGCAAAATCAGTGCTGATTAAAGAAGAGCAGAATTTATAGTGCAGGAGTGCTCCAGAATGATTTGTCAAAGTATGTGTGCTCGCCTTGGTGCACACTTTGCTTCAGGGTAGTATTTCTATCCATTAATTTGTTCAAAGCTACAAGTTTCACCAGCCCTACAGGTCTTACTTCCATGAAACCTTCTGTACCCTTTTTAAATGAAAGAGGCTAATTCAGATGGAAATACCTTTCAAATTAATGGTAACTTTGTGTATGCATGATATATTGGTACACATTAAAGCACTTGTAGCAGGCTGTGGATTATTGGATAGATCTCCTTAGAAGATCTACCAATAGCTCCCAGAGACAGCTAAGGAACTTTACACTTTGAATATAATGTTCATATTGTGGAAGGAGTCATTAGATAACTAATCTGTGAATGAAAGGGAAATTTTGAAGCATCAGAATCTCCACCTTATTTGTGGGCCAAAAAATGGGGGGGGGGGGGGAATAATTTCACATAATTTTTCCAGAAGAAGGAAAAATCTTCTATGAGTTCTTCATGGCTCTTTCCTTTCTCTCTCTCTCTCTTTCTCTCTCTCTCTCTCTCTCTTTCTGTATTTTTTACATCTTCTCCTGCTACTGCTGCCCCTATATATTGATACTTTGATTCCATATTTCATGGTTCCACTGTCTCTATTCTAGGACATTCTAGGATATTTGAAGAATAAAGGGAGAAGAAAAATGGCAGCTTACACAAAAGCATACACATTTGTACACACAGTACAGAGTATTGTAAAAGAATTCTGTAAAGTGAGCTTTCTTTTCTCAAGGGGGATCAAAAAATGAAATGTCTCAGTTCTATTCTTATGGCCTTTTCATAACCAGCATTTGTGCCAATCCAGAACGGATGCCATGCCTATGGATTCCCATGGCATCACTGGATTTCTGCAACAATTTTGCAGCTCAGTCAATTAACTAAATTGTTGTAAGAATAGTTCTGCAGTGTGCATGCTGGAGATTTGGGGTTGGCAGTCTCCTGTTGGTTGGAAATCCTGCGTCTTCCTGCCTCCTATCTCCACAGCCCTCTTCCTCCCACCCATGTGGGAGGAAATCAAGGTGACTATTATACCTTGCTACCATTTTCCTCCTAGTCATTTCTAAGAAATTGGGATTAAAAATGGTGGCCATATAGAGGTGTTCTCATGAAAGTTAAATTTTGGCTCACTCCTATTTAAAAACATAAGTCAGACTTGCTGTATTGGGTGCTGCTTTGCTTACTGAATGACTTGGACTTCAAACCTAAAAAACTCATCTGGGTGCTACCAGAGCAGGAGCTTTTCATGATAAATGTTAGGTGGAACTTCAGTATCTAAAGACCAGGGAAGGAGTTAACAGAGAAAGGCCATCATCTTCATATCTTACTCTTGACTTGCAGAGACTTTGGATTAGGCTACTTAGAACTTGCTCTGATTAAGCAAGGTATTCAGGTTATTTTTCTCCCTAGCTCTTCAAAAACTTCACAAGTTCAGAATTCCTGAATCATAATAGTTAACTCTGTACACACAAAATAAAGAGGATATAAAGTCACCCTACAAAATGCCTGTGGTTAGTAGCTGCTTGAGTAGAGACAAAGGAAGAAACTCATTTTAATCAATATGATAATGAATGACATATGGGATCTTGGCTGTGGATGAAGAGTCCCTTCTCCTTCTCCAATGCACATTGGCAAACTAGATAATTGGCAACTTTGGGAACTAACAATGCTGTCCCCTCCTTTCCCCCTATTTTGGGAGTTATTTTCTTTCCCCCTTGATAGACAAATTCTATGGAAGAGGCAACATGACTTTAAAGAAAACAGAAAACAATATGCTTGAACTATAGTTAATACTGATTTAACTAACTATAGGTACTACTGATACAATGACCTTTTAATTATAGATTTCTTTTTTTCCACCTCATACTGACTCCAAGAAAGATCTCATGATTCTTTTGCAATGCATTCAGAAATACATTTAGTCAGATTTAAGTCCCACAAATTCAGTCTTGATACATTTACTCACAGGTAAATTAAGTAAATTAACTGCAGCCTTAATCAGTCCCACCAATTATTTATTAATTAGTAAGTATTACTATGCTGCTGATTATTTTAAAAAGTCTGAAGTGGTTTACAAAAATTACACCCAAAAAGTGATAAAACAAAATAAAAAGAAGCAAAATAAACAACCTAAAAAGATTGAAAACATAACAAAAACAAATCTTTAACAAACAAAAAACAATTGTGGGGAAAGGCCCACCTCTGGGGAAAGAAAATGCTAATGATCCTAAATGCTGATTTTATTTTAAAAAGAAATAAAGACCAGTGTGTGGCAGCATGACAACATGAGCTGTCCTGAAATAATTTACATAAAAAGAGAATGTTAACTTGGACCATGAAGGCCTTGTCCAAATTGTTTGATGGGGATGGGGTGGTACAAAGAGTTGATGGTGTCAGGAGAATCTGCAGGGGATAAAAAAAAGTCAAGATGGCAGGTGCAATCATGCAAAGTCTCACCCCCTTTTAACATGTGTTTCATGTATGTAAAAAAAGGGTGGAGCTTCAATCAAGTGGTTGCCCCTGCTATCTTGACTTTTTGGACATCCCATGCATGGTGTGTTTGCAGAAGGTCCTAAATTCATTCCCCAGGATATAGTATTTTCTGATCAGTCTGGAAACAAACTTGGTCTGAAACTGTTGACAACTTTGCTCATCTGTATGACCCATTCTGAGTTAGACGAACAAATGGTCTCACGTGTATCAGGTAGCTTGGTAACTTTGTACATCCTGGTTGCCAGTTAGTTGCAACAATTTATAGCTGAAGTATGTCGCTGATTTATTTATCCTATCTAATTCTCCACCATCAGATTTATACAATAGATAAAAGCATGGCTAACTAATAAAAATGAGACTATAAGGATTAAACATAAAGTTAATCAATCAATAAAACAACATAGTAACCTCCAGAGATGGCACCAGTTTAGGATAGCACTTCTACAAGCAAAATGTCACTGCATTTTCAGCATTGTTTTTCTTCCAAAAGATTTCTTTATAACTTCAAAATGAAACAAGCTAATGGCTTTTTAGGGGAGTACAATGATCTTCAAACACATTATTTGATGTCTGTCTTTTTTTAAAAAAAAAAAATTGCACTGTTTAACTGTCATATAATACTGATAAAGTGCAATGAGTCAATAAATATTTTTGAAATATTTAGGGATCTGAAAAGTGAACCTGTAACTGAGGACACATTCACTGACATGCACAAAGTGCAGTCCATAAAAATGGGAGTGGTAAAATTCTTTTCATTAAATGTGTGCATGCTTCTGTTATATATCTGCTCATATGCATAAGTAGTGCAACTGTCCTTCATGTACTTTTCAGTGAGAAAAAGAACATGTCAGGATAGTAGGCAATGCCATTGTATATCATTAATACAAATAATTTCCATTAGGGAGAAAATGGATCATAAGTCATAAGAAGGCAAAATCTCAAGTGAGACATGAAGGCAATTCCTCCTTAGTTATTATGATCATTCTGCTCAATAGGTCTCTGATATATGGAGTCCTTCAAGTTATTTAATTAGATAACTACTAGAGTGGAGCATGATACACTTGACACTTATTTCAAGGAGCACCATGTCAAGGGTTAATTTGAGTTTCTGTAAGTTATGACTTAAACAAAGGTTGCCTCTGATTTTTCTTTTCAGCTGAGAAAAACAGTTCCTAAAAGTTTGATCATGCCTAAGGAAGTGTTTAAGCTTCCATAATTTTATGTTGCTAAAGGTAAAGAAAGTAGACTATGTTTTGTAATTGTTTATTTATTTCTAATTTCTTAGAACCACTTATTTCTACCTAATGGGTATCTTTCTACCAGGCCTGGGGGTCCCAAGGGACCAGGGAGATTTCGTGATGGCTCCATTACTACGGTTAATATCATCCTCTCCTGTTTTGTGTGTGTGTTTTTACAGTTTTGTAGTTTTAATTATTGTTTTTATATGCATTTATGGGTTTTTAATTGAGTTTAATTGATTGTACACCACCCAGAGTCACTCTTTATGAGATGAATGGCTATATAAATATGATCAATACATAAAAATAAATAAAAATATCTTCTTTTAATGAGACTTCAACTTCTTGGGACTTAAGACTATAGTAAGAGCTCTGTCAGTTCATCCCAAAACTGATCTAGTCCAGCATGCTAAGTATCACAATAGATAAACAGTTGCATGCAGGAAGCTCATAAGCAGAGCTTGAGGACAATTCTTCTATTATTTATTTAATAGCACAGGAAACCAATAATCTATTTTCTGCCACCCAACTGATTATGGTTATGAAAGGGTCAATAGAAAACATAATAGGAGTCCCAGGACTCTGTGGATAGCATTTTTATAGACAATAGCTACACCTGACTGTCTTTAGGATTGTTTGTTATTTGCTTGTTTGTTTGTTTGTTTATTTATTTATTTATTTATTATGCTTATTTACTGTAGAATCTGGAGGATTCATGATGGCTTACAATGTTTTAGTCAAAAACATAAATACACTTTGAAAACCAATATGATGCTCAGTAAAATGAAAACAAAGCAAACAGTTACAGGTAGTTCTCGCTTAATGACCATTTGTTTAGCAACTGTTTGAAGTTACGACAGTGCTGAAAAAGCTACTTATAATCGTTCCTCACATTTATGACCATTGCAGCATGCCCACGGTCACGTGATTGTGATCCGGGTGCTTAGCAACCAGCTCACATTTGCAATGGTTGCAGCGTGCTGGGGTCATGTCATTTGCTTAACAACCACATGATTCACTTAATGACTGCAGTGATTTGCTTAATGACCACCACAAAAATGTTGTGAAATTGGGTGAGGTCACATGATGCCTCGCTTAACAACCTCCCCACTTAACAATGAATGTTCTGGTCCCTATTGTGGTCATTAAGCGAGGACTACCTGTAATAGCATAAACCTTAGATAACTAAGGCAGCTGATTTCCAAAGGCAGCTTTAGTGCAGTCATCTTCCTATAACCTGAAATGATGGAACTGTCTGATAGTCTTCCATCGCATGCTACTTATCAGGCTTGTATCAGTAGCTTTTTTCATTTGAGTCAGTAACCATATACTGCCTATGAAGCTGGAGGTTACACACCAGGTTATTTTGGTTCAGCTACCATAGCTCTATTCTTCTCTTCTTTTTTGAGGTGCAAGACAAGATAATCAATTTCCTTCCTCTAGATCATAGCTATGTTAACCTGTAAGGGTTATTCACTATATGAGAAAGTTGCTATATTAGAAAGTTGCAAAAGAACATACACTCAAAAGCCGTTTTTTATCATTTAAGTGAATATATAGTTTTTGCAAGGTGGGGCCTTTGTTTACAGTGGGAGGGTAAGTGGGGGAAGGGAACTTTTCCCTTTGAGCATTAGGAAGAGTGTGCTCACTTGTTGGGAAGGCTGTATAGGGGGAGTTAGAAAATAGTGAATTTGAACAAGTGGTATGGAGTTGTCAAGCAGTTGTCCATAGGGTGGTTGGTGGCACAATCGGGAGGAAGCAGTCCAGAATGGGTGATTGGGCAAAGGCAGTAAAGTTGCTGTGTCTGAGATCTGCTCTCCCAGGTTTCAGGTCACATGGCTGGTGTTGGAGTTCCCTTGGCTTTTGTGCTGAGGGATTTTAATCTCTATGCCCAAGTGGCCAGGGCTGGGAGAGTCCAGGAATTCATAGCATCCGTTGTGACCATTAGCTTGTCTTAAATAACTTTTGGCCTAAGACATGCAAGTGGGCACGTGTTAGATCTTGTTCTTGTCACAGAGAAGTTGTTTTGTGTTATATGTATGGAAGGTAGTACCATCAGCTGTTTGCCTGGTCCAGATGAGATTGACTGTTATTTGGGACCTCCATGCATCCAGATTGTCTACTCCAAGTACCTTATGGATCCAGATGGGTTCTGGTGGACATGTGGGAAGTTTCTAAGGAACTTAGTAGACTTTTGTGTTGAATGCCTGACTGTCCACTGACAACAGAAGGCTTCCCATACCAAGCTTGAGTGCGAATCTTTGATCAGGCCTACACCGTAGATAAAAGGGAAGTGGAACACCTTTACTTCTCTTTACTGCATCAGGAAACTGTTGTTCAGCGGCCTTATTTATGGAGGCCAATTCCTTTTTAGGGATATGCTGACATAAAAACTTATGCCTAGTTGCTGCAACCAATTTGTGCAGCATTTTGTCAATAAAGCCACTCATATTCTTTATGTGCAGAATACAGTGTAGTCATTGGGGCAGAGTCTTTCTGTGCTCCCAGTGACTCTTTTTGTCCTGGGAGCTATCATC